>CM066050.1:75700448-76300448 GCA_033557465.1 Ichthyophis bannanicus | reverse complement strand
AGGATGCATATACTTGCCTGTTTGTTCATCCTCTATGCATGAAGTTTCTTTGTAATGCATGAAGTTTATTATCGGTACCAGATACTTCTGTTTGGACCATCAGAGGCTTCACAAAATGCCTAGTGATAGTAATCACTCAGCTTCTTAGAAAGACCTCTTCATCTTTTAGTGGCATGTGGTCAAGGCCTTCAAGGGTCTCCGAATCCCCAGCCTTATTGCAACATGAAGAAAATATGAAGTGTGGGTGTTTTTCTCTCCAGTGTCATCATGGTCTAGCCTGGCTTCAAACCAATGCCCCTTGTGTTGGAAGGCAGTGTCTTTGCAAAGGAGCTGTTATCCTATCTCCAGGAACAAGCAGGAATAAGTCCTCACTTATGGGTACGTCGGAACCGACGGAGCCTGCGCGGGAAAGCTCCCCAGCAAGGAAGCTTTTGGGGCCTCCCACTGCACATGCGCGCTGCCTTCCCGCCTTCCTGACCAGCTCTCCTCCGTTTCTCTTTTTCCGCGGAGCCAGCAGGTCGTGTTCCTGTCACCGCTGAAGAAAGTGTTATTTTAGTTTCTTTCATTAGACCGCGTACCTGCCTTCCCCATACCGAAACCGGTACCGCCGGTCTCTTTTCTTTTCTTTCTAAAAAAAAAAAAAAAAAAAGCTTATTTTTTTAGCACAACTTGGTGACTTCTGTTAGGCCTCAGGCCTACACAAAATCTCCTCATGGAGAAACCAGCTCCTGGTTTCAAGAAGTGTACCAAGTGTAGTGCTGTTATTTCTGTTACAGACACCCATGACTGGTGTCTTAAATGTTTGGGGCCTGACCACTCCATTCCGGACTGCCCATCCTGCTCCCAGATGTCTGGAGTGGAGGAGTAGCCTAGTGGTTGGGGCAAGGTACTTCAGGCCGGAAGGTCGGTGGTTCAAATCCCACTAGAGGACAGCAACCTTGGGCCGGAAGGACTGGGGTTTCTAGTCCCATAGGTGCTCCTTGTGGTCTTGGGCAAGCCACTTAACCCTCCATAGCCCATGTTCCCTGTAAAATAGTTATCTCCAAGTTATAATGCCCTGTTCAATGTAATTTCAGTTTGTTCAATGTAAACCGCACTGATGCAGAATAGCGCGGTATATAAGAGAATGTAAATAAATAAATAAATAAATAAATAAAATAAACGTGGTTTGCAGAACCGGGCCAACAAATTCCATGTGCTGTTTGCTTCAGATAATCCAGCATCACAGTCATCCAGGTCTTCCTCTCCGGATGGATCTCAGGTAACCAAACCTTCTTCGGGCAGGTCCTCAAAGAGCAAATCTCCTTCAAAGCATTGAGAGGCTCTCAATTTTGAATCTGAGGACCATGCCCCAGCCAAACAACCCCGGCGGGAAGCTCTGGCTTCCAAAGCACCATCTATGGGGTTACAGGTTGACATCGATGGCACGGCCTCGACCGATCACCTGTTAGACTGCTCTGGGGTACCGGCCCATGCCGGTACCGACATCCAGGCAGCAGTGGCGTCTATGGACAATACTGTTCAGACCATGCAGCAGGCCATCCTGGCTTTCATTAAGGCTGCGACGCCCTCGGTACCGCATCCAGCGGTTCCGGGTCCGGTTCCGGTACTGGCTTCCATACCGGAACCGAGGCCATCGTCTTCCAAACGCAGATCGGTGCATGCCGGATCCGGGTTTTCACCCGATACCGATCCCATGCCCGGTACGCCCGATGTCGATACCGACCGGTATGCGTCTCGTGCGTTGGAAGCGAATAGAGGATACTCTGATTCCTCTGAGGATTTTGACTCCTCTGACTCTGATGAGCTGTCTCTTGTTCTTCCTGAAGAGCCTTCTTCCCCAAAGAGGAGAATGTCTCCACCAGAGGATTTGTCCTTTCAAGACTTCATTATAGAAGTAGCTAAAGGACTTTCTATTACTACATCCTCTGAGAAAGAACCTAGATCAAAGAAATTGGATATTTTAGGATACCCTAAGGTTCCTAAAGATGCAGTTACCCTGCCTATCCATGAAATCCTTCAAGAACACTTGATGGACTTATGGGAGGCTCCTCTAACATTGTCTCCTCATTCTCGTAGGTTGGACACCATGTACCGGGTCCCTCCTTCTCCTGGTTTTCAAAAAACTCAGCTGCCTCACCATTCCATTGTGGTGAAGTCTGCGCTGAAAAAGATTAAGAGTACCAAAAGGCACTCTTCTACCCCTCCAGGGCGAGAATGTAAGACCCTAGACTCTTTTGGTAGGAAAATCTTCCAGGCTAGTATGCTTATAGCCAGGATTAATTCGTACAGTCTGTATATGGGCATGTTTCTAAGGGAACTTGCCCTAAAGGTAAAGCATTTTGCCCCCTTTATCCCTGAAGATAGAAAGGAGGAGTTCATTTCTTTAGTGAAACAGCTTCTAGATGTTTCTAAGTTCTCCAACAGAGCAGCCTTTGATTCCTTTGAGGGTGCCGGTAGAGCTTCGGGCATTGCCATTGCAGCCCGACGACTTGCTTGGCTCCAGGCCTCTGACCTAGAACCCTGGATCCTAGATGGCTTACGGAATCTGCCCTGTACAGGTGAGAACTTATTTGGTAAAGACTGGCAAATTAAAGCCGCTCAAATGGACGCAGAAAATGCTACCTTAGATAGACTTTCTAAGTCTACCTCTACTCCTGCCAAGAAAAAGTCTTTCAAGAGGCCTTACTACAAGAAGGCCAGATTTTCCACAAATACTGGCCAACAATCTTCTCAGCCTCGCTTTGTTGCTAAACGTCAGCAGCCTAAACAGGCAAGGTCAAAGCCTGCAGTGTCTACCACTCCTCAGCAGGCTCAACCCCCTCAGGGGTTTTGACTTGCCCCTAGAGAACTTAACCTTTCTGGCTCTAGAACAACCAGAGCCCCTCACCATTCCCGGAAGGTTAGCTCACTTTGCTCCCAGATGGGGGCAAATTACATCAGAGCAATGGACCCTCTCTATCATCAGAGAGGGCTACAAACTTCATTTTTCCAACCTTCCTCCATGTACCATGGTGAGGCACTTCAATTCTCCCCCATCTCTCCTGGACCTGTTGGGTCAGGAAGTCTCTTCTCTCCTTGCCCAAGGGGCAATAGAAGAGGTTCCTCTTCTTCAACAAGGGACAGGATTCTACTCCCCTTATTTTCTCATACCAAAGAAGACAGGGGGATTCAGACCTATCCTAGATCTGAGAGAATTGAACAAATTTCTGTACAAGGAGAAATTCAAAATGCTTTCTCTAGGCATTCTCCTTCCATACCTTCAGAGTCAGGATTGGCTTTGTTCTCTAGATCTCAAGGATGCGTACACACATATACTCATCCACCCATCCCACAGAAAATATCTAAGATTTCTGTTTCAGGGAAAACATTTCCAGTACAGAGTACTTCCCTTCGGTCTAGCCTCTGCTCCAAGAGTGTTCACCAAATGCATGGCAGTTGTTGCCGCATTTCTAAGAGGTCTGGGAATTTTTGTATTCCCATATCTGGACGACTGGCTCATCCGAGCTCCATCTCGGTCAGAGGCCCAGATTTCCCTGGACCGCACAAGGCACATTCTGCAGTATCTGGGACTGGTGGTAAACCTTCCCAAGTCTCAACTTATCCCTACTCATTCTCTGGAATTCATAGGGGCCCAGTTGGACACCACCACTGCAAGGGCCTACCTACCTCAAGTCCGGGGCCAACGTCTGGTGTGCTTGGCCTCCCAAGCTCAGTCCAGCGGTCACTTGACAGCCAGAGAAATGCTGCGACTTCTGGGCCACATGGCCTCCACGGTACACATGGTGCCCTATGCTCGTCTTCATATGAGAGCAGCTCAATGGACCTTGGCCACCCAGTGGACTCAGGCATCAGGAGCGCTCTCCGACCAAATACTTACCTCAAAGCGTCTGTTTTGATCCCTCCAATGGTGGATGTCCACCAAGAATCTGTTGTTGGGGGCCCCCTTCCAACCTTTGTTGCCCCAAGCAACCCTCACAACAGATGCCTCCCAAACAGGGTGGGGAGCCCATCTTCAACACCTCTCCACTCAGGGTGCTTGGTCTCCACAAGAGACCACCCTTCACATCAACCTCCTGGAACTGCGAGCAATCTTCTTTGCCCTCAAAGTCTTCCATACCCTCCTTGTCAACCTGACCGTCCAAGTCCATACAGACAATCAGGTGGCCATGTTCTACATAAACAAACAAGGAGGGACAGGCTCTCTGTCGCTTTGCAACGAAGCTCTCAGATTATGGGCCTTCGCCAGAGAGCATCAAATTCATCTTCTGGCAGTGTATCTTCCAGGGGTTCAAAACTCTCGGGCAGACAGACTCAGTCGAGTTCTGCTTCCACACGAATGGTCCCTACATATGGACCAGATACGCAGAATCTTTCAGGAATGGGGAACCCCGGACATAGACCTCTTTGCAAGTCCGTGGAATGCCAAACTTCCCCGGTTCTGTTCCAGGACTCCATGTCAGGGAGCTCAGGCCAACGACGCCTTTCTCCTGCATTGGGGTCAGGAATTCCTATATGCCTTTCCACCCATTCCTTTGATTCCCAAGACTCTGTTCAAACTCCAGAGGGATCACGGATCGATGATCCTCATAGCTCCACGCTGGCCACGCCAAGTGTGGTTCCCTCTACTTCTGCATCTCTCCCAGGGACCCTCCCTGGACCTGGGAGCTGCGCCAGACCACCTGTCTCAGGAGGAGGGGACTTTGTGGCACCCAAACCCCAAGTCCCTACACCTCAGAGCTTGGTTACTGAAGGCCTAAGCCTTCATGACTTCAATCTTTCTCAACCAGTGAAAGATATCCTTCATGACTCTAGGAAACCCTCCACGAGGCGTTCCTATGCTTTCAAATGGAAACACTTTTCCATTTGGTGTGCTCAACAGGGTCTTGACCCTCTAGCACTTCCTTTGAATTCTCTATTAGACTATCTCCTGCATCTTTCTAATGCAGGCCTTAAGACGAATTCAGTAAGAGTCCATTTGAGTGCTATTGCAGCATCTTTAAAACCTATAAATGGACAACCTGTCTCCTCTCATCCTCTTATTGCAAGGTTCATGAGAGGCCTGACTCTAACTAAACCTCCCATCCGGCCTCCTCCGGTAGCATGGGATTTGAACCTAGTTCTAGGTCAGCTTATGAAGCCACCTTTTGAACAGTTAGTTTCTACCTCCTTGAAATTTCTTTCCCGGAAGGTCCTTTTCCTTATTGCAGTCACTTCGGCTCGCCGCATCAGTGAACTACAGGCCTTAGTGGCTCATCCACCTTATACCAGGTTTCATCATGATAAGGTGGTCCTTAGGACGAATCCCCACTTTATGCCCAAAGTGGTCTCGCCTTTTCATCTTAATCAAGAGGTATATCTACCTGTCTTTTTTCCGGCTCCTCATGCATCCAGTGCAGAGAGGAACCTTCATACTCTAGATTGTAAAAGAGCTCTTGCCTTTTACCTCAACAGGACTCAGCCACATCGAAAGTCTTCCCAGCTTTTCGTGGCTTTTGATCCTTCTCATTTGGGACTTCCAGTCTCTAAACGTACACTTTCCAATTGGATTGCTCAGTGTATTTCCTTTGCTTACCAGAGTAAAAACATTTCTCTGGAAGGCCATGTCACAGCTCACAATGTGAGAGCCATGGCCACTTCTATGGCTCATCTTCACTCTGTATCCATAGATCAGATCTGTCGAGCAGCCACCTGGGCCCGGCCGCTATACATCTCTGCAACTGTGAACCGATCATTCAGCTTATGTGCTCCAAAACTGTGGAACACCCTCCCACCACACATTAGGGCCATCTCTGATATCCCCCAGTTCAAAAAGGCCTTGAAGCATCACCTTTTCATCAAATACTTTCCAGAGAACACAATAACACAAGTTCATCTAAATAGCTCTAATCCCGTTCCTATCTAACAAGATACCTTTTCATGTAATATTACTATCATATGTATATAGTTCAATGTCTATTATCCTTTGTTACAATTACCCCGGTTTTCCAAGTTTTTCTTCCTGTTCCATGTAAAAACAGATATATGTATCTTATCTGATGTTTTGTAGTTCTATGTAAACCGCGCTGATAATAAATAGTGCGGTATATAAAAATGTTAAATAAATAAAATAAATAAATACCTTCACAGCCCATTACTGTTTGGACAAGGACTCCCGCCGGGATGCCTTGTTTGGTCAGGCTGTCCTCAAACACCTGTTCCATACTTGTACAACTCCTGCCCACCTTCCCTGGATGGATGCCTGAGATCCATACGAAGATGGTGAACCCTTGGGAGGGGATCTCCCAGGCATCTTAGCTAGGGAGTCCCCATAAGTGAGGACTTATTCCTGCTTGTTCCTGGAGATAGCACAGTTACTTACCTGTAACAGGTGATCTCTGGGAACAGCAGGAATTAGTCCTCACAACCCACCCACCTCCCCTAGGAGTTGTATCTTCTATCTATCTTCCTTTCCTCTCTCTATTGTCTCAGCTATAAACTCGAACTGAGGAGAGCTGGTCAGGAAGGCGGGAAGGCAGCGCGCATGTGCAGTGGGAGGCCCCAAAAGCTTCCTTTCTGGGAAGCTGGGGAGCTTTCCCGCGCAGGCTCCGTCGGTTCCGACGTACCCATAAGTGAGGACTAATTCCTGCTGTTCCCAGAGATCACCTGTTACAGGTAAGTAACTGTGCTTTCTAGAGAAGCTAGCTCTAGCCAACCTATATTTACTTATATCATGTATTTGTAGTACTGTTAGATCTGTTTCCTGATTGGCCCAGTGCTCATCTGGTCTTGAGCTACATGGAAAACGTTTCTTGGATTTATTGCCTTGTGAATCTATTGACTCCTGCTCAAGAGACTTACTCCAAAGACTTTTTTGTGTCAGAAATTCTGTGAATTTTCACATGATTTCTTCTGGATCCGAGTAGGCTTCGTAAATGTCTCAGATTGTATGAAATTCCTGGTTACCTTTATACTGATAGGCCTGCTAAGTTACCCAGTTCAAGAGGGATATTTTAGGCCATTCCTAGATTTAACAGTCCCATCATGGTGCATGATGAAACTATCAAAAATCCAGCAATAGCCAAAATCTCTCTTTTGTAGTTGGGTACTTGGTGTAGGGCTCTTTATATGAAATTCCTAGTTATTTATACTATCACAGGATTTCAGGCACAAGAAAAGTCTTTGAAGTAAGTAGGTAACTTGTGACATGTCTTGGCCACTGTTGGAAACAGGATGCTGGGCTTGATGGATCTTTTAAAAATAGAAACATAATGGCAGAAAAAGACCATATAGCCGATCCAGTCTGCCCTTCCATACCAACTACTACAATCCCTTTTTTATGCTTTAGAGATCTTCTGTGTTAGTCCAATGCTTTCCATATTCTCTCCTGGTTTCTGCCACCTCCACTGGGAGACTGTTCCATGCATTTATCACTCTTTCCATAAAGAAATATTTCTGCATATTACTTCTGAGACTATCCCTTTTTCACCTTCATCTTATGCCCCCTCATTGCAGAGCTTTCTTTCCATTGAAAGAGGCTCTCCTCTTGTGTATGCATGCCATGGAGATATTTAAACGTCTGTTATATGGCCTCTCCCGCCTTTCCTCCAAAGTATACATATTGAGATCTTTAAGTCTATCCTAATACGCCTTATGACGAAGTCCACTGATCATTCTGGTAGCCATCATCTGCACATCCTGCTTATCCTTTTGAAGGTGCGGTTTCCAGGATTGCACACAATACTCCAAATGAGGTCTCTCCAAAGCCTTATACAGGGGCACTACCACCACCTTCTTTCTGTGAACACACTCCCTGTGCACTCAAGCATCCTTCTGGCTTTTGCCATCACCTTTTCTACCTTTTTAGGTACTTTAAGATCATCAGAAACAATCATGCCCAGGTCCCGCTCTTCACCTCCTATACTCTACTGCTCCCTTGGACCTTTGCAGCCCAAATGCATGACCCTGCATTTTTTAGTGTTAAATCTCAGCTGTCTAATTCTAGACCAATTCTGAACTGATACAGTATGGCAGTTCTTGTGTGAGTCCCTACCTAACTTTCTGTACAATGACTTTTCTGCATCAGATTTGCAGGATATGTCAAGGAAGAAATTAAAACTGTTAAAATGGGACTTTTTTATTCATACATGCACACTTCCTAGAAAATAGGCTCCTTTAGTCTGAGTGGAACTTCTTGGTTCTGTGCTGTGTCCTGTCTTTGATAGCCAGAGAAATAGACTGAGCAGGCCAGGAAATTTATATGGTCCAAATTATTTCTCCCCACCCAAAAAAGAAGCACCAAGACGGACAATGTTCCTCCTGAGAACCGTCCCCATGATATAAATCCAGAATCCAGCTGTGGTTAGAAGGAATTTCTTGGTTTCATTTTTTTCATCCTATGAAGTCATGGTATCTGCTATCATTCAACTCTGCATCTGGGTGGCTTGGTTTGAATATTAACCCCTAAGAAGTCCAAATCATGCTCATTGTTTGCAAACTAAACATGCACTTTGAAATTTTGTATGAAGCCTGTAGAGGCAAAGGGAAAGCCATGCACATTTTTGCTTTAAAAATCGTCTGTGGGTACAACTGAGTTGTAGCTTTTGCATCTGCCACTTCTGCAGGCTAAATGTGGTAGGGCAAAAAGGAACCGCATGTTTTTAAAGGTACACTGGACATCTGTAGTAACAGCAGGGATTGAAAAACTGTGGGGATGCATTGCAGGATACTATACTACCTGTACTGCAGCTTTCTCATCTGAATGTCCCCTCCAAAGACAAATATTAGGAATGGTTCTATGTGCCTTTATAGATACATAACTTATGTTTTTATCTTTGTTGTAAAGGATTAAAGTCTTAAGATCATGGGCCTTGAGATGCAATGACAGTTTCCCATGAATTGGATATAGCTCTCACCACAGTTCTCAAACTAAACAAATTGAAGTGCCCATTTGGAGTGTGACATGATGGCTTGTTTCTCCCATTTGCAGAATCAGGCATGTGGAGAGAAAGTGTTTGTCATGAGACGTGTTACAGTGTGCATGCGTGTTGTCAGACGGCTGCCTGGGTGAGAATCTTCACACTCTTGGCAAGTGCATATTCCTATATGATTTGCAAGGTATTGTGGGCAATGTAGTTCATTCACACCAGACACAGCTGCTGACAATAATTTAGTTGTGCTCTTGGGTAAAGCCAATAAGATATTTATTTATGGGGTTATTTCTCCCAACACAGATATGCTTGGTAGCACATAAATTAGGTAACTTGCTTTCAGTGTTAACTTGGAAAAACAAAGTCAAAATCAGGAAAACAACAAATGAAAAGCTACAAAGCAAGAAACAAACTGTTCTTTTCAGGTTAACTTCTGATTATTTCCCACATAGATACAGAAGTGATTCTCTCCTAGCTCACGAGCAATTAGGTAAGGCTTAATTGCTAGCAGTTACCAGCTGAAACCCCTTAGCTGGCTTGCCTTCCACTGTGTGGGTCAAATCCTGCTTCAGGAGCTTTTCTGAGTAGATTAAAGAACAAATTTGTATTTCTTTGTGATGGTTGCTGTACTTTATAACAGAAAGTTACCAACGGAGTTTAGATAGAGAGCAGTCCATATAAACAGGATCCTCATCTGCTATTATTCCCCCTTGTTCAACAAGCATGGGTTCAATATCATGGATTGGCACAGATGAATCTCTCAATGGAGCATTTTCAGGAGAATACTTGTTTCCCTGCTGTCTTTCAAGGTTATAGCTAGGGCATAGATCAGTGTTCATACCTGAGCTTCCATTGCTGCTAGAGTTCCTCTCTATATAGCCTGGCCAGTGTGTAGTCCAGTTCTTATGTCCAGCCTTCCAATCCAGATCCCTGGACACTGGATCTCTCTTCACATACCTTCTGGCACAGGTCTTAGGGTCCCTTCCACGTGCAGCCGTCTTCCTCACAAGTAGCCTCTGGTGATTCCTAGCTCTGCAGCACCATTCCTCTGGCTTTCCCCAGTCCAATGGTGTATGCTGGCCCTTGGAATACCTTCCAGTATACGTACTGCTTTGGACTCTTCTAGACCTCTCAAAGGCTTTTCTCCTCCTTCTTCCAGAGGGTCTCTTTCCCTCTCTGTCCGTCCGGTTTGGCTTCTGCTTCTGATGATCCTTCGGATGAAACTGATGATCAAACTCAAGCTGATTCTCAGGATACTGAGGACAATTCTCTGGATATCCAAGGTGATCATGAAGATCGTCATCTGTAGAATAAACTCTACTCTTATTCTGCTTAGATGAGTGCTCCTCCCTAACACAGCGCAGCTGTGCTGAATCAGGCCCTGCCCTTTGAGATGAGTGCTTAGGGATTACCTCATAGCCCTTTTGATTGAACACACGTTTTCTCACTTCAGCTCCTCTCATGGCTGTTGGAAACCTGGTGCATTCTGGGACTGGTAGTCTTTTATGGCAAAATTCTGTTTTCTCATTTCTACCAGCACTGACAGGTTGCTTGTTCAGAGACACTTCACCTTTTCTATAGCCCCTTCCTGAGCTATGATAAGCTTCCTTATCACAGTGTGTATGTCATGCGACATGTTGGGGCGCATGTGTCAAAGTGCTGCGGTGCATGTGTGTGTATGTTCATGCCTGTGTGTCTTCCTGGCTGTGTGCATATTACATGCGTTGGGGATTGTGTATATCTGATCTCCAGGAACAAGCAGGAATAAGTCCTCACATATGGGTACGTCGGAACCGACGGAGCCTGCGCGGGAAAGCTCCCCAGCTTCCTAGAATGGAAGCTTTTGGGACCTCCCACTGCACATGCGCGCTGCCTTCCCGCCTTCCTGAACAGCTCTCCTCAGTTTCTCTTTTTCCGCGGAGCCAGCAGGTCGTGTATCCTGTCACCGCTGAAGAAATTGTAGTTTTTTGTTTTGTTTCTTTAGACCGCGTACCTGCCTTCCCATACCGATACCGGTATCGCCGGTCTTCCTTTTTCTTTCTTGAAAAATTATTTTCTTTTCTTTTATTATTTTTCAGCACTTGGTCACTTCAGTTAGGCCTTCAGGCCTACTTGAATTCTCCACATGGAGAAGCCAGCCCCTGGATTTAAGAAGTGTACCAAGTGTACTGCTGTAATATCAGTCACAGACACCCATGAATGGTGTCTTAAATGTTTGGGGCCTGACCACTCCATTCCGGACTGCCCTTCCTGCTCCCAAATGTCTAAACGTGGGCTGCAGAACCGGGCCAACAAATTCCATGTGCTGTTTGCTTCAGAGAATCCAACATCACAGTCATCCAGGTCATCATCTCCGGATGGATCTCAGGTAACCAAACCTTCTGTGGGCAAGTCCTCAAAGGGCAAATCTCCTTCAAAGCATCGAGAGGCTCTTAGTTTTGAGGACCCTGCCCCAGCCAAACAGCCCCGGCGGGAAGCTCTGCCTTCCAAAACGCCAATTCAGGGGCTACAGGTTGACATCGATGGCACGGCCTCGACAGATCACCTGTTGGACTGCTCTGGGGTACCGGCCCATACCGGTACCGACATCCAGGCAGCCGTGGCGTCTATGGGCAATACTGTCCAATCCATGCAGCAGGCCGTCATGGCTTTCATTAAAGCTGCAACGCCATCGGTACCGCTTCCAGCGGTTCCGGGCCCGGTTCCGGTATCGTCCGCCATGCCGGAACCCAGGCCTTCCTCTTCTAAATGCAAATCGGTACCGTATGGGCTTTCGCTCCATACCGCTTCCATACCCGGTACGCCCGATGTCGATACCGATCGGTATGCGTATCGTGCGTTGGAGGAAACTAGAGAATACACCGATTCCTCTGAGGATTTTGGCTCCTCTGATGATTCTGCAGAGCTCTCCCTTGACCTTCCTGAGGAACCTTCTTCTCCAAAAAGGAGAATGTCTCCTCCAGAGGATTTGTCCTTTCAGGACTTTATTTTAGAAATGGCTAAAGGCCTTTCTATCACTACCTCCTCTGAAAGGGAACCAAGGTCAAAAAGGTTGGATATTTTAGGATACTCTAAGTCTCCTAAAGAAGCAGTTACCCTGCCTATCCATGAAATCCTTCAGGAACAATTGATGGATTTCTGGGAGAACCCTTTAACTCTGTCTCCTTATTCCCGTAGGTTGGACACCATGTATCGGGTCCCTCCTTCTCCTGGTTTTCAGAAGACTCAATTGCCTCACCACTCCATTGTGGTAAAGTCTGCAATGAAAAAGATCAAGAGTACTAAAAGACACTCTTCTACACCTCCAGGAAGGGAATGTAAGACACTGGACTCTTTTGGTAGGAAAATCTTCCAGGCTAGTATGCTTATAGCCAGGATTAATTCCTACAGCCTCTATATGGGCATGTTCCTAGGGGAACTTGCCAAGAAAGTGCGGCATTTTGCCCCCTTTATCCCTGAGGATAAACAGGAGGACTTCCTTTCTGTAGTGAAACAACTTTCAGATGTTTCTAAGTTCTCCAACAGAGCTGCCTTTGATTCCTTCGAGGGAGCCAGCAGAGCTTCTGGCATTGCTATTGCAGCCAGACGTCTGGCTTGGCTCCAGGCTTCTGATCTGGAACCCTGGGTTCTAGATGGCTTACAGAATCTGCCCTGTACAGGTGAGAACTTATTCGGTGCAGAGTGGCAAGTTAAGGCCACTCAAATGGACGCTGAAAATGCCACCTTAGAAAGACTTTCTAAGTCCACTTCTACTCCCACTAAGAAGAAGTCTTTCAAGAGGCCTTATTATAAGAAGGCCAGATATGCTTCCAATACTGGCCAGCAATCTTCTCAACCTCGTTTTGCGGCTAAACGTCAGCAAACGAAACAAGCAAGAACAAAGCCTGCAGCAGCTACTGCAGCTCAACAGGCTCCACCCCCTCAGGGGTTTTGACTTGCCCCTAGAGAACTTGCCATTCCTGGTTCTGGACCAACCAGAACCTCTCACCATACCTGGAAGGTTAGCTCACTTTGCTCCCAGATGGGAACAAATCACAACAGAGCAATGGACCCTCTCTATCATCCGAGAGGGTTACAAACTTCATTTCTCCAACCTTCCTCCCCATCGCATGGTGAGACCCTTCAATTCTCCATCTCCTCTCCTAGCCCTGTTGGATCGGGAGATCTCTTCTCTGCTTGCCCAAGGGGCCATAGAAGAGGTTCCTCTTCATCAACAAGGGTCAGGTTTCTACTCCCCCTATTTTCTCATTCCAAAGAAGACAGGGGGATTCAGACCAATCCTAGATCTGAGAGAATTGAACAAATTTCTGTACAAGGAGAAATTCAAAATGCTCTCTTTGGGCATTCTCCTTCCATACCTTCAGAGTCAGGACTGGCTTTGTTCTCTAGACCTGCAGGATGCGTATACACATCTACTCATCCATCCATCCCACAGAAAATATCTTCGCTTTCTGTTCAGGGGAAGTCATTACCAATACAGAGTACTTCCCTTCGGTCTCGCCTCTGCCCCAAGAGTCTTTACCAAATGCATGGCAGTCGTAGCCGCATTTCTCAGAAGCATGGGGATTTTCGTATTCCCATATCTGGACGACTGGCTCATTCGAGCTCCAACTCAGTCGCAGGCCCAGATTTCCCTAGACCGCACAAGGAGCCTTCTGCAGTATCTGGGACTGGTGGTAAACCTTCCCAAGTCTCAACTCAGCCCTACTCAGTCTCTAGAATTCATAGGGGCCCAGTTGGACACCACCACTGCAAGAGCCTACCTTCCACTGGTTCGGGGTCAGCGTCTGCTGAGCTTGGCCTCCCAAGCCCAGTCCAGTACTCACTTGACAGCCAGGGAAATGCTACTCCTCCTGGGCCATATGGCCTCCACAGTACATGTGGTGCCCTATGCTCGTCTTCATATGAGAGCAGCTCAATGGACCCTGGCCACCCAGTGGACTCAGGCGTCGGGAGCACTCTCAGACCAAATACAAACCTCAAACCGTCTGTCTTGGTCCCTCCATTGGTGGATATCCACCAAGAATCTGTTGTTGGGGGCTCCCTTTCAGCCCTTGCTACCCCAAGCAACCCTCACAACAGATGCCTCCCAATTGGGGTGGGGAGCCCATCTGCAAACTCTCTCCACTCAGGGCGCTTGGTCTCCACAGGAGGCCACCCTTCATATCAACCTCCTGGAACTGCGAGCAATTTACCTTGCCCTCAAGGTCTTCTATACCCTCCTTGCCAACCTGACTGTCCTGGTTCAGACAGACAATCAGGTGGCCATGTTTTACATAAACAAACAAGGAGGGACGGGCTCTCTGTCGCTTTGCAACAAAGCTCTCAGATTATGGGCCTTCGCCAGAGAGCACCAAATTCATCTGCTAGCAGTGTATCTTCCAGGAGTTCAAAACTCTCGAGCAGACAGGCTCAGTCGAGTTCTGCTGCCACACGAGTGGTCCCTACACGTGGACCAGATAAGCAGAATCTTTCAGGAATGGGGGACCCCGGACATAGACCTCTTTGCAAGTCCGTGGAATGCCAAACTTCCCCGGTTCTGTTCCAGGACTCCGTGTCAGGAAGCTCAGGCCACGGACGCCTTTCTCCTCCATTGGGGTCAGGCGTTCCTATATGCCTTTCCACCCATTCCGCTGATTCCCAAGACTCTATTCAAACTCCAGAGAGATCACGGCTCTATGATCCTCATAGCTCCACGCTGGCCACGCCAAGTGTGGTTCCCTCTGCTTCTACAGCTCTCCCAGGGATCCTCCCTGGACTTAGGAGCTGCACCAGACCTTCTGTCTCAGGAGAAGGGGACTTTGTGGCACCCAAACCCCAAATCCCTACATCTCCGAGCTTGGTTACTGAAGGCTTAAGTCTTCAAGACTTTAATCTTTCTCAACCTGTGAAAGATATCCTTCATGCCTCTAGGAAACCTTCCACGAGGCGGTCTTATGCTTTCAAATGGAAACGTTTTTCCATTTGGTGTGCTCAGCAGGGCCTTGACCCTCTGGCACTTCCTTTGAATTCCCTCTTAGACTATCTCCTGCATCTTTCCAATGCAGGCCTTAAGACGAATTCTGTAAGAGTCCATTTAAGTGCTATTTCAGCATCCCTGAAACCTATAAATGGACAACCTATCTCCTCTCATCCTCTTGTTGCAAGATTCATGAGAGGCCTGACTCTCACTAAACCTCCCATCAGACCCCCCCCGGTCGCATGGGATTTGAATCTAGTGCTTGGTCAGCTTATGAAGCCACCTTTTGAGCCGTTATTTTCTACCTCCTTGAAATTTCTTTCCTGGAAGGTACTATTCCTAATTGCAGTCACTTCCGCTCGCCGCATCAGCGAACTGCAGGCTCTAGTGGCTAATCCACCTTATACAAGATTTCATCATGACAAGGTGGTCCTTAGGACGAATCTCCACTTTATGCCCAAAGTGGTCTCGCCTTTTCATCTTAATCAGGAGGTATATCTACCTGTCTTTTTTCCGGCTCCTCATGCATCCAGTGCAGAGAGGAACCTTCATACTCTGGATTGTAAAAGAGCTCTAGCCTTTTACCTTAATAGGACTCAGCCACATCGAAAGTCTTCTCAACTTTTCGTGGCTTTTGATCCTTCACATTTGGGACTTCCAGTCTCCAAGCGTACACTTTCCAATTGGATTGCTCAGTGTATTTCCTTTGCTTACCAGATTAAAAACATTTCTCTGGAAGGCCATGTCACAGCTCACAATGTGAGAGCCATGGCAACTTCTATGGCTCATCTGCACTCTGTTTCTATTGATCAGATCTGTCGAGCCGCTACCTGGGCCTCGGTTCATACCTTTACAGCCCATTACTGTTTGGACAAGGACTCCCGCCGGGATGCCTTGTTTGGCCAGGCTGTCCTCAAACACCTGTTCCATTCTTAGACAACTCCTGCCCACCTTCCCAGGATGGATGCCTGAGATCCATACGAAGATGGCGAACCTTTGGAGGGGGATCTCCCAGGCATCTCAGCTAGGGAGTCCCCATATGTGAGGACTTATTCCTGCTTGTTCCTGGAGATAGCACAGTTACTTACCTGTAACAGGTGATCTCTGGGAACAGCAGGAATTAGTCCTCACAACCCACCCACCTCCCCTAGGAGATGTATCTTCTATCTATCTGTCTTCCTGTCCTCTCTCTATTGTCTCAGCTATAAACTCGAAACTGAGGAGAGCTGTTCAGGAAGGCGGGAAGGCAGCGCGCATGTGCAGTGGGAGGTCCCAAAAGCTTCCATTCTAGGAAGCTGGGGAGCTTTCCCGCGCAGGCTCCGTCGGTTCCGACGTACCCATATGTGAGGACTAATTCCTGCTGTTCCCAGAGATCACCTGTTACAGGTAAGTAACTGTGCTTTGCGGTAGTTGGGGTGTGTGTGTGTGTGCATGCCAGGGGATGGCTGTGTCCATATGTGTTTTGAGGGGTGGGTTTGTCTGCATTTTCCCCTGTTCTGCCCCACCTACTTGTCCCTCCAACCCTCTTGCACTATTCACCATTTCTATTCTTCACTGCTCTCTCCACCCTTCCTATTTTCCCCTTCACCCACCCATGCACTCTCCCTCTCTTGCTACCCAACCTTTCACTTGCTCCCTTCCCTTCTCCCTTAATGCACTCACCCCTCTCTTCTTTCCTCTAGCCCTGCCCCTTTCCTTGAGGCTCTGCTCCTTCACCCACCCTTTTCTTTAGGCTCCACCTCCTTTTCTGGCCAGCAGGACTCTAAGCCTCCTGCTGGCCTTTTGAGGCTGCAGCTCTAGTTCTTCATGCCAGTGGGAACAGGACTCCCATCAGTTCTTTATCAGCCTGGGGACCATATGCATGTCTGCTTGTGCTAGCATATGCAGTATGGGCAGATTAAAATTGTACTTCCTTTACCTGCGATAATAGGTGCTATGCTGAAGTAAAACATGCCTTCAAAGGGCATAAAATTGTTAATTGCTTTTCTTTTTCAATAAAGGAATAACTGACTACCCATCCCTTCTGGAGAATTTTAGCATCTGGGGAGCAGTCTAGAATCAGAAGAGAGGGCTGGTCTGTTTACATACTTGTTTCCTAACTGAAAATTACTACTGAGAACAAAAAAACCATCATCTGACCTACACAGACAAGAAGAGTCCTGTTAATCCTCATCAAGAATGTGCTTCAGTTCAATAAACCAAACTTTAGACATCCCAGTATTTATTCCGTATCATTTGATATTCCACCATTCATTCATAATAACGGCAAGTTACAGTTTGTAAAAGTGTGGCTCAAATATAAAACTAATAAATTAAATTACCATTAACCAAGACAAACAAATACATGAGGCGAGGGAATGAATAGCACAACACTTCTGCACCTTATTACATGCTGAGCATATGGGAAACATAAGGATAACAAACTGAACAGAATGAATAAGAGAGAACCAGCTGAGGAAATGACTCTCTAAATTTAAAAAAACATACTTTTTTAGGATAGATGACTAATTAGCAGACCCTAAATCTGCCTATGATTTCAGTAACAACCAGATTTTAACAAGTTTCATGATGATTTTTTTCATATAAAGTTTCTATTCAAGTATCCAAGAGTAAAGAATTACGTAGTAAAGGGGCAGCCTGCCTTGTCCATATTAATTTAAACTTCTGGGGTGAGGTAACAACAAACAAATGTTGTTGTGAAGATCTCAAGGATCTCACTGATGTATGTGAAATAAGATGAACATGAAGGTAATATCGGTAACCTGTGTGAAAAATCAGATGGGTTGGGGAAGTAAGATGGCGGCGACGTGAGCGCATACACGCTGAGAGGCTCTGACAGCAGTGTTTTCCTTTGTCAAGTAACCTGATGCCACATACCGCTAGGAAGTGGAAAGCTAAGCTTCTGCTGGGGCAGCCAGTTCTGCTGGGCCGATGGATGTATCCCTCATGCCCACTGGCAGTGCGGAGACTTTGGGTGGCCTCTTGGCCGGTGCGAGGGTGGAAGAAGGACTCGCCCAGAGACAGATGTTTCACTAAGCTCGGAGTGCCAGTTTCCTCCTGTGCAGCCAGCAAGCAAGGTGAGCGTGGCTGCTGCGAGTGAGGTCTTGGTGATTGATGCCATGAGAGTTCCTACGCTTGGAGTTCAGCCCCCTGGTCCCGGAAGAGTTTCCCGGTGTTTGGAGGTTTTTGCTGGAGTTGCAGGAGAGGTGAGAGCCATGGAGTTTGGGCTGGAACCGCTTCAAGGAGAAGAGAGTTAGTCTTCTGCTGTCCTCCTTGTCTGGTTTTCAGCAACTTGGTTTGGACCCTGCAACTCAGTCGGTACTGGTGAGACCTTCAATTTTTTTCCTTTGAAACTGTGTGGGAAGCCTTATTTAGGTTGGAACAATCTATATCGGGACAGCTCCAAGCTATCTCTGGCCAGTTTGGTAGAGGCTCATGAGTCTGCCCTGGGTTCCCTGCCCTTGAAGATCTCCTCTTTGGATAAGAAGGTTATTGCAGTTCAAGACTCTGTCTCTGCTGTTATGAGGGATGTGGAGAATCTACAAAGGAAGACTGAGGTCTTGGAGAATGTTTCTAGGAGCAGGAACCTGAGATTACTTTCTGAAGGTTCCATCTCTTTCACCTATAGAACTTTTTTAAAAGCTTTTGGTTAATGTATTGAAAATACCAATGAAATCAGTTTCTCCAATATCTAGAGCCTACTATCTGCCTTCTGCTAAGGCCCGACAGGTGGATGGTCAGAGTCAGCATTTGGAGGGGTCACCTGTTCTGTCCTGTGATAGTTTGAACTTTACTGGTTTTCTGGAGCGGTTGGGGTCCGATCCCAGGGTGACTGCTACCTTGCTGGCCACCCTGGCATTGAACGTTGACAGAGATTGGCTTTTAAAAATGCATTTTCGTTCAGCTACCAAAAGAGTTTATGGGTTCTATTATTAGAATATTTCCCGATGTAGCTAGGACTACTCAGAAAAGGCAGAAGCAGTTTCTTACTCTTAAACCTGGAGTTTTTCAACTGGGGGGGGGGGATGGTTTTTCCTTTGTTTTCCTTGCCAAATGCCTAGTCAAGTTGACTAAGGGGTATGTTTACTAAACCGTCCTAATGTGTGCCCGGCGCTAGTATGCGGGATGCCATATAAGGAGTGGGCGTTACACTCTTAACATAGCAAACCGGGATTATCGCGTGCTACTGTGCGCCGCGCACAGTAGCGCATGAGCAACGCGCGTGGGAAGCATAAGCAGGCGCGCTGATGTGCAAACAGAGGAACAGAGCTGCAGTACAATGGTGAAGACACTGACTGATGGTGCAGGGGTCATGGGCAACGTTCCCTCTAATTTTCTGTAGGCTGTGTGCGCATAAAATATCAGCTCTGTGCAGCTTTTGAAGGAAGGTTAAATTTTTGTGCGCCACATAACGACACTCGGAGTTACATACTTTAAAATTTGACTACACGTCAGAATACAGTATGTACACCACATTGATTTTAATCAAATTAAATGAAAATAGACGATTACTAAATGAAGCGGGAAATTTCTAGTAATTACAATCATAACTTTTAAATTTTAAGACGCCTGTGTTTTCTATCAGAATCAGAGCCGTAATTTTTGTGTGCTCTTTTGTAAAGTATGTGCGCTCGCTCGGCAAGGTGTGTGCGTGCGCACACGCGCACAGCTTAGAGGGAACAGTGGTCATGGGTTCAATCCCCCACTGTGCCCAATGAATAAGGCTGGCTGAGGCATTACCTGTTATATGTAATATTGCATTATGAGGCATTTTAATTTTATTTTAATTACTGCTGCCAGCAAACACACCCTCACGTGCCGTAACTGAAGGTGCTGCATAAGGCACTCCATAGGGCACATTATAAAGTGCACTGTCCGCCATGGCACCCTATAATGTCCCCTATAGAGCACCCCTATAAGTCGCTCCATACGATACCGTATAGTGCACCTTATATGGACGGTAACCATAAGGTGCCCTATAAAGCGCCCTCTGAGGCACCTTATGGGTACAGTACGCTGAGGGTGTTTTTGCTGGCAGCAATAATGTACATTAAAAATAGGGCTGTCCAAAGCATTATCTATCAAATAACCCAACTGTGGGTTTGAACCCATGACCTCTGGCTCCACAGGCAGTGAAATAACCAGTCTGCTACAGCTCTATAGCTGCTAGCAAGCTCCTGGCTGGCTGCAGAGGGACTGCACGTCACCACACAAACAGTCTGCTGTGGTCACCAAGATAGGGTTAGCCCACCCGTACCCATGATGCACTGCACATGCAAATCAGCTGTCTACAGATGAACACAAGATGGGGTATGCACCCCCACAGCACCTCGGCCTGGTAGGGGGAACTGACCATGTGTGTTACTGGCACAGAGTAGTCACATCGTCACATTGTGCGGGTACTGTGCTCACCCTGAGGGTGCGGTGGGGCGCCCAGCACCAGGTCCACAGCACCTTCTATGGCAGAAATAGGCCATGCTGCAGGTCCCCAGCAGTGCTAATGTGTGAGATAGGTAGTTTCTGCAGACACACCTTGGATATATCTGTATGTCTCAGTCAGGTGTAGCCCCTATGGACCCCTAGGAGGATTATGTACCACCACCCTCCTCCAGGGCTGAGGGTGGTAAACAGGATCTCCCACCAACAGATCCACATTCTACCTCCCTGCAATGGTGGCAGTAGAGGGGACCATCAACCCCAGTCCTGCTGGGGAACAGACACCCTACAGGGCAGTCAATGCAGCTCTGTACACATCCATAACGCAATAGCAGACAGACATTAGGCCTGGATATGCTTAGCTGCACCCCACCACTATCTGATATTCTCCTGCAGCAAGCCTTCAACCGCTGCACCCTGCAAGGCGCTCCATCAAGACACATACCAGCTGCAGACAGTCTGCTAGCTAGTCCATAGTGCATGTTCCTGGTGGAAATGTGTGCACCCAGAACTGGGATGTCAGCATACACAACAAGCAGATAAGTCAGTGACTGGGCCCCAAAAGGAAACCCATAAATATCACATGAGAGAAATACTATATAGCATTTATGGGGGTGCCTAGCCATGCTGTGGTCACTGCACAGTCAGGGTGAGAGTGATCTCCCAGCAGGACATGC
Organism: Ichthyophis bannanicus; assembly: GCA_033557465.1. Classification (NCBI taxonomy): domain Eukaryota; kingdom Metazoa; phylum Chordata; class Amphibia; order Gymnophiona; family Ichthyophiidae; genus Ichthyophis; species Ichthyophis bannanicus. The sequence goes on along the minus strand of CM066050.1, from coordinate 76,279,467 downwards.
TGTGGCCACCCTGTCTGTGCAGGTGGTGGCTGGGCACTACAATGTCCCAGCCAGTGCCCTATGCCCTGTGCAGATGCATCCTGGCCAGGCCACCCTGTCCGGGCTATACCCATGGTACCTTGCTCCTCATTATGCACATTGGCAGGCCAATACTGGCAACAGTGCTGGCAGTGTGGGCTGTGGAGGGTGTTTGCAGCCACCACACACGGGATAGACAGACACACACTCCCACACCTATGCCAGCATTGTGCTACTATAGAGGAGTTTAGCAGCCCTGGCCACCACACCAGTCCTGGGCACAGTGCAGGCATGGATATGGTACGCAATACTGTTGGGGGTCACACCCCAGGGTGGTAAACACTGTCAGTGACCAGACCTGAAGCACACTCCACAGACATCAGAAAGGTTGCTATGATGGAGCTCCAATCAGCAAACTGTGCTTAACGTAGGAATTGCTATCTGCCAGTAATCAAAGCAAACTTTTGATAGCTGTGTACCGTATTCCCAGGTGGAGCCTTTGGGTGTGGGTGTGTCTGCCCCTGTTGGCTGCTGCTTTACGGCAGAGGTTCCCAACTCCAGTCCTGGTGTGCCAAACACTTTTCGGGTTTTCATGCTGTTCCTCATGAATATGCATGAGATACATCTGCATACCATGGGGGTGGTGCATAGATATGCAGCACAGGCATCTTTATTAGAGGCAGCATGGAACCTGAATGGTGTTTGGCCCTCCAGGAGGACTGCATTTGGGAGACTCTGCTCTAGGTAATGCGCCTGTTTATGGTGTCTTTGCTCTGTAGGGTAAAATGTAGGTGTTTTGGGCATGTTTACGTCATCTGCAATACACGTTCTGTCTGTATTAGCACGTTGTAGTAATGGGTAAAATATGGGGACTGGGTTGGCAGGCACCACAGCTGGGACTTGAACCTGTGACCTTCTGCCTCCAAACACACTGGTTGTGTGCACTGCACCACTGTGTTGCCACAGACAGTGCATTCCCTGGTGATACCATGACTGTTTGTCCGGCAGGGCCTGTCTGTTGCAGTGCATGGCACCCACCTACACAGGGCTAGGCCATGGTCTGCTCTGGGCAGCTGCCACTGCCCCCCTCCACCACCAGTACCCCTCTGCCACCATGCTGACATGCCCTTTTGCTGGTGGGTGCTGGTGGTGTGCAGTCTCAAGCCATCCAGTGTGCAGGTAGGCGGCTGCCTATGGTGCGTGTTCTGGGGTAGGGGTGCCTGCATAGGCGTCCACGCTTCCCCCCAGCACCACCTGCCAATGTTCTGTGCCCTTGGGGGTACCTGCTGGGTACTATCCCCTGTGACACTGTGATAAACACTCTCGTGCCCATGTTGGGCCCTCATCAGTTGCTGTCTGGCTGCTGTTCAGTTTCAGCATTCCTAAGTGCCACCTAGGCATCTGCCTAGTCCGCACTGTGCCCCAGCTGCACCACAGCATGTGCCGCCTGCAGCTCTCTGTATCCCCTTTCCCAGCATCTGTCCAGTTGCCCATTCCGACATGCCCACCCTGCTGTTGTGGAACATGTGCATGCCATAGGTAACCTGTCCAATGGAGAGGGAAACCCTGATCAGTGCTATTTCACTGTGGGATCATTCACCTTGTATGGGGACGGAGTGTAGACCCTTCCAAACTTCATATTTATTTTTTGGGGCTTTCTTGGGAGTGTCTTTTGATGTTTCCCATTACTGTCACTATTGCCCAGCTTGATTATGATTTTTTTTTTATTTTGTTGGGGTCATTTTCAATGTTTATTTGCACTTTTGTTCCGTGCACATGTATCACACTTATCACTTTTTGTAGGTTTCCCTGGTTTTGCTGTACATTGCTGACGGAAATGGTTTCTTTTCCCTTTAAATCAGCTCTTACGCCAGGGTTTCACTGGCGTTAGTTTTGAGCCTCGGATTTCACAGCGTTGGTGTGCAGGGAGCCTCTCCCCTCCCACTCTCCAACCATTGACCCCTTCTCTCCGCCCCTGGGGAGCCTTCCTCCGCCCTCCGGGAGCCTTTCCCCACCTTCAGCGCTCGATTGTGCCGCAGCGCGCGTTATCGCGCGATATGGTACCTGTGCGCCTTAAAAAGCACCATCATCGCGCGATAACGTCACGCAGCACACTTTAAGACGGTTTAGTAAACATACTCCTAAGTTTAGTTATATTTTTCTTGATCCCCAACAGTTGTCAACTTTCCTCTCCTCCAAGCTTGCGGGGTGGCAGCCTGCCTCTATTGAGCCTACTTAAATCGAGCCCTATAGTTATGGTAGGGTAAGATAACCGGTAGTTAGGATATCTCATCTCCTAGTCTGCTTAGTTTTGCATTAAATGTTCTTTTGGGTTATGTTGCCTTAGAATTGTGACATACTTCCCCTCATTTTGGGGACTGGTGGGGGTAAGTTTGTATTTGATATTCTTGTATGGGTGACTTTTTGTTATCAGTTTTGTTCTTTTTTTCTGCTTGTCCCCTTTTTCTTACAAGATTTATACTTGTAAGTGTAAATTTGCATAAATATAAAAAAAATCAACTCGGGCTAACATCAGTATCTTAATATCCTACTCAATACTGGCAACCAATGTTGCACAATTAATAAAGGAGTCACGTGATCAGAGTTTCACATTTGTATATAAACTTGACTTCTATATCTTGCACCAACTGAAGGCATTTAATATTGTAAAGTAGACATCCAATGAGTTAAAATTTAGCTTCTTCAGGATTAATGCATAAATTAATATTTTTAAAGATTTAGTATCCATATACAGAATAACCAACCTCATAATCTTAGAGCCATGAAAGATTTCTTTGCTATTGCTGAAATTTGGAGTTTTTATATGAAAAGTCTTTATCCAGAATTACACCAAAAGATGCTGCGGTATCAGTAATAGCTATCGGAGTTTCAGAAGTACTTGCGTATTTATGGTCTGATAGGACCTTGATAGCCAGAGGGTTATTGAGTTTTTGACATCAAGTAGTAGTAGGATATGACTTAATCCATTTGGTGACTTTTCTAAGATGAGTTGTCAAAGAAGATATAAAGGCAGCATTCCAAGTAGTAAGGGTGATAATTTAAAGGTCTTCTGCATTCAGGCAAACTACTACAACAGAATTGGTCTTTGCAGTCATAGCTGACCCTTAAAGAGGTTGCAGCATACTTTGCCAACAAAAGTAAAGGTGTCTATCGGGGCCTACAAGACAGTTCCACTGAGCTTACCACTAGCTAAAAAGAACACCGCCTTGTCACCCCATGCACAATTATTCAACTAAGTAACTGAGGAGGCTCTCGAGTATTTGAAAGGTCTACAGCTGACACCTGCCCCCTTGACCCTTACCCACTAAATATAGTACTGCTAGCTAACGGAGGAATCAGGAATCTTGAGATACTACTGGACTCTACTTTGCCTAAACTTGTGGACTCGGTACTATCATCTGCAGCAATTACAGAATTACTCTCTGATCACAGTGAACCATGCTGTAATAACATCATGTCTAGGCTGCCGTAATGCCCTGTACAGTGGTCAGACCACAGAGTTTGTACCTGCTCCAATTAATTCAAAATGCAGAAGCACAGCTGATAGGGTGTGATGTGGCCATGATGTTTGCAGCACTTTCTGCAAAAACCGCACTGGCTACAGTAGCCTATAGAGCCAAATTTAATACTCTTTTCTCTGATTTTCAAGGTCCTCTGACAAAATGGGCCCGAATACTTACAAAATAAGTTTATTAATTTCAAAAGTACTGTGGATCTTATATATCCTCTGAGGTTCAGAAAAAACATACACCATAATAATTTACAATCATACAAGCCTATCCCACATGCCAGCAAGATTCTACTGAAGATTATTCAGCAGACTACAACCATATCTGGGATGAGAACTACCTGAAGTGCAAGCAGGGTTCAGGAAAGGGTGAGGAATGAGAGACATCGCAGATGTGAGGTGGATCTTTGAAGACTAAAGAATACCAAAAGAATATCTGTTTTATTGACTACAGCAAGGCTTTTGACTGTGTAAACCATGAGAAACTCTGGGCCACATTAAGAAGTACGGGTATACCAGAACACCTAATAGTTCTTACACAACCTTTACATTGATCAAGAAGCACCAGTTCAAACGGAACAAGGAGAAACAGAATGGTTTAAAATCCGCAAAGATGTACAACAAGGCTGCATACTTTTCCCCTTCTGTTTTAATTTATATGCAGAACAAGTCATCAGAGAAGCAAGACTGTATGCAGACAACAGAGATGTGACGATTGATGGAAGACTCAACAACCTTTACTATGCTGATGATACCACATTACTGGCTGAAAGGGAAGACAATCTGAAACATTTGCTTCTCAAGATCAAGGAACATAGGGGCATGTTTACTAAACAGCGCTAATGTCGCAGCGGCAAGTGATGTTATTGCACGATAATGTATCCGCTAGCGTTAAGGCGCACAGAGGGTGGAGTAAGGCTCCCCAGGGGTGGAGATAAGGGGTCAATGGGCGGAGAGTGGGCGGGGAGAGACTCCATGCACACTAATGCCGTGAAATGAAGGTCTGAAAATTAGCGTCAATGAAAACCTCGCTCTGGAGCAGTGGTTCCCAAACCTGTCCTGGGGGACCCCCAGCCAGTCGGATTTTCAGGATAACTGCAATGAATATGCATGAGAGATTTGCATACACTGCCTCCATTGCATGCAGATCTCTCTCATGCATATTCATTGTGGGTACCCTGAAAACCCAACTGACTGTGGGGTCTCCCAGGACAGGTTTGGGAACCACTGCGCTAGAGGCACATTTGCAGGGGAGCGAGACCATTTCAGTCAGCAATGTACAGCAAAGGCAGGGAAACCAAGAAAAGTGATAGTAGTGTTACATGTTCAGCAACATCATAGTGCCCGAGTACAAGAGGGCACTATGGTGAGGCTGTAAATGGGGTACAGGGGGCTGCAGGCGGGATATGCAGTGGGGCAGCTGGGGCACAGGGTGGATTAGGCAGATGCCTAGGTGACACATAGGAATGTAGAAACGGAAAACCAGCAAGACAGCAACTGACCAAGGGCAAACATGTCCACAAGTGTGTGTCCCACAGTGTCCCAGGGGACAGTACCCAGCAAGTACCCCAAAGGGCACATAACATTGGCAGGTGGCGCCGGGGGGGAAGTGTGGATGTCTATGCAGGCACCCCTACCCCATATCGCACACCATAGGCAGCTGCCTACCAGCACACTGGATGGCCTGGGACTGCACACCACTGGCGCAAGGGCATGTCAGCATGGTGGCGGAGGGGGCAGTGGCATCTGCCCACAGCAGACCACGGCCAAGCCCCGTTTAGGTGGGGGCTGTGCACTGCAACAGACAAGGTCTGTCTGATGAACAGTCATGGTATCCCCAGGGAATGATCTGCCTCTGTGGAAACAGTTTGGTGCAGTACACACAGCTAGTGTGTTCAGGGGCAGAAGATCACAGGTTCAAGTCCCAGCTGTGGCTCCTGCAAACCATGTCCCTATGTTTTACCCAGTACTAAACCGTGGTAATAAAGATGGAACCCTTATTGCAGATAAACTAAACATGCCATAAACGCCTATATTTTACCCTACAGAGCACAGTAAACCATGTGCAGTCCCTAGAGCAGAGTTTCCCAACTGCAGTCCTGGAGGGCCAAACACCATTCAGGTTTCATGCTGTCCCTAATAAATATGCCTGTGCTGCATTTGTATACACTGCCCCCATTGTATGCAAATGTATCTCATGCATATTCATCAGGGACAGCATGAAAACCTGAACCGTGTTTGGCCCACCAGGACCGGAGTTGGGAACCTCTGCCCTAGAGCAGCGGCCAACAAGGGCACAAACACCCACATTCACAGGCTCCACTATCCAAAGCCTCATGGAGAGTCAGGCTGTTGGGCCCTGCACGGAGCAGCATCTTCGAATACTAGCACCTGCATACCTTAGCAATGCTGTCCTAAACTTGGGAACATGTTACACATATATCAAAAGGTTGCTATGATTAATGTCAGATAACAAACCCTAAGTTATACACAATTTGACAGGGATTCACCATAGCAACCTTTCTGATATCTGTGGAGTGTGTTTCTGTTTTTGTTTCTGACAGTGTTTACCACCCCTGAGGAGTGACCCCAACAGTATTGCGTACCATAGCAATGCCTGCACTGTGCCCAGGACTGGTGTGGCGGCCAGAGGTGCCAAAAACCTCTATATTTGCACAATGCTGGCATAGGTGTGGGAGTGTGTGTATGTCTATCCAGTGTCTTGTGGCTGCCTACAGCTTACTGAGCCCACACTGCTTGCACTGTTTCCAGTGTTAGCCTGCCAATGTGCATAATGAGGAGCAAGGTACAGTAGGTATGGCCCAGACAGGGCGGCCTGGGCAGGATGCATCTGCACAGGGCATAGGGCAATGGTTGGGACATTGTACTGCCCGACCACCACCTGCATGGACAGGGTGGCCACAACATGTCATGCTGGGGGGGTCACTCTCACCCTGACTGAGCAGTGACCATGGCATGGCTAGGTTCTCCCATAGTGCTATACAGTATTTCTCTCAAGTGATATCTGAGTTCCCTTTTCTGGGGCCCAATCACTGACATACCTGCTTGGTGTGTGTGCTCACATCCCATTTTTGGGTGCACACAGTTCCTCCAGGAACATGCACTATGTACTAGCTAGCGGACTCTCTGCAGTTAGCATGTGTATGGCTGGAACACATTGCAGGGTGCAGTGGGTGGAGACTGACTGTGCCCTCTGCTGGTGAATGTCAGATAGTGGTGGGGGGCAGCTGAGCTTTTCCAGGCCTAGTGCCTGTCTGCCAGTGCCCTATGTGATGCGTACAGATCTGCATTGACTACCCTGTAGGGTGCCTATTCCCCAGCAGGACTGGGGTTGATGGTCCCCTCTACTGCCACCATTGCAGAGATGTAGAATATGGATCTGTTGGTGGGAGATCCTGTCCCCCACCCTAACCCACAGAGGGCGGATTGGGTGGTGCACCACCACCCTTCTCTTATAACATGTGACCATGGCAACCACACAGGATATGCACTATTCTGGGTGCATCATAGTCCACAAGGGCTAGACGTGACTGGGAAATACAGAAGGACACAGGTGTATCCTAGGTGTGTCTGCAAGGACTACCTATCACACACTGGCATTGATAGGCTGTGCTGCAGGTCCCCATCTCAGCCAAGCCAGGTGCTGCAGAGCTGGTTCTGGGCGCCCCACCTCACCCTCAGGGTGAGCACAGGAACCGCACAATGTCACAGTCTGTAGCTACTCTGTGCCAGTAAAACACAGTCAGTTCCCCCTACCAGGCCGGGGTGCTATAGAGGCGCATACCCCATCTTGTGAGCAGATGTAGACTGCTGATCTGCATGTGCAGTGCATCATGGGTATGGGTGGGTTTACCCTATCCTGGTAACCACAGCAGACAGTTTGTGTCGTGACCTGCAGTCTTTCTGTAGCCAGCCAGCGGTGTGTTAGACACTATAGAGATGTAGCCCACTGGTTACTTCAATGACTGCGAAGGCAGAGGTCATGGGTTTGATCCCACAGTGGTGGTGTTTAATAAGGCTGTCTGAGGCTTTTCCTTTTAATTTAAATCAGTGCTGCCAGCAAAAACACCCTCACAGTGCCGTAGCCTAAGGTGTCTCATAAGGCGCCCTATAGGGCATATTATAAGGTGCCTTTGTGGACAGGGCACTTTATAATGTGCCCTATGGAGTGCCTTATAGGGTGCCTTATGCTGCACCTTAGGTTACGGCACTGTGAGGGTGTGTTTGCTGGCAGCACTGATTTAAATTTTAAAAAGGAAATGCCTCAGACAGCCTTCTTACATAACACTGCGGGATCAAACCCATGACCTCTGCCTCCACAGTCCTTGCAGTAACCAGTGGGCTACATCTTTATAGCTTCTAACACTGTGCTGGCATGAACTTAGGGTTAACGTGCGCTAACGTGCCACGGCGCCCACTATTGCATGATACCGTTTCCTTGCAACCTTACCTCCGGACCCCCCACTACCTTATATGGCATTCTGCACATTAACGCTGCAACTAGTGCTGGTAACATTAAGATGGTTTAGTAAACATACCCCGTAGTCTTAAAATGGGCCTGCACCTTAATTTTAGACAAAGATTCTGACAACTGGCAAAATGAATAAGTTTATCGTTGATGGAGAAGATATTGAAATAGTGGGCAAACTTTAACCTACTTGGATCAACTTCACTGGTCAACAAATTTTTACAAAAGTCATGTTACTGAAATAAAAATAGTCATTTCTTATCAATTTTTATATGCTGAACATGAATATGACAGTGAAATTACAAAGTTGGCTCTAGTTTTTTTGTAATCTACAAGAATTAATGTTTACATCACGAAATGCATGTCAGTAGTAAATGTAATAGGCCTTCGGTTAATACCTGTAAAAAACCAAGTCATAGACTACTTCTTAGATTTTTTTTCACCTGTCTCTTGTACAGCTGTTCGGGAGCTTCTCTGGGGGAGAGTCCAGCAGTAGTCAGCCAGCATTGTAGTGGACCATTTTCCCTGGTATCTTTGCTCCATCGTTGCAATATTCTGGTGAAAACGTTCGCCCTGTTCATCACTAACCATACCACAGTTGTCAGGAAAGAAATCGAGATGGGAATCAAGGAAATGGATCTTTAGAGACATTGCAGCCAAGTTTCTGATACTGCATCAGCATGTCTTCTACTAGTTCTTTTTAGTTTTCTGCCCTAACATTCCTGAGAAAGTTTGACACTAGGCAAAAAGCATTCCATGCTTGTTTCGTATCACCCTGCAGCAAGTTGTTGAACCAGTCATCTTTGAAGAGCTCTCGAATCTGAGGACCCACAAAAACTCCCTCTTTAATCTTTGCTTTGCTGAGTCGAGGGAATTTTTCATACAGGTATCTGAAAGCTGGCGAAGTGCAGTCCATGGCTTTCACGAAGTTTTTCATCAAAGTTAGTTTGATGTGAAGGGGTGGGTGGTGGCAGGATTTTGTGAGCCTCAATCAGAGCTGGGTGCTGGATATTCTTCTCTCCAGCTGTTACATTTTGTCTGCGATTCCATTCCTTTCGCAAGTAGTGCCAATCCCTTGCTCGGCTATCCCACTCACATAAGAAACACATGTATTTTATATATCCCTGCTGCAGTCCCATTAAAAGGGCAGTTACCTTCAAGTCACCACAGAGGTGCCAGCTGTACTTGTTATAGTTAATGGAATTCAGTAGATGCTTTAAGTTATCATATGTCTTTCATGTGGATGGCATGCACTACTGTAACAGATGGAAGACGGTTTCCATTGTTCAAAAGCACAGCCTTCAGACTCAGTTTCGAAGAGTCTATAAATAGTCTCCAGTCTTGTGGGTCATGAGTGATTTTTAAGGCATTCATGAGGCTTTCAATATAACAGAATACCAGATTACTTTCCTTTCCGACTGCGTACAGTACACTGCTGACATCAGATGGCTTCAGCAGCCGTCTGGCAGTAGTATTGCATTGCATCAGAAATTGATGCAATCAACTCTGGATGATGTGTGCATGCTGGTATTATGCAATATGATCCAATATTACATCATTCAAGGCTTATTTGGGATGATGTTGATGTCCTACTGGATAAATTTACATGTTGAAACGTCAAAAATGAACTAACTACATGCAATATCTTCAAAACGAGAGCCAGTAAATTTTTTTTAATGTTATATTCGTGTTCAGCTCACCAAGATACTACAGATTAGGGCCTTTTAAAGTCAGTAATGATTTTAATGTTGACCAGTGCTATCAAAGAAACAACAAGCAGTCAAGAAATCTGATGACGCATTGTTCTTGGCAGAATGGCTATGAATGTCCTAGACAGATTCTCAAGAGCAGAGATGTCTCTCTCCATACAAAGATTTGACTTATTCAAGCCATGGTATTTTCAGTAACGTCATATGGATGTGAAAGTTGGACAATGAAAATTGATGCCTTTGAATTATGGTGCTGGCGACAAATACTGTGTATACCATGGTCTGCCCGAAGAACAAACCAGTTAGTACTAGAGGAGATCAAACGTAAGCTTTAGAAGCTCAGATGCCAAGACTTTGACTTTCATACTTTGGACACATCATGCGAAGAGAGAGATCATTAGAGAAAGATATCATGCTTGGCAAGGTAGAAGGTCAATGCAAAAGAAGAAAGCCATCAATGAGATGGATTGATACAATAACAGCAGCTATATGGGTGTCACTCTGTCAACAATGAGCTGCCTGACTGAAGACTGAACACAGTTTAGGACAACTAACCAGAAGGTCACCATGAGTCAACACCAACTTGATGGCTTTTAACACCGCCACCACAAGTTAGCCTTCTACACACTCTTGAGGGTCTCGGTCATCTCAAGGAGCATCCCTAACTGTTCTCTCATCAAAGCAATCACACATCGCAACACCCACCAGCAATCTTTCCCAGAAGTAATCTCACATTCTGGGAGTAGCTTCCAGAAAGACTCTGTGTAACTCTAAACTCTTTCTACATCAGCAAGCCAGTAAAAAAACCTGGCTTTTCTCCCAAGCCTTTAATGGCTGTGGTGACTGACTTTCCATTCACTGTACTGTTTCAGGACTAGCTTGCTGTATGCCCTGAAACTGAGGCCAGATCTAACATTGCTGTTGTTGTTGTTGTGTGCTGTTGAGTCATTGGCCTAGTCGTGGTGACCCAGCCACTGAGTTTTCTTGGCAAAATGTGACGAAGTAGATTGCCAAGCCTTTTTTCCATGCAGTAAGCCTACAGCACCTGTATTCCAAGTTGGTCTCCCATCCAAGTACTAGCCAGGCCCAATCCTGCTTTATTCATCTGTATGTATAATTTACACTCTAGTTACACAGTTTTATTTATCCCTATGCCTTTGTCTTACCCATCATGTCTGTCTATGTCCCAGTAGCACCCATCACCTCTTCTTTCCGTTAGGATACTCTCAGTGTTAACAGATAGGATGTTTTACTGTATAATGCTATTTTGATGTTTTACTTTGCTGCCTACTAAGGTATAGCATTTATACACTGCTGACATTTGTATTATATTTCTGTTACTTAAATATTCTACTGTGCTGTTTTAAGGTATACATTACTGACACTATTCTATTGTTATCTATTATTTACTATCTCCAAGTTTATTGTACTGTTTTGTTCGTTATGCTGACGTGGGGTAATTTTGCTATTAGACAACGTACACTAGTAACTGTGTATGTCAGGGGAGACCTGTTCTACACCATTTTGGGTGAATCACTTCATAAAGGTGGTAAATAGCGCATGTGCATAACATTATTAGCTAATCCTGCTCAAAATGTACCTCCACCATCCATAACTTAGAACACCACCAACCTGACTACAGGTATGTACACTGTGCAATCCTGTGCGTTCTCTAGCTGAGTTAAGGGTCGATAGTTTTCAGACGGCACTTTTACCTGATAAACTGGTAGTTACAAAAAAATAAATAACACCCTGTGCAAGTACAATTGTTAGAATCCATTTAAATGGGTATTTAGCTCATATGTCTCCATGATGATTAAAGGTGAACTATGTTTAGGTGTATAGGTATTTTCCGGTCTTCAGAGGGCTTCTAATTTAACGGGCCGATGCAGAAAGACTTGCTTGACAGTTGCATGCAGATAGTGCAACTTCTATGCATAAATTTTGCCTCGCCAAATTCAGAAGAGAGATTGACATGCATGTAAAAAGCAAAAGAAAAGTGTGTGCACAAGCAACACCAAGTGTATTTAAATAATATGCAAATGAGCAGCACCTATTAAAATACAATGCTAATAAGGCCTACGCCCAATGTAGGGAAACACGTAGAGGATTACATCATCAGCAGGAGTGCAAGTATCTCTACATGAGGTCTGAGGTAGCTTTAAACACTTTGCGCATGTAGGAAAAGACCGTGTCAGTGAACAGTTACCTTCGATGTGAAAATTTTCTGTAAGTATCTTTCAACGTATAATCGAAAGTTTGGCCTAAGCTGCAGTCTGGATAAATATCGCGCTGACTGGTAAGTGCTGGCACTTTTCCAGATAGCGCCACTAAGTCCGGATATTCAGCAACAGCTGCTTTCTGGATACTACCGCTGAATAACCTGCTGATATATTAGCAGCGTGGCTAATCTCCAAGGATCAGGTAGCTGCTTGACAGATATCGTCAAGGGGTACAGAGTGCAGATGAGCCATAGAGGCCGCCATGGCACACACAATGTGAGCTGTGCTATGGCCCCCCAGAGAACGGTGTCTGCTCAGGTATATATGAGAGATACACTGACCAATCAAGTTGGATAGTGTTCCCTTGAAGACAGCACGACCCAGGTGAGAGGGATCAAAGGCTACAAAAAGATGCGAGGACTGTCTATGCTGCTGAGTCCCTTGCAGGTAGGAGGCAAGAGGCCCTCCACAGTGCAAAGTATGGAGAGTCCGTTCTGCATGTGATGCATGGGGCTGCGGAAAGAAAACAGACACCTAAATCTCCAGGTTTAAATGGACGGACGTGACCACCCTGGGCATGAGGAGTGGATGTGTCCCAAGGACTGCCCTAGCAAGGTGGAACCGTGTATCAGGTGGGTCTGAATATCGGGCCCAATGCATATAAATCGCAATATCACCAATTCTTTCCCCAAACTGTCCCCCCAAGCACACCTACATCCGAGTCACACCAAAATATGCATCATATCATTGCACATGCTTTTACCCGGGGAAAGGAATACTTTTGAGACATTTTGTGTATGTAAAATGCTGTATAAAATAACCCCTTCATGGTTCTGTATTTTGAAAGCTCTTCCCTGTTCTATTTACTGTGTATGCTTGGCATCTTTCCTACAGGAGCTAGTTCTGACTTTACGGCTAGCAAGTGCAGTGGCCAGTAAACTAATTTGATAAGGACAACGCTGCTCTGGACAAACATGTCCTTACCTAAATGACAGAGAAAAACAGAATGTCCCAATAGTTTCATCCAGATTAAACCTTGCAATTTGAGCCAGGGTGCTGGAACAGCATGCAAAACTATTTTGTAATGTGTAGGACATTCAGGGTTTGTAACAGATGTGAGGAGCAAAGTCCAAGGACAGGGTAGCTTCAGAACCAGAAGCTGCCTCAGGGAGGTAGGCTAAAATACCTAGAGGATGTTTATTGCCCCATTAGCAGGACCTGCTAATTGCATAAACATCACTGATCTCGATGCTGTCCGGTGCCTCTGGCTGTCCTCACAGACTGCCTTGACATAACCAGAATAGTGCTGGGGATGTCCCTGTACCCATCCGGTCAGCAGCAATTTTCAGCCCACTAACTGGATAGGAAACCACATAAAATTTGGACAGATCAATAGCTGTCCTAACTTTTGTGTTTTTTGTATCTGGTTAGCGGCTGAATATCTCAGCTGATCAGATGGCAGTGGACCTTGGCGGCAGGACTTGGATAGTCAGTGCTGGTGGAGATCTGGCATCCATGCTGAATATCTGGTTTCACTTTTGCCCATGGCAATGAGGCACTGTTCAAGGGCTGACCACCACAGGCTGAATATCTGGTCCAATACTAGTACGTAAGACAGATTTTTGCATAGAAACTGGGCAGGCTGAGTAATTGTTCCCTGTAAAATGGTTATCTCCAAGTTATAATGCCCTGTTCAATGTAATTTCAGTTTGTTCAATGTAAACCGCACTGATGCAGAATAGCGCGGTATATAAGAGAATGTAATAAATAAATAAATTGCTTCTCCAGTAATTTAAACGGACTTCAAGTGAAACGTTCTCATGGGTTCAAGCTGCCAGACTGTCTCCTTTCAGTTTGTTTAGATCAATGCTCTTTTGCATCCAGGTGCCCTGTTCTGTGCACATATGGTTGGCTTGTGCTACGGTCTCTGAGTGTGTCATCCCTGAGACTGCTCAGGTTTATTCAATTTGTTGAAACAAGCCTCTTGCTCTCTAGTGAACTTCCTTTTTGTGAGGTTAAACAGATTCCTGTTTCCTTTATTCACTTTTGCATTAGGGGATTTCAGACACTTTGCTTCCAAGACCATTCACTGTAAGATGCATTCTCAATGCAAATGTTGGCAATTCACGGGACAGGACTTTACCGCTGTTTCTTTATAGGTGAACGGACAAATGCGTGTGTTCGGAAGGGATTATCTCCCTCTTCCTGTGCTTTTACAAAAACATGTAGAGGACATCCTATGGAGCTTTCAGACAGTGGTGCAGATTTTTTTTAAACTGTCTCATAGACCAAATATTATCTTGCAGGATGGAGAGTAATTTCCTCCTAAGTTCCTATGAGTAATTGTACAAGTATAAGAATTAGTCATCCAAAAAATTTCTAACCAACCTCATCTGTTTTGAAATTCAAACACCAAAGGGAGGCCCATGTAGGAGAGAGAGGGCATTTCTTGTCAAACATCAGGTCGGAGCATAGTTACGAGTATCACACCCCAGACATCACTTCTTCCTCATCACTGCTTGCTTTCTTTGTTTTAGAAACACTGCGATCGGCAGAAGGCAAATCTGCGGATTCGATTCAAGCCCTCGCTGTTCCAGCACGTGGGGACGCATTCCTCTCTGGCAGGCAAAATCCAAAAACTGAAGGTAGGCAGCCCTAACCACCTGTATTCTCATTGCAACAGGAAACAAGTTTGAATGGGGAGGGGGGGTTATAGTACCGAAACAGAGCGTTCTCTCACTTTCTCTGTGTGCACTGTCACAAGGACAAGGATTTTGGGAAGCAGGCACTGAGGAAAGAGCATGTGAACCCCCCTGCAGAGGTCAGCACCAGCCTGAAGACCTACCAGCATTTCACCTTGGAAAAAGCTTACCTGAGAGAAGACTTCTTTTGGGCCTTCACACCCACTGCCGGAGACTTCATACGATTCCGTTTCTTCAAACCCCTGCGAGTGGAAAGGTGGGTGAGTGCCTGGTTCATAGGAGATGGAGGTGGGGAGGCACCCAGTCACCTATGCACAGGTTTTGTAAGTGAATCCATTTTCTTATGTATAAAATTGGTACATAACATGTGATGAAATCATCTTGAAGGGATGCACAAATGACTTTGTCTTACACCCTGAATGGACCGAAGAAATAAGTAGACAAATGATAATAGTTATCAAAGCTCATAAAAAATACCATAGCACAGTAAAATATAAATGTAACTGTAACATAAAGTCCATAAATTCAAAAATATCAAATTAATTTATAATGCTTGCTATAATTCATCAAATCAATATACATGCCAAAAGAAAGCTTCAAAAGGTTTTTCTTCTGCCACTGTATAAATCAATGAACAATATCCTTAAAAATATAATCTTATATTTAGTATAAGATTCACATCATATCTTCCAAATGTGATCAACTTTTCATCATTTACTTAAAATAACCAAAATTTACATACTAATTATAATTATTTATTTATTTAGACAGATTTGTATACCACCTTATCCTTCAGTCAGAGTGGTCACATCACAATTGGAGGGTTACACTTAACATGAGGGTACTTAACAACATTTAGACAGCACAATTGGGGTTACATTTAACATTGTACAATGAACTCGTATGTCTAGTTGGTGTGAGTGGGTATCGAGTTGGTGGAGGTAGTTGCATTACCATTCGGGTTGAGACCGTTGTCTGTCTGCTCATAGGTTTCTGTAAAGAGAAGGGTTTTAAGGGCCTTGTGGAAGTCTATGATGTCATTTAATGCCCTCAGGCTCGTTGGGAGGGAGTTCCAAAGTGTGGATACCAGTAGTGAAGCAGCTCTTCTTGAAGTTGTTTGTTTAGTTTTGTGATAACCTGCAGGTGTGCCGATCATGTCATTATTGGTCCTTCTTGGTCTATCGCTGATATTCCTTGTTATGATGTCGTGGAGTGCGTCTGCCGAGAGATGGTGGATGATTTTAAAGATGATTAGGACTGTTTTAGATTTTGCTCTGGCTATCATTGGGAGCCAGTGCAGTTGCTGCAAGACGGGGGTGATGTGCTCAGTTCTTGGAGTGTCCATAATGATGCGTGCTGCAGTGTTTTGCACCATTTGGAGTGGGTGTAAGGTCTGCTGAGGGAGGCCTTGGTATAACGAGTTTCTGTAATCAAGCAGAGGTGTAATGAGTGCTTGGCACACTGTGCAGAAGTGGTCCTGTCAGAGTATTGGCTTGATTTTTCTGATGGTCCTCAAATGTTGATAGGCCTTGTTTGCGGTTTTGGTGATATTCAGAGCTCTGTCCATTGTTATGCCCAGATACTTAACTTCATCTTTGACTACTATGAGTTTGTCTAGAATGTTGATAGTTTGTGGTGGAATGAAGGTGGGGTTCCTGGTGATGAACATTGCCTCCGTTTTATTGTAGTTGACTGTCAGGTTATTGGCTGTGAGCCAGGCATTCATGTCTTCAAGGCATCTGGTTATTGTTGTGGTGTTAAGTGCTAGTAATTATACATATTATTCAATCATTATTATTCAAACACCAAAATCCATATGTATACGTCAGTTTCATAGTGGAGTGCTGGAGCAGTCTAATGGTTTATTTTATTTATTTAGGCTTATATACTGTTTTTCTACGAGTCAAAGCAGAATACATTCAGGCACTGTATATATATTTTTCCCTTGTTCCCGAAGGGCTCACAATCTGTGCTTTTGTACCTAAGGCAACAGAGGGTTAAGTGGCTTGGGAACCAAGAGACCAAGGTTCAATTCCCACTAGTACTCCTTGTGACCTTGGGCAAGTCACTTAACCCTCCATTGTCTTAGAAGAATCCAAGTTAACACTGTCCCTTTTCAATGTATATCACTAAGTTTGTTACAGTGTAAACAGCTTTGACTAAAAATGATAAAGCGGTATGAAAAACCTATTAAATACATATTTAAATCATTAAGATCCTTTATACTATATACACCAAACTTAAGTATTTTCATTAATCTCATTATAAAATATAAGTTCATTCATAAGATAGCATACCAAAAATAGCCTTTAAAAAGATGACTTCTACAGATGTACTATTAAAATGTCAGTTCTTTTAAATAAGATCTCTAATCATTGCTTCTAATAGACAGCTTTGCTTATGACCTCATGACTTAGACAAAAATGCTGTATATTTACAAAACCTGCACAATATGCTTCCCAAAATGTTCCCATTAACAGACGTTTATAAAATCTCCCTGAACATTCAGCGACTTTGTTACCTAAGCCATTGTGGCACCAAACCCTACTAGTACTGTACTGCAGAATCCTCTCCTTGTGTCTCTCATTTCAAACTAGATTATTCAGAATAAAAGGTTCACATCCATGAAAGTATCACATATCTTCACATTTGCAAAGCACATATATATTTACAGTAGATGTCTTTTGTTTCCAATGTCACTGCTAAAGGGATCACTTCTAATAGCAGGCCGCTTCCAAAATCCCACTCAACTTACTACCAAACATCTGTGTAACACCTTTTCAAATTTCTTAGAACTGCCATCCAAAAAATATTTAACCAGAGGTGGTGTTACCACATAAAGGTGAACTGCAGCAAGTGAAAAAAAAAAACTAGTCTTCTAGTGTGCTGTAGGAACTACCGCCCAACATAGCTGGCTTGACAGCTGCAACTATATAGTCCTTTAAATATGTAGTTTTTTCCCCAGTGTATCACATTACTGAAAACCAATGAACACCCTCTTCTAACCAGTTTAATTTATAACCATCCCAACTTCTGATGTTTTAAAGATATATACCATATTCTATATAATCCATGGTTATCTAAATGTACTGTTGTGGTCAACATTATTGGCCCCCCTTTGCATTTTAGGTATGTTCTGTACAATATCTTGAGAAGTAATTGGGAATATTCAAACTATATGTCATAATATTAGTATGTTCAAAGGTATACAACAAAAACAAGATGTCTATGCAACTTAGACATAGTGATTTCTGAGAAGAAAAAAAAAAGACTTGGACAGGATTAATAGCACCCTTCACTAATATTTGGTTGCACAACCCTTGGCAGTGATGACAGTTTCTTGTAGTCATCTATAAGTTTTGTACATTTGTCTACTGGTAGTTGCTCCCACTCTCCAACTGATATTTGTTCAAGAAATGAATGTTTCTAGGATTCCTTTTACCAATGGCAGATTTCAGCTCTTTCCAAAGGTTCTGAATTGAATTGAGATCAGGACTTATTACTGGCCAGTTTAAAACAGTTCATTTGTTCCTTTTTAACCATTCCTTTGTACTTTTGGATGTATGTTGTGGGTCATTGTCCTGCTGGAGGTCCCATGACTTTTAACCCAGACCTATCTTTCTAACACGAGTTAGCACATTTTGCTCCAAAATACCTTGGTAGTCCTCTGACTTCATGAAGAATTAATGGCTTGGATGTGGGAGTCTGCCATGTTAACCCTTGCAGAGAGTAAGAGGCTCAATACCCTTTATAGGGTCCCTCCCTCCCTCCCCCCGTTTCCAGAAGCCACAGCTTGTCCTTTGTGCCAACAAATGACAAAGAGAGGCCTCAAGAACCAAGACAGACAGTTTGGAGCATTGTTTGCTTTGGACAGCATGTCGGTGACTTTCACTTCAAGGGCATTGACTTCTTCTCATGAGTCTCAGGCTTCTTAAAAGTCCAAACACAGAAGTCAGTCATTCTGCGGCCATTTCCAAATTTTCGGCATCGAAGACCAATTCAGAGGCCAAGGAAAAGTCCCAGCATAAGCATCGCAGCTCCCCTAGAGGTGCTTTTGATGCAGAACGGCCAGACAAACAGTCCTGGTGGGAGGATGGGTTGATGTTCAGGACCCAAACATTTTAGACACCTGTCATGTTTATCAGTGGCTGAAATCGTACTGACACACTTGGTACATTTTTTTTTAAAACCACTGACTGGCTTTTCCATGCTTGAAAAAGTTGTCTTTGAGATTGAAGATAAGGCTATGGAGGCCTAGAGGCCTAGTTTAGCAGCGAGAACCATGGAGCATGATATACCCTGAAGGGCAAAAAAGAGTTGTTGTTTTTTTGTAGCGACAGGGACGATGCGTCCTACTGGCTCCATGGAAAGCGTAGTTAATCACCTATAACAGATGATCTTGGGAACAGCAGGAATCAGTCTTCACATATGGGTAACGTCAGCACAGACTGAACCCGGCATGTAAACACTTCCCAGCATCTAATAGGAATACTTTTGGGAGCGTTCCTACAGGTATGCGTGGCTGCCTTCCCACCTTCACTCCTGGTTTCCTCAGTCAGGTGAATAATGGAGAAATACAAATTTCTGTAGAACAGTAATGAAAAAAAAGACAACTTGAAGAGGAGGTGGGCGGGTTGTGAAGACTGATTCCTGCTGTACCCGGAGATCACCTGTTACAGGTGAGTAACTACACTATCTCCAGGAACAAGCAGAAGTCAGTCTTCACATACGGGACTCCCTAGCCTAAGACAACTGAGCGAGAGAAAAATCCTAGAGGTTGCAGCAGGGATCTGACATACTCAATCCATTCGAAGCACTGCTCGTGAGGTATTCAGATGGGTGGTGGGCAAGTTCTCTAAATATGAAAAAGGCTACATAGAAACAGCCTGTCCGAATTGAGCATCAGCTCTGGAGTCTTTGTCCACCTGTAGTGCACTGTGAAGGTATGCAGCAAAGGTCATGTCACCGCTTGGCAGATATCTGAGAAAGGGACAGACCAGAGATTAGCTACTATGGTAGCCATGGCTCTGACATTATGAGCTGTAACATGGTGTGGTAGAGACAGCCCAGCCTGCAAATAAGCGAAAGACATGCAATCTGCTAGCGAGAGTTTGAAGGTCCAATGGCCGACAACTCTTCCAGACTCTGACTACATGTTTTTTACCTCAGGGATCCCAGTACTCTTCCTCCCTCTTCCCGCCCTCCACTCTTCCATACTTGAGAGCCAGTGAGTTCCATATGTGAAGATTGCATTCCTGCTTGTTCTTGGAAATAGTGTAATTACTCACCTGTAACAGGTGATCTCTGGGAACAGTAGGAATCGGTCTTCATATATGGTACTTGCTCCCAAGTACCAGGAGTACCTAGGAGTTGTAGGGTTCTTTTATTTTCTTCTTCCTCTCAGCTACAAACTCAGCTGAGGAGAGGAGTTGGGAAGGCATGTATGCAGGCGCAGTGGGGTGCTCCCAAAGGCTTTCCTATTGGATGCTGGAGAGCATTCCTATATGGGCTAAGTCGGTGACATTCACCCATATGTGAAGACCGATTCCTGCTGTTCCTGGAGATCACCTGATACAGGTGAGTAACTACGCTTCAGTGCACAGTAACTGGGACAGTTTACCAATTGATAAAATAGGTTACTGCCTAGGGGTAGGGCAGGCACAGGCATCAGCTTTAGGGGCAGCAAAGAGCAGGGCATTTGAAGCTGAACAATAGATCCTGACAGCCAAGGGGGGCATAAGGCTTAAGGTTTTCCTAGGGCACCAATACCTTGAACCAACTCTGGAGCTGACACTACTTAGGGACAACCACCCCCACCACTAGACGTCCAGTCCTGTCCCTGGAAGTGGCAATCGTACCTGGCCATATCCTTATTTTGGGCTGGTGGTTGATGATCCATTGAGGGACACCACTTTAGGCCACCGCAACTCATGATTTTGAAAGAGACCTTTCCCTAGGCTGTAAGGATGCAGTTGGTAGGTTAAATCTGCCACTGACAGTAGCAGCTGATTGATCTGTGATTACAGAAGTGTCCTACAGCTCAGGATCCTAGGAAGGAGAGAATGTCAGAGACAGAATGGGTGTTGCCACTGGCTTCAGTTTCATGGTCTGTCAGTTGTGTAGCGTCTGATCACTTGTTGACCTTTATTTCCATGCATTCAAGTTAACTAATGTGGCAATCACATTAATGTTATAAAGAGCAATGTGCTTTTGCTATTTTGAAATGAAATAGGATTGTTGCCAAGTTTTCCCACTCCTTTAGCTTTTGCACAAATAGATAAATCAAAGCCGCTGAGCACTCATAGCCTGGGTCTTTTGTCATGCAGGTTCTTCTTTCGCAGTGGTAATATTGAGCATCCAGAGGACAAACTTTTCAATACAACGGTGGAAGTGCTGCCCTTTGATGTAAGTATGGGGCAGAGGAGTTAGATTAACACTTCAGAGGAAGTAGAGAAAGCAGACAGCGGAACCCGTTTCAGCTGTTGTTCTGGGCCATTGGTGGTAAATTTTCAAAGACTTGGAGTCATTGCACATAAAATAAGCACCTATACAGGCTGAATCTGCATGCGAGTTTTCAAGTGCCTGAATACACACTTGCACTTTTACCTACATTAGGGACAGGGGCGTTGGAATGGGGTGGACCACGGCCACATGTGCCCTGGCCCTACCAAAACTTTGCCTGCAGAGAACAGCTGCAATCGCATCAGACTCCTTTAGTCTGTTCGCAAGAGATTGGATCCCTGCAGACAGGGTGGAAGGCCGCCACAATCACGGCTAAGACTCCTATCTGCTGGCAGAGATTTCCCACAGGGAGATAGCAGTCTTCACTATGAATGCAGGGGCCTTCCCCTCCTGCTTGAAGGGATCCGATCTTCCACGGGCAGATAGTCCACAGCAATCGCAGCTATTCCCTTCTGCTATTGCGGGCAGAACATGAGGGGAAGGCCGCGTGGGCTAGGAGGCAAAGTTAGGGTGGGCCTGGGGGTGAAATCAAGGTGTAGTTTGGGCTCCCCAATCAGAGAAGCAGTCCATGGCCCCTGATTAAGGTGCTCTATAAAATAATGAGTGGAGTTAAAGGGGTAAACGTACATCGGATGTTTACTCCTTCAGAAAGTAGAAAGACTAGGGAATGCTAAATGAAGTTACAATATAGCACACATTTATGACCAATTGGAAAAAAATATTTTTTCACCCAATGTGTAATCAAATTTTGGAATTTTTTGCCAGAGACTGTAGTTAAAAGATTTAATGTTGCTGGGTTTGGACAAGTTTCTGGGGGAAAAGTACATAAACCATTATTAAAGTAGACAGGGGGAAAGCCACTGCTTACACCTGGGACAAGAAGCATAGAATCAGTTCACCTTTTGGGACCTGCCAGGTACTTGTGACCTGCACTGGCCACTATGGCAGAATACTGGGCTCAATAGACTCTTGGTCTGACCCAGTATGGCATATCTTGTGTTCTTAAATTTTCAAACTATCCACTTTAGGAGAAGTTTTGTGGGTGCTTTTAACCCATGAACATTGCACCACGTTTTAGAGGGAATGTGCTTTCACTTTGAAACTTGCTGTGGGAATATTTTCTCCTGCTTCCTACATGGGTAGGACTTGCTGGAAAGGTATTGGCACAGATGTAAAATACCATATGGTGCATGCTTTTTGCTGCATTGAGGGACGGTAACTGTCAGCCTGTTGATTTAAGCAGGTAAAACACTTTCACACGTGTACATGGCTTTGAAAATGACTCTGTAAAGGGGTGGAGAGGGGTGTTTTTGGTTTTGAAGGAGTGGTTGGGAACTATTTGCATCCATTTAAGTTGCAAATAATCTGCAAACATAGCAAGATGGCACTATAACGTGTACTTTACACCACTGTTCAACACTAGGTGTGGCATGTTGGGCACCTATAAATTAAGCATACACATAAGTTCTACACATGCATACCTCTGAATTAACACGCACACAGTTGGTAAGTGTATACCCATGCTTTTAGCCACATAAGATGATAAAACTGTGTGTATGCAGGTGCCTTGTGTTTAGAAATCAGTTAGGTTTGGGTGGGCTGAACAATGTTGTACACGAGTCCCCATAAAATGTAATCTTCTGGTATCTACTCTCCGTTTGGTCCTGGGTTCATTTCACAGAGACAGTAGGGTAAGCAGCACAAATAAGACAACCAAAACTGGTGTGGCTTGGAAAGAGTTTTATATAGAAATAGGCTTATTACATAGGTACAGAACAGAGTTCTAAGGTTGTTACAGAGCTGCGTCTGTGTGTGTTTGTGTGAGAGAGAGAGGGGGGGAGTGTGTGTCAGAGTCTCATAGTAAGAAGAATATAGAGAGAAAGAGAGAACAAGGGGGAGGAGAGAGAGAGAGAGAAGTGGGTGTCAGAGCCTCATGTTCCTCATGTCCGATGAATAAGAAAGAGAGATTTTGAGTTTCTCTGTATTTATAGTGAAATTCTTCAGCACCTCCCTTTGTCATAATTTGGTTTGTTTGAGGTCTATCACTTGATTAGCAAGGAGGGGCTGTTTAAACTATCTGGAGACTGACATCACCAGGGGGTAAACTACACTCATTAAGTTTGGAGACTGACATCACCAGAGTAACAAAGCTGCTTGCAATCCAAGGTCTGGGAAAAGCCATGACACCTATGCTAGGCATAATGTCATGCTGATGTATGCTGACAAATGTGTGTTAGGAATCCTATTAAAAACTTACCCTTTAAGGTTTTGGTGGTGTTTGGATTTAGCTCATGCCTTTTTAATAGTAGTTCAAAGCAGGTTCAGTTTGTAAACCCTCCAGGGACAGAGAAATACTATCTAATGGGCCAATGCAGAAAGCCGGTGCTAGACCCTCGCTGGATCGATTTTTATGTTCCTGACAGCGCACACATTTTAACGTATGATGCAGGAAGGATAGGTGTGCAAATGCCCACCGTGGTAACTGTGCATGCAAATTCTCCATGGTCAATGAGCCACCGCAGCGTTAAACTGGGACAGCAAGCCAAACACATGCACACAAGAAGTCTGCACTAGTTAGCTTGCTATCCAGGTATTGTGTGGCTAATTTGCATATCAGCCCCGACAGTATTTTGATGACATTGGGGACGATTGCGGCATTGGGAAAAGACTTTGATGCTATCAAAACACATTTGGGGGGCAGCTCTTGAACCCCCCCCCCCCCCAACGTAAAAGTAAAATCACCCCCAAGTAAACTAAAATAAAGCCCAAGTGAAATAAAATAAAGTAAAAACTACCTGGTGGTCTAGCGGCTCCTAAATCCAACACCCCCCTCCTCCCCCTGTACCTTAAAATAGGCAGGAGTGCTTGCCTGTGTGCTCCTGCTCTGGTCTGCCATCTTGTAAAATGGAGACGCCAGGCCCCACGTGGTGCATTCTGGGATGCAATGGATGAGGTCAGACTGCCATATAAAGTAGACTTTACCTTATATGGCAGTCTAACCCTGCCCAGTGCTTCCCAAGATGCACCATGTGGGGGCAAGTGCGCCATTTTACAGGATAGCGGACCAGAGCAGAAGTACATAGTTAATGCTCCCGCCTATTCTAAGGTATTGGGGGGGGGTTGGATTTAGGAGCTGCTAGACCATAGGTAGTTTTTACTTTATTTTAGTTTACTTTTGACTGGGGGGGGGGAGTTTCAAAGGCTGCTAGACCACCAGGGAATTTTAACTTTATTTTATTTTATGTGGGGATGGGTGTGTGGAGTACAAGGGCCATTAGACCACCAGGTGACCAGCCCCAGACAGTGTTTTGCTGTCATCGGGGTCTTTCCCGATGCTGCCATTGTTCCTGATGCCATCAAAATACTGTGGGGGGTGGGAGGGGAACTGGGCCACCAGGGATTCGTTTTTGTCTGGCATGGCTCCCGACAGTATTTTAATGGCAGCGGGGGCTTTTCCCAATGCCTGATCATCTGAGGAGAAGATGATCTAGGCATCAGGGAAAGCATCCGGTGCCATCAAAATACTGTTGGGGGCACGCGTTAGAGGTTTGTCTACTCAGACCTGCAGTAAAACTTTTTGCACTATGGCTGGTTGTGAAATCCTCTATGCTTCTGCATCTGGTGTAGCCATGATTTGCATACCAGACCAGCTGATTAAAATACATTTTAAGAATTTAAATACTCATGGCATTAATTGGGTGCTAGTTTTTCTATCGGCATTTGTCTGCTTTCTTCATTTAAAGGATTGTAAAGTGTGCATAAACGTGGTTTTATGGGTTCATAAAGCCCGCACTAGCTTTTTGCATCGGCTCGTAAGTTTGTACCTGAGGCAGTAGAAGGTTAAGTGACTTGTTTAAGGTCACAAGGAATGTCAGGAGGATTTAAATGCTGGTTCTCAGCCCATTGCTACCCTTCAAGGTATTGAAGATCTCTTAAAATGCATGCTGGGGTATTACAGCCAAAATATGCCAGTGCATTGAGTGCCCCCTTTTGTTCAAGGAGTGTGCTGTCCTGATGACAGTGGAGTTTTTTTACATGGTATTGTCACCATATATAGTTACAGATCAGTTCTGCATGTCACTCAAACTAAATACAAATACTCAACAGCTGTCAGTGGACTAGGGGCACTTCAGATGGACATGCGTGTTCTTAATCTTCCTTTGCAGAATGTATATACCCCAGTGGCATACCAAGGGCAGGCCCGCCCTGGCAGCATGGCAAACTTTCCATAAAGCTACTTGCTGCACTGTCTCAATGAGCCGGCTGCTCATCTTTCCTTGGCCAAAGTCTCGTGAATCGCAAGACTTCAGCCCAGGAGAGAAGAGCGGTCGGGCCCACGGAAGCAGCACAGCAAACCAGCTTTATGATTTTGCCACACTGTCTCAGTATATATGTGAATCGCAGCACATACTGTAGTGCTGGCCATGGAGAGGGGGTGCCTGCCCCAGGTATGACTGTTAATACCTTCTTAATCGTATTGCATCAGGCATTTTTACCATGAATAATCCAGTAGGACCTGGTCACCAGATTTCTGACCAAATCACTTTCTCTATCCGTCAGAGTCTACAGTCAGACAAGGAAGCTCTCCAGGAGGGGAGAGGAGCCCCACCCAAGTACCACAGGACATCAGATGGGTACATACAGATAGGTGAGTATTGCTGGATTAGCTTCTCCCTTGTAAAATTTCTTAACATTCTCAGCAACACACATGCACCAGACATTAAAACTCTGATCTGAAACACTTCCTGCTTTGTGGGGGAAGGACCATGATTGTGAATTCATGTCCCTTCTTCAAGTGCTATAGAAAAGCAATTACAGCACCTCTTTGTGAACACTTCTTGGGAGACTAAAGAACGGCATTTTGAATAATATGAATATTTTTCAAATTTTATTCATCTATATGGTAATACCTGAAGTCATTTACTTCACTGTGTCACTGTCGTTCATCATGACTAAGTTGCACTTGTAGGTGGGATATGACCTGTTAGCCATAACCTTCCCACAGAGACATCAGGAGCCTCTCAAACAATTAGACAAATGATAATTTTATAATGCATTTCCACATGTAAAGCTTGTTTTTTTTCTGAAAAAAAGGCCTTTTATAATATTGCCCGCCCATGTAACATGCGCGAGAGGTGTGTGCACAGAAAGAGCGCGCCTATTTTTTTCACAGTTGGCATTTAGGCATTCCCAAGGGTGTAATTAGGGCGTACCAGAGGTAGAATTGCAATATGCACACTTGTTTTATAAAATACATATGTACATGCACAGATTTACGCCTGCCTCGGAACAGCTTGATGCTTTTAGCTTGCACTTGATTTTCATGGACAGAATTGATGACTCTCTTGAACATTTTTACCACCTCATCTCACGTGCCTGTCACCTCCACGTTTCTCCACTGCATTCAGTGTTTTAACTACTTGGTCTAAAGAATTTTATTACTAGGTTTTATCACTGCTGCATTTCATGTATTAGTTTCATATGCCATCTTCAGCATCCCTGTGTGGGGCTGGGAATTTTATAATAAATAAATAGTTTGAGAGTCAGGCACAATCAGACAACTGGTGAATTTTATCTAGAATCTTCAGAGAAGCAAAAATAGATTTAAATTGAAATGTGTAGGGAGCGATCGGTGCTGGCTTCCTCAGAGCCTTCTCTCTTCTAGGGCTGTTTTGTTTCTGTTAATGTGTTTCTAAGTGCTTTCTGCTTAGCTGCTTCCACTAGTTCAAAAAGGATCAGCGCAACAGTACCTCGATAGTCTTCCCAGAGGCACTTGTATACCATTCAGTTGGCTTAAGCAGCTAAGAAGGGATCTAACTATAGGGAGGCTTTTTTTTAACTAAGTGGTATGGCTTTTTACTTTCTAAATTTATGAAAAATAGAATATATGGCATTAGGAGCAAGAGACCCAGAAATTAGACTCATGGAGGAAACTATAGGCCAATTTATAAGGATCTCACTAGCCATTTTAGTAGCCGCTCTCTGGATAGATATCCTGTTTGTATCTTTTGAAAGTGCAGTCTCCAGAATTGTACATAGTTCTCCAAATGAGGTTTTGCCAGAGACCTATACATACAGTAGAAGCACCATCTCTTCCTTTTTTCTGTCTGACCATTCCTCTCCAAATGCACCCAAGCATCCTTCTGGCTTTTGCTGTTGTCTTAAGATCATCAAATATGATCACTGCAGGTCCTGGTGGTCTTTCATGCACAGAAGTACTTTACCCCCTATACTGTACTGCTCCATTGGGTTTTTCCAGCCCAAATGCATGACCCTGCATTTTTTAGCATTAAATCTTAGCTGTCAACTTCTAGACCATTCTCCAAACTTCTCAAAATCCCTCTTTATCTACAACTTCTAGGGTGTTTATCTTTATTGCAGACCTTGGTATCATCCGCAAAGAGGCAAACCTTTTTTCCAAGAGCCCTTCCATAGTACTGCTTAAAAAAAACAGTTAAAGAACCAGAGCAAGGACTGATCCCTGTGGCACCCCACTGATAAAGCCCTTATCCTCAGAGTAAACTCCATTTACCAACATTCTTTGTTGCTTCCTAGTGAACTAGTTTCTCAGTCGCTTTAGGGCCCCTTCCAAGGGAAATCAGCTTGTAATTCACCCATGTGGAACTCAGCAGCTTTGCTGAAATTTAAATATCACATCTAACATCCTTCTGATATCCAATTCTCTGCACGCCCAGTCAAAAACTAATCTGATTCATTTGATGACCTAGTAAAACCATACTGCCTCAGATTCTGCAGTCCCTTGGATGTCAAAATGTGCACTCCTCTTATATCAGTATTTCCATTAATATACTCACTACATAAGTCAGACTAACCGACTTGAGTACCAAACCTCCATACTTCCACGTCTGTGGAGAAGGGACCACATGTGGCCACTCCATTGAGAAGGTCAGATAGCAGAGTTGCCACAACTTAAGTTCCCTCAGTACCCTTGAGTGTAACTCATCTGGCCCCATCGCTTTGCCCGTTAATTCACCTAGCTCCTCATAAACGGTCTTCTGAAAATAGTTCAAGATCTACTTTGCTTCCATTCCTTTTTGTGTTTATATTCTGAGGTCCTTAAATTGCTTACACATTTCCCAGAATGTTAGAGTGCGGCACTAATGTCATTTCTCCTTTTTGTTTAAAAATGTAAGTCTTCGTCTTTTTAGGGCACTTTGCAGAGTTGGCATTTTTGCACTGGTTATGTGAAAATTCTGCAGGCAAACTAGAGGCTGTCGAAAGGGATGAGCCTTGGACAGCTGAAAGGATTATTTAAGGATGATCTCTTCATTGGATATCTTTCAGAAGCTGAGTGGCTAGGAGGCTTGAATAAAATTGGAGTATGGTTTTATCCTTGACTAGAGGAAGGATTACGTTAAGGAAAGAGAGAACCTATTAGAAAGATCTGGCTTATGGATATTCTGAATATCATGCCAAAAGAAAAAGCCATTTGTTTGAAGGATTGTGCAGATCAGTTTAAGAAAATGTAGGCTAGTTGACTTGATGCTTTTCAAATTGGATCTGTTTAGTTGGTGATAGGGTTGGGAGGAATGTACTTTGCTCTAGCAAGAATGTGGAGAATGCATCTGTGACCTATGTGTAAATGGTAAAGATGACTCATTTGATCTTTTTTTTTTTTAATTCTGTATGTTTGGTATATCTAACATTGAATTTTAAAAATGTTTGCTGAGTTGCAATATGCGGATGTCTTGTAAATTAGTGGATCAGGGCCGGGGGGGAAGGGAAGGGAGGGGTGTCTGTTTGGTATATGTCTCGACTATTGCAACCTCCTCCTTGCTGGTCTCCCTCGGAGTCACCTCTCTCCTTCAGTCTGTTCAGAACTCTGCTGCGCAGCTAATCTTACGCCAGCCCCAATATACTCATATAACCCCTCTTCTCAAGTCACTTCATTGGCTCCCCTTCCATTTCCATATCCAGTTCAAACTTCTCCTTCTGACCTATAAATGCATTCATTCTGCTGCGCCTCGCTACCTTTCCTCTCTCCTCTCCCTACACCCCTCCTCGTGAACTCCACTCTTGCTCTGGTTTGCTTCTCTCTATGCCCTTCTCTTCCATTGCCAATTCCAGACTTTGATCCTTATGCCTAGAACAAACTACCTGAATCTGTATGTCAGGTTTCACCTCTGACCCTTTTCAAATGCATGCTAAAGGCTCACCTCTTTGAGACTGCCTTTGGATCCTGATCCCTTGTTTTCCTTTCTCTCCTTTCCCTATTTGTACCCTGGTTCTCATCTGTTGTACTGTCTATCTTGATAAGATTGTAAGCTCTGACAGAGACCGTCTTTTATATGTATCTGTACATTGCTGCATACGTCTTGTAGTGCTATATAAATGTTTAATAGTAGTAGTAATAGAAGGATCTTGTTAAGTGCATTCTTTTGTAACCACTCGATTAGACTATTGTAATGGTCCATATGTTGGACTCCCCAATTTCCATTTGAAACTGTTACACCTTGTGCAGAATACAGCTACTCGGTAGTTAACATACAAAGAGTCTCTCAAGATCCTTTTGTCTGCCCTTCATTGGTTGCCAGTGGAAGCTTATGTTCAGTTTAAGATTTTGTGTTTAGGTTATTAAGCTTTACATAATGGGATGGGCTGATTTATTTGATATATTACATTTTTATATTTTGGATTGAAGTTTGCGTTCCTCACAATAGTTGCTTCTTTCAGTGCCTGGAGGGGGTTGGTTGCAATGTACATGGTTGAGGGCAGGGTCCTTATCTTTGGAATAAACTTGCTTTAGTGCTTCATAATGAAATGTTGTATTTGACGTTTTTTAAGATGGTGAAAGCATGGTTGTTCAGTGGTGGTGAGAGAGAGAACTGAAATGCTGATAGTCTTTGGGAGGAAGGAATATATTTTGTTTTTATTTTTGTACAATGTAGGGTAAGGGAGAACGGGAATATATGTTTTAATGCATAGTCTTATATGTTTTTACTTTGCCTTGATTGTTATGAAAAGGTGTGTATATCAAGTTTGGATGAATAAATAAATAAA
Source organism: Ichthyophis bannanicus (assembly GCA_033557465.1). Taxonomy (NCBI): domain Eukaryota; kingdom Metazoa; phylum Chordata; class Amphibia; order Gymnophiona; family Ichthyophiidae; genus Ichthyophis; species Ichthyophis bannanicus. Next base: position 76,249,315 of record CM066050.1, on the reverse strand, counting down.
ATAAAAATCGCAACTGAACACACTCCATCATGAAAGTGCTATGGTTTGAGTATTTGGAGTGTGTTTAGGAAGATTTATTGGTTAGATGGTGTTTAATTGGGTAACCATTTCACACAGCAGAAATTGAATAGCAACATGGACAGACATTTAGTGGGGATGTTTACTAAACGGCAGTAGTGGACTCTGTGCGATATCAGAGCCGCAGCCCCATTGATTTCAATGGGGCCACGGCTCCAATATCGCACGGAATCTGCTACCGCCATTTAGTAAATATCCCCCTTAGAGTTGCATTGTATATATTAATTTTAAGTGGAGTTAAATGTTATGATAAGGGGTTAGATAATAGTTTTATATATAAAGTAGAGCAGTTATGGAAATCTGTGTGTTACACTGGATAATTATATTAACATTACAGCGCTATTTATGAAAATGATAAAAATAAAGTTTTGAAAATTAAGAACAAAGAAATAGAGGAGATCAGTGACCATTGCACCTAAGATTCCTTCTTGTGAGAGGAATTTAAAACGGAACAGTGAGACCCATATACAGAAGCTCTTATGAGACAAATTCCTTTGTGTAATTAAAAACAGAATGGGAGACGTAAATGAATAACTTGGGCCAGTTGGCACTAAACAGCCAAAGTTAATAGTTTTTAATTTGTGATAGTCTGGAGGCAGGACTAAAAGTTGATTTTTGCAGTTTTCCGGGTCAGTGCTAAAAGTTGTTTGGCCAAACGGTGGCATGCAGCAGCTCGCCGCATAACTTATTGTTCCAAGTCTGTTTTGGATTTAGCTCATTCCTTTTCGTGGTAGGTCAAGATAATTTTACATTGAGGTACAGGAGATGTTTCTCTGTTCTCAGAGGGCTCACAGTCACAGGACTAGATTTCCTAACATGTTCGTCTGCATTAGCACATGCTAATACTGTCAACGTAAATAGGACCCATTACAAAAATGGGACTTGGGGTAAATGTGTATTAAAGCAGATTAGCAGTGGTAACAGATTCTTGTGCCTAAGAACATAAGATATGCCATACTGGGTCTATCAAGCCCAGTATCCTGTTTCCAACAGTGGCCAGTCCAGATCACAAGTATCTGTCAGGCACTGTTCCCTCTAAGCTGTGCGCTTGTGCGCGCACACACACCTCGCTGAGCGAGCGCACATACTTTACAACAGAGCGCACAAAAATTTTGGTTCTGATTCTGATAGAAAACAACACAGACGTCTTAAAATTTAAAAGTTGTTGTGTATTTACGGTTTTCACAAGTCCTACAATATTTTCTAGTGCAATCAATGTGGTGTACATACTGTATTCTGACGTGTAGTCAAATTTTAAAGTATATAACTCCAAGTGTCGTTATGTGGCGCCCAAATGTTTAACCTTCCTTCAAAAGCTGCACAGCTGATATTTTATGCGCGCACAGCCTACAGAAAATTAGAGGGAACATTGCTGTCAGGTTCCCAAAAAGGTACACAGATGCCATGTTGCTTATCCCAGGGGTAAGCAACTATGGACCTTTCCTCCAGGAACTTGTCCACACAGCTTTTATTACATCTTCTGGCAATGAATTCTAGAGTTTGATTACGTGTTGAGTAAAAAAACCTATTTTCTCTGATTAGTTAGTCCTAAATGTGCTACATTGTAGGTTCATTGAGCATCCCCTAGTCTTTCTACTATTTGAAGGAGCAGACAAGCCATATACATTTACCCGTTCCGTTCCATTCCATTCATTATTTTATAAACCATTATCATATCTCCCCTCAGCTATCTCTTTTCCAAGTTGAAGATCGTTAATCTTTTAAGTCTTTCCTCATAGGGGTATCCTTCCATTCTCTTTACCATTTTGGTCACCTTCTCTGAACCTTTTCTAATTCCTCTGTATCCTTTTTCAGATATGGCAACTGGAACTGCACATACTATTCAAGCTGCAGTTGCGCTGTGGAACAATACAGAGGCATTATAATATCCTTTGTTTTATTCTCCATTCCTTTCGTAAGGATTCCTAGCATTCCATTTTGCTTATGTTGGCTGCAGTGGGAATGCCCCTGATCTCCAGGAACAAGCAGGAATGAGTCTTCACATATGGGTATCGTCGGTACCGACGGAGCCTGCGCGGGAACGCTCCCCAGCGTCCAGTAAGAAAGCTTTTGGGAGCATCCCACAGCGCCTGCGCGCTGCCTTCCCGCCTTTCCCAACTGCCTCTCTCCAGTTCTTCTTTTCCGCGGAGCCAGCAGGTCGTGTTCCTGTCACCGCTGAAGAATTTCTTTATTTTTTTCTAGTTCTTTGGTCTCGCATCTGCCGCCTTCGTCGTCGGACCGGTACCACCAGTCTTTTCTTTCTTTCTTCTTAAAAAAACAAACAAACAAACAAACCTACAGTTTCCCACTTCTGTGCAATTTTTTCTTCGGCCTTAGGCCTAGGAAATATTTTTCCTCATGGAAAAGCCCGCCTCCGGGTTTAAAAAGTGCACGAAGTGCAGCGGTACTATTTCTGTCACGGACACCCATGACTGGTGTCTAAAATGTTTGGGTCCTGACCATTCCATCACAGATTGTGCGCCTGTTCCATGATGTCTAAAAGAGGTCGACAGAACCGAGCGGCTAAGCTCAGTACCCTGTTTCCCTCTGATGCAGCTTCGGTGGCATCGACATCTTCCAGGGCTGCTTCTTCCTCTCATGGATCTCAGGTAACCAAACATAAGTCCAGCCGGTCCTCGAAGGGTAGATCTCCCTCTAAGCATCGAGATGCCTCCGGGCTTGCCCTCGAGGATTCTACACCGGCAAAATTACCCTGGCGGGAAGCCCCAGCTTCCAAAGCTTCATCTATGGAGTCACAGGTTGACATCGATGGCGTGGCCTCAACCGATCACCTGTTGCCATGTTCTGGGGTACTGGTGGTTTCCACTGGTATCGACATCCAGACATTGGTGGCGTCGATGGATCAGAATATTCTGACCATGCAGCGTGCCATTACGGCATTCATACAAGCTGCGACGCCTCTGGTACCGCAACAAGCTCCGTTGTCGGTACCGGTTCCAGCACCGATATCGGTTCCGGTACTGGGACCGATTGCATCGATGTCGGCTTCGGTGTCGACTGCAGCGGTACCCTGTCCTAGGATGCCCATCGGTACCGAACTGGTACCGATCACTCCCGATGTCGATACCACTCGGTACGCGTATCGGGCTCTGCAGGAGCATCCAGACCGGCGATACTTCGATTCCTCCGAGGACTCTGATGAATCAGAGGCTTCTGTCGAAGCATCGGTAACTCCTTCCTCAGGAGCCGCCTTCTCCAAAAAGGAGAATGTCTCCTCCAGAAGACTTGTCTTTCCAAGATTTCATTAGGGAAGTGGCCAGGGGCCTCTCCATCTCTGTGGCCCCTGAGTCAGAGCCTAGAGCCAAACAATTGGATATTTTACAATATCCTAAGGCTCCTAAGGAGGCAGCTACTTTACCAAATCATGAGATCCTTTATGATCACATGTTGGGCATATGGGAGATTCTCGTAGGTTGGACACCATGTACCATGTTCCTCCCTGTCCTGGCTTTCATAAGACTCAACTTCCTCACCACTCTATTGTGGTGGAGTCTGCCATGAAGAAGTTAGAGTGCAAAAAGGCACTCATCTAATCCTCCAGGAAGAGAATGCGGAATCTTAGATGCTTTTGGCTGGAAACCTTTCCAGGCCAACATGCTTACTGCCAGAATCAACTCCTATAGTCTCTATATGGGGATGTTTCTAAAAGAAGTTACAGATCATCTGCAGACTTTAGCCCCTTTTATTTCAGAAGATAAAAGGGAGGAGTTTCTCACCTGGCTTAAACATGCCCAGGATGTTTCCAAATTTTCCACCGTGCAGCCTTTGACTCTTTTGAGTGTGCCAGCAGAGCCTCGGCTATTGCCATAGCTGCACGCAGAGTTGCTTGGTTACAAGCTTCTGATTTGGAACCCTGAGTCCAAGATGGATTAGGAAATCTTCCTTGTACAGGTGAAAACTTTTTTGGAAAGGATTGGCAAGCAAAGGCCACTCAGATGGATGCTGAAAATTCTGCTTTAGATAGACTTTCAAAGTCTACTTCTGCTCCTGTTAAAAAAAAGGTGGTTCAAAAAGGCTTTTTATCCCAAAAAAGGGAGATATTATCCTGTTTATGGTCAGCAGACATCTTCTGCAGGTCGTTTTGCTGCAAAGCGTCAGCAACAACCTAAACAGGCCAAGCCTAAGGCTGCAAGGACTGCTACGGCCCAACAGCCTCAGCCTCCTCAGGGCCTTTGACTTACAACTAGAGAACTTAGACTTTCTGGCTCTAGAAGAACCAGAGCCTCTCACTATTCCAGGAAGGTTATCTCACTTTGCTCCCAGATGGGAACAAATCACAGCAGAGCAATGGACCCTCTCTATCATAAGGGAGGGGTACAAGCTTCAGTTCTTAAACCTTCCTCCTCACACCATGGTGAGACAGTTCAATTCTCCAACATCTCTCCTCGACCTTCTGGGTCAGGAGATTGCTACCCTTCTTGCCCAAAAAGCAATAGAAGAAGTACCCCTTCTTCAACAGGGCTCAGGGTTCTACTCCCCCTATTTTCTTATCCCAAAGAAAACAGGGGGCTACAGACCCATTTTAGATCTCAGAGAATTGAACAAGTTTCTATGCAAGGAGAAATTCAAGATGATTTCTCTCGGTGCTCTCCTTCCATACCTTCAGTCAGGATTGGCTTTGTTCTCTAGATCTCAAGGATGCGTACACCCATGTCCTCATCCATCCAACACACAGAAGGTTCCTTCGGTTCCTTTATCAAGGAAAGCACTACCAAAACACAGTGCTTCCTTTTGGTCTGGCCTCTGCACCAAGAGTGTTCACAAAATGCATGGCAGTAGTAGCTGCATTTCTACGCACTCTAGGAATATTCGTATTCCCATATCTGGACGACTGGCTCATCCGAGCTCCATCCCAGTCAGAGGCCCAGACTTCCCTAGCCTGCACAAGGCATGTTCTTCAGTATCTGGGACTTGTAATAAACATCCCAAAATCCCATCTCACCACTACTCAGTCACTAGAGTTCATAGGGGCCTTGCTGGATACCACAACTGCAAGAGCCTATCTTCCCCAGACCCGTTGCCTACGCTTGGTGCAGTTAGCCTCCCAGATTCAGTTAAAGTCCCATTTAACTGCTCGAGAGATGTTACAACTGTTAGGCCACATGGCATCCACCGTGCATGTGGTTCCTTACGCTCACCTTCACATGAGGGCAGCTCAGTGGACTTAGGCACCCTGATGCCTGGGTCCATTGGGTGGATAATCAGACAAAATAGCAACCTCCAGTCGCCTTTTTTGGTCTCTCCAGTGGTGGAAGTCCACTCAAAACCTGTTGCTGGGGTCCTCCTTTCAACAGTTGTTACCCCAAGCAACCCTTACAACAGATGCCTCTCCAAGGGGTTGGGGAGCTCATCTACAAGATCTCTCCACCCAGGGCATCTGGTCTCCACAGGAGACTTCTCTACATATCAACCTCTTGGAGCTCAGAGCAATTTTTCTAGCTTTGAGTCTTCCACACCCTGCTCAGCTGCAAGACAGTCCTCATCCACACGGACAACCAAGTTCTACGTGAACAAGCCATGTTCTACATGAACAAGCAGAGTGGGACTGGCTCTCTGTCGCTTTGCAACGAAGCTTTGAGATTGTGGGCCTTCGCCAGAGAGCATCAAATTCATCTTCTGGCAGTATATCTTCCAGGCGTTCAAAACTCTTGGGCAGACAAACTCAGTTGAGTTCTGCTTCCACACGAGTGGTCCCTCCATATGGACCAGATAGCCACAATCTTTCAGATTTGGGGAACCCCGGACATAGACCTCTTTGCAAGTCCATGGAATGCCAAACTTCCCCGGTTCTGTTTCAGAATTCCGTGTCAGGGAGTTCAGGCCAAGGATGCCTTCCTCCTTCATTGGGGTCAAGGCTTCCTTTACGCCTTTCCACCCATTCCCCTAATTCCCAAAACTCTCTTCAAGCTTCAGAGAGATCGAGGGTCTATGATCCTCATAGCACCACGTTGGCCACGCCAAGTGTGGTACCCTCTACTACTGCATCTCTCTCAAGCTGCTTCCCTGGACTTGGGATCTGCTCCAGACCTCCTGTCCCAGGAGGAGGGAACGTTATGGCATCCAAATCCCCAGTCTCTCCATCTCAGGGCCTGGTTGCCGAAGGCCTAGACCTTCAAGATTTGCATCTTTCTCAGCAGGTGAAGGATATCCTTCATGCTTCCAGAAAGCCTTCCACAAGACGTTCCTATGCTTTCAAATGGAAAAGGTTTACCATTTGGTGTGCAAAGAAGGGTCTTAACCCCCTTGCAATACCTCTGAATTCTTTACTAGAGTATTTGCTGCATTTATCCCATGCAGGCCTTAAAACGAATTCAGTAAGAGTCCATTTGAGTGCTATTTCAGCATCCCTCAAGCCTCTCAATGGACAGCCTATTTCCTCTCATCCTCTTATTGCAAGATTCATGAGAGGCCTTCTTTTAACTAAACTTCCCATTAGACCACCTCCAGTGGCATGGGATTTGAATCTAGTTCTTGGTCAGCTTATGAAGCCACCCTTTGAACCCTTAGCCACTACCTCCTTGAAATTCCTTTCCTGGAAGGTTATTTTTCTCATTGCAGTCACCTCAGCTCGCCGCATCAGTGAGCTGCAAGCCTTGGTGGCTAATCCTCCTTATACAAGGTTCCATCATGAGGTAGTCCTCAGGACCAATCCACACTTTATGCCTAAAGTGGTCTCACCTTTTCATCTGAACCAGGAGGTGTATTTACCTGTCTTTTCCAGGACCTCATGCATCTAGTTCAGAGAGGAATCTCCATACCCTGGATTGTAAGAGAGCGCTCGCTTTTTACTTACAAAGGACACAGCAACATAGAAAGTCCTCTCAACTCTTTGACAGTGTTCTCTTAGAGACTGGAAGTCCTAAATGAGAGGGATCAAAAGCAACAAATTGGATTTCTCAGTGTATTTCTTTCGCCTACCAGAGTAAGAACCTTTCTCTGGAGGGCCATGTCACAGCTCACAATGTGAGAGCCATGGCAGCCTCTATGGCTCATCTAAACTCTATGTCCATCGACCAAATCTGTCGAGCGGCCACCTGGGCCTCGGTTCATACCTTCACAGCCCATTACTGCTTGGACAAGGACTCCCGCCGGGATGCCTTGTTTGGTCAGGCTGTTCTCAAACACCTGTTCCATACCTAATCAACTCCTACCCCCCATCCCTGGTTGGATGCCCGAGATCCATGGGGGAAGGAAGAGCCCTTCTAATGGGACTCACAACCTTGGGGATCTCCCTGGCATCTCCAGCTGGGGAGTCCCCATATGTGAAGACTCATTCCTGCTTGTTCCTGGAGATAGCACAGTTACTTACCTGTAACAGGTGATCTCTGGGAACAGCAGGAATAAGTCTTCACAACCCACCCACCTCCCCTAGGAGTTGTATCTCTCTCTCTATCTTTCCTTTCCTCTCTCTCTCTCTTTGTCTCAGCTTTAAAACTCGAACTGGAGAGAGGCGGTTGGGAAAGGCGGGAAGGCAGCGCGCAGGCGCTGTGGGATGCTCCCAAAAGCTTTCTTACTGGACGCTGGGGAGCGTTCCCACGCAGGCTCCGTCGGTACCGACGATATCCATATGTGAAGACTTATTCCTGCTGTTCCCAGAGATCACCTGTTACAGGTAAGTAATTGTGCTTTCTGCTAGTCTGCATCCCAATGTACACTGCAAGGATAGCGCGGGGCCCCACCCTACTTTAGCACAGTGCTGATACCGTGTGCTAACCTCTTGCTATCCTGGTGGCATGTTTCAAATATTTTATTAGATATTACAATGTTGCTACAGCCACACCATTTTCAATGAGCCTGATTTCAGAAGCTAAGCAGGGCCGGACCTGGTTAGTACTTGGATGGGAGACCATTTTGGAAGACCAGATTCTGTAGCCTTAGTGTGCAGAAGAAATGAAAGTGTAACTAGAAGTAGAGTGCCAGGCTTGTGAAAACCCAGGGGATAGTTACAACCATCCACAGGGCCGCCAGGAGTCAGCACCAACAAAAGTTTAAACAAACGATAAAATCAATCAATCGATTTGTCTAAGTCCCAAAAAGGAGGATTCAAGAACCAAAATATCAAAGAAATTATCAAGCACGTCAAGCCTGACCGGTATCAGATATTAAGCATCCATAACTAAGAAACAGTATCTTCTATCACATCTTCCATGATCAATTGCTGAAAATACATTACGTGGAGAGAAAATCAGAAAGTTGCTCATTTCAAATATTTATACGTTTGCAAGGAAAATAGAACACCTAAGGCTAACACTTTAGGCTGCCATCACAAAGCCTTTTTTTTTCTCCGAGACTGTTTCCTATGAAATAGCAGGATACATTCTAACAATAGGCTTGAGCTTTGGTTATGATTGGATCCTCCAGTTGTTTTCCTAATCTGTTGGCATCCAATAAAAGAGTTAGAAACAAAATAACAAGTTCTATGTTCTGAGGCAATAGTGTAGAACAGGCATGTCCAACTTTGAACGGATCGTGATCTACTTTTTCCGGCCAAAATTGCCGGTGATTTACCACCATAAACATTAAGTTTCAAATTAGTTTCAAATTTAATTTTAACCCAATAAAGTTGGAGGATCCCCCCCGCCCCCTATTTTTAATGAACCTTCTGTCATTTACTTGGATGTGATCAGCTGTTAAGCAAATTAAGCAAAAACAAAACAGACGAAGATCTAGTAAGAACTGCGAGGGGAAATGGAAAGTACATTTTTTCTTAGTTTTATTGAGTAATAACTTTCTTTAACTGTCTTAATAACTTTATTTAACTTTTATTGAGTAATTTGTGTTAAATTTAGGTTGAGTATTGATCCAGGCTGATCTTGCACAATCTTTAATATTTTGTGCTTTCTCATTAGTGAGACGTCTGAGCCTGCATTTCATTCACCAGCTCTTTGAAGTTGGGTAAATATTGCGTGAGGGCCAGTCTCAGGGAATCCTGGAGATGTTCATCTGTCATGTTGGAACGTTGTGTACCCTTCGTCATTTTCAGATGGGAAAACATAGATTCACACACATAAGTTGAACCGAAACAGGAGTATACAGTTTCACTGCATCTTCTCAAGTTGGGAAATTTGTCTCTAGGCACTAGCTTCCAAAACGATTCTTGCTCAGCTCGGGTCTTGAGAAAAGTGTCATTTTTAAGGGTTAATATTTCATTTTCAAGAGATGGCTTGTTCAATGAGTAATTTTTACTGATAGCAGCTGCAGTTTCTTTAATGTCAACATCTACTTTGAATGGGTATGACAAGTACTCCACAACTGTTCCAATTTTTTGGAAGTCACAGAATCTATTTTCGAATTCCTGGTTTCTGTCACGTCTCGTTCTGAAAAACAAAATTTGGATATTATCCCAGATGGTCCTGCGTATTATGATCATTTTCCTAAGTGTTGTTTGCAAGGTCAGTCATCATTAGCTCAGAATTGCTCTTGTAGGATGAAACTGTACTCATCTCTCCAATGCATTTGTTTTTAACTTGTAGTTCAAGGTTCATTTCACTTAGTTTGCCTGTAAAGTCAGTGAGAAATGCCAGATCACATAGCCACTCCTCATCTTCCAACTCTGCTTGGTCATCTCCCCTCTCCTTCAAAAAAACTTCTTATTTCATTCAGCAAATCACAAAATCTTTGCAGAAATTTGTGCCTACTTAGCCACCTTACATCTGGGTGCAAAATGATTTCTGCTGCCCCTTCATCAAGAGTAAGATTGAAAAGCCGTCTTTGAAGTGATCTTCCACGAACTGAATTTACAATTTTGAAAGTGATGTCCATGACAGTCTTTGTATTGAGTCTCTTGCTTGCCAAAACTTGCTGGTGAATGATGCATTGGTAAGAAAGGAAATCTGGGAAGTCGTCATGCTGTCTACAGAGGACTATGAAACCGTTAACCTCACCTGTCATTGCTCTTGCTCAATCAGTAGTGATGGAAACAAGTCTATGTAATGGAAGATTACACTTTGTCACAAAAGAATGGAAAAACTGAATATTTCCTGACTGGTAGTTCTCCCTTTTAAAGAAATCATTCCAAGTAGTTTCTTCTTTAACACTGAAGTCTTCAAAAACCATTTGGATAAAGACTAGTAACTGGGCTATGTCTCTTATGTCTGTAGATTCATCCAGTTGGAGTGAGAAAGCAACACAATTTGAAACATCCTCCAACAATTGTTCAGTTGTGTCTCCACACATCCTTTCTATTCGCTGCACGATGGTGTTTCTTGACAATTGTACATCTTGAATAGCAGCTATGATCGATCTTATTTTTAAATCCTTCAAAAAGATCGTCAGCTGATTTAAGAAAACTATCTTTTACAAATTCCCCTTCAGTGAAAGGTTTGCATTTCTTTGCGATCAGGTTACTGACCTTGAAAGATGCTATGGTTGCATTGACCAAATGTGACCTTGGCTTCGCCATCAACTGTTGCTGAGTAGCCAATTTAGATTTAAGTTCTTTGAGCTTCAGTTTACGAATTTCACTTTTGGGTGGAAAATCAGCATCAAACTTATTGCTATGCAGAGCCTTATAATGACGTTCCAGATTACCCTTTTTGGGCAAGGATACTTGGGGCATTACAAATTAGACAACATTTGTCTTTCACCATGATGAAGAAGTCCATTTCCCATTCATCCTGAAAGTGGTAGGTTTTGCTCTTCGTTGGAACACTCATCTTTATTATACTGGGGTGGCTGGATGTAAGAAGGCCAAATCTGCTAAGTTAGTATAAACACTGGCTGAATCTGGTCCAAAACTGTCACTGTCCCAAAGTATTAAAGATCAACAGGAACTGAAGACCTCTGGATGATGTGCAATAAAAGGACTGGAGTAGCCAAAACCACACATGCAGTTCTAAAAGTAAAAATAAGAATTCATCATACTGGCACCAATAATCAAATCCCACCAAACAATCATCAAAAAAACTCAAACACCTGTCCAGCAAACCAGATAAAATCAAATACCACCACACGCGATTTAATAAATTCTGCACACAGTATAGAATCAATGCAAAGGCAAGGCAAAATAAAATTGCAGAGGCAAGCAAACGTCACAGTGGTTTGAACCAATTCAAAGGCAAGGCATAGGCAAGTTAGAACAAAATTGGAAAAGCCTGCCAAAATCACCAAATTCTTGACACTTTGTTATGTCTGCCTGAAAACATTTAATGAAAGCGAACTATGAAGCGACCAACGACCAGCACATGACACAACTAATACAGTAAGTGTATTCAGGTAAAGCCCGGGCGAATGGATATCACCAAGTATATAACACTTCTAAGGGGTGTTGGGGCGGGGGCAGGAATGGGTGATTCTGAGAGGCAGTAGACCAGGTATGACGCTGGGCCTGTGGCGTCTTGTTGCGGGGTGTGGGTGGTGGCCCCCTGTCGGAATCTTGCCTGCAGGTGTATTGGGGTGCTTGTTTTCGTGCCAACTAATGGCATGAAAACAAGCGCCCCCAATACACCTGCAGGCAAGATTCCCACAGGCAGGAAAAAGACAGGCAAAGGATCAGCAGTGGTGGCAAGCAATCGGCAGACGACCTGCCAGCACGAGCGCTCTCCTAGCGACGGGGCGAGCTGCTGGAGAGATGGAGTCAAGTGGGGCTGGTGATCTACCTCTGACCCCTCCGTGATCTACAGGTAGATCGCGATCTACCTGTTGGACATGCCTGGTGTAGAAGAAATGGCCTTTTTTTCATCAAATTTATTTAACATTTATCAAGATACAATAGAATTACAAAGAAGAGAGATCTCACAGCAGTATTGCCAATCCCTCCTCTCCCCCTTCCCCAAAAAAAAGGCAGCGGCTGCATCTAAATGAGAATACAATAAATAAAAAAGAAAACATATCACCAAAGACTAGAGCGATGTATATCCAAAGCTTTCCATACTTTTTCAACTTTAGCACTACAACACTTGGATACAGAGACTGCACCTTCCAGTCTATGAGCTAGACACACTAAGGAAAGAAGTATCCTTCCAGTTACTTAATTCATACTTTACAGCTATGGATATTAATATATCAAGTAACACTTTCTGATATTTTGTGAATTCCTCTGGCAAACATGTTGATCAAAATATTACAAATTTTATGGATAGAGAAGTCTAGTTTAAGAATTTCAGAGTCCCACTCCAACCCAGAAATTTCTGACATAGGGGCACTCGAATAACACGTGCACTGGAGTGCCCAATTCTGCAGAGCAACGCCAACATGTCCCAGATGGTGAAAGACCAGCTCAATGTATACGCAGCGGTGTTCATCACTGCACGATAAGCCACAGAGAATAATGACTTTGTTAAACTGCTGGACATAGTTGGATGCACTGCATAGCCCCAAAAAGCATTCCATGAAGAGTATCTGAAGGAAGTCCCACATCATATTCCCACGCCTTTTGCAGCCCTGTCAAACAGGACCCCTTTACCATTCATCAGTAGCCTGTAAAAAGTCAAGGCCAGTTTGCCACTTCCCAGGACTTTCACACATAATTCTGGTAGGTCTGAATGGGAACCATCCGTCCTGGATCATAGCAAGTCCTGTGTCAAGCTCACAGCCAGAAGCATTCATTTACTAGCCTGTGATGGAGAAAGATGAACTCTTTCTACAAGACGCTCTTGACATGTTAGTTTCAAACAGATGACCCACTTTAAAAACCCCTTTCGCTAACCAACCCTTCCAACAAATTTTAATCACATTTATCAACGGATTGTACCAGATTGAGGCTGCTTCTGAGGAATAGCAAGGTGCTGTACAACGTCCATCTAATTCAGCAATTACTTTCATGGTACTAAGAACAAGTGACACCTCTAACCTCGACTGCGGGATTATCATATTTGGTAGCACATCTAAAGGGAAAGGCTTTACCAATATTCTTTCAACCTCCAACCATGGAGAGGCCCTCACCTGATGCAACCACAATGCACCATTGCGTAGCAGCAAAGCAGCGGGGTATGTTTGAAAATCTGAGAGCCCAACTCCCCCTCTTTTCGTTGGCAACTTTGGTAAGAGATATTCTTGGTCTTTTATTCTTCCATAAAAAATTTTGATAACATTTTATCCAACTTTGTGTAAAAATTCACTTTACAATAGCTGGGGAGCATTCCTAATTTATAAACCACTCTAGGCAGGATCATAGTATCAAATCTCCCCCACCACGACGGGTATAAAGGAGACCAGCGCTGTAGAATAGCCTTGATCTCCACCAATATAGTACTACATTTGTATTCAAGCATATCACCAGAACATGGGATAAAATGTACTCCCAGATACTTTCTTTTCAGGTGACTACTTAAGGACTCCAACTCTTCCTACCGTACAAGATCATTTATTGGCAGAAGGTCTGACTTGTACCATTTGACCCTAAAACCTGAAAATTTTGAGAACTTTTCAAACACAGGAGAGCTGGATTAGTTAAAAATGACAAAATGTCATCTGTATAAGCAGCGAATTTCCAGTTTCCTTCAAGTCTTCATATACCCAGTATATTCTCATCCTTTTTAATATTACAAAGGGGCAGCTGCACTGCAAGGTTAAATGGCAAAAACGGGCAACTCTGTCTTGTTCCTCGACCAAGCGAAATAATATCTGAGACGACACCATTTACCATTATCCTTGAACTGGGCAGTGTATACAAGATCTTAACCCACTTAATAAAGCTACCACTCCATCCGAACCACTCCAAGACCCGAAAGAGATAGGATTGAGTAGTCTATCAAATACTTTCTCCGCTTCTGCAGACAAAGCCACTACTGGATTGTTACTTTTGCCATCCCTAGTAGATTATGAAACAGCCGAGCGTTGTCTCCTATATACCTACCTTTCATAAAACCTGTTTGTTCTTCCCCTACTAGTGTCTTTCCCTAGTCTAGTGGTAATATTTTTGCTAAAATTTTGTAATCAACATTAAGGAGTGATATTGGATGGTAATTTCCTACTAGTTCTGGATCACGATCCGACTTGGGCAATAGCACTACATGAGCCTCTGAGAAATTGGTCATTAACTGCACATGTAAGTACAAACACAGATGCAGATTCTAAATTCTTGGATTTCTTTGGTCTCCACTCCTCAGGATGCAAAGTCAAGGCTTGGGATTCTGTATTTGGCTGATTCCAGTATTTTTAGAACCTCTTTCAAATAGCTCCTAAACATATCCTTAGGAGCAGTATTAGGAAGATGGGAACATTTGGCAATTTGATGTTCGTTTTTTTTTTTGTTTTTGTTTTTGTTTTAAAGTTCTGTATACTCTCCAGTTTGAGCCAGTATCACTTCTGTCCATGTGTTATTGAATAGAGGCAACAGGTGTTTCTAGAGCAGTTATTTCCCCTTGGCTCCTACAACACTAACCTCACAATGTTCTATTCTTTCTTCAAATTCAGTCTCGGTGCTGACTTTCTCAAGCTGGGAAAACGCTTGCATCTGATCATTGAAAGGTTCAACTTGCTGCAGCAAGGTGAAATTAGACTTACCTGCTAATTGTAGTTCCTGGAGTGGACACAGTCTAGTCCCGAAACCTCTGGGTTCCCTATCTCATACAGCAGCTTGGAGACTGAGAAACTCCTCTTTTGTGACATCACTGGTATATCCATCCCAGATCTGCCTCCTGTCACCAGTTACCTATTGACAAAGCAGACTCACCAGAGCAACAAGTAAGAATAAAGAACAAACCTATGTACATATAGAGAAACTAGGGCTACCCCCATAAACTTAATTAAAGTGTAACTTTAAGACTGACCAGACCCCTCCTTTCATCCAGAGGAGAGGAAAAAAGGAAGAACACTTCAAGAAAGATTCATCGTATCGCCAAAGAACCCCCCCTCCATGCATAAGAGATTTGCAAGTACTCTCCCGACTTACCTGTGAACTGCCTCCAACACTTCAGGCTGGAAGACCAAGTAAACACCAGGGAGGGATACGGGACTAGACTGTGTCCACTCCAGGAACTACAATTAGCAGGTAAGTCTAATTTCACCTTCCTGATGGTGTCCCCAATCTAGTCCCGAAACCTCTGGGTAGTACCAGAGCAGTGCCATCAGGAAGCACGGGGGGGACCTTGACATCCAGCCTGAAGCACCGCCGCTCCAAATGAAGAATCCGCTGCCCATAGGACATCTAACCGATAGTGCTTCACAAAGGGATTCAAGGACGACCAGGTCGCTGCCTTACAAATTTCTTCCAGAGACACCGACCGTCGCTCCGCCCAAGAAGCGGCCTGCGCCCGGGTGGAATGAGCTCTCAGCCCCTCCGGGGCCATCTTACCTTTCAAGATATAAGCCGAAGCAATGGCCCCCTTGATCCACCTCGCAATAGACGCCTTCGCCGCCTCACTCTGACGGCGACCGGCAAACAAAACAAAAAGCCTGTCCGACCTCCTAAAAGGCGCCGTCCGCTTGAGATAGTGCTTTAATGCTCGACCAATGTCCAGTCGATGCAAGCTCTGTGAGGCGGACCCTGGAAGGTCCCTAGGGAACACCGGTAAGGAGACGTCCTGACTAACATGAAACGGCGAAACCACCTTTGGAAGGAAAGCGGGCACAGTTCTCAGCACCACCTTGGACGAAAAGAAAGAAAGGTAGGGCTCTCTACAGGACAAAGCCTGCAATTCGGAGACGCGGCGGGCCGAAGAGCTTGCTACCAGGAAAACTACCTTGAGCGTAAGATCCTTGAGGAACGCCTGCGCTAGGGACTCAAAAGGGCCGCGCTCTAGAGCGTCCAGCACGAACGGGAGATGCCATTTAGGGACGATCTGTCTGCACAGAGGCCGCAAGAAAGACACCGCTCTCAAAAAGCGCTTGACGTCCCTTTGGCTCCCAATCGCCTGTCCGCCCAATCTGCCCCCATAACAAGACACTGCTGCGACCTGCACCTGCAGCGACGACAACGCTAATCCCTTGTCGAAACCATCCTGCAAGAAGGCTAATATCTGAGGGATGGTGGCCCTCAAGGCCGGGCACCCCTTGTCCGCGCACCAACCCTCAAATTCTCCAGATGCGCACATACGCTAACAAGGTAGACCTCCTCCTGGCCTTCAACAAGGTAGAGATGACTGCTCCCGAGTAGCCACGGGACGTCAGCCGCGCCCTCTCAAGAGCCAGGCCGTAAGCGAGAATCGAGCCACGTGGGGCATGAACAGGGGCCCCTGAGACAACAGGTCCGGTCTGCCCGGAAGTTGCCAAGGCTTCGCAACCAGGAGCCTGAGAGATCCCCGTACCAGGGACGGCGCGGCCAATCTGGAGCTATCAGAATTACCTGTCCCCTGAAGCTTTCCACCCATTGCACCACTCTTCCGATGAGGACCCACGGAAGAAACACATAGAGCAGCTGCCCCTCCGGCCAGTCCTGAATGAGGGCATCCAAGCCCTCCGACATCCTCTCTCTTCGCCTGCTGAAAAACCGGCTCGCCTTTGCCGAGTCGAAGGTCGCCATGAGGTCCATGACTGGAGTGCCCCACCTGCGGGCCACCATCTGAAAAACTTCGGGATGAAGGATCCATTCCCCCGGATCCACCCTCACCCGACTGAGGAAATCGGCTTGAACATTGTCTACCCCGGCCACGTGCGCCGCCGAGAGATCCAGAAGATTCGCTTCTGCCCAGTCGCATAACCCCGCAGCTTCTGCCTCGAGCGCTATGCTGCTGGTTCCTCCTTGCTTGTTGACATAGGCCACTGCGGTCGCGTTGTCAGAGAATACCTGGACTGCCTTTCCTCCGAGGACCGAGTGAAACCCCTGCAATGCAAGAGCCACCGCTCGTAGCTCCAACCGGTTGATTGGCCACCCCTGCTCCTGAGCATTCCACCGGCCTTGGGTGAACCTGCCTTGGCAGTGGGCACCCCAGCCCAGCAGAAAAGCATCTGTCATCAGTGACACCCAGGCTGGAGTCTCCAGCGATTTCCCGCGCCCCAGCGATTCGGGAACCAGCCACCACTGCAGACTTCGACGGACATCCTCCGGGCAGGGCAGACGTTGGGTCAGCGGGTCCTGCTGGTGCGACCATCTGCTGAGCAGCGCTCCCTGCAAGGGCCGCATGTGAGCCCTTGCCCACAGCACCATCTCTATGGTCGCTGCCATGGTACCCAGCAGTTGCAGGTAACGCCACGCTGAAGGTGCCTTGCAGT
The DNA here is from genome assembly GCA_033557465.1 of Ichthyophis bannanicus. Lineage (NCBI taxonomy): Eukaryota > Metazoa > Chordata > Amphibia > Gymnophiona > Ichthyophiidae > Ichthyophis > Ichthyophis bannanicus. The sequence goes on along the minus strand of CM066050.1, from coordinate 76,232,125 downwards.
CCAGAAATCTCCTGACTAAGCGCCGCAAGCCCTGCGCTCGCTTGTCTGTTAGGAAAATCTTCCCCACGCTCGTCTCGAAGCGTGCACCGAGATATTCCAGATTTTGTGATGGCACCAAGTGGCTCTTGGACAGATTGACTATCCACCCGAGACTTTCCAGAAAAGCCACTACTCAAGCCGTGGCTGACACGCTCTCCGCCTGAGACTTCACCCTGATCAACCAATCGTCTAGATAGGGATGAACTAGAATTCCTTCCTTCCTCAATGCCGCCGCCACCACCATGACTTTCGTGAACACTCTTGGGGCCGTCGCCAGCCCGAACGGTAACACTCGGAATTGAAAATGCCCGAACGGCACCGCAAATCTGAGAAATCGGTGGTGATCTGGCCTTATGGGGATGTGCAGGTAAGCTTCTGACAGATCTAGGGAAGTGAGGAACTCTCCTTTCTGCACCGCCACCGACACAGAGCGCAGCGTTTCCATGTGGAAATGAGATACCCGAAGGCAACGATTCACACCCTTTAAATCCAGAATCGGACGAACCCCGCCGTCCTTCTTGGGAACGATGAAGTAGATAGAGTATCGACTGCTGCCGCATTGGTCTGGTGGAACCGGGACAACCGCTCCGAGGTCTAACAGTCTTTGAACGGTCTCCCGCCAGGCTGAGAGCTTGGCGGCCGACTTGCCAGGGGAATGCACGAAGGAGTCCCTCACTGGCCTGAGAAACTCCAGCGTGTAGCCCTCTCGGATAACCTCCAGCACCCATTGATCTGAAGTGACTTGGGCCCAGGCAGGATAAAACTCCTGCAAACGCCCCCCTCCCCACGGGAACGAGGGGCGCCTGGGCCCCCCTTATCTCATTGTGACTTTTTGGGAGCGAAGGAGGACGCGGAAGAGGATCCAAAGCCTCTCCCCGCGCCTCGAAACCCACGGAAACCTTGACTCCTATTGGAAAATCGCCCCCGCTGGAAGGAATTATATCTCTGGGACCTGAACCGGCGAAAATCCCGCTGCTGCCCCCGCCCCACCGGGATTGTACGCCCTGGCTTAGGCTTGTCCTCTGGTAACCGGCCACCCTTGGACTCACCCAGGTCTTTGACCAGCTTCTCCAAATCCTCCCCAAAGAGCAGGCGACCTTTGAAGGGGAGCTTACTTAACCGTGCCTTGGAAGAGGTATCCGCCGCCCAATTGCGCAACCACAGGTAACGTCTCGCAGCCACAGCCGAAGCCATGCTCTTGGACAACCCGCGCATCAGATCGTAATGGATATCAGCTAGGTAGGCCGACCCAGATTCCAATCTGGAGGCTTCATCGGCCAACTCCGCATCCTGCCCTGCGCGCACCCCTTGCGACCAGCGTAGACAGGCTCTGGCTACCCAAGCCCCGCAAATAGCCGCCTGGATCGAGAGGGCATTAACCTCAAACACTTGTCTCAATAACACATCCAATTTCTTATCCTGAGAGTCCTTAAGGGCCGCCCCACCTTCTACCGGAATTGTAGTCTTTTTTTGTGACTGCAGAAACGGCGGCGTCCACCCTGGGTGACTTAAAGACCTCCTTGTCTGCATCTGACAATGGATACAAGCGGCCCATGATTCGGGAGCCTTTGAGAGGAGCCTCCGGGGTATTCCATTACTCTTGAATCATTTTGTGAAAAACTCTGTGAACCGGGAACACCCGTTGACTCTTTCTGAAGACTTGCAACAAAGGATCCTCGAGGCTTTCGTCCTCCGTGGCCCCCGGGACCGGCATGTTGAGCACCTTCAAGGTCTCCGCGATGAGGGCCGGCAACTCCTCTCTTCTGAAGACCGGCACCACCCTGGCTTGGTCTTCCCCTTCGGTAAGCTCGCCTTCCTCAAGCTCCTCCTCCAAATCTAAGCTAAGGCCTTCCTCATCCGACAAGGGACCCTCTGAGGACGGAGTTGGCTCCCCTACGAACCCTTCTGCCCGGGCGCACTTGGCCCCTCGAGAAAGGGCGTCCAAGTGAGCGGGAGGGGAGGGCCGCTTTACTGCGCCTCCGCGTGCCCCACTTTCCAACTGCTGGGGGCTGCCCAAAGCCGAGCGCTGCAGTAAGGAAAGAAACTCTTGCGAAAATATGGAGGCCAGGGAAGGAGCCCACGAGGTGTGAGGAGAAGGAAGGCCAACAGCAGAGGACGGTCCTGCCACTGGCTCCTCCTCCGGCCCCCCCAGCTACGGGCAAGGCCGAGATCTCTAGTAGTGGTATGGAAGCTCCGTCTTTCCCCTGCTCTGAGCTAGGAGCGTCACTCGCACAACGTTTACAGACCCCCGTGTCCGTGGTCTTCTTAGACCCACACACCATACACGGGGCCTTGGAGGGCATTGCAGAGAGCCCAGACCGCACGGCCACCCTGCAGCCTCTTAACCTGCCAGCAACAGTCGCCCGCTGAAACGGGAAACGGCTCTGCCCCAAGATGTGCGCCCCCGCGGGAGTACAACCGTCGGCTTTTTATTTTTTTATTTAAGTTTAGACCGTTGCCAAGGATGCTTTTCCTGCTCTCCGGAGCGCTAAAATCCCTCTGAAGGGCTCCTGCCACCCCCCGAAGCACTTGCCGACGGACTGCACTAGGCCGGAGACCCTAACCGCGATCTCTGCATGCGCCGGGACTAAGGGCCGCGTTCGCGCCAAAAATCACGCTGCCGCGTAAAACCCCCCAGCAGCCTGCGGCCTTACCACCGTCAGGAGAAAAATGAGGAAATCGGGCTCCAGCCACCGAACTCGTCCTCCGCAGATCTCCAAAGCGCTGCACTATGCCTTAGGCGACTGCCCCTTGAAGCAAAGCCGACGGCCACGTGCAAGCGCTGCGGGCCGACCGGGCGCACTGGTAGGCAACACTTCTGCACGGCGCCGGTCTGACCCCCGGGCAACAATTTCTTCCAAGAAGCTCTTTTCACCCTCCAGCACTTGCCTGTCCTCCACTGACCCAAGCTGAAAGCAAGACAGAGGAGCGGGAGGAGGGGGCCCGGAGAAGGAGACAAGGTCTGACAAGTCTTAAAGACACAGGCCCTCAGACCCTGCACTACTATGCAAGATAGAGAATTTAAATGGAATTTAAATGGAACCAAGAAAAAAAAATCCCTTAATCTCAAAGTTATTCCTAATTGTTTCTCCAGTGGGCCCGGAGTACTGGGCTCACCATCCATCCAGCTGCTTGGAGACTGAGGTAACTGGTGATAGGAGGCGGATCTGGGATGGATATACCAGTGATGTCACAAAAGAGGAGTTTCTCAGTCTCCAAGCTGCTGTATGAGATGGGGAACCCAGAGGTTTCGGGACTAGACTGGGGACACGATCAGGAAGGAATAATTTAATGAAGTTGTTTTTTGAGGGGGTACTAAGTAATAGTGAGTTCCAACACCTTTTTTGTTTTTATTGCCTTCTAAAATGGACTCATAGCCCTCATGTATTAATGAATTAGCCCTACATATGTGTGCAGACACTTTTTTTTTTACTTATTATTTTGCTAGGAAAAATGCACTGCTTGGATCTAATAATGAAGTTCAGGGCTGCCTGTCCAGTAAGCATCTGGCTAGGGTGGCAGACCTCAGATGGTACCATGGCCCCGCTTCAGGTGTGGGTGCTTCAGGGAACATCAGGGTGCCTGCCACTGCTTTGAATTATGTGGCGGGACCACATTGTGGCCCCTCCCATGTGAGGGAGAAGAGAAGGAAAAGGGAGATGCTGGACACCTGGGGCAGAGAGAAGGTAGAGAAGGGAAGAGTTGATTGGGCACATGAGTGAGGCAGAAGAGGAGATGCTGGACCCCAGAGGGGGAGGAGGGAAATGTTGGATTGTGGGGGGAAGGGGAGATGCTGGAGTATGGGGGGATAGGATCTGAGCCACCCCAAGAAGGGAGAGGCCAGACCTGAGAGTTCACCTAGGGCAATAGAGACCACTGGGCTGGCCCCGATAGTTTCCTTTATCATTTACTTCACTGGTAGGTCCATCCCTGTTGCAAATTAATAAGCTTTTTGCTGAAACCTGATTTTCACCAGTAGAATCATCCTCACCCCCATCATTATCAAGCACAGACTCCTTACCCACTATCAAGGGCACAAGTTGAGAAATTGAATTCTGGAGATTTAAAGGCTTTATAATACTTTGAACCAAAGAGCTCCTCTCTCTCTCTTCTGAAACTGCTCTTCCTAGTCATCTTCCATGGTGCTTCTCCATAATCTTATTGGGGGGGGGAGGGGGCACAATGAAAGCAAATTTTCTCTCAACAAGGAGAATTCTGAGTCTTCCCAGCTGCAGCCATTTCTTTATCAGAAACAGAATTTAGAAGCTGATGCCAGGTAGTATGGAAACTTGGGAGGAGAGTGAAATCTTCAAACAGGGCTGGTGCAGTATAAAAAAAAAAAAAAAAAGAATTATTAAATATAAAGTGCCCTAGGTGAACCTCATTCCAAGTAACCCCCCCCCCCAAATGCCTGCCAATGCAGTCCCTCTTCAGAATGTCCAGTGGCAGCAATACTTTTAAAATAGCACTGATGTGCCAATCTTCTGGCCCTTTCTGATTTCATGTCCGGTTTGCATGAGGATGGAAGCAGCTTCCTTCCCCATGCAAAAGAAGTGAAATTGGAGGGAGCGGAAGCAGGAATGGCACCAGAGCTGAAGGTAACTTGGTGCCGTTTTAAAAGTATTACTACTGGTGCATGTCCCAGAGAGGGGTGGCAACAGGAGCCCCCAGAGGGGTGGGGCTCTTGGTGACCACCTAGTTTGCATAATGGTAATGCCGGTCCTGTCTATAGAGTCCTCTCTCTTTCTTAGGCAACTTCACCCCATTTAATATAACAAACCCTAATTTTTCAAATGCAAGCAAATGCTTCACAAATTTAAGACATTGGCTCAGTTGTCACAACCTCATAATCAATCTAAAACCAGAAGCTCTCCAAATTTTTTCCAATACATCCTTTACCCCACTGACATCTCTTGCCCTTGGCGACTTCACCCTCTCCATAAAAAATCAAGTGAAATATCTTGGATTAATTCTTGACCAGAACCTCATCTTCCATGACCAGATAAGGAAAACACATACAATCTATGCCAAATTATGAACCTTGAGAAATCTCCAACCTTTACTAAACACAGACTCCCTCCGTATTGTCTGCCAAGCCCTCACCACTCCTACCCTTGACTATTGTAACCTCATCTACCAAGGTCTCCCTAAACACAGTATCCACCCCCTCCAAATGTCACAGAACACAATAGTTCGCTTAATCACAAATATCTCTAGACATGCCCACATCACCCCAATCCTCTGCGACCTCCACTGGCTCCCCATGCTATCCAGAATAAAATTTAAAACCATCACACTCATACACAAAATTATCCACAACGAATCAGTCCCCTGATTATCCTCACTCCTATCCAAAACTAAAAACATCAGATCACGTTGACCTAATACCATAAACATCCTAAAAATACCATCAATAAAGAAAAAGGGCAAGCAATCCACCTGTAACAGGGCCTTCTCTCTTTACACTCCTCTATATGGAACGCCCTCCCATTCGAATTACGTAGTTGCCCTGACCATTCTGAATTCCAGAAGAGACTCAAAACCCACCTCTTCCAAGAACACTTTGCCCTGCCCCCTTAAGCCATCCCATTCCTATGTTCCTCACCTCTTTACTGCCACTTCCTACCCTACCCCCTCATATCACTCCCTTACTCCTACCCCCAAATTTCTTTGCCCCTGCCCCCGCCTAACTCGCCCTCTCACTAATCAGTCTGTAAATATGTAAATAGTTTTCTGTTGAGCTACGCATGTTCATGTTCAAGAAGTTACTGTTCTATGTACAACAGCCGTGTTACACTGTTATGTTATGTTCCTTGTAAACTGTCTTGAATTGTAGAAAGATTATATATAAAAGCGGTTAAATAAATAAACTTCAGGTGCTATGCTGGGAGTTATGCTATCCCTGGAGGGAGTGAATGCCTCAGCACTATCTCCAGGGAAGTGATATGATCCGTGTCTCAATCCCTTTTAACCAAAAAAGAAAGAATCGATGTCTGGCAAGTCTCATAAAATGGCTAAAAGAAGAAGAGGCCGCCTCCTCCATTTTAAGCCAAAACAAGTATCTGAATTCAAGAAAGCATGGGACAAACACAGAACTCTAAAGATAAAAAAGGGACTGTAGTATTTGATATGGAAGGGCAGACTAGATAGGCCATGTGATCTTTTTCTGCTGACATGTTTCTATAATATGCTGTAGTTATATCATTTGCAATAAATTGGCACCTTTTATCATACCAAGATTGCATTTTCCTGAACAAAATGATGAAGTATATTTTTCTCAGTTTCTGCTAATTCCTTGACTTCTTGAATAGACTTAAAAAAAATTGTATTCAAACCTTAAACCAACCATGAACTTGAAAACAAAAGATGTTTTACTTAACACTGTTTCTATTTAAAAATTGGCATGCAGACCAGAAATTTTACATGTAGAAATCCAATTTAAATTACAGTTGAAAAGTAACACACCTTGAAATACTATTGGAAAGGTGTAAACTAAATTCTAAATATATATTAAGCATGCATAAATACGTAGAGTTGAAGGGACATGTACTGTAAAAGATTGCCACCTACTGGTATTTGAGGAGATTGCACCTTCAGCTTGTTTGGATTTTGGCTGATCAACTTATCTGAGTAAATAAAAGGTGACTGTTTTGATTATATTTCATAGGATACACACTTGGGTGTGTTTAATATCTAGATGTTGTTGTATATTAGTTTTCCAAGCCTCCTGGGTATGCCTAAAACATTTCTGTACTAGATTTTCAGGGATTATATTTTATAGAAATGGAACGCCCTATTCCAGCTTTCAGATCAGGATACATTCTCTTCCTTTATGCTCTGTCATTTTGCATATCTGGTTGCTACTCTGTGTGCTGGCACAGTAACTGAAAGCAGATCTTTGCAGCATGATGTTAGAAATCCTGCTTTTGGGTTGTAATAACCGACTGTTAATGCTCATAGCTGTAAACACAAATGATAGAAATATTTTAGTTAAAATGAAGGGCTGTTTGATTTAAGAGGGCAGGAGTTTGAAGGTATGATGATCATGAGGCCTCATATCTTTTGGACAGATTAAATTGGCTGTGATTTTAGCTCCCACGGCATCTGGGCGCACACAGCTGCAGCTTCTCTAAAGATAGGTGAGTTGGATGTTTACTGTCACAATGGAATGAAACAAGGGTCAGCTCAGTTTGTCAAGATGACATGAAAGCAGTCCTTGGCCCTAGTTAAAGCTCCAAGATCATAACCCTATGCACATAGTCACCTGCCAATCTCCCATCACAGTTTATCCTTTTTGTATGATATAGATGGGTATTCTTATGGGTCTTGCATCTGCCATGTTTCTGAATAGTCAGGTGATATTTACCTTTCCTGCTATTGGAGGAGGGGTTAGGGTTTCTGATGCTTTATTGTGATTTCCTTGGATTTTGTTGTTTGTGCGACTCTGGGTGGAGTTTATTTTTATACAAATATGAGATTATAACAAAGTTAACATAAGTCAGTATAAAGGCCATTCTTGCTTAAATTTCACTGTGTAAAACTGTGTAGGTAGAGCCAAAAAATGTTTTAAAGACGTTTTGGAACATGCTTACTGAACTGTCAGGCTTTTGCAACTATCTGTTAGGGGTATATACAGTATTCCTCCAGCACATACCATACCAAAAATGCAGAGAGCACATTTAGACAGTAGCCAGGATACAGCTACCACCACCCATTGAGGTGGCATTAGTTGCACCCATGCTGTTTGCAAGGCATGCTGTTACTGCGTGCTGCTGATGCTCACTGTAACCAGGCGGTATAGACATGCCCAATCTCCACCTTCACCCTGCCCACATGTAACTAATGCATGCTCTGCAGATAACACAGAAAATCAGGGTCTCGTGTTAGCCGTTAGCGCTTTCCACTTCACGTTATCTGCTGTTTTAACAGCTAACGCGGTTTTAGTAAACATGTCCCTTAAAGTGTTTGACAGTTGGACAAGATTGCACCTTAATTATATCATCTTTTTCCATGGCAGGATCATTCTCGAATGGCATTGTAGAAGGGGAAGTAGATCCTGCATTTGGGCCACTGGAAGCAATACGTCTTTCTATACAGACAGATTCCCCTGTATGGGTCATTCTGAGTGAGGTAAGCATTGTCTGTCTCCCAGGAGGGGGAGGGGGCCTTCAGTGGCACATGAAGACCCTTGGGGGCCTTTATTTGCAGAGTGAGAGCTGCATGACCACATATGATGTGTATGTAAATAATGGACCTGCCCCATGCATCAACTAGTAAGGCTAGTTGATGCATTTTTGCTTTCAATAATACCATCTACATAATAGTTAACCTACAGATGTGCAACAAGGTACCTACCTTTATTCCACTCAGAGGGTGGACAGCTTTCAAAGAGCCCATTTCTGCAAGTAAATAGCCACTTACTTACCATAGGAATGTCTTTGAAAATTGCCGGTAGAGATGTTCTTGGATCTTGCCTAGCTGAATCTGCTTCTTAATGCGGAGTTAGAAGGGAAGAACTATTTCCTATCACATTTGTAATCTTAGAATAAGCATAATTACTCACCTGTAACAGGTGTTCTCTAGGGACAGCAGGAATCAGCCCTCACATATGGGTGACATCGGCACCGACAGAGCCCCATGGAAGCTTCTCCCTAGCTTTCAAAGAAAGCCTTCGGGAGATGCCACCACACATGCGTGGTCCCCTTCCCGCCTAAGGGTGCCATCTTACTCAGTCAGATGATATAGCTAGAGCCAACAAAAGAAGATGGCAAAAATTGTATAGCAACTCCAAGGGGAGGAGGGAGGGTGGTAAGGACTGATTCCTGCTGTTCCTGGAGAACACCTGTTACTGGTGAGTAACTACGCTTTCTCCAGGAACAAGCAGGAAGTCAGTCCTCACACATGGGACTCCCTAGCTACAGGCTACCAAGAACCTGGAGAAAAACACAGCCCAGCCGCAAGCAAGTCTGAGGAAAGATCCTAAGAACCCCAGTGTCCAGGGAGAACAATCACTCCGGTAGCCTAAACAAGGAGGATAGGAGTTGCCTAAACCCAGAACAGAGTACAGCCTGGCCAAAGGCACTGTCCCATTAGGATTCCCTCTCCAAGCAGTAGTGAGCTGCAAAGTTGTGAACTGAGGACCAGGTGGCGGCCCAGCAGATGTCTGCCATAGGGACAGAGCATAGACATGCAACCAAGGTCACCATAGCCCTGACATTGTGTGCCATGACCCGGCGCTCCAATGAGAGTCCAGCCTAAGTATGGGCGAAGCCATTGCAGTCCACAACCCAAGTGGACAGGGTCTGCTTGGTAACAGCCTCCCCCATTTGACTGGGGTTGTAGGAAACGAAAAGCTGCTTGTAGATAGATGGACAGGGCCCTCTTACAATCCAGAGTATGGAGAATGGTCGCTGCTTTGTTGGCATGGGGCCATGGAAAGAAGCTGGGTAGCACCACCTCTTGGTTGAGGTGGAAGGCGGATATCACCTTCGGAAAGAATTTAGGGTGGGTGCAAAGCATGACCCTATTCTTATAGAACCTGGTGTAAGATGGCTTGGCCACCAAGGCCTGAAGCTAGCAGACTGGCAGAGGTGAGCGCCACTAGAAAGATGACCTTCCGGGAGAGAGAGAACGCAAATAGCAGGTAGCCAGAGGTTCAAAATGCAGCTTGGTGAGCTACAACACAACCATGTTGAGGTCCCATTCTGCCACGGTTGGAAGGCTTAGAGAGCAAAAGGCCCTGCATAAATAGGGTAATGAGGGCTGCACAAAAAGCGGTTTGCCCTCTATGGAAGGATGGTGTGCAGAAAGCATGCTTGGGTGCATTCTCATGGAGTTGGATTTGAGTCCGGTTTGCGAAAGGTGAAGCAAGTACTGTAGCACTGTGTACACCTGGCCATAGGCCTGTCTCATTGAGTTCTTACAAGAGGCCAAGAGGACTTCCTCCACTGCCCTTGGGAGGTTGAAGGGTGCTAAGGCTACCGATTCAGCAACCATGCTGTTAACGACAGGGGACCCCAGGTTGGAGTGAAGGGGGGAGCCCACCTCCTGGGTCAGTAGCTCTGGGGCATTCCCCAGAGGGACTGGGAGCTCTGTCGAGAGGCTGCCTGTGCCACTGTGGGGCCCCCAAGATCATGGCAAGGTAGGGAAGGCCCTCCAACCACGAGATGAGGAAGGAGTCTGCCACTACCCAGGACGGATGCAGTTTGGGACAGCAGAAATTGAGCAGCAGAGTATTGGTCAGGCTGGCGAAGAGGTCCAGACTTGGGGTTCCCCAGATTCGGAAGAGCCGCTGTGCTACCCTGGGGTCTAGTCGCCATTTGTGTAGCTGGAGGACCCTGCTCAGCCTGTCTGCTAGGGCATTGTCTTGGGCCAAAAGGTGTATGACCCTGAGGAGCATTCCCTGACCAATCACATACGAGCAGAGGGCTACTGCCTCCTAGCAGAAGCACTGTGACCCTGTACCCCCCCCCCCCCTGCTTGTTCAGGTAGAACGTCGTGACCTGGTTGTCCATTTGGACTAGCACCAAATGGTTCTGCAGGCGGTGGTGGAAGGCCTTGATCACCATAAAAATGGCCTTGAGCTCCAGTTGATCTGTTGCTGGCTGTCCACTAGGGACCAGTTGCCCTGCGTGCACATTTCCTCACAGTGGACACTCCAGCCTAGTAGGGATGTGTCCGTGGTGAGGACCTTCTGGGGATTTGGGGAGTGGAAGGGTATGCTGTCCTGCAAGTGCTGTGTGCCCTGCTAACTGTCTAGCAACTCCGCTAGCTGACAGGACACTAAGACCTTGTCCCGGGCCTGCCCATGGCTTGTGTCCACTGTGAGTGGAGACACCATCTAGCTGCCTGCATGTAGAGGCAGGTGTTGGGAACCACATAGATTGTGGATACCATGTGGCCCAGTAGGCGGAGCATGGATCGCGCAGACACTGCATGATGGTGTTGCACCTCTGTGGCCGTGGCCATGGCCCTAAGGTGATCTGCACTGTCCAAGGGAAAAAAGGCCCTGACCTGGAGTGTGTCCAGTTGAGCACCTATAAACTCAGTCCTGCATTGGAGTGAGGTGAGACTTGGGGTGGTTTATCACAAACCCCAAATGCTGCAGGGCCATGTCCCCCTTTACGAGCCAGTCATCCAGGTATGCGAAGACTAAGGCCCCTTGGAGACGGAGGTAGGCGGCCACCAATGCCAGGCATTTGGTGAAGACTCTTGGTGCTGAGGCTAGGCCGAAGGGTAATACCCTGTACTGGTAGTGGTCACCTCCGACCATGAACCTTAAGTACTGCCTGTGACTGGGATGAGGCAGTACTTAAGGTTCATAAGCATCCTTTGACTATGCTCCTTGGACCTAATCTTTATACTGGAGGTAAGGCAGCAATGTTCCAAGGGAGAGCATTTTGAACTTCTCCCGCACCAGGAACTTATTCCGGTTTCGCAAATTCAAAATGGGCCTTAGGCCTCCTGTTCTTTTTGGGATCAGAAAATAACGGGAGTAGAACCCCTTGCCCCTGAGGTGGAGGGGTACTAGTTCCACTGCTCCATCCTTGATGAGGCCTGCAAGTTCCTGCAGTAGCAGGGCTTGGTGCAGGAGAGTCCAAAGGGGCTCTCCTGGAAAGCAAGAGGGAGGCGTCTGGTCCAAGTGAAGAAGGTAGCCTTCTTTGACCACTGGAAGGCCCAGGTGTCAGTGGTTATGGCCGGCCACCAATGGGCAAAGTGGATCAGATGCTCTCCCCCCCCCCCCCCCTGTTTGCAGCTGCTCCCTCTCTGGGAAGAGAGGCTGTGCTCAGAGTCAAAACCCTGACCTAGGCGGGGTAGGAGCCAGTGTTTGGGGTTTAGAGCCCTTAGGCTTGCGTTGGCCTTGGCCCACTCCTTTGCCCTGGTGACCAAGCTGTGGTGTCTCGGGGGCCTGGTACTGGGGATAGCCTCAGTAAGCCTGACCTTTTCTGTGAGAAGGGGGCCTCTTCCACAATGGTTTCTTCTTGGGAAGGGTGGAGGTCTTCATGGAGAGCAGAATCCTCATGATGAACTCTCTTGATCTCTGCCACCTTTTCCTCCATCAGTTTGCCAAAGAGGTTTTCACTGAGACAGGGGACATCGAGGAGTTTCTCCTGGACCCACTGCTCGAGGTCTGATGCCTGAAGTCAGGCCTGGCGACAGGCAACACTGCCTGCTGTGGCCACCCTCATGTTGGACTCATAGCTGTTGTAGGCAGCTCAAGACATGTACTTGAAGCACTCCCCGACGCATTTCGTGAGGGTTTGGAATCACTGGAGGTGATCTCCACTGAAACCCGCCAAGAAACCTGCGAGTTCTTTTGCTAGATCTTGGAGATACATACCAATACAGCTGGTAGGCTTGGATTCGGTAACCTAGCATTGAGTTCTGGTAGCATTTGCGTCCGAGGGCATGGGACTCCCTGCCCGGGGGCACAAAGGAATGAGTCTTCGGGCTTTTCTGCCGGTGCATGGTCGACTCTGCCACCATAGAAGTGTGTGGGAGTTGCACTTTCCGAAAGCCAGGGCCCCACTGGACTCAGTACATGGTGTCTAGGCATCAGCTAACTATTGGCACTGATGCCAGTGTCTCCCATATCTGAAGGAGTCGCCGCCTGAGAATGGTGGGGCTGTCAGGGCCTACTTATACTGTAGGATTTCAAGCTCCTCCATGCGAGGATCTCCTCCGACTCCGTGGTGAGAGACGAGGCTTTTGCCATGTGCCGGACAAACTCGAGAAATGCGTCCTTGGTTGGGGACTAGCACCGCGATGTTGGGAGAGACGAGTCTGGGGGGACATCGCAGTGTTTACGCGTCTCTGGGGAAACCTCAGACTCCCAGTCTGAGTAGTCTGTCGAGGACTCGAGGCCAGATGGCACTTGAGGTACTGGGCTCGGGTCGAGTCTTCGGTGACCCACGGTTGCTGCTTGACCAGAGCCACAAACGCTTGCCAGGGAGGATCTCGAGCAGGATCCTCGCTGAGAATTGGCTCAAATCTCTTGGAGCGTCTTGACGAGTCTTCGATGTTGAGATCCCTGCGGGCTCAGCGCAAGCACTGGCGGGGCCGGGTATGGACACTTCCTGCGAGGCAAGGAAGGCAGTGACACTACATTCCAGTCCCATCATCCTGGCTTCCCACTCAGAAATTGCAGCCTTTGATGTGGACACCGGGGTGACTGGGTCTGGCATTGGTGAGGAGTGTGTGTCCTCGATGAGATAAGGCCTTGGGGGTCTGTGACCCATCACTGGAGGCCTTGGCATCTGTTCTGGGCACCTTAGCCAGCTGCTCCAACTCCTCAGATACCCTCTGGGGACTGTGGAACCTGGCACGGGACTTGTCTTGTGTGTCCAATTTCCAGGATGAGGTCCTCAAGGCTTTCTTCTTCTTCGTGTCTGGACTTGATCAGGTGCTGTGGGGGCTTTATGTGACTCCATGTGGGGCCTTAGAGTGCGAGGCTACTGGGGATACTGGTGCAGAATCTGACCTTTGGAAGATGTTTGCTTCTGCTGACGACTTTGGATGGGCTTCACGGACATCTTTTTGCACATGGTGCAAACCTCTGGGTCATGGTTGGCACCTAGACACTGGAGGCAGCAGTCGTGTGTTGGTTAGGGACATGTTCTTTGCGCACCGATCACACTTTTTGAACCCACTGCCCATTGGGGCAAAAAGGACCCTGTGAGGTCGAAGACCCTTGATGTGGTCATTGGTTAGAAAAGGGCACAAAACTCTGCTGGAAGAAAAATTAAAAAATGGTTCCGAGACTCAATGCCAGGGCAGCGGGGCTTGGAGACAGGAAAACGACTGGTGCTAACTGGAGAAGGGCAGTTTTATGCACAAAAATAACTTTTTTCTGGGGAAAGAAGACTGATGTCTGTTGGGCTCTGCAAATAAAAGGGAAACTGAGAAAGATAGCACCTTTAGGCGGGAAGGGGACCACGCATATGTGGTGGCATCTCTCAATGGCTTTCTTTGAAAGCTGAGGAGATGCTTCCGCGGGGGGCTCCATCTGTGCCGACATCACCTATATGAGAGAACTGACTTCCAGCTTGATCCTGGAGAATTAAGGCCTTCTATTTATTTTGATAGAACTAAATATGCTGCTCCCCGCAGAGTGGAAAATAGCAGCTTTGGAGAACAATTCTATGGACTGGATTACCTATTCTCCCATGGCAAGTAATTTTTATGAATTCCACTCCAAGCCCTAAAGTTTAAAGCAGATCTGAGTTAGGGCTGATTTAGTAAGCTTTGTTGAATCCCCCATAAACACAGAATGGGAGCCAGGCCTTAGAAAAATGATTTCATTTAATTTTTTAAATTTAAAATAGGATTTATTAACTGCTTATAATGCAGTTATTCAGAACTGATTACAAAAGAATTTCAGAGCAAACTGCAAAATTTACAAACATGTTAATGCCTTTATAACAAAATTCAGACTATCCTAAATGTACTCCATCTCATGGCCCAGCCTTGGTGTTAACCATCAAGGTTATCTTGATAGGTCCAAGTGAGCTACTATTACCTAAACAGCCATTAATCTAGAGTAACACTCAAAGCTAAAACCAATCTAAATTAGAATGGCTGGATGTTTTTAAACTTAATTTTATAATGCAATTTTTAGAAAATAACCAAGGCTTTCATTTTTTTTTCTATAAATGTTGCATTCTGCATTCAGCATGTCTGATATGGCAATTTATTCCTCTCCTGTGGATCCAGCTCTTGCAACATCCGATTGTGGATGTCATCAGTCTGTTATTTCTAGCAACAAACCATCTAAGAGCGCAGTGATTACTGTAGTTACTTAGGAGCAGGTGAAGGCATGAGAGGCAAGGATAGTAAATGAGGGCTGGGAAGTGGGTGAAAGAGAGAGAGGAGGAGAAATGGGGAGGGCTGAGGGGGAAATGGAGGATGACGGGGGGGGGGGGGGAAAAGGAGGTGAAATTTACCTATGAGGTGACAAAAGCAGAGAAGAAAGGGAAAGGCTGCTGTTGGAAACAGATATAGGGGAGTACATGAAGAGGAGTAGTGGAGAGAGAAGAAACAGGAAATGAAAAGGAGTTAGACAGATAAGAGGAAAGGTTGAAAGCAGGGCTGGCGCAAGGAGATAAGGCACCCTAGGAGACCCTCATCTTTTGTGTGTGACCCCCCCCCCCCGGTGCCCATTGCTGCCCCTGTCTGGTACATGCAACAATGGCCACAAACAGCCCTGCAGCACTGAGCTCCGTGGAGCTGGTGTTTCAAGCTATTTGCGCCCCCCCCCCCCCCCCACTCCGACTGCTCTGGAGGGCTGGCGCTCTAGGCAACCGCTTAGTTAGGGCCGGTGTTACTATTAGACTGCTTGAAAGAGAAATGAAGACCAAAGGGTGAAAAAAACATTTTATTTTCAGTATATCAATCAGAATGTTAGCTTTGGGAATGTGCATCTCTCATACCTTTGTACTTTGCTCAGTACAGGAGCAAATGCATTTCTGCATGTTTCTCCAGCATTGCTCTGCATGCAGTCTCGCATCTTGTGTTTTCTAGTTTAAACTAGGGCTATTTCTGTTTCTAATTTGTGATCATTTACTCTGCATTCAGTGAGAGTTTGTGCTGTGTGTGTGATTGAGAGAATCTCCAGGAACAAGCAGGAATGAGTCTTCACATATGGGTACGTCGGCGCCGACGGAACCCGCACGGAAATGCTCCCCAGCATCCAACAGAAAGCTTTTGGGAGCATCCCTCGCGCCTGCGCGGTGACTTCCCGCCTTTCCCACTGTGTCTCCCCAGTTTTCGTTTTTCCGCGGAGCCAACAGGACGTACCTCCTGTCACCGCAGAAACTTTTTTCTTTAAAATCCCTATTTTCTTGTTTTCTTGTGGTCGCGGCTGTCTTTCCCGCCGATACCGGCACCGCCGGTGCTTATTCTTTTCTTTTCAAACTTAGAGCCTCGGGTTTTTTCTTTTATCTAATCGAGGCCCAACAGGCCTTTCCAACATGGAGCCTTCTTCCCCTAAGAAGTGCCTTCACTGCGGAAACTTAGTTTTCTTTGTAGACTCCAGTGCCTGGTGTCTATCCTGTTTGGGTCCTGACCCCTTTTCCCAGGGTCCATCAGGCTTTAGTATCGGGAGAAGACCCTCTCTTTTTCAGGTATCCCTCGATGCCGTTTTTCCTCCTGAGGTGAGGACACGGGTTTATTCTTCTCTCCAGGATCAGGTAACCCACAAAAAGTCTGTTAAGACTGGCCAGTTCTTGATGGGTAGGTCTCATGCCCAGCATGATGACGGCTCTGGCCTTGCCCTCAAGACCCCATTGGCAGTAAGACCCCGGCGGGAGTCTTCGGGCTCCAAAGCATTTACGGGGTTTCAGGTTGTTCCTGGGGTTCACTCCTCACAGAACATACCTGAGCCATGCTCGGGGTGGTATCCGCTTCGAGCGGTACCGATACCCCGGCATCGGCACCGGTGTCGAGTGCTCCACTCTTCACCGAGGATCATCAGCTGGTGTCCTTGGTACCTTCGGGGCCGATCGACTCGACCCGGACTGGTTTTCCTGCTTCCCAGCCATGCGCGGGGTTGGTGCCGGCTTTGAGCGCTGCCGATCCCCTGGCATCGGCACCGGTGTCGAGGGCTCCGCTCTTCACCAGGGATCGTCGTCGGGAGTCCTCGGTGCCGATCGATACGACCCAGTCTAGATTTCCTGTATCCCAGCCAACCGCAGGGTTGATAATGGCGTTGAGCGGTACCGATGCCCCGGCGTCAGCATCGGTGTCGAGTGTTCCACTCCTTGCCGGGGACCGTCATCTGGTGCCCTGGGTACCTTCGGGGCCGACCGATGCGCCCCGGATGGGCTTTCCTCTATCTACGCCATGCTTGGGGGGGGGGGTACCGGCTTCGAGCGGTACCGATACCCCGACATCGGTGCCGGTGTCGAGTGTTCCTCTCTTCACCGGGCGTCGTCCTCGGTGCCTTCGGTACCGATCGATACGATTCCGATTGACCTTCAGGTAGCGGCATCGCCGAGTCCACCACCGACGCTCGGTTCGATGCCCAGTCTGGAATCCATATCCAGTCTAGATGACTTGGTCCCGACGCGTTTCGGAGCCGATCCATGTCGCCTCCGACTACGCAGTACCGGGGATGATCACCAAAGCTCTCTGGTTACCTCAGTACCGCTTCGGCAACCTCCGATACCTGCTACGATGGCATTACCGTTCCCGATGCCGGTATCGGTGTCGACTGCGTTTCCTGCAGTTCCATCGGTGCCATCGATCCTTTCTATGCCTAGCTTGGAATCGATACCGGGAACCGACGACGCAGTACTAACTGCCTCGAATCGTTCTCCTAGCAGGATTCTTTTTATGCACCAGTCCAGTAGGTCTTCTGGTGTTCGAGCTGCTCATTCAACCTCAGCCTGCCCAGGAATAGTTCCTCTGGGAGATCCTTCTTTTCAGGCATTTCTCCTCGACATGGCAGCCTTTCTTGCCATTCCTATTCCGGGTCCTACTCTTGACCAAGATCCTGCAGATAAGGAAACCATAATGCTTCCTTTGCATCAGTCTTTGCAGGACCTTCTTCTGAGGATTTGGGAATCACCTTTAAAGGTTCCTGCGCCTTCTACAGCCATGAATGTTCTGTATCAGGTGCCTCCCTCTCCGGGGTTTCAGAAAAGCCAACTTCCGCATCATTCCATTGTAGTGGAATCAGCAATGAGGAAGGTCAGAAGCAAGAAGAAGCATTCTTCTTTCCCACCAGGTCGTGCATCTAAAACACTTGATGCCTTTGGACGTCAAACCTTCCAAACTTCTATGTTTGTTTCAAGAATTATTTCATATATTTTTTATATGAGTCTCACACTTCAGGAGGTCACAGAGAAGTTCTCTTTTGTCTCCTTTTTTGTCAGAACCCAAGGCCTCTGACTATTCCTTGCTTCTTAATCATAGCAGGAATATATCTTGGTTACTTTCTCGCGCTTCTCTAGACTCTTTTTGAGTCTGTTAGCAGATCCTCTGCTATTGCCATTGGAGCGCGTCGTACAGCGTGGCTGCAGGCTTCAGACTTGAGCAGATGGGCAAAACATACACTGGGTAATTCTCCTTGTACTGGAGACAATCTTTTCAATAGAGAAGCTTTACGTCAGGTTGCTCATTGCTCCACTGACTTTCCTAGTTCTGGTGAACATCCTAAGCCCTCTTTTTCCCCAGGACGTGGGAAATGTCCAGCCAAACCTTCTTTCCCGAAGAAGAGAAAGTTTCATCCTGCTTCTGCCCATCCTCCCAGTGTACCCAAGCAAGGGACATCTCATCCTAGTCTGAAGTCTCCAGACTCTACCCAGTCTGCTCATAACCAGCAACCATAGGTTCCTGTGTATTGCAATCTACAGTTAACTTCCCCTTAGCAGAAGTTTATTCTTCAAACTCTACACTGGTTTCTTTTCCAGTATGCTATGCCCTCGGATACTTTGTCCATGGGTTGCAGAATTCTCCCATTCTTACTACCACGAAGGGAGGTCACAACTATCCCATGATAGTTTCTGTCCCCATATGGACATCTTTTCCTTCAGCTGCCTTACCCTAGGGTAAGTCACTTTCCAACCCCCTCTCTTCCAGGGTTTCCCCTGCTTGAGTTGGTGCCATACTGAAACGCTTTTTTTCTTCCAGTGTAGCCTGTTTGTTTTTCCTTCACTGCGTGCTCTGAACAACTCATCGGACAGGGACGGAGATGCTCTCCGCTGCCTTTGTCTGTTTTCTCTCTGTTTTCTACAGGAGAATCCCCTCTGTCGTTTTGTTCAGTTGCTGTATATGCGGGAGTTCCAGTGATTACTTTAATGCTCATTGCAAGCTGCTTGCAACTATCTTGCATAATACTATTCACTGCAGCTTATCTTCTTCTAGCCATATCCTTCCTCGGATGTGGCAACATGCCTGACTTCTGTCAGTTTTATCTTATAATTCTCCTGCACAATGCTCTCGGCAACCTTCAGAGAAGCTTCTACTCTGGGCCCTTACCACAGAGCATTGACCTTTGTCTCTGAGGGTCTTTCATATACAGCAGACAAGCTTTTCTGTGTGAATGTCCACGGAGCTCCCAATCTGACCGGAATATGCTCCTGTTCCTTACAGCTTGGCATTATGTTTTTCTACTCCACTGGACAACGCATACTCCTTTATTGTATATGATACCCCTGAACCCCTTGGCGGGGTCACTCTGGTATCTTCGTCTATGCGTTCTTCTTGTCCTTTGGACGGATCAGAGTCCTAAAGTACTGCTGAGTACTCTTGCCAGACTGCTGTTATCCTCTGTTTTTATCGCAACCATACTGGTTCTTCCACTGACCTACATTCCTGCTCCACAGAAATCTATTCTCTATATTTCTTCAGGAGGGTTTCACCCCTATTATTGGGTGAATTTTTTTTTCCCCATCACATTCCCCATGTGAATGTTTTTTTCTGTGGCTCTGTTGCAGGCATGTATTCTGAAACGTTATTTTTATGTATGGGGGCATACATGTTTTGTACCCTGGGTGGGCGTCAGCCATCCCACTTCTACCTATACATATGTCTATCTACATGTCTTTATGTAGATATATAAAACAAAACAAAAAAAAACTTTTTGTCTACATACATATATTCTCATAGCTATAGATATGTATGTCTTCCGGAGATATATATATATATATATGCATACGCATATTGGGAGATGTCCTTAGCACCCTATGTCTACCTATCTCCCTGACTGTCTGTGCTTAGGTTTTTATTTTCTTATGGGGCTCGGACAGTCAACTTGCCTATTATCATACGGCTCAGTGACTGGGACGGGTTATACTAACCATTGCTGCTGTGACGTCAACAGCTTCTATTTTTGTTATACATCTCCCTATCTGTGCAATCTCAAACTCTGTCTTCCTATCGCTTAACAGCTAGGAAGGACAGTGTACATCTTCAGTGTTCCTGAGTACACTTCTGTTCTCCTTGGGAATAGGGGCTTTTTTACATACCCTCTCTTCCCTTCCGGACTGGGCTAATTTTCCAGATCGGTCAGTCTTCTTTTAGTCCTCAATGTTTGACTCTGTACCTACATGAGTTCTCAGCTTTTCCCATAAAGCTTTTCATTGGAGACCTGCTGATCTTCTCCTGCCCCGGTTGACACCTGGGTCACCTGCCCATTCCAGGTTGGAACTTCCTCCTCACTGCTGTGGAGTCACCTTGAAGATTCCGCTACTGCATCTACAGTCTACTTCCTACAATCCAGTAGGTAAGCTCTATATTGTGCTAGTTCATTAAATGTTTTGATGATACTTGACATACCTTCTAAAGACTTTTTTCCCTGTAGTCTTTAGATTCGCTGTTCCTCTACAGCTCTGCTCTATTCAACTCCTACCCTCCATCCCCAGGGGATGCCGGAGATCCAGGTTTGGGAAATGCCGTCCTGTTCCAGGGATGCGCATTTTATGGGATCTCCCCTGGCACCCACAGCTAAGGAGTCCCCATATGTGAAGACTCATTCCTGCTTGTTCCTGGAGATAGCACAGTTACTTACCTGTAACAGGTGATCTCCGGAACAGCAGGAATTAGTCTTCACAACCCACCCACCTCCCCTAGGAGTTGTATCTATCTATTTCCTTTCCTCTTTCTCTCCTTCTGTCTCAGCTATGAAACTCAACTGGGGAGAGACAGTGGGAAAGGCGGGAAGTCACCGCGCAGGCGCGAGGGATGCTCCCAAAAGCTTTCTGTTGGATGCTGGGGAGCATTTCCATGCGGGCTCCGTCGGCGCCGACGTACCCATATGTGAAGACTAATTCCTGGTGTTCCGGAGATCACCTGATCTCCAGGAACAAGCAGGAATAAGTCCTCACATATGGGTACGTCGGTACCGACGGAGCCCGTGCGGGAAAGCTCCCCAGCTTCTTAGAATAGAAGCTTTTGGGACCTCCCACTGCACATGCGCACTGCCTTCCCGCCTTCCTGAACAGCTCTCCTCAGTTTCTCTTTTTCCGCGGAGCCAGCAGGTCGTGTTCCTGTCACCGCTGAAGAAATTGTTATTTTATTTGTTTCTTTAGACCGCGTACCTGCCTTCCCCATACCGATACCGGTATCGCCGGTCTTTTCTTTCTTTCTTTAAAAAATTATAATTCTTTTTTCTTATTTTTTAGCTTTTTGGTCACTTCAGAGAGGCCTCTCGGCCTACTCAATTTCTCCTCATGGAGAAGCCAGCCCCTGGATTTAAGAAGTGTACCAAATGTAATGCTGTTATTTCAGTCACAGACACCCATGACTGGTGTCTGAAATGTTTGGGGCCTGACCATTCCATACCGGACTGCCCATCTTGCTCCCACATGTCTAAACGTGGGCTGCAGAACCGGGCCAACAAATTCCATGTGCTGTTTGCTTCAGAGAATACAGCATCACAGTCATCCAGGTCTTCTTCTCCGGATGGATCTCAGGTAACCAAACCTTCTGTGGGCAAGTCCTCAAAGAGCAAATCTCCTTCAAAGCATCGAGAGGCTCTTAGCTTAGAACTTGAGGACCCTGCCCCAGCCAAACAACCCCGGCGGGAAGTCCAACTTCCAAAAACGCCAATTCAGGGGTCTCAGGTTGATATCGATGCTACGGCCTCGACAGATCACCTGTTAGCCTGCTCTGGGGTACCGGGTCACTCCGGTACCGACATCCAGGCAGCTATGGCGTCCATGGGCGATACTGTACAGTCCATGCAGCAGGCCGTCATGGCTTTCATTAAAGCTGCAACGCCATCGGTTCCGCTTTCAGCGGTTCCGGGCCCGATACCGGTATCGTCCGCCATGCCGGTATCGAGGCCGTCCACCTCTAAACGCAAGTCGGTACCGTATGGGCTTTCGCTCCATACCGGTTCCATACCCGATACGCCCGATATCGATACCGATCGGTACGCGTATCGTGCGTTAGAGGACAGCACCGATTCCTCTGAGGATTTTCACTCCTCTGATGATTCTGCTGAGTTTTCACTCAACTTACCTGAGGAGCCCTCTTCTCCTAAAAGGAGAATGTCCCCTCCAGAGGATTTGTCCTTCCAGGACTTTGTTTTAGATATGGCTACAGCCCTTTCTATTACCACATCCTCTGAAAAGGAACCCAGATCCAAAAAACTGGATATTTTGGGATACTCAAAGGCCCCTAAGGAGGCAGTTACCCTGCCTATCCATGAAATCCTTCAAGAACAACTGATGGATTTCTGGGAAAATCCTTTGACTTTGTCTCCTTATTCCCGTAGGTTGGACACCATGTATAGGGTCCCTCCTTCTCCTGGTTTCCAAAAGACTCAATTGCCCCACCACTCTATTGTGGTGAAGTCTGCAATGAAGAAGATTAGGAGTACCAAAAGGCACTCTTCCACCCCTCCAGGACGGGAATGTAAGACTTTGGACTCTTTTGGTAGGAAAATTTTCCAGGCTAGTATGCTTATAGCCAGGATTAATTCCTACAGTCTCTATATGGGCATGTTCCTGGAGGAACTTGCCAAAAAGGTGCGGCATTTTGCCCCCTTTATCCCTGAGGATAAAAAGCAGGGATTCCTTTCCCTAGTGAAACAACTCTTAGAGGTTTCTAAGTTCTCTAATAGGGCAGCATATGATTCCTTTGAGGGAGCCAGTAGGGCTTCGGGCATTGCTATTGCAGCCCGACGTCTTGCTTGGCTCCAGGCCTCTGATCTGGAACCTTGGGTTCTAGATGGCTTACGGAATCTGCCCTGTACAGGTGAGAACTTATTTGGGGAAGAGTGGCAAATCAAAGCCACCCAGATGGATGCTGAAAATGCCACCTTGGAAAGACTTTCAAAGTCCACTTCAATTCCTACTAAGAAAAAGTCTTTTAAAAGGCCTTACTATAAGAAGGCCAGAGTTGCTTCAAATACTGGCCAGCAGTCTTCTCAACCTCGCTATACTGCTAAGCGTCAGCAATCCAAACAAGCACGAGCTAAGCCTGCAGCAGCTACTGTAGCTCAGCAGGCTCCAACCCCTCAGGGGTTTTGACTTGCTCCTAGGGAACTTGCCACTTCTGGTTCTAACACAACCAGAACCTCTCACCATACCCGGAAGGTTGGTTCACTTTGCTCCCAGATGGGAACAAATCACAACAGAACAATGGACCCTCTCTATCATTCGAGAGGGTTACAAACTTCATTTCTCCAGCCTTCCTCCCCATCATATGGTGAGACCATTCAATTCTCCCCCATCTCTCCTAACCCTGTTGGGTCAAGAGGTTTCCTCTCTTCTTGCCCAAGGGGCCATAGAAGAGGTTCCTCTTCCTCAACAAGGGTCCGGTTTCTACTCCCCTTATTTTCTCATTCCAAAGAAGACAGGGGGATTCAGACCAATCCTAGATCTGAGAGAATTGAACAAATTTCTCTTCAAGGAGAAATTCAAAATGCTGTCTCTCGGCATTCTCCTTCCTTACCTCCAGGGTCAGGACTGGCTTTGTTCTCTAGACCTACAGGATGCGTATACACATATACTCATCCATCCATCCCACAGAAAGTATCTTCGCTTTCTGTTTCAGGGAAAACATTTCCAATACAGAGTACTCCCCTTCGGTCTAGCCTCTGCTCCAAGAGTATTCACAAAATGCATGGCAGTCGTAGCCGCATTTCTAAGAGGCATGGGAATCTTTGTCTTCCCATATCTGGACGACTGGCTCATCCGAGCTCCAACTCAGTCACAGGCCCAGATTTCCCTGGACCACACAAGGAGCCTTTTGCAGTATCTGGGACTGGTAGTAAACCTTCCCAAGTCCCAACTCATCCCTACTCAATCTCTAGAATTCATAGGGGCCCAGTTGGACACCATCACTGCAAGGGCCTACCTTCCACATGTTCGAGGCCAGCGCCTCCTGAGTTTGGCCTCCCAAGCTCAGTCCAGCACTCACTTGACAGCCAGGGAAATGCTACGCCTACTGGGTCATATGGCCTCCACAGTGCATGTGGTGCCCTATGCTCGTCTTCATATGAGAGCAGCTCAATGGACCCTGGCCACTCAGTGGACTCAGGCGTCAGGAGCGCTCTCAGACCAAATACAAACCTCCGATCGTCTGTTTTGGTCCCTCCACTGGTGGACTTCCACCAAGAATCTGTTGTTGGGGGCTCCATTTCAACCATTGCTACCCCAAGCAACCCTCACAACAGATGCCTCCCAAACAGGGTGGGGAGCCCATCTGCAAACTCTCTCCACTCAGGGCACTTGGTCTCTACAGGAGACCACCCTTCATATCAATCTTCTGGAACTGCGAGCAATTTACCTTGCCCTCAAGGTCTTCCACTCCCTCCTAGCCAACCTCACTGTCCTAGTTCAGACGGACAATCAGGTGGCCATGTTTCACATAAACAAACAAGGAGGGACGGGCTCTCTGTCGCTTTGCAACGAAGCTCTAAGACTATGGGCCTTCGCCAGAGAGCATCAGATTCACCTGCTAGCAGTGTATCTCCCAGGAGTTCAAAACTCTCGGGCAGACAGGCTCAGTCGAGTTCTGCTGCCACACGAATGGTCCCTACATTTGGACCAAATAAACCGAATCTTTCAGGAATGGGGGACCCCGGACATAGACCTCTTTGCAAGTCCGTGGAATGCCAAACTTCCCCGGTTCTGTTCCAGAACTCCGTATCAGGGAGCTCAGGCTACGGACGCCTTTCTCCTGAATTGGAATCAGGCATTCCTATATGCCTTTCCACCCATTCCTTTGATTCCCAAGACTCTGTTCAAACTCCAGAGGGATCATGGAACTATGATCCTCATAGCTCCACGCTGGCCACGCCAAGTGTGGTTCCCTCTACTTCTACAGCTCTCCCAGGGATCCTACTTGGATCTGGGAGCTGCGCCAGACCTCCTGTCTCAGGAGGAGGGGACTTTGTGGCACCCAAACCCCAAATCCCTTCACCTCAGTGCTTGGTTACTGAAGGCTTAAGCCTTCAAGACTTTCATCTTTCCCAACCAGTGAAAGATATCCTTTCTGCCTCTAGGAAACCCTCTACCAGGCGTTCCTATGCTTTCAAATGGAAACGTTTTTCCATTTGGTGTGCTCAGCAGGGTCTTGACCCTCTGGCACTTCCTTTGAATTCTCTTCTTGATTATCTCCTGCATCTATCCAATGCAGGCCTCAAGACGAATTCGGTAAGAGTCCATTTAAGTGCTATTGCAGCATCCTTGAAACATA
This sequence comes from Ichthyophis bannanicus, assembly GCA_033557465.1. Lineage (NCBI taxonomy): Eukaryota > Metazoa > Chordata > Amphibia > Gymnophiona > Ichthyophiidae > Ichthyophis > Ichthyophis bannanicus. The sequence continues at coordinate 76,206,937 of CM066050.1, read as the reverse complement.
TAAATGGACAACCTATCTCCTCTCATCCTCTTGTTGCAAGATTCATGAGAGGCCTGACTCTCACTAAACCTCCCATCAGACCACCCCCGGTCGCATGGGATTTGAATCTAGTGCTCGGTCAACTTATGAAGCCACCTTTTGAGCCAATGTTTTCCACCTCCTTGAAATTTCTTTCCTGGAAGGTCATCTTCCTCATTGCAGTCACTTCGGCTCGCCGCATCAGTGAGCTGCAGGCTTTAGTGGCTAATCCGCCTTACACAAGATTTCATCATGATAAGGTGGTCCTTAGGACGAATCCCCACTTTATGCCTAAAGTGGTCTCGCCTTTTCATCTTAATCAAGAGGTATATCTACCTGTCTTTTTTCCAGCTCCTCATGCATCCAATGCAGAGAGGAACCTTCATACTCTGGATTGTAAAAGAGCTCTCGCTTTTTACCTTAATAGGACTCAGCCACATCGAAAGTCTTCTCAACTTTTTGTGGCCTTTGATCCTTCCCATTTGGGACTTCCAGTCTCCAAGCGTACACTTTCCAATTGGATTGCTCAGTGTATTTCTTTTGCTTACCAGAGCAAAAACATTTCTCTGGAAGGCCATGTCACTGCTCACAATGTGAGGGCCATGGCAACTTCTATGGCTCATCTGCACTCTGTTTCCATAGATCAGATCTGTCGAGCCGCTACCTGGGCCTCGGTTCATACCTTCACAGCCCATTACTGTTTGGACAAGGACTCCCGCCGGGATGCCTTGTTTGGCCAGGCTGTCCTCAAGCACCTGTTCCATTCCTAAACAACTCCTGCCCACCTTCCCAGAATGGATGCCTGAGATCCATACGAAGATGGCGAACCTTTACAGGGGATCCCATGCATCTAAGCTAGGGAGTCCCCATATGTGAGGACTTATTCCTGCTTGTTCCTGGAGATAGCACAGTTACTTACCTGTAACAGGTGATCTCTGGGAACAGCAGGAATTAGTCCTCACAACCCACCCACCTCCCCTAGGAGTTGTATCTTTTATCTATCTATCTTCCTGTCCTCTCTCTGTTGACTCAGCTATAAACTCGAAACTGAGGAGAGCTGTTCAGGAAGGCGGGAAGGCAGTGCGCATGTGCAGTGGGAGGTCCCAAAAGCTTCTATTCTAAGAAGCTGGGGAGCTTTCCCGCACGGGCTCCGTCGGTACCGACGTACCCATATGTGAGGACTAATTCCTGCTGTTCCCAGAGATCACCTGTTACAGGTAAGTAACTGTGCTTTACAGGTAAGTAACTGTGCTTTATGCAAGCATGTACATAGGTTCTATGTAGGGATTTGCACCAGTCCAGTTTGTTCTGTATCCCAGTAAGAAGCCTAGTGGTGGTCTAGAGTCCATCAGAATGGTTTCTGTACTGCCTTTTTATAATTCAAGTCCTTGCTGTGTGAAGTTTGGAAGTAGAGCAGTTATGCTATGGCAGATTTACTCTATAGGTCATTAGTGACTGTGCATTGGGGGGTGGGGAGAGCACTCCACTGTTCCCTCTAAGCTGTGCGCGTGTGCGCGCGCACACACCTCGCTGAGTGAGCGCACATACTTTACAACAGAGCGCACAAAAATTACTGTTCTGATTCTGATAGAAAACAACACAGGCGTCTTAAAATTTAAAAGTTGTTGTGTATTTACGGTTTTTACAAGTTCTACAATATTTTCTAGTGCAATCAATGTGGTGTACATACTGTATTCTGACGTGTAGTCAAATTTTAAAGTATATAACTCCGAGTGTTGTTATGTGGCGCACAAAAATTTAACCTTCCTTCAAAAGCTGCACAGCTGATATTTTATGCGCACACAGCCTACAGAAAATTAGAGGGAACATTGGAGCACTCCCTATCCTACCTGCACAATATGCCCCCTCTGCCAGCTGCAATCTGACATTTGAACACAGAGGATCCCCGTAGTCTTGCTGGTTCTTTGTATTTAGTTATCAAGTAGAAGCTAGAAAAGGTGGTCTCGGTGGGACTGAGTTTCCAGGGAGGTTTCCCTGTCGGACTCCCACGCTGAGTAGTCCGTGGAGGGTTCGAGGTCGGGCGCATGCCTGAGGATGGGATGGAGATCGAGACCCATGCTGAGGATCCTCACAAGGCTTCTGGCTCTCAGGGGGTCACACAATTTAACCGTAACCACAGTAATTTCAGCTAAAATTCTAAACTTGTCAGCATCTGCCATCACAATGCAAAGGTACTAGCATCTTCTGGTACATAAGAACATAAGATATGCCATACTGGGTCAGACCAAGGTCCATCAAGCCCAGTATTCTGTTTCCAACAGTGGCCAATCTAGGTCGTGAACTTGGCAAGTATTGTCTCTGGCTCCTGGTAATTTACCTTTAGTTCAAAGTTAAGGAAGGCATTTTGGGTTTCCTCAACATTCCTTTCTCCTTTTAGTGCCGTCAAGTCAGTGCTGACTCTTGGTGACCCAGCTGGGTTTTCTTGGCAGTGTATCACTGGAAGTAGATTGCCAAGCCTTTTATTAGAAAGATGCATATATGGACATATCCAGGGCAGGCATATCCATGTTACATGGTGGTGTGGTGGAGAAATTTTCTGGGGGCTTCCCCAAAAAGATACATATGGGTTTCAGATTTCAGAAACTGCAAGCACTTCTAACCCATCAGTGTTAAGATCCTTGCCTTTTCCTGTTCTAGGGCATGAATAAGCGTCACCAACTCTCTCGTTCTGCCACCAAAATACCTGGAGGGCATAGAGAAGGTGGTACTCTTTTTGGTCATGAAATGTATTGCAGATATCAGACAACTGAAGGGCAACACAGACACTCGTTTTCTGGTCTGCATGCCAATACATGTCTGTTTGCAAAATAGTAGGCAGAACATGTATGCAGCATGGGACAGACATTCCTATTCTAAAATTTTGTCATGGGGATGTCTGTGGCTTCTGGTGTCCAGTTCAGGGGTGTGCAAGTTTCTGAAATCGGGCTGAAACTTGCTTATGGCTAGCCTTTTTTTTTTTTTTTCCTTCTTCCAAGTCCCATGTTGCAGCTAGAAGTCATTTCTAAAATGTGCCGTCACGTGGTATTGTATTATTGGGTGTGGCTCTTTTAGCCTGTATGTCTTCCTGCCTGTTTTTATCCCTTCTCTCCTTTTGCCTGTGCTTTTTAAGGCTGAAATAGTTTCATGTGCTGTGGTGTCAGCAAAGATGGAGATTGTGGGATGGAGAAGGAGACTTAGGTGACTAGTACCTGATTTATATATTTCTCTTTGGATTTTTGTTATACCACTTTTCAGTAATTGCCAGTTTCTTCTAATACTGAAAGCATTTTAGTTTAACACTAACTTGAATTTAAGAACTGATGGACTCCATCTGCCTGAAAGCTCTCAAAAGGGTTTTTGGTGTTCATTTTTAAAAGCACAGTCTTTTTTTCTCTACTGCAAAGGGGGGAATTTTTTTGTTTGTGTTGGGCAAAGCTCTGTCAGAGTTCATTGTTTCAATTACCCATTCACAGCTAACTCTTTGAAGCCACTGACCTCATCAGGTGTTATTCTCTCTCTCCCCCCCCCCCCCCCCATGTGAGCATTCCATCAGAGCTTACAACTCCCCAATTAGCTACAAACAGGGCCATAGAACAATGTTAATTGCTTTTTCTCTTAAAGGACAGTTGAGGAACAGGTGGGAGTTGGTAGGTCTCCTATTTCTACAGGTATCAAAGCTCCATCAACTAAACAGTGGCTGGACAAAATCATATTGTTGCCCCCGTTACAGCTTCTACCTCTGTCCAAACAAAGATCCCAATGGCAGTTGAACTGGTTCCATGTGCAGGATGCCTGCATGCTGAGGCTCTCAAACAAGTGGAGAAGAAGTGGTAAGGCTGAAAAGCATTTGAGACAGCAAGAAGTACATTGATGAGATGCTGCTTGAAACATCCAAGCTCTCCAAGAGAAGTGAAGATGGGCACTACAGAATGAAGAATGGACACGATTCACCAGAGCCTGCAGTATCAACACTCCAACTCCTCCAGCCCTTGATTTGAAGAACCAATATATAACCCTGGAAGTGGAGGAGGTGAAAACATCCCAAGAAAAGGAAGAACTAGAGCTCAAGCACCTGGAAGTTGCAGAATCAGTGACCACAAGGAAGTGAAGGATAGTGGGGATTAGTGAGTGTCTTCTGAGGGGTAAAGCGTAGTTACTCACCTGTAAAAGGTGTTCTCTAGGGACAGCAGGAAGTCAGTCCTCACTTATGGGTGACGTTGGCACCAATGGAGCCCACACAGAGCAATTCCCCAGCTTTCAAAGAAAGCCTTTGTGATTGCTGCCATGCATGCGTGGTCCTCTTCCCACCCAAGAGTGCCATCTTGCTCAGTCAGGTCCCTTAGCTCGAGCCCTACCAAGTAGCTGGCAAGGGAAGGACAAAAATACAGCAACTCATCAGGGGAGGCAGGAGGGTAGTGAGGACTGAGTCCTGCTGTCCCTGGAGAACAAGTGTTACAGATGAGTAACTATGCTTTCTCCAGAAACAAGCAGGAAGACAGCCCTCACTTATGGGACTCCCTAGCTACAGGCTACTGACCTGTAACCAAAAACACCTCTGCGAGGTCATGAGCAGAAGCTGATGCTGGAAGGAGCCTGAGTCCTTAGGTCAAAGCCCTCGGTAGCCGTGAAGAAGGGTCGGAGAGCAGGAGTTGCTTATACCCCAAACAGGTTACAGAATACAGCCTGGCCAAAGGTGCTGTCCTGGCAGGACTCCCTCTCCAGGCATTAGTGAGCAGCAAAGGTATTTATGGAAGACCAGGTTGCCGCTTGGCAGATGTGGCCTCGCTACACTCTGTGCCTCTGATGGACCTTGGCCTGAACTCCGTGTGAGGTGACTCTACAATCTAGCAGAGCACCCGCCTTCGTATGAGCAAAAGCGATGCAGTCCGCTACCCAAACAGAGAGGGTGCATTTGGTAACTGCCTGTTCTGGTCTATTGGGATCGTAGGTCACAAAGAGTCGGCCAGACTTGTGATGAGTTTGGGTGCACTGCAAGTAGAAGGCGAAAGCCCTTCTGCAGTGGAGTGGGTGGAGAGCTGCTGACGCCTGGTCAGCAGGCCTATCTCCTGATTAAGATGGAAATCTGAGACAATTTTAGGCAGGACTTTAGGGTGGGTACAGAGGACCACCCTATTCTGATAGAACCTGGTATAAGGGGCATCAGCCATGAGAGCCTGGAGCTCACTGACTCAGCAGGCCGAGGTCAGCATCAGCAGGAAGGCCACATTCCAGGACAGATGCCGGAGCGAGCACGTCGCCATTGGCTCAAAAGGGTGGATGGGTGAGCTGCATGAGCACCATATTCAAGTACGATTCTGCTGGAGGACGACAGATGGGCAGCTTGGAAAGCAGAAGACCCTGCATAAAGCAGGAGACTAACAGCTGCCCTGAGAGGGGGCTTTCCCTCGATGGGGAGGTGGTTCGCAGAGATGGCGCTCAAATGTACCCTGACAGATGTCAACTTCAGCCCTTCCTTCAAGAGATGGAGGATTCATCAAATGGGGCATGAAAACAGGTCTATATGGAGCCTGGAGCACCAGACCGAGAAGCACCTCCACTTGCAGGCATAAGCTCATCTAGTGCATTCCTTTCTTGAGGCAAGGAGGACTTCCTCGACCTCCTCTGGAAGAGCCAGTGAGACTAGGGAAACCCGTTCAGCTGCCAGGCCGTGAGGGATAAGGAGGCTAGGTTCGGGTGCTGTATGCACCACTCCTGTGTTAGCAGACCCTTGGCAGAGGCAAGGGTGACAGGAGGCTCTGTCGACAACTGGGGCAGAAGCGGGAACCAAGGCTGTAGAGGTCATGAGGAGGCTACAAGGATCAACGATGCCCAATCCCCGCTGAGCCTTGAAAAGGGTTCTTGCAATGAGAGGGAAGGCAACACTAGCTTGGGAACCAAGAGACCAGGGTTCGATTCCTACTAGCACTCCTTGTGGCCTGGGGCAAGTCACTTAACCCTCCATTGCTCAGAAAAATCTAAGTTAGCAATGTCCTTGTTTAATGTAAACCGCTTTGTTTGAAATGATAAAGCGGTATTTAAAAAACGGTTAAATAGAGGAGTCTGGATAAGAACATAACATAAGAAATGCCATAGTGGGTCAGACCAAGGTCCATCAAGCCCAGTATCCTGTTTCCAACAGTGGCCAATGTAGGTCATAAGTACCTAGCAGTCTCCCCAAAAGACACAGGTTCCTCAATGCTTGTATTGGGTCAAGCAGTGATATCCTGGGTCCCTTTTAATAATGGTATCTCCAGGAACAAGCAGGAATGAGTCTTCACATGTGGGTACGTCAGTACCGATGGAGCCTGCATGGGAACGCTGCCCAGCTTCCAATCAGAAAGCTTTTGGCAGCATCCCTCGCGCCTGCGCGCTGACTTCCCGCCTTCTCCAGAGCCTCTCTTCAGTTTTCGTTTTTCCGCGGAGCTGGCAGGACGTCCTCCTGTCACCGCAGAAACTTTTCTTTTTACTTACTTTAATTTTTTTGTTTTCTTGTGGTCACGGCTGTATTTCCCGCCGCCACCGGTACCGCCGGTGGATTTTTGACTAAATTCTGAGAAACTTTTTCTTCAGTTTTTTGCCTTAACTTGTTGGGCCTACCAGGCCTCTTCCTCATGGAGCCTTCTTTTCCTAAGAAGTGCATTCGATGTGGAAACACCTGTTTCCTTTTAGACTCCAATAGTTGGTGTCTCAATTGTGTGGGTCCTGACCCTTTTTCCCCTGACTTGTCGGGGGATACTTTTGTGAGGAAACCTTCAGTTTTTAAGAGTTTCCCTTGATACCATTTTTTCTTCGGCAGTGAGGGAACCCGGTTTCTCCTCTTCAGGATCAGGTAACCCACAAACAGTCTGTTAAGACTAGTCAATGCTTGAGTGGTATGTCCCATGCCCAGCATGGTGACGGCTCCGGCCTTACCCTCAAGAATCCATTGGTATTACCCCTGCGGGAGTCTGCGGACTCCAAAGCATTAAAGGGGTTTCAGGTTGTTCCTGGGGCTCACCCCTCACAGAACATACCTGAGCCATGTCCGGGGGTGGTATCCGCTTCGAGCGGTACCGATCCCCCGGCATCGGCACCGGTGTCGAGTGTTCCACTCTTCACCAGGGATCGTCATCTGGCATCCTCGGTACCTTCGGGACCGATCGATATGCTCTGAATTGACTTCCCTCGATCCCAGCCGTGTACGGTGCGGGTATCCGCTTCCAGCGGTACCGATTCCCCGGCATCGGCTTCGGTGTCGAGTGTTTCACTCTTCACCAGGAATCGTCCTCTAGCATCCTCGGCACTTTTGGGGCCGGGCGATATGATACCGATGGACATTTCCATATCTCAGCCATGCTCCGGGACGGTACCGGCTTCGATCGGTTCCGATACCCCGGCATCGGCACCGGTGTGGAATAACGTTCTCCCGGCGAGAGGTTGTCATCGCGCATCCTCGGTACCTTCAGGACCGATCGATGTAACCCAGGCTGCTTTACCAGTATCGGCATCGCCGATACTACCACCGACGTCGGTACCCTCGAGACATGCATCGATAGACTTGCTTCCTTCGATGCCGAGTCTTGAATCGATATCTAGTCTCGAGGACTGGGTACCGACGCGTCCCGGAACCGACTCCCGTCGTTTCCAGATAAGCAGTTCCGAGGATCCTAGCCATAACTCTCGCATGATCTCAGTACCATTGCAGCAGTTCCCGATGGCAACTTCAACTGCTCGCCCTGTGTCAGTATCGATGTCGATGCCTGTTCTTGCACCGATGCCTAGTTTGGAACCGATACCTGGGGTTGTTGATGCAGTACTCACTGCCTCTGTTACCATACCAGTATCCTTGTCCATCTACTAGGTTTCTCTCCTCACACCACGGTACGTCCTCTGGTGTTCAGCCTCTTTCTTTAGCCTTACCAGGGAAGGTGCCCATAGGAGATCAGTCTTTTCAGGCTTTTCTCCTAGATATGGCAACCTTTCTTAATATCTCTATCCCTGGTTGTGATGCTATTCCTGGCTCACCGGCACAAATGGAAAATATGATGCTTCCTTTACATCCTGCTCTGCAGGATCTCCTTCTGAGGGTCTGGAAATCACCCTTACGGCTTCCTCTACCTTCTACAGCCACTGAGGTTCGGTACCGGGTGCCTCCCTCCCCAGGATTTCAGAAGCCTCAACTTCCTCATCGTTCTCTTGTAGTGGAATCAGCACTGAGGAAGGTTAAGAGCAAGAAGCAGCATTTTTCTTATCCGCCAGGTCGTTCTTCAAGAACACTCGATGCGTTTGGTCGTCCAGCCTTCCAAATATCTATGCTGGCCTCCAGAATTCTTTCATATATTTTCCACATGAGTCTCACACTCCAGGAGGTCATGGAGAGATTGTCTCTTTTGACCCCTTTTCTGCCAGAGCCCAAGGCTACTAATTATTCTTTGCTACTCAATCATAGCCGGAATATATCTTGGTTCCTTTCTCGTGCTTCTATAGACTCTTTTGAGTCTGTTAGCAGATCTTCTGCTATTGCCATTGCAGCACGTCGCAGAGCCTGGCTCGAAGCTTCAGACTTGAGCAGATGGGCACAAACTATATTGGCTCATTCTCCTTGTACAGGAGAAGGTCTCTTCAATAAGGAGGCTTTACGTCAGGTTTCTCAATACTCTGCTGACTCTCCTTCCACTAAGGACCATTCTAAGCCATCTCCTTCTTCGAAAGGTAGGAAATGTCCTACCAAACCTTCTTTCCCTAAGAAAAGAAAGTTTCATTCATCTCCTGCCCATCATTTGGCTGTACCTAAACAAGGAACACCTCAGCCTAGTCTGAAGTCCTCCAGCTCTGGCCAGTCTCAGCATTCCCAGCAACTATAGGGGCTGGGAATTATACTCTACACTTCACTTCTACCCATTAGAAGTTTATTCGCTGTGCTTTTCTTTTTCAGTGTACTAAGCTGTCGGAAAATTTTTGTTCAGGGACTACAGACTTCTCCTCTTCTTACTCCTAGAAGAGCAGTTGCAACTATCCACTGATAGTTCTGTCCCAACTGAACATTTTTTCCTTCAGTTGACTTACCCTATGGGTACGTCACCCTCCAATTACTTGCTCTACCCTCTCAACCGGGCTTTTTCCCTAACTGAGGGGTACCATACTGAAAGGCTTCTCTAGCAAGCTTGTTCCTCAGACAGGGAGAAGGGATATCTCCTCTCCTTTCTTGTCTGTTTTTCTTTCTTGGGCACAGGACAATCTCTCTGCTGTTTCCGTCAGCAGTTGTGCCTGCAGGAGTTACAGTGATTGTATTACTGGTACTTTTACAAGTTCCAGTCCCTTGTTCAAAATTTTGTCTAGCCTCAGTAGTGATTCCAAGCTACTCGTCAGCTATCTTGGATACTCCTACTCTTTTAGGCTTTCTCACATTATTCTATCCATCTCCTCTCCTAGGATATGGCAACACCCCTGACTTCAGTCAGTTTATCTCATATCTCTCCTGCACAATGCTCTCTGCAGTCTTCAGAGAAGCTTTCTACTATGAGGGCCTTGCTATAGAGCATTGACCTCGTCTCTAAAGCTTCTCTATTAGTAGGGAAAAGCTTATAATCCCTTCCCATGCCTGTGAGGGTTCTCCACACCCTTAGGCCTGGGATGTTAACATGAAATATAAGTTCTTCTGCGTGAAAATCCAACGCTGATGTTTACGCATGCTACCTCTGGGTCCCTCCAGTAGGTCCCTCGGGTATCTTCTGCTGCGTTTCTACACATCTGCCATGTCGGTGTTCTGTGGAACTCCCGCCTTGTTCCTTACAGATTCATATGATCATCTGTTCTCACGCAAACATCACGGTTATCTTGTTGGATTGCCTTCTTGCATCCCTCAATCCACGGAAATAGATTCTCTATACATATCCCAAGTGGGTTCACCCTCTTGTAGAGCGAAGAATCTTTTTCTTTTATATTCCCCATGTACAATTATGGGGCTGGGTGGTAGACATGTATCTTCAACTTGTTATCTTGTATGTAGCATCTCCATATGTGTCTACATACCTATATCATTACTCTGGTGGTGCAAAACCATGCCCCACAAATAAATAAATAAATAATATTTTGATACATTTCTCCACCCATATCCTAATATACACATATGGACATATGTGTGTATATAATATTATATCTATATATATATCTGTTGGGGGGGCTTCTTAAGGGTTGATATGTCTTCACGCTATCACCCTTACTGTCTATACTAAATGTTTTATCTTCTAGAGGTTTTAGACAGTCTATCGCCCTACTTCGCATATCATATTACGATGCAGAAACTGTCATGCACCTATAACTACTGTGGTGCTAACATCTTCCATTTTTTTCTTTAAGTCCTTGAAGCTTCAATATTTTTCCTACCTCTCGCCAGCTAGGAAAAATAGTGTACATCTTTATCTTTGAGTACACAGCTGTTCTCCTTGGGAATAGGGGTTTTTTCCAATCCCCCTCTTCCCGCCAGGACTGGGCTAGTTCTCCAACTCCGTCAGTCTTCTTCCTTTAGTCCTCAATGTTAATGACTCTATGCCTAAAGGAGTTTTCAGCTTTTTCCCATAAAGCTTCCATTGAAGACCTGACATCTAATCCTACCCAGTTGACACCTGGATCGTCTGCTACCTCCAGGTCTGGACCTTCATCCTCACTGCTGGGAGGTCACCTTGAAGATTCCGCCACTGCTTGTCCAGTAGACTCCATCATGCTCTCTACTTCCTACAATACAGTAGGTAAGCTGCATATTTTAAGTGTACATTAAAGGTGTTTTAATGCTACTCATCATATATACCAAGGACTCCTGTAGTCTGTAGGGCCCTGTAGTCCTTGGCTATGCTGTTTCTTTCCTCTCAGCTCCTTTGTCAACTCCTACCCTCCCATCCCACTTTGGATGCTGGGGATTCCTGGAGACAAAATGCACCCCTGGTCCAGGCTCCTGCATTTTTATGGGATCTCCCCCTGGCATCTCCAGCTAGGGAGTCCCCACATGTGAAGACTCATTCCTGCTTGTTCCTGGAGATAGCACAGTTACTTAACTGTAACAGGTGATCTCTGGGAACAGCAGGAATTAGTCTTCACAACCCTCCCACCTCCCCTAGGAGTTGCATCTCTTATCATCTTCTTCCTTTCCTCTCCTCGCCTTTGTCTCAGCTTTGAAACTCAACTGAAGAGAGGCTCTGGAGAAGGCGGGAAGTCAGCGCGCAGGCGCGAGGGATGCTGCCAAAAGCTTTCTGATTGGAAGCTGGGCAGCGTTCCCGTGCAGGCTCCGTCGGTACCCACGTACCCACATGTGAAGACTAATTCCTGCTGTTCCCAGAGATCACCTGTTACAGGTAAGTAACTGTGCTTTATGGACCTTTCCTCCAGGAACTTGTCCAAACCTTTTTTAAACCTAGCTACACTACATCCTCCAGTAACAAATTCCAGAGTTTGATTACAGGTTGAGTGAAAAAATATTTTCTCTTATTAGCCTTAAATAGGTTACCCTGTAGCTTCATTGTATGTACCCTAGTCTTTGACCAGTCCAGAAGGAATGCATCCGGACTCTCCCTGCTTGGGTGCGGTACCGGGCTGCAAAAGCAGGGAAGCTGCGCATTCTGGGGACTGGCAAAGAGGTCTATTGCCAGCATCCCACAGCGAAGAAACAGCCAGCCCACTACCCCTGGATCCAGCCACCATTCATGGGGGTAAAGGATTCTGCTGAGCCTGTCTGCCAGGACATTTTCCTGACCCAGATGGTAGGTTGCCTTAAGGGACATCTTCCGTCGGACAGCAAAGGAGCAGATGAGGACAGCTTCCAGGTAGAGGGAGTATGATCACTTACCTCCCTCCTTGTTGATGTAGATCACCACCACATGGTTGTCGGTCTGCAAGAGAACCGACCTCCTCTTGAGGTGATCCTCGAAGGCCCTCAAGGCCCACCGAATTGTCTGGAGTTTGTAGTTTATCTGCTGCTGAGACTCCTCCAGTGACCACTGCCCCTGCATGCACAGCAGCCCGCAGTGGGCTCCCCATCCTAACAGGGAAGCATCTGTCAGCACCACATCGTGCTGAAGGGCCTGGAAGAGCAACCCCCAGAGGAGGTTGCAGGGGTTTTGCCACCAGCTCAAGGACAAGTGGAGGGCGGGAAGGATCATGACAGGATCCTTGAGGGACAGGCTCCATTGGGCGCTGAGGCACCACTGAGCTGTCCGCATGTGCAGGCGGGCATGGGGGACAACATGCACTGTAGAGGCCATGTAGCCCAGGAGACTTAGCATAGTCTGAGCTGTGACCCGGGGAGTGCTTTGGAACCAGGCCACCAGGGCTCTGAGGTGGGCACGACCTGCTCTTGTGGTCACCTGCTGTGTATCGTGGCACACCCTGATGAACTCGAGTGCCTGCACCAGCTCGAGGTGAGACTTTGGGTAGTTGACCAAGAACCCCAAGCCCTCCAACAGAAGGATTGTGCGTGACATTGCTCACCGGGTTTCCTCAACTGAGGATCCTGTGATGAGCCACTCGTCAAGGTAGGGAAAGATAGGCATGCCCTGATGCCTGAGACAGGTGGCGACCACGACGAGGCATTTCATGAAGACTCGTGGGGTGGATATGAGGCCGAAGGGGAGCACCCTGCACCCTGAAGTGCAGGTACTGCCTGTACTGGGGGTGGGTTAAGATATGGGCGTAAGCATCCTTTAGATCCAAGGAGCATAGCCAGTCGCCCGGCCGGAGGAAGGGCAGCAGAACGCCAAGGGATAACATCTTGAACTTTTCCTGCACCAAGAACTTGTTCAACTTTCAGAGGTCAAGGATGGGCTGCAACCCCCCCGTCTTTTTCGGGACAAGGAAGTACCGGTAATAGAAGCCCCGACTTCGAAGGCGTGGAGGGACCTTCTTGACTGCCCATTGGGCAAGGAGAGAGTGTAGTTCCTGCTGCAGTAAAACCTGGTGCACGGGGAGTCAAGGAGGCTCCACCAGGAAGAAGGGAGGTGGAATACTGTCAAAGTGAAGGCGATAGCCATCTCGGCTGACCTAGAGAACCCAGGTGTCTGAGGTGATGGAAGCCCACAAAGGTGCAAAATAAGACAGGCTGCCGGAGGGCGAGGGGCTATTCTAATATCAAAACCCCTGTGCAGGTTGTGGAGGAGCTGGAGTTTGGGCTTTTGGCTTTCGATGCCCTTGGCCAGACTTACCCTGTGTCGGGGTAGTCGGTGTGGGAGTAGTTGGGTAGCCATGGTACTGGAGGCCCTTCCTTGGAAAGAAAGGCTTGTTGCTTTTTTCAAGGCAGGATGGAGGTCTTGTATGAGAGATGGGTTCTGGTGACGAACTCCATCTCTATCTCTGCAGCTTTATCCTCCAATCAGCTTGCCGAGGTAGGGGACATCCAGGAGCTTTTCCTGCACCCACTGCTCCAAATCTGATGATTGGAGCCATGCCTGGTGGCTGCCACCCGAGCCGATGACACAAATCTAGCATAGGCGGCTCAGGAGAGGTAGTTTGAGCAGTCTGCGACAGACTTCAACAGCGTACCAAACCTATTGAGGGGCTCTCCCTCGATGCCCGCAGTGAACCCTCTGAGCTCTTTGGCTAAATCGCACAAGATCATACCCATGTATAGTTGGTATGCTTGAATGCAACAAGAGAGCATGGAGCCTTGGTAGGCCTTGCGGCCCAGGGCATCAAGTTCTCTCAACCGGGCGGTACCAATGAGTGCAATTTTGGGCTCTTCCGTTTCCTCATGGCCAACTCCACCACCATAGAGGCATGGGGAAGTTGAGTCTTCCTGAACCCTGGCCCACATTGTACCTTGTACATAGTATCAAGGCGCTTGCTCATGATGGGGGCCGAGGCGGGTGCCTCCCACATGTGGAGCAGCAGCTGAGACAGGAGGGACAGGCGCAGTGAGAGATTCCCTAGGCGGGGACTCGTACTGAAGAATATAGAGTTCTTCAGCACGAGGGTCCTCTGCCTGAGTGGCCAGGTTAAGGGCCCATGCCATATCCCAAACAAACACCAGGAAGGATGTGTCCTTGGGTGGCGAGTGCTGCTGGAACGTGGACGGGTCCGATGGAAGGTCCCGGTGGGTACTGATTTCCGGGGAGGTGTCCCCAATCCAGACTCCCACTTCGAGAACTCTGTTGAGGAGTCTGAGCTGGGCAGATCTCGCTTCCGTGATCTTGGGGGTTTCCTGGACATATTTCGGTGTCCCACATGAGGGACCAAAGGTCTCTGGGCGCCTGCTGGGAAGTGATGAACGCAGAAACACTATGTTCTAGCGCCAGCAAGCAGGACTTCCACGCCCCCGTGGTCACCGGGTCGGGTGACGAGGAAGAGAGGGGGTCCTCACCGAGACGGCCCTCAGAGGACTGGGCACCTTCGCCAGAGGCCTCCGTATCTGTATGAGGTACCTTGTGGGGCCGCTCCTCATTTGAGACTCAGGAACGCTCGCACTTCTTGGGAGCCCCTGACAGCGACTTCGAGGCTGCCTTCTTTTTGCACCGCTCCACCTCAGGGGATCCCTGGGCAGAGTGCCAAGAGCGCAGGGCCAAAGAGGGGGACACCACCGGGGATTATGAGATGGCCTTTTGAAAAATGTCTTTGGACTTCTGCTAATGACTGAGTAGGGCCTTAGAGGACATTTTCTTGCAGAGCAAACAGAGCTCCGGATCATGGTCAGCTCCGAAGCACCGCAGACAACAGTCATGACGGACGTGATATGTTCCTAGAGCATCTATCGTATTTTTTGAAGCTGGTGGCCATGGGGGCAAAAATGGCCCCGCGAGGTCAAAGCCATATGCAGCCAGCGGTTAGGGAAAGAAAAAGGGCATGAAGCCCGTTGACAAAAAATGAAGGAAAAAAACTATCCCCAACAGCTCTAAGAAGGTAGAGCAGGGGAAGGACAGGTAGAGGACTGGTGTAACTGGAAAATAGAAGGCCAGTAGGCCAAAAAACAAAGACCTTTTCCAAGGGACGAGGACATGCCTCCAAAGGGCTCCACGGAAAAAGGGAGACTGAGAAAGATGGCCTACCCTTGGGCGGGAAGAGGACCACACATGTGTGGCAGCAATCCCAAAGGCTTTCTTTGAAAGCTGTGGAATTGCTCCGCGCAGGCTCCGTCGGTGCCGACCTCACCCATAAGTGAGGACTGACTTCCTGCTTGTTCCTGGAGACTGAGGCGTCTATCTGCTGATCAGACTTGATGTCCAGAGAGGTATGCTGTCTGCCAGGTGCCAAAATCCAAGATGTTACTGAGAGTTTGCAGAGACTCATCAAGCCTACTGACTATTATCCAATGTTGTGCATCCATGTCAGTACAAATGATATGTTCGGAGGAATACCTAGCAATATCAAAAGTGACTTCATGGCTGTGGGACAGAGGGGTGAAGCAGGTACATGTGCAGGCAGCGTTCTCTTCAATCCTCCCTGTTGAGGGTAAAGGCAGAGGCAGAGCTGCTCGCATCCTGGAGATGAACGCATGGCTGCATGGATGATGTCATCAAGAGCGTTTTGGTTTCCTAAACCATAGGATGATGATGATCCAAGAGCAGTAGAGTAGAGATGGTGTCCATCTGTCCCCTCTGCTATGAGAGGATATAGGCCATGTGGGGTTTTTCTGCCTCTGTTTCTATACTATCTAGTCTGCCCATCCATATCAACTACAATAGTCCTCTTTTTACATGTAATTTGCTGGAGGGGGGGGGGGATTTCTGTTCCTTGTATAAATGTCATGACTCTTTCCTATTTTTAATGAATTTCTTTTCCTATATCATGTTTTTATTGTAATTTTAGACTTTGTTGTACACTGCTCTGCTGAGACTCCTTGAAGGGCTGTTTGTCAAGCACAACAAACCATAACCATACCTTTAGAGATCCTCTGTTTGTCCCATGCATTTCTGAAATCAGATACTGTCCTCATGTCTACCACCTCCACTGGGAGACTATTCCACGCATCTACCACTCTTTCCATAGAAGTAATATGTGAAAATATTTCTTTGAGTCTATCCCCTTTCACTCACATCCTATGTCCCCTCGTAGCAGAGCTTGCCTTCAATTGAAAGAGACCCTCCTGTGCATTTATGCTGCAGAGGTATTTAAGTGTCTCTATCATATCGTCCCTATCACACCTTTCCTCTAACATATACATAAAGACCTTTAAGGATGAGGGTGAAAGGGGATAGACTCAGGAGTAATATGTGGAATAGTCTCCCAGTGGATGTGGAAGAGACAAGGACAGTATCTGAGTTCAAAAAAGCATGGGACAAACTCTGAGGACCTCTAAAGGAAAAAAAAGGAGACTATTGGAGTTAATATGGAAGGGTAGATTAGGTAGAAACATGATGGCAGAAAAAGGCCACATAGCTATGTTCCTGTAAATCTTGATTTATGATCTGAAGTAAATAAAATAGTTGCAGGTTGAGATTTTAAGCCAGAGAGGTGGTCAGGTATAATTCTGCTGGAACATCCCAAAACTCTTGTTTGAGTAACATAGCAGGAGCATATACTCTTGTGGTGCACCAGTGCCCCTAATCACAACTAATTATATTTTGCTTAGCCAGCACAAGCTCAAAAGGGATCACCATTTCAAAATAACATACTGTGATGTATTGATACAAATTTATTGTAAGTCAAAATGCATTATAAAATACAAAAAGAAAAATGGAATCAACTCCACATAAGGCTAGAATATAACATCAACTGTTAGAAAATAAAAACAAAAAACCCCTAAATAGCCAAATTTCTGGCTTCTTACAAAAACTAAAATGTTACTTCTGGCCTTAAGATACTGGGAAGCACAGCCTACAACAGGGGTTCTCAAGCCAGTCCTTGGAACATCCCTAGCCAGTTAGGTTTTCAGAATAACCACAATGAATATGCATGAGACAGATTTACTTGTTGAACTGCAGGATATCAATAAATTGTAAATGTTACCTTGCTATTTGTGGTTTACAAAAAGCAGAGCCAAGCAGATAATATTTTATGTACTTATACTGCTTATTAAATAAGATAACGCATTAAAATGTGTTAGTAAAAGAGGCCCTTAGTTGGTACTGTGGCAGTGGAGGATGAAGTGACATGCCCAAGGTCACAAGGAGCCAGGTGGGATTTGAACCCTGGCTTTCCTTGTTCTCAGCTACACTGCTTTAGCTACTGGCCTTACTCCACTCTACTGCACACCGTAAACTGCATATGTGCTTTGGAATATCAATCAATATATGTTGTAAGTTTAACTTACCTATTGCTATAGCAACCAGTAGTTTTCTTCTTCACAATGTAAATCCTTTACTTGCAAAGAAGGTGAACTTTCCAGCACTGTCTTATTTTGGTTGTATTTCTTTCCAGATCTTCATTAAAAAAGCAGAATGAGCAGTGGCATGAAGTAGAAGAGAGCTACATGAAGTGGATAGCAGGCTCCCTTCACCTTTCTGGCCCTACCTTCCACCGCAATGCTGCTTCCTCTTATCCCCTTCCCCATCCTGCAGCACTGCCACTAAGGCAGCTCGGCACACCCTTGGCTTGCACAGCAGGACGCTCCTGCAGCTGCACAACAAAAGGAAGTGTGTTGTGAAGCAATACATCAAATCCCAAGGAGACAATGGGGTGGAGGACACAGTTACACTGGACAGAAGTGAAGATCATGCCCACAGTGAGAATGGACATCCTCAATACCGGAGATACTGTACCACCATCTGGGGATTATCTGAGCTGCATACCAAAGGAGAGGGACATGAAACTTCTCATGCTTCTGTTTGGGTCAAAAGGGTTTTGCCTTTGACATATAATATCTACATTTGTTAATTCTGTTCCAGGGTGGGAAAATTGTTAAAGAACTCTCCCTTCCAGGTGTTTGCATTGTAGACCCACTGGTAAAGACTGAACTTCTCTTAACCCAGGAGTTGGTGGTATCTCTAAGTTGTGATAGGGGGAGGGAAAAGCCCCTCTGTGGAGCTCTGGGAATCCCAAAACTGGAAGGAGCATAGAGACTGAATCCCCTGCCACCTATGGTACAGGGGAGGGCTGCTCTCTAGTTCTTGAAGTACTGTTTGGGTTCACCCAAACATCAAAGCTTAGACGATGCAGTCCTCTCATGCCTAAGGAGAGGATCATGGTGAAAGAGCCCCCCCCTAAGCTCAGAGTTGATTTGTGCTGAGTTCCAGGCACAAATGCTTCCTCTGGGACAGGGTTATGCTGCTGAAGAGAGAGACAGGGAGCTACAAACCGTACTGTGCCTGACAGCCTCATCACTAGCAGTGAATGCATAGGTCCCTGCTCGTCTGGAACATTTTTAGATCTTATGGATACAGAACCCATCTTTGAAAAGCTAGTTGGATGTAAATCTGCAGAAAGTAGCACATTTTTGGAATGTTTTAAATACGTTTAATTCATAGACCATTTTTCTGAAGTCTCTGTGTCTCAGCTATACACTGGAATGCGTTACACTACTAAATGTGTTGTATTTTTTATTATTGGATACATTTTTTATTTTTCTCAAGTACATCTCTATAAAATCGGAAACTGTGCACTGTAATAAAGTTTAATTCAGTTTAAAAGTAGTACAATGGTATTTTCTGGAATACAAAACTGGAAAAAGAAAATGGGATCCCGTAACATTAAAATTTAAAGCAATATCCAAAAGGCAAAACTCTCCATCGGTTCAGTCATTCTCAAGCCATAATAAGGCAAATAATATAGTCACTTCAAGCAAATATTACAAAGGATGATATTCCAAACAATTTATGCGATTTAACTTTGGAGGTTACTGTATAAATTGCTGACTTAAAAATCTCACCTGATGCCCAACCAAAAATTATACAGATAAGATAAGAGGGAACCAAAAGGCATTCCTGTGGCAGGGCTTAAAGTTGACCAGATAGTATTGAGTATTGACGAGATCTGATTAATTTTATCCATTTATGTAGGGACTAGCAGTAAGTTTAGGACTGTAGATTCAGCACTCTAACTTAGATTATATGAATAGCTAGGAGTAGAGGAAGGAATGACAATTAAATTGAAATTACTGAGAGAAGATTAGTAAAAAATATTACAGGAGATTTAAATTGTTGCTAAAAAGTGCTTTAATATCACAGATTGATAGAAGCTATTAAACAGCTGGCAATTCCTGTACTCATACACCTTTGGGACTTTAGACTAGCCTCTTAAAGATCTTGAAAAACTGAATGTACAAAAAAGAAAACACCTCCATGCCCTTAATGTAATTTATATTAAAAAAGTGTATGCCAAGACACTACATCCCTAGAGCTGAGGGAGGACAGGGCTTCATAGAAATCAGTTATGCATACAGAGCTACTATCACAGGCCTCCCTAACGGTATCATCCAATCCAAATGCAAAAAATGTGCTGAAATAAGTAAACAAACATCCAAAATCAGTTTTCATCAAACCTGAACAAGTGTTCTGACAAACAGAAGGAATAAGTGTGATTCTACAAGCTTACTTACACAGGGAAGGAAGCAACAGAATTTGCAAAACGAGAGAAAAACTCTTCAAAGAATTAGATCAGCAAACAAGGAAAAACAAATGGCAAATTCACAAATACAGTGGGAAATAGAAAGTGTTACTCCAAGAATCTTTTGTTCATCAAGAAGTGAACTGAGACCCAAGGAAAAGAGTGATATTTGCAGATCAGGACATCGGATTATGGATAAGATGGTTACAGCAAGCACTGGAAAACTAGCATACAGACAAATAGATTCTGTAAGAAAGAGCTGGAAACTGACTCACCTCATAGCTGGTTGTGAAGATCTAATAGCATTACCTTTTTATATGGAAAGGCACAATAAAGTAGCTTGTCTTATTCATTTACAGTACAATATTGCTATACTGGAAAAGCACTGGGACCACAACCTAAAGGGAATGAAGAAGATATGATCACCTGGAATGTTCCCATTCCAACCGACAAAAAGCTAGATGCAAGGAAGTTGGACACAGTAAAAACACCAAAACAGCATTGATTATAGAGGTGTTGCATTTGATGGGGAGATCTTCATGTACCAAGAAATGCAAACAGAGACCAAGAAAATGTGGCAAAAAGAGAGATTTCCCATCATGTTGGGTGCCATAGGCTTGGCTAAGAGGAATTTCGAATCTCACCTTGATGGTAACACAGTATATGACAGCAGATAAAGACCAATATGGTCCATCTAGTCCGCCCAGCAAGGTGGCAAGAGTAGGTACACCTGCCACTCTGTGCAGGTCACCCCTCCCCATGCCTTTGTTTAGGGGTGTACCTACCGCTCCGTGTAGGTCACCCCTATTTGCTGAGATATAAGAGAATGTTATGTTTATTTTGATTTTATCCTGTTGCTATAAAGGGCTCCACACTGACCCATGCCATTTTGAATTCTGCCACTGTATTTGCCCCCACACTTCCATGGGAGGGCATTCCAAGCATCCACCACTCTTTCATTGAAAAAGTATTTCCTGACATTGCCTTTCGGTTTACTCCCTTGCAGCTTCATGTTATGCTATCTAGTTTTACAGCTTCCCTATCTTTGGAAGAGGTTTGTTTGTTCTTTAATACTCGTAAGTATTTGAAGGTCTGAATCATATCTCCCTGTCCCTCCTCTCCTCCAGAGTGTACATATTTACGTCTTCAAGTCTCATAAGCTTTCTGACGCAGGCTCCAAATCATTTTGGTTGCCTTCCTCTGAACTGTTTCCAGCCCTTTTATATCCTTTGCGAGATATAGTATCCAGAATTGAACACAGTATTCAAAGTGAGGCCTCACCAGCGACTTGTACAGTGGCATTAGTACCTCTTCCTTTCTGCTGGTAATTCCTCTCTGTATGTAACCCAGCATCCTTCTGGCTTTTCCCACCGCCTTGCCATGCTGTTTCGCCACCTTGAGATCCTCAGAAACAGTCGCTCAAGAGGTCATTCTGGTCTGTACACACACCAACCTCTCACCCCCCTATCGCATACAATTTCCTTGGATTTCTGCTTCCCAAGTACATGACATTGCACATCTTCACATTAACACTAGAAGCCCCAAAGTGCGTCAACTGATGCAAATGCATCTTCGAAGTTGTATACCAGTGCCACTGCTAGAACTATGTCAGTCATGTTCCATGACTTTGTTAGCAAGGTCAAGATGTTCAAATATGTGTATCGAAAATTAATGACAGATGTACCACCTAGCAGGAAAATGAATTTATACCTAGAAGCCCCAAAGTACGTCAATTGATGCACTCAATTGTCTTGGATGCGTCAATTGACATACTTTGGGGCTTCTAGGTATAAATTCATGTTCCTACTAGGTGACGCATCTCGATCACTGTTTGCAGTTTTACTCCGACATTACAAACAATAAACACACGATGATGTCATTAATGATGTCACATACTGCACATATTTAACAAATGAGTAACTTCACATTAACTCACATCTGCATTTCATGCTAAATGCAGTCGTCGTGATAATGCGTCAATTGACGCACTTTGGGGTTTCTAGGTAAAATTCCTTTTGGGGCCTCTAGTGTTAAATCTTAACAGCCAAGCATTAGACCATTCTTCCAGCTTTTGTAGATCTTTCCTCATGTTAGCCAGTCCCTCAGAGAGTCCACTTTGTTGCAAATTTTCATGTCATCTGCAAAAAAACACTTTTCCATTCAGTCCTTCAGCAATAGTACTCGCAAATACATTGAACAATACTGGTCCCAGGACCTGGGCCGCACCGCACCGCTAATCACTTTCCTTTCATCCAAGTGAGTTCCGTTTACCATCACCTTCTGTCGTCTGTCAGTCCAAACCAATTTCTGATCCAGCTCACCACTTGGGACCCATCCCCAAGCTGTTGAGTTTATTGATAAGCTTCTGATGAAGAACAGTATTAAAGGCTTTGCTGAAATCTAGGTAGATCACATCCATTGCATTCCCTTGATCTAGTTCTCTGGTCACCTAGTCAAAGAACTCAATAAGATTTGTTTGGCAAGATCACCCTTTGGTAAAACCATGTTGCCTTGGATCATGCAACCTACTGGCTTGGAAGTCAGCAATGCTGCCTTGGAGCGCAGCATCGCTGCCCTCTGGCACTACAGCAGACTCCAATGACCAGTACCTCCCATTCCTCGGGACTGGCAATCAGACCCTCCACCACAGGGCCTCACCCATGGAAGTTCAACCTGTGCTAGAATGGTTTCAACCAGGCTCCAATTCCAGGCATCAGTCTACCTCTCCCACAAGGGCCTGGACCTCCCTACAGAGTGCCTTTGGGTCAGATCGTTGGGGCCTAGTTATTACCCCCACCAGGCACTGGGCTGATGCCCACTGGATCCTGGAGGTATCATCCAATACCAATTCCAAGTGGGAGATCAATGATGAGTCCCCAGATACTCGTCAGCACTGGGACATTCCCTCAGACCCATTCCCGCCGCAAGAGTGTGAGTGGTCCCCACCTGAAGCCCTCTCCTTCCAGGAGTTCATGCAGTACATAACCTTGGCCTTCTCCATAGAGTCGGAGGATGAGCCTCATGTGGAGGACCTAGAGATCCTCCAGTATGAGGCACCCCCAAAGGAGGCAGTTGGTGTGCCCGTTCCTCCCATCCTGGAAAGACTGTTAACACTGTAGGAGATACCGGTTATGGTGCCGCAAGTGGCTCGATGCCATGCATTGGGTCTCTAAGAGCCCTAGCTTCCAGAATGCGCAAACACACCACACAACTCCATGCTGGTGGAGTCAGCTATGCGTCAGATCAAGAGTCAGAAGACACACTCCACTGTGCCCCCAGGCAGGGAGTCTCTACCATAGGCATCCATGGTGCGGAAGCACTACCAAGGCTCAATGCTTGTGGCCCTTATCCAGGCCTACCAGCTGTACATTGGCATGTACTTAAGAGACCTGGCAAATAAGCTTGCCAGGTTCTCAGCTGGTCTGTCTGATGGGCCTCTCCAGTGGTTACAGACCCTGTTAACCAATGTCAAGGAGTGCTCCAAATAAATGCGGACGGCCTATGACAGCTTTGAGTCCATGGCTAGAGTGGCTGCGGTGGGCATTGATGCTTTGTATGGCTACAGTTCTCAGCTCTGGAGCAATGGGTTTAGGACAAGTTGCTTGATGTCCCATGCAGAGGAGAGAACCCCTTCGGGAAGCCCATGACAGACAAGGCTGCAGCATTGGAATCCAAGTTTATGACCAGACCAGGCTCTCCAGGAAGGCTTTGGGGACAAAGTTCTTTTACCCAAAAGAGAGGAAGGCTTATGGGAACATACCTCCAATTTCCAGCCTATCCAGCTCCCCAACAGGGACAGCAGGCCAAGGACCATGGGTACAGCCCTCATAAGCCTAAAATTCCAAGACCCCAGAAAGTGTCTCTGCCTCAGACTGGGGGGGGGGGGAGCTTTTAACTCCTTGGGCTTAGCCACTCTTCCCCTCCGGAGTCAGGAGCTGCAGCATACCAGGGGTCGTCTGGTCATCTTTGCTCACTGGTGGCCCAGTATTACCACAGATGCTTGGGCTCTGCAGATGAGCAGGGTGGGTTACCACCTCCATTTCAAACAGACACCACCTCTGTTCTTCCCTGGAGAACTTCCTATGATGATTCTTCATAGAGAACCTCTGCAGCAGGAACTTGTGGGCCTGCTGGCAGACAAGGCGGTGCGGCCCGTTTCCCCCAACTCAGAGGGGAGCTGGGTTCTATTCCCACTACTTCCTGGTTCCAAAAAGAACAGGAGTGTTTCGGCCCATCCTGCATTTGTAGGACCTCAGTCGGTTCTTGATGAATGAGAAGTTCAAAATGGTTTCCCTTCAAACATTGCTGCCCTACCTCCAGTGAGGAAATTGGCTATGCTCCTTGGATCTCAAAGATAGCTATACTCACATCCTGATCCATCCCTTGCACCGGCAGTACCTCTGCTTTGTCAATGGAGGACAGTACTACCAGTATTGTGTTCTACCGGTTGGGCTGCTGTCCACCTCTTGGGTGTTCACAAAGTGCTTGGGGGTGGTCGCCACTCACCTACACCTCCAAGGACTATTCATGTTCCCCTACCTGGATGACTGGCTCATAAAGGGACTGCGCCGCTTACCAGGTCCATCAGGCAGGATGCTGCACCATCCTAGTCCTGGAGCACTTGGGGTTCATCATCAACTACCCCAAGTCCCTCCTGCAGCCTGCTCAGCACTTGGAGTAAATCGGGGCCCTCCTGGATACAGTTCAGGCTAAGGCCTTTCTTCCCATGGATCGAGCTCAGCACCTGACAGTCCTGGCCTACCTGATGTTGCACCTTCTGGAATACATGTCCTTGACCATGCATGTCATGCCAGCCCAGTGGACTCTCAACTCCCAAATGGGCCCCGGTGATGGGCTGCCTCCATGACTGGGTCAGGATAACTGGTGATGTCCCTTGATTGGTGGCAGAAGCCATGGCACCTCCTGGGGATGTCTTTTCACTCTCCTTCCCCTCAGATGATAGATGCCTGCAAACTGGGCTGGGGGCCCCACTGTGGCAGACTATAGACCCAGGGTGTCTGGTCGGCAGCAGATCAACTTCCTCTAATTCAGAGCCATTGGGTATGCTCTGCAAACATTCCAGCACCACTCACTGAACCAGGTAGTTCTGGTTTAGACAGACAATCAAGTGGTGATGTTTTACCTCAACAAATAGGGAGGCACTAGGTCATACCTCTTGTGCGAGGAGGTGATTCAGCTCTGGAACTTTGCCTGGGAGAAGGGTATGATCTTTTAGGCGCTGTACCTTCAAAGTCAGGAAATGTCCTCGCGGATCGCCTCAGTTGGGTTCTCTAGCTCCACAGGTGGAGGCTGAACCCTCAAGTGGCATGCCACCTATTCCTAACTTGGAACTCTCCTACACTCTACCTCTTCGCCAGTCCCAGCAATGCCCAGATGCCATGCTTCTGCTCCAGGATACCAACCCCGCATCGAATAGCAGCCAACACATTCCTTCTGTCATGTAACGAGGGGCTGCTGTACATGCGTATCCTCTAACCTCCAACACTCTTCTCAGAATTCAACGGGCCTCTGTGATCCTCATAGCTCCTGGGTGGACCTGGCAGTCATAGTTTCCCCTGCTGCTCCATTTCTCTCAGGTGCTGCTGATTGCCCCATGCTGCACCCTGGACCTGCTATAGTTGGAAGGCGACTCCCTCCTGCACCCCCTCAGCTCCCTTGCCCTGACAGCCTAGCTGCTGAAATGGTAGCACCTTGGCCAATTTCATCTGCCCAGTGAGGTTGAGGTTGTCCTCCTGGGATTCCATAAGGTAAGCATATGCCTTCAGATGGTGTTGATTCTCAGTCTGTTGTGCAGAGTAGGTTCTTAACCCCTTCTCCTCATCAATGCTAACAGATTTACAGTACTTACTGCACCTTTCTCAAATTGGCTTGAAATCCAACTCTGTGATGGTACACCTCACTCCGTTGGCAGTGTACTACCATTTGGTGGAGGGGCACCCCCTGTCCTTTCATCTGTTTGTGGGCCACTTTATGTGGGGCCTCTTACTCACATTCATCCCCTGGCAACAGCCTGGGACCTGAATGTGATTCTGGGTAAGTTTATGGCTCTGCTCTTCAAGCTACTGGCCTCATGTCACCTCAAGTACCTCTCTTGGAAAGTGATTTTTCTGGTATTGCTCACCTCTGCCCGCAGAGTTAGTGGTGTTGCAGGCATTGGTGGCACATGCTCCTTACACCAGATTTCACAGGAATAGAGTGGTCTTGTACGTGCATCCCAGTTTTCTACCTAAGGTGGTTTCCCCCTTTCATCTGAATCAAGAGGTGGTCTTTCCTACCTTTTTTTCCCCCTAACCTCATGCGAGTTGGGTGGAGGTGGTGCTCCACACTCTTGATTGTAAGAGCGCATTGGCCTTCTATCTCGAGCAGACAAAAGCCCATCACCGCTCTTCATCTCCTTTGACCCCCAACAGGCTTGGGTTCACAGTCTCTAAGCGCATCCTGTCCACGTGGGTAGCGGACTGCATTTCTTTCACCTAATTCCAGGCTGGTCTTTCCCTGGTACGGCACATCACTGCTCACAAAGTGTGAGCGATGGCAGCCTTAGTGACTAACTTATGCTCTGTCTCCTTGTGGGAGATCTGCCGGGTGACCACCTGGTCCTTAGTCCATAACTTCGCAGCACATTACTGTCTGAAGGAAGATTCCTAGCATGACAGTGCCTTTGGGCAGGCGGTACTCCATCATCTGTTTGGGGAATAATGCAACTCCTTACCTCCTACCCTTCGCCGAGTTCAGGCTACTGGAGAACTGTCTCTCCAGTTGACGTTTGGATCGTGTCTGAGGTCTTAGGGCCAATTTGCACTCTCCAATGGCATTCACGATTTGATTTTTACAGGGTTGTCAGTAGCCTGTAGCTTTGGGAGTCCAATATGTGAGGACTGACTTCCTGCTTATTCCTTGAGAAAGCATAGTTACTCATCTATAGGAGGTGTTCTCAGGAACAGCAGGAATAAGTCCTCGCAATCCTCTCTCCTACCTGTGTAGTTTTTTCTTCCTTTTCTGCTGCTTTAAGCTATGTCATCATACTAAGGTAAAAAGGCACCTGTGGGCAGGAAGGCGACCGCGCATGCATGGTAGAACTCTAAAGGCTTTCTATGAAAGCTGGGGAGCGGATACTTGTGAGGGCTCCATCAGTGCTCATGTCACAGCTAAGTGCAAACTGATTCCTGCTGTTCCCGGCGGGCAGCTGCCACAGGTGAGTAACAAGCATAAAGCACTTTACAGATTTGGAACCAATGCTCCTTAGCTGCTGCAGCCCTCCCCCCTGTGGCTGGAACCACAGACACCTAGTTTCATGACATCCAGAACCTCTGTGCAATTCAGACTGCAACGGGAAGCCTGCAGAGGAGATGGCGGCAGCAGTAGCAACAGGTAAGGAGTATGCACTCAAATTCTGTTAGCTGTAGTCTATAGATCCAGGAAGGAATACTTTGGGGTGGGGGAGGGTTTAAGGAAGGAAACAGGTGACTGATCCCTAGCCCAAGCTATAGGAAGAGAAAAAGAGACACTGCCACTGAGTTGGACCACTGCTACTACTCATCATTTGTATAGTGTTACAAGGCGTAGACAGTGCTGTATAGATACATGTAAAAGATGGTCCCTGCTCATCAGAGCTTACAGTCTAGTCAAGACAGACAACACAAGAGTTAAGGACAAAGATAGGTCTAGGGAAATGGTAAGGAAACACAGAAGACTAAGTGGATCAGGATGCAAAAGCAGCCTCGAAGAGGTAAGTTTTCAGCCTGGATTTGAAAAAGGCCAGAGATGAAGCCTGATGTACCGACTCAGGTAGTTTGTTCTAGGCATAAGGAGCAGTAAGGTGGAAGGATCAAAGTCTGGAGTTGGCAGTAGATGAGGACACAGATAGTGATCTGCCCAAAAAACAGGTTCCTCAGGAGGAGTGTAGGAAGAGATAAGATAGGAGCAGCAGATTGAGTGCACTTTAGGTTAGTAGGAGAAGTTTGTAGGCTATGGAAACAGATAGGGAGCCAATGAAGTGATATGAAAAGAGGGGTTATTTGAGCATCTACTGTAGCAAGGAGGTGAGAAAGAGGAGTAGTGCTATGGAGGATGATGCCAAAAACAGACAAATTGATATACAACCAAGAATTCATACTGTTCACAAACTGTTAACCACCTGTTCTTCTTTGTACTTGTGTTTGAATTCTTGCTGGTTTCAAGCATGGCAGCTGTGGCAGGAGAAGTAGTGGGCTAGGACATAAGCCAGCGGTATGGTGATGTGAACTGGGGGGGTTCCATGTCACAAGCCTGTGCCAGGTTTCAGCAGATATATGACATCAATTGTCAGCCAGTGAGTCAGGAAGTGAGCGAGCAGTCCAAGTGCTGATAAACCAGTCAACAGCCACAAAATGCCACTACTAAAGTACAGTGGAGCCAGTCTGGAAAAAAACCCAAAACATTTCAAAAATACAGTACCTGCAGTTAAGCTATTTCAATAATTATGGTACAGAGACCCAGAGAATAACCATGAGTCTTACTTTTTCTAGAAATCACACCTCAGCAAATTATGCTTCAAAATTCTGAAATTATCACTGAAAAATTCAAAAACTACTTAAATCTATTTTGTGAGAAAAATAAAAGTAATCATATAAAGTTTGCTTACAGATAGCTGCAGATGCTTTGGTTACAAGTATGAGAACATATTCCTAAAAACATGCCTTAGGTCCCTTCCGCCTTGTTCACCTCTGACATGCTCTTATCAATTTACCAGTACATAATGGTTCAACAATCCAAGAGAACACAAAAAAAATCAAGCAGCAAAAGATAATCTGTATGTTATGCTTTGCTTTTTAATTTGGTTAAGATATACACACATTTTGCACAGTGGGTGGATGTTAGGTTGTAGATAGGGAGATGGGCATGAGTGATGTCTAGAGTATGTTGGGATCTGCATCCATATGAATTTGCAAGCATTCATGAAGAATGTGAGTGTGACACTTTTGGTAGCAAATAATTACAGTGTAAGTGCACTACTAAGTTTGATGTATTTTAATGTGTGAAGTGAATGGAAGAGGTACATTTGTGAGCATAAACAATTTGGTTTGGTATGTCGGAGTGGGTGGGGTGTTATGGTAGGAGACACTGTTCTTGTCCATGAGTGAGGGATATGGATTGAGGACATCTACAACTGTGTAGTTTAGGATTGTCTATGTATGGTTTAAAGACTGTAAGCATGTGTGTGCAAAGAAAACACAAAACAGCACAAGCAGTCTTTGTGCATTGTGACTAGTCACTTTCTTTCTCCCCAACTCTGCTGCATATCCTTCCCTCCCTCCACTACTCGGGCTACTTCTGCCACCCTGAGACCTTGATCTCCTTTGGCCTCTTAAGGCCATTCTTCCCCACCTACCACCATCAGGCACCCTTCCTCTCCTTTCATTAGGGAACCACTTTCTTTCCTTCCTCCCCATCAAATCTCTCTACTCTTACCCCCTCTCACCTATCAGAGATCCATCAGATCATCCTCCACGCCCCATGAGGCACCCTTGGCTTTTAAAACCCATACCGCAACCAGATTCCTCTCTTCTCAGGCAAGCCATTTTCAGACAAATCTTTGCATGCCCCAGGTACCCATAACCTCAGACTGTACTGTCTAGCTTTCCTGACAGTAGACCAGGAGAGCCTACTGATCCTTCCTGCACTGACCGCAGCAGGAGGGTTAGGCAGACAGACAAAGAGCCAAAGTATGCAAATTAATGCAATAATGCACACACTTATGTGAGAACATATGCACATGCCTAATTTTGCATTTCACTAGGATGTATGAAATGTGCCTGACATTTATAACGTTCAGGAAGAGAACATGAAATTTATTCATGCAGTTTTATGTAAAGTAAGGTTGTTTTAATTATTTTGTTTTATTAATGCTTACTCTCGTGACATGAAATGATGTACAGCAAGATAATAAAATATAAAAGTCACAAGATACAAAAAGGTCACTTCCTATATGAAGTACTATATCTCTTAAAAATTCTTTACAGCAGTTATTTTCCTATTAACAAACCACACTGTAATCTGATGGCAGATTATCTTAAAGTACACCTAATCTGCAATTTCCTTCCTGTTGCATTATCATAGATCTTGATCTTCAGCTTCATACTATCCTCTCAAAAATCAATGGTGCTTATCTCATGCTTTCTTGAATTTTGTTATTTTCATCCCCCATCTTCCCTGCGAGGCTATTTCATGCATGCTCCCTTACTTTCATATGTTGCTTCTTTATCATCTCCCCCTTCCTCCTCTTGCAACTCATATAGAAACATAATAAATGATGGCAGATAAGACAAATAGGGATGTGAAGTCAGCCATAGACCATAGTTTCAAAGTTTGCCTTTTTGTGGATGACATGAAGATTTGCTACAAAGTGGACAACTAGGAGTAGCCAACATGAGCAAAGAGCTACAAAAATTAGTAGAATGGCACAATACATGGCAGTTGAGATTTAATGCAAAGAAGTGCAGTATGATGCACTTGGGATGTAGAACTCCAAAAGATATGCGATAGGGGGTGAGACGGCTGGTGTGCATGGACCAGGAGAGGGATCTCAGAGTGATTCATTTAACTTATTAATTTATAAATCGCCTATCATAATATCTAGACGATGTACAATCTACATATATAATATCACAATACAGATGAAAAAATAACTATTTCTTACTGTATATCTCAACAAACAGGTGTGACCTGCACGGAGCGGTGGGTTCATCCCTAAACACAGGCATGGGGAGAGGTGACCTGCATGTAGTGGCAGGTGCACCTACTCTTGCCTCCTTGCTGGACAGACTAGATCAGGGGTCTCAAACTCAAATTGCTTTGAGGGCCAAATGAGGACTTGTAAAATAACCCGGGGGCTGCATGAGATGTGGGACCTCATTTGCATAAAGGACCTCATTTGCATAACAATTTGCATAATGTTACCATACCCTAACTTTTAGTAAACATGCCTCTTAATGACTGTATGAATAAAGAAAGACTAAAAGATTTCTACATTACTATAATCCAGTGCCAACCGCCAGGCACATTAGGAACTACTACAAACACTGCCCATTTAG
Source organism: Ichthyophis bannanicus (assembly GCA_033557465.1). Taxonomy (NCBI): domain Eukaryota; kingdom Metazoa; phylum Chordata; class Amphibia; order Gymnophiona; family Ichthyophiidae; genus Ichthyophis; species Ichthyophis bannanicus. The sequence goes on along the minus strand of CM066050.1, from coordinate 76,176,386 downwards.
AACCCATAGCAAACCTGCCATATCCTAACAGCACTACCAGGACTCACAAAGCACCATACCCTACCTATCAAAAGGCAACACTGCAAATATTAAATCAATACATTTCAGAGAATAACAATACATGACCTACTGGGGACAGAGAACAAGTAGCAATGTCAAATAGGAATTACATAAACAGAATACCTCAGCTCAGTTACACATGCAGAACATACACCATCACCAAACAAGGAATCAAAATTTAGAAACAAGACAATTAAACTGGGACCCCCCAAAAGCCAAACTTGGAATGTACAACAACACTGTAGAAATAAAACTATAAATTAATTTCCTCTTGTACTAAACAAAGCGCAGACGTTATTGATGCGCATTTCCCAGAACTGACATATTCCAGTTAATAAATTCAAAATAAAGAGATTTTTCTACCTTTTGTGCATTTTTTTTCAGTTGCAATTATTCCAGCCACTTTCTTCTGGTTTCTTCGTGCCTTCTGCTAACTCTCCATCGTCTGCTGTCCATTTGTCCTTTCTTCTCTCTTCTAGCTTTTTCCATTCTCCCTCTGCATCTGCTTTAACATATTAATCTTTCTCCTTTTGCTCTTTCCTCATTCCTATTTCATCCACTCAAATTTTACCCCTCCATCCTCAATCCCCACTTACTCTCCCAATACCTGGCCAATTGTAGATTTGTCTTCCCTCCCACACAAAATATTTTTCCCCTCTCCATTTCACTCTCCCAGCTCCATCCCATTCTAATCCTCCCCCAACATCAGCTCCCTTCTAGTTCCAGTCCCACACAGCACCCGCTCCCTTCTAGTCACTGCATCAGCCCATTTTCAGTCCTAGCCCCCCATCAGCCCATTTCCAGTGCTAGCTCCCTCCCCTCACAGCCCATTTCCATTCCAAGCCCCCCTCCCCATCAGCCATTTGCAGTTCAAGCCCCCCTTCCACTCAGCCCATTTCCAGTCCTAGCAGACCCCCCAGCCCATTATCAGTCCTAGCCCCCCCATAGCCCATTACCAGTCCTAACCCCCCCCCATCACCCCATTTTCAGTGTTACCCCCATCACCCCATTTTCAGTGTTACCCCCTCATAGCCCATTACCAGTCCTAACCCCCCTCCCACCATCAGCCAAGGTAGATTTTTAAAAAATGTATATTTGCTGCTGCTGCCGCCGCAGTATTAAGCGTCCCGCGGGCCCCTCTGCTTGGCAGAGTCCTCGCCTCCCTGCAGCATCAGCTCCAAAAGCGGCGGCTTTCAGAGCCGCGAAGAGAGAGAGTTTCTCTCTCGCGGTTCTGAAGAGCAGTGAGAGAGTCTTCAGAACTGCGAGAGAGAAACTCTCTCTCTTCGCGGCTCTGAAAGCCGCCGCTTTTGGAGCTAATGCTGCAGGGAGGAGAGGACTCTGCCAGGCAGAGGGGCCCGCGGGACGCTTAATACTGTGGCGGCGGCAAGTTTGGATTTTTTTTTTTTTTACACGCCGGTAAGTGCTTCGCGGGCCGCACAAGATGCTCTCGCTGGCCACATGTTTGAGACCCCTGGACTAGATGGACTATACTGATCTTTATCTGCCGTCATATACTATGTTATTAAAAATAAATTTACAAAAAAGTATATTATACTTACAATAAAGTGTGAGCAAATTATCATTTATGAAAGACTAAACCAAACAGTTTCTCAAATAAACAATAAGCCTCTGTAAATAAAGAAGCTTTTAACAATTTACAAAAAGGAGCAAATCAACTCCTGTCTCACTGTTACAGACAAATCATTTCACAATACCGATGCAATGTATGAAAAACAAACAATCACAAAAAATAGATTTTAAAACAAAACTGTCAGGGACAAGCTAAAAAGATCTGTCCACCAGAGCACAATATCCTAACAAGCAAATATTTCTGTAGTGGAAATTGCAGTAGTAGAATTAATATTCCAGGAAAAACCTTAAAAACTAGACAGTCCAATACTGAAGCAAAACACCATTCGCAGAACCAAAGCAAAGACCAGTCAGGAGCAAGATGTGGATCAGATATAATAGAACTATTAGGGACACACCTTAACCCAGGGGTAAGCATAGTTACTTACTTGTAACAGGTGTTCTGTGGGGACAGCAGGAATCAGTCCTCATATATGGATGATGTTGGCACTGATGGAGCCGGCGCCGATCCAATCCCCAGCTTTCAAAGAAAGCTTTTGGGATGTACACCGCGCATGCATGGTCACCTTCCCACCCAAAGGTGCCATCTTATCCCAGTATGACGACATAGCTCAATAAACAAAAAAAGAAAAATCTCTTCCACAGGGAGGAGGGAAGGTTGTGAGGATTGATTCCTGCTGTCCCTGGAGAACACGTCTTATAACTATACTTTCTCCGGGAACAAGCAGGAAGTAGGTCCTCACATATGGGACTCCCAAGCTACAGGCTGCCGAAAAAAACCTGTAAAAGCCACGGGCGACCCAAAAAGCATACCATAAAGAGCAGGAGGGGTGCTGATTGGTTGGAAGTCTGACACTGCAGGATCGAAGATTCAATCCCCACTCCGGTAGCCTGAACATCACAGGTCGGAAGGAAGGAGTTACATTATTCCCCAAAGAGGTGATGGAGGACTTCCTGGCCGAAGGCACTGTCCCTTCAGGAGATCTCCTCCAGACTAAATTTGCAGCTAATGTGTGCACAGACGACCAGGTGGTGGCCTGGCAGATCTCCAGTAAGGGCACCGAGCGCAGACTCACCACAGAGGCAGTCATGGCACACACATTGTGAGCCATCACATGATGCTCCAGAGAGAGCCCTGCCTGCTGATAGGCAAATGAAATGCAGCTGGCCACCCAGCGTGAGAGGGCGCTCTTGGAGACTGTGAGCCCCAGACAACTGGGGTCAAAAAAGACAAAGAGCTGCATCCTCTGGATGTAAAAGGACAATGCACGCCTACAATCGAGCATGTGCAGAGAGGCCTCCGCCCTGGAAGAATGAGGCCTAGGAAAGAAGGTGGGCAACACCACCTCAATTCAAATGGAAGGCAGAGACCACCTTTGGCAAGAATTTTGGGCGCGTCTGATGGACCACTCCGTTGTTGTGGAACCTGATGTAGGGTGCAGACACTGGTAATGCATGCTCATTCACACGCCTGGCCGAGATGAGCGCCACCAGGAATATGACTTTCCACGAAAGATACTTGAGATAGCAGGTGGCCAAGGGTTGAAAGGTTGGAGCCATAAGCTTCCCCAACATCACATTGAGATACCAAGCCACTGGTGGTGGACAGATCGGGGGCCGGGAGAAGAGAAGACCCTGCATGAATTTGCCTGCTATAGGGTGATGTGAGCCAAGATGGACAGAGGGTGCACTTGGACTGTGTTGGACTTCAGGTCAGCCCTCGACATATGCAAGAGGTATCGTAGGATGTAGGGCTGGATGGAGGCCTCAATCCTATGTGAAAACCTGCACCACTTAAAAGCATATTCCCATCGCATGGCGTCCTTATGCGAGGCAAGGGGATCACTGCCTATCCAGGCAGATTGAAGATGTGCTATCGCTAGCCTCTCAGCATCCAGACCGTCAGAGCCAGGGATGGGAGGTTGGCGTACAGCAGCATCTCATCCTCCTGGGATAGCAAGTCCAGGGCATTTCCTAGCGGTAGTGGGTCCCTGCGGGACAGCAGCAGAAGTAGGAGGAAACCAGGGTTGCTTCAGCCACCTGAGTGCAATGAAAATGACTGAGGCTGCTTCCGCTTGGATCTTGAGGGCTGCCCACAGCACCAGTAGCATGGACAGGAACACATAAGAAACTCACGGACCAGGGGAGGAGAAAAGTGTTTGCCACCTCCAGGCCCCAGGCCGGCCTTGGGGAGCAGAAGTGTGACAACTGCTCATTGTCTGGACTGGCAAAGAGGTCGATCTACGGAGTCCCCCAGCACGGCCGGGTTCAGTCTCCACTCTAGGGCTGGAGAACATGGCTCAGGTTGTCGGCCAGCACGTTGTCCTGGCCTGGCAAGTATACCGCTCTGCGGGAGATGTTCTTCTGCATTCATTGCGAAGTTTCAGATGCGCACCGCCTCCCAGCAGAGGTGGTACAACCCCGTGCCCCCTTGCTTGTGATGTAGTACATTGCCACCTGGCTGTCCATCTGGACCTGAACCACCTGCCCTTCCAGATAATCTTGGAAGACGTGCAGGGCACGGTAGACAGCTAATATTTCCAGCAGGTTGAGTGCCGCGCAGATCTCCTCTGGTGACCACGGCCCCTGCAACTGCAGATGATTGCAGTGGTCCCCCCAGCCCAGCTTGGACGCATCTGTTGTGAGGATGCGATGCACCGGAGGAGCCCGGAAGGGCAGGCCGGCATTGAGGTTGAGGGGGTCATGCCACTAGGCAAAGAGGTTCACCAGGGCTGGTGTAACCAGGATATGGTCCTCCAGACGGTCAGACACTTGCATCCACTAGGCACTGAGCGTCCACTTCACCTGCCTCATATGGAGGTGGGCAAATGGGGTGAAGTGGATGGTGGAGGCCATGTGCCCTAGAAGACAGAGCATTTGTCTGGCAGTCACCACTGGGCTGCCTTGAACGACCTAGGCCATAGCTGATGCAATAAGCTGAGTTGAAATGAAGGAATGCCCTCGCTTGAGTGGAATCGAGTAAGGCATCGATGAACTCCAGTTGCTGGGTGGGCCATAGGTGAGATTTTGAGAAGCTCACCACGAAGCCCAGGCTCTGGAGCAGCCCTATGGTGTGTTGTGTCTCACTGTGCACCTCCCCCAGCATAGTGGCTCGAATAAGCCAGTTTCTAGATACGGGAAGATGAATACCCCCAGAAGTCAGATTTGAGTGGCCATGACTGCCAGGCATTTGGTGAATACCCTGGGAGCTGAGGCAAGGCCAAAGGGGAGTACTTGAACTGAAAGTGTTGTCTGCCGATCACAAACCAGAGGTACTGACGGTGCCTTGGGTGGAACAGGATGTGGGTGTAGGCATCTTTGAGATCCAAGGAGCATAGCCAATCTCCCTGCAGGAGGTAGGGCAGCAAGGTTCCAAGGGATACCATCTTGAACTTTTTCCTTGACCAGGAAGCGGTTTAGGTCCCGTAGATCCAGGATGGGCTGGAAGCCCCTGGTATTCTTGGGGACAAGGAAATAGCAGGAGTAGAACCCCCTGCCCTGGAGTGGCAGGGGGATGACCTCCACTGCTTGATCTTCAAGTAAATCCTTGAGCTCCTCTACCAGAAGCTCCCTGTGCAATGAGTCCATAGGAAATTCCCCGGGGAAGAAGGGAGGAGGCAGCTGGGCAAAGTGGAGGAGATAACCTTCTCCGACCACCTGCACCACACCCAGGTGTCCGTAGTAATGCTTGGCCACTGGTGAGCAAAGTGTACCAGCCTTCCTCCTGTGTACCCTGGGCCCTGCCCCTCCTGGGGAAGGGAGGCTATGCTCAAGGAGTCAAACCCCCCTCCCCCCGCAGGTTGCAGTTGGGGTGCTGTTTGGTGTTTGGGGGCCTTTGGCTTATAGGGGAACATGATAGGCCTGAAACTTGGGGAAGTTTCCTTAAGCCTTCTTGGTCTTCGGGTGTAAGGACTTTTTCCCCCAAAGCTTTCTTATGAGAAGGTTCAGACACTTTCTTGGACAGCCTGATTCTGGTCATGAATTCCTTCTCCAGCTTGTTGGCCTTCTCAGTCATGGGTTTGCCGAAGAGATTTTCCCCCTGGCATGGGACATTGGCTAACTTGTCCTGAACCCACTGGTCCATGTCAGGACTGAAGCCAGACAAGGCATCTGGCACTAATAGCCACCACAGCAACCTGAGCCACCAACTTGAAGCCGTCAATGTCTGCCCTAGTTTGAAACTGGAAGCACTCCCTGACTGATAACACCAGGGTCCTGAAGTGCTCAAGAGATTCGCCTACTAGCCCAGCCAAAAACCCAGCGAGTTCCTTCACCAGATCCCTCAGGTACATGCCCATGTAAAGCTGGTATGCTTGTATCTGGGCAGTGAGCATGAAGCCCTGGAAACTCTTCCTGCCAAAAGCATCCATGGTGCGTGCCTCCCTGCTTGGAAGCACCAAGGAGTGTCTCTTCTGGCTTTTAATGCAATGCATAGCTCCATCACCATGGAGTTATGTGGCAATTGTGTTTTCTGGAAGCCGGGGCTCCTGTCGAGTCGATACTGCGAATCGAGTTGACTGTTCACAATTAGCACCGTCACTATGGTCTCCCACATCCTGAAGAGCAGCCGCTCCAGGATGGGGGGCCTGGGCACCGTCAGTGCCTCCCAAGGAGGAGCCTCATACTGGAGGATCTCAAGGTCTTCAATACATGGCTCATCCTCAGGCACTGCCACCAAGATGAGAACCTGGGGCATCTCTCATACAAACTCTAGGAAAGCCAAGTCTTCTGGCGGTGACCACCGCCAATGGTGTGGCGGGGATGGGTTGGAGGGGATTATCCTGGTGGAGAATGGTGTTAGGAGACTCCTCATCCATCTCCCATGTGGACTCCGAACCAGAGGAGTCGGCTAGCAGCACATAGTCGTCGGACCGACTCGGCATCGATGACAGTCAACATGAGACTCCTGCTTGGCTGCACCCGATGACGTGCCAGCCCCCAACTCAGATGCCAAGGGGGTCGATGCCGAGCAGGCCAATCTCTCCAGGATGGGAGGGGCATCCTCCAGGGACATCCTGGATAAGAACTGTCCCATCAAAGGCACCGAAGACCCAGAGTGACCAGGAGTCGGACCCATATGAACCTTAATGAACGCAGCAAAGCTGTGTTTTAGGGCTAGCATCCTGGCCTCGATGCCGGACAGTTCCGCCAAAGTGGGTGCAGACTTCAAGGGCTCCAATGCCAGTGCCGGGTCTGGGAAGGGGAGTCCCAGATGGTGATGGCATCAGGAATCCCTGTGTGGTCCCCTGACTCAGATGTCGATGCCTCCCTCTGAGGTTGCTTTGGGGGGGCGCTCCCTCTTATCCCCGGTTTCGAGTTGAGGGCTCCATGCCCATGTCCTGGAGGACGTACACCCCCCACCCCCCGGGGCTGGGGTCGAACCTCGACTTCAGCTTCGATGACGTCTTTAGCTGGGGAAGATCCCCAGAGGACGATTCCGATGCACATCGATTCCACAGCTTCCAATCGAGCCCTAGACCGTGATGCCGAGTTGCGTGACGCCGGCGGAGAAGGCAGAAATTCCACCCTGATGCCGATCTTGGGGCAGACTTGCTGAATGAAAAGACATAAAACTAGGCGCCCCTTTTACTAACATTTAGCTTGAGCTATCTGCTGTATGGCCCATTTTATTCTTATGGGCTGTGTAGCAGATAACTCAAGCTAAGTGTTAGCAAAAGGAGTGATATGTTCAGTTCACCCTACTCTAGTAATCATTCTGGCCACACCATTCTGCACAATCTATAATAAACACAAAACACACCAGGAAGTCCAATATAAATCACATTACAGTAATCAAAGTGAAACAATATCAAATAATTGTGCTAATATCCAAAAATCATGTGTTTCTACAGTTGTGGTCAACAATATTGGTACCCTTTGTGATAAGGAAGCTTATCATAGCTCAGGAAGGAGCTATAGAAAAGGTGAAGTGACTCTGAACAAGCAACCTGTCAGTTCTGGTAGAAATAAGAAAACAGAATTTTCCCATAAAAGACTACCAGTCCCAGAATGCACCAGGTTTCCAACAGCCATTAGAGGAGCTGAAGTGGGGAAACGTGTGTTCAATCAGGAGGGCTATGAGGTAATCCCTAAGCACTCATCTCAAAGGGCAGGGCCTGATTAAGCACAGCTGCACTGTATTAGGGGGGAGCACTCATCTAGGCAGAATAAAGGTAGAGTTTATTCTACAGAGAATTATCCTCATTATCCTGAGAATCAGCTTGAGCTTGATCATCTTCATCATCAGGAGGATCATCAGAAGCAGAAGCCAAACCGGACGGACAGAGAGGGAAAGAAACCCTTTGGAAGAAAGAGGAGAAAAGCCTTTGAGAGGTCTAGAAGAGTCCAGAGCAGTACGTATACTGGGAGGCATTCCAAGGGCCAGCATAAACCATTAGACTGGGGAAAGCCAGAGGAATGGTGCTGCAGAGCTAGGAATCTCCAGACGGTACCTGTGAGAGAGACGGCTACATGTGGAAGGGACCCTAGGACCCGTGCCAGAAGGTATGTGAAGAGAGAACCAGTGTCCAGGGATCTGGATTGGAAGGCTGGACATAAGAACTGGACTACATACTGGCCAGGCTATATAGAGAGGAACTCTAACAGCAATGGAAGCTCAGGTATGAACACTGATCTATGCCCTAGCTATAACCTTGAAAGACAGCAGGGAAACACGTATTCTCCTGAAAGTGCTCCATTGAGAGATTCATCTGTGCCAATCCATGATATTGAACCCATGCTTGTTGAACAAGGGGGAATAATAGCAGATGAAGATTCTGTTTACATGGACTGCTCTCTGTCTAAACTCCTTTGGTAACTTTCTGTTACAAAGTACAGCAACCATCACAAAGAAATACAAACTTGTTCTTTAATCTACTCAGAAAAGCTCCTGAAGCAGGATTTGACCCACACAGTAGAAAGCAAGCCAGCTAAGGGGTTTCAGCTGGATAACTGCTAGCAATTGAGCCTTACCTAATTGCTTGTGAGCTAGGAGAGAATCACTTCTGAATCTATGTGGGAAGATATAAGAAGTTAACCTGAAAAGAACAGTTTTTTTTCTCTTTGTAGCTTTTGGTTTGTTTGATACTTGCTAAGAGGATATTAGCTAAGCCTACAGAAAAAGACCAGTTTGTTATCAACCAGGTCTTTATTTCTTTTGCTTTGATTGCCTGACAAGTTTAAAGGTTGTTTTCCTTATTTTGTTTTTCCAAGTTTAACACTGAAAGCAAGTAACCTGATTTATGTGCTACCAAGCATATCTGTGTTGGGAGAAATAACCCCATAAATAAATATCTTATTGGCTTTAACACTTGAGCACAACTAAATTATTGTCAGCAGCTGTGTCTGGTGTGAATGAACTGCATTGCCCACAATCCCTTGCAAATCATATAGAGATATGCACTTGCCAAGACTGTGAAGATTCTCACCCAGGCAACCGTCTGACACCTTGCATTTTAGGTATGTTGGATACAATATCTTGAGAAATAATTGGAAATATTTCAACTGTATGTCGTCATGATATTTTAATAGTATGTTCAAAGGTATACAACAACAACAAAAAATCGTGTCTCTGCAGCTTAGACATAGTAATTTCTGAGAAAAAAACCACAAAATATGACCTGGACAGGATTAATGGCACCCTTCACTAATATTTGGTTGCACAACCCTTGGCAGTGATGACATCCTCCAAATGTTTCTTGTAGCCATCTATAAGTTTCGTAGATCTGTCTGCTGGTAGTTTCTTCCACTCTTCAACTGTGATTTGTTCTAGCTTATGTTTCTAATATTCCTTTTACCAATGGCAGATTTCAGCTCTTTCCAAAGGCTCTCTATTGGATTGAGATCATGACTCATGGTTGGCCAGTTTAAAACAGTCCATTTGTTCCTTTTTAAACATTTTTTTGTACTTTTGGATCCCAGACAAGCCTCAATATGAAGGAGATATTGTCAGTAGCAGATAAATACACATGTATAAATACTCTGTATGTCTAGGGAAAACTGCTACGCCCCATTTTCCCAGTATTCCATAGGACTACCTGGCAAACAAACCATGGGATAAAACAAGAACCAACCCTGTGTTTGTATATAAATTAAACTTTATTACTGATGGAAAAATAGTGTAAAAATTAGCATAAATTAGTTCCCCGAGGTAGTATGTTATGCAACCCTATGTTACAATTACCAAGAGACCTAATCTCTGTTTTAGGAACCAACATTACTGATTCGCTCTACATTTAGACATACAGTACATTATCTGGGTCCAAGAAATTATCTCTTGTGGCTGGGTCCAAGAAATTATCTCAGGAATGGCACAAAGTCAAGGTACAGCAGAGGTCCAACGTCAGCTACAGGTCTGTGGGAGAGATTCACTCCATCCCGAGGTTTTGCCCTTTGACACTATATGACTTTCCAGCCAGAGAGACAGGCCAGCAAGCACATAAAGTGCAGAGAATTGCAGAGGAAACCAGCAAAACAGTCTGTGACAGAAGTTAAAGATCCCAGGTGTTCCGCAAGCCTCTGTGCATGTTCCCAGAGTGCTGGTATGTGTGTACTGATCTCTAAAGGAAAAAAAGGGACTATAGTAGTTGATATGGAAGGGCAGGCAAAATAGGCCATATGGTCTTTTTCTGCTGTCATGTTTCTATGTTTTGAGTCATTGTCCTGCTGGAGGACCTATGACCTATGACCTTCGACCCAGACCTATCTTTCTGACACTAGGTAGCACATTTTGCTCCAAAATACCTTGGCAGTCTTCTGACTTCATGATTCCTTTAATATGTTCCAGGCCTCTAATTCCTGAGGCAGCAAAACAACCCCACAACATTATGGAACCTCCACCATATTTAACTGTAGGAAGGGTATGTTTTTCCTTATAAGCTTCATTTCTTCGCCTGTAAATGCATTGCTGGTCTGCATTGCCAAAGAGCTCAAGTTTGGTTTTATCTGTCCACAGAACATTTTCCCAGGATTGTGGTTTCTCAAGGTGGGTTTGGCCAAAGATCGAGCGTGCCTTTTTATATCTGTCTTTGAGCAATGGAGTCCCTGGGCTTCGCCTATGAAGTCCTTCTTTGTTTAGAGTGCGGCGTATGTTGCAGGTTGAAATCACCATTCCAGATTGATCCAGTCAGCGTTAAGCTTTTTGAATGTTGTATGTGGTGTTTTTCCAACAGTTCAGACTAACCTTTGAAGATTTCTTGGATTAAATGTTCCTCTTTCCACCACATGGCTGGGAGGTTCTTGACAGTTCCATGAGCAGAAAAGTTCTTAACATTGCAAACTATAGACACAGGAATCCCAAGGTCTTTGGAGACGGTGATAATGGCTTTTCTGATGATTTCAGGCAGCTCTAGTCTTCATCATTGTGAAAATGGGAGTGAATGTGGTCATTTTAAATATTAGAGCCATCTTTCGTTGGTTGATTCAAGTCATGTGAGTACTGACAATTGATCATAGGTGTGTCTAATTTTACTACAATGGGAATGTGGTTCTTTTGTTCATATCAATTTGAATTGTTTATAAGGGGCTAATGCCCTATCATACAATTATACTCCTAAATCATCAGCTTATATCTTCTTAAAAACATAAACAACTTAACTGATAAATGTAGAAACCATCAGATGAATACAGGGACTATTTAAAGAGTAAAACAATCCTACTGCCAGGTCCCGATCATGTCATGCTATGCATGTTTTAAGAGGATATAAGCTGATGATTTAGGAGTATAATTGCATGGTGTTATGTGTTACTCCTAAGGTATTGAGATTATTGTAAGTGACATTTGAAATAATTATGTCCTGGCAATGTCCCAGTTTTTATACTTTTCCTAATTCGTTTTTTAATTGGCCTCATTTTATTTGATTGTTTTGTGTGTCAAATATGTGTGCATATATAGTCCAAAGCCATTTCACTGGACACTTTATTTTAAGGAGATATTGGACATTAAGGGGTTGAACTACAAGGCTGCCAATAATGTTGACCACAACTGTAGGAATATCCCAAAATTTCCTAACTGCAGTTTATTAAAAAACACAATATGTATTGCTTTACATTTGAGCTTTAAAGTTCAATCGATCAAAAATAACCCCAAGGTACTATATTTTATGTACTGCAATAGCATAACGAGCAAGAGGCAATGAACTTGGAAATTTATAGCCCTGAATAGGGATACCAACAGATCAATATCAGCACACTATTGAAAAGAATTTCCAAACTTCTGAAGTAAAAATAGTAAACAAATATTTTTCAACAGAAAAAGGACAGAAAGTAATACATAATCAGCATACAATATAAAACATAGCTCCATCTCATGCAATTTCTGAAAACGCAAAGTTATATATATATTAAACAAGATGAGCGATAAGGGGGAATCTTGCAGAACACCCTGTCTCAAAGGGAACCAGAGGTTTGCTCAACTATCCTCACTTGCTGAGACCTCCCATTCAAAGTAAGAGGCAAACCATCATCAAACAGTTCCACTAATTCTTAATTCAGCTAAACGCTGAAACAATATTCTCAGATATACTGTATCAAAAGCAGCATTTATATAAACAAAATAAATAAATACGCTGCCCCATTTTCCCTCAATGCAGTCCACAAGCTCTTCAGTAAGGAGAGCAATAACCTCTCAAAACTGTGTCTGTCGAAAATCTTATTGATCAGTATCTGATAATGAATGCATTTGAATATACTGATTAGGGCTGGCTTAAGAGGTGAGCCAGTGAGGCAATGCTCAGGGCAGACATGATATAAGGGCGCAGGAAGCCTGCCTCACTAGCTTTCTCTCACTCCTTACAGCCAGCAACCTCCTTTTACTGCTTCTGCTACCCTCTGCAGCTGTGGGAGCATTTTACCTTGCTCCCATGGCTGTGTTGTGGTGAAGCCGCCAGCACATTGTCATTTTCAGAAAGCCAAAATAAGCACTTTCTGCTTCATGCTAGTATTTTCTAAAAATATATACAGATAATATCAGGTTGTTTCAATTGTTAAATGGCCAGATATCTGTATATTAGTGAGCAGTGTCAGGGGAGGGGCGAGGATATTCAACACTGTTACCTATATGGGTAGTGGAGGAGTAGCCTAATAGTTAGGGCAACAGCCTAGTACTCAAGAGATCATGACTTGATTCCCATTGGTACTCCTTGTGACCTTAGGCAAGTCATTCTATCCTCCAATGCCTCAGAAGAAAAGGCCTGGCAATCTACTTCCGGTCATACCTTGCCAAGAAAACCCAGGGGCTGCTGGGTCGCCAGGAGTCAGCATTGACTTCATGGCCCTTAAAAAATAAAGCCTGTATGGGACAGTGCACTGAATATGCACTGCTGGCTTTTAACTTAAGTCAGTAACTATGCTTGTTGAACATTTACCCCTATTTGCGCAGCTCATATTTCAAGATTAACCCCCAAGGGGGGGAAGGCACAAAAGGTGGCTCAGGGCACGTCATCCCCTTGAACTGGCCCAGATATTGATCCAATTGATTCTGCACTATATACTCATTGATCTTACTTTAAAAAGTGAGCATTTGATATTGGATGATAATTAGATCGATCATTTCTGGGACTACCCCTTTCTTCAAAACTGGCCATACTGCAGCTTGTTTAAACTCATTGGCAATTCCTTTTTTGTTTTTTTTTAATACATAAACCAGGTTTGTTAAGAATGGAGTTCAACACTTACATAGAAGTTTTATTTTAGATACGGAAAGCAAGTCTAAAGGACTGGAATTGCCATTATTACACTTTATTTTCCTTTGACTGATGAAATTTTGGAGATAGTAATCTATCCATTTTGCAACTGTTCTAAAGAATACAAAATTACTTCAGCAGGCTCAATGAAAGAAACCTTTTGATGCAAAAATACTGGGCTAAATCATGAGCTGAGGGGATAGGATCACAATTACTAACCCCAGGCAACCAAAGCAATTGTCTCGCCACAGCAAACAATTCTGCTGGGCATGAAATAGCAGAATTCATTTGTTCAGTATAAAAAAAAAAGTTTCTTCACTGCGACAACAGCACTTTGATAAAATTGCAAAGATTGCAAGTCGCTATCTTTCAGGGTAGAGGATTAATCCTCTCTCCATGACCTTTCAATCTTTCTTAAGTTATGTTTTAGCATACGCAGCTCAATAGTATACCATTGTGCCTTGGCCAGCCGACAAAACACACTAGACTGTTTTATCCAAAAAGTAAACAAATCAACTGTCTAGGAACATCTAAATGCCTATCAACATCCATATTTTCAAAAGAAAACAGGAGTTGCAGCCATGCTTCCTTAAAAGCATCACGGTCGAACTTTATAATGCACTTAGCGCAACTGGGAATGCCTGATGATCTCAAGGTGGCGAGGCGGTGGCCAAAGCTAGAAGGATGCTAGGCTGCATACTGAGAGGCTTAACTGGCAGAAGAAAGGGGGTAATTAATGCCCCTGTACAAGTCACTAGCAAGGCCTTACGTGGAGTGTTACGTTCAGTTTTGGAGACCAGATCTCACAAAGGATATAAAAAGACTTGAACAGTTCAGAGGAAGGAGACCAAAATGATATGGGACATGCGCTAGAAGACGTATGAGAAGAAACTTGAAGACCTAAATAGGTGTAGTCTTGAGGAGAAGAGGGACAGAAGAGATATGGAGATGCGTACTTAAAGGGTATTAAGAAACAAACTAACCTTTTTCAAAGATAGAAAAGCTGCAAAACTAGAGGGCATGAAATAAAGCTGCAAAGAGGTAAACTTAAAAGCAACATCAGGAAATACTTTTTCACAAAAGGGTGGTGAATGCCTGGAATACACTTCCCAGTGGAGGTGGTGGGGACAAAAACGGTAACTGAATTCAAAAAGGCATGGGACAGACCCAGAGGACCCTTTATAGCTACTACTACTACTTTTAGCACTTATAAAGCGCCACACACGCAGCACTGCGCAGCCAGCCTACAAGAGGTGGCTAACATACAAGAGACAGTCCCTGCCCGTCAAAGTCATCCTCATTGGAGCTTACAATCTAGTTAGAACAGTACAGAGCATTAGTCAGTTCAGCGGAAGGTACAGTGTGGTACAGTTAAGTAGAGCTTGGTCTATAGTTTGGTCATAAACGATAATGGGGGTTAGGGTAGGATGAGGATGGAAGTCAGGATCTGAATGCAACGGTGAAGAGGTGGTTCTTCAACCTGGATTTGAAGAGGGCCAGGGAGGGCGCCTGGCGCACAGACGCAGGAAGGCTATTCCAGGCGTGTGGCACAGCAAGGTGAAAGGAGCGCAATCGGGAGTTCGCGGTCTGGGTGAAAGGCATTGAAAGAAGCGATTTGTTAGCGGAGCGCAAGTTTCGTGAGGGGACATAGGGAGAGATAAGAGATATGAGGTATTGAGGGGCCATTGAGTGAATGCACTTATAGGTCAGCAAGAGAAGCTTGAATTGGATACGGAATTGGACAGGGAGCCAGTGAAGTGACTTGGAGAGGAGTAATGTGGGCATGGCGAGGCTGGCAGAAGATTAGTCGAGCAGCGTGATTTTGTATAGATTGGAGGGGAAGGAGGCGGCTCAAGGGGAGAGCAGCGAGGAGCAGATTGTAGTAATCGAGGCGAGAGGAGATTAAGGAGTGGATAAGCGTTTTGGTAGTATGTTCAGAGAGGAAGGGGTGGATCTTGCTGATGTAGTAGAGGAAAAAGCGGCAGGTCTTAACTACAAGCTGGATATGGGTGGAGAAAGAGAGAGGCGTCAAAGATGACCCCCAGATTGCAGGCCGAGGGAACAGGAAGGATAGTAGATCCATCCACATGGACAGAGAGGGGGAAGTGGGGGGGAGGAGCCATCATCACACGCCGCCGGGAGATCAAAGGGCAAGCAGCCCTTTAAGCGGCGTGCTCCTGCCGGTGGGCCCGTGCCAGAGGGCCCTTTGGCGTCACCCTTAGGCGCGGGCCTGGGGGTGCTCTGGTGTGGTCCATCCATCCTGCTCCTCCATTTCACCGCAGCCCCCTGGATCTGAGTAAGCACGATTGCTCCTCCACCCATTGCCCACTTAGAACTGTTACCCATGGCTGCTTGAACTGCTGCTTTATAGCAAGAGAAGGGAATCAAAGCAAACTTAAATAAAACTTTTACATTTCAAAAAAATAGAAAGAGGTAACCTGCAAATCCTAAACATAGGCACAGAGGTCAAAGTACAGCAGGTACAACCCTCAGCATCTCACTGGGCAGACTAGATGCACCACTGCAGGTCTTTATCTGCCGTCAATTACACTGTTACTATCTCTGGCTTTCCTTCACTTCCTTTCTACAAATCTTCAGTGCTTTCGTGAATTCAGTTACCACTTTTGTCTCTACCACAGACCTTGGAAGAGCCACCACCCTTTCCATGAAGAAATATTTTCTGATGTTACTTCTGAGTCTACCTTGTTAGAGCCTCATATTGTGACTTCCTTTTCAGAGGCTACAACAAGGTCTGTTTCCTGTGTATTATTTAGGTAGTTGAATGTCTCTATCCTATCCCCTAGTTTTTCATCTCTAGGATGTACAGATTTAGGTTCTTTAAGCTCCTCATGTATGGCTTTTGATCTAGAATGACCCTGCACCATTTTAGTAGCTCCTCTGTTCTGCCTCCAGACTTTCTTTATCCTTTCACAGATATGGCATCCAGAGCTGAATATCTTCTTGTAGGCCGATGTAATAAGCTGCAGGGCTGTACCAAGCCATAACTGCGCCTTGTGCTACTTGACTCCAAAGGTATGACACGTGAACATTATTTAATATATAGGGAGCAACGCTGGATATTCATGCTGGGTACAATTATTCCAGGTGGATTGAATTTTGGTATCGATTGGAAGGCCTGTATATGATATGGGTTATATCGTATCAGGTACATGCCTTCCAATTGGAAGGATTAGAGGATTTATATATGACGTTTCTTGGTTACGTAGGTATGGTGATGTCACTTCTTTGATGTATTTAAATGGCAGTGTCGGTTATTTATTTATTTAATTGGATTTCTATACCGCTTTATCATATAATCAAAGCGGTTAAAACAAACAAAAATACAAAAAGTGAAAGTGAAAATGATCAATGATAATATATACATAGTTTGCTGAAAATAGGATATAGTGTAATAGAAACAACTGTACTATCTACATTGTGAGCTATATTAAAGTGTGAGCTATTATACAACATATATATGATTGGTCTTTCTAAAAACCGTAGTATTCAGTAAACATAACAGTTTTCAGTTGCTTCCTAAAGTCGTTTAGGTCATGATTTGCTCTTAAGTCACTTGGTAGAGAGTTCCAAATGTTAGGCGCCGCAAAAGAAAATGCCCTCTCTGATGTCTCCTTACGAGATTTTCTAAAATCATTTGATGTGCTGAATCTATTGGAAGAACCTCTTCTTCTTGGTCTATTGCTTATATCTGACTGAATAAGAGAAGTCAGGCATTCTGCAGAACAGTTCTGCTTGATCTTAAAAATATAAATTATTGTTTTATATTTGATACGAGACGCTATGGGTAACCAATGAAGCTCTTTCATGATGGGAGTAATGTGCTCACTACTTGATAATCCAAAAATAATCCGTGCAGCAGTGTTTTGTGCGAGTTGTAAAGGCTTAATAGATTGTTTAGTTAAACCCAGGTATATGGGATTGCAGAAGTCAAGTAATGCTCTTTCGATTACGGATGCCGGTAAATGAAGATGTTAAGCAAGTAATGGAAAATGTGTACACTCTGATGGTATACGCAAGTTCTTTAAGAACGTCTGTTGGGTAAGATTCGTTGTTCTATATCTTTAGAGGACGATTGCTTTTAAGGAATATAGCATATAAGTATAGCAAAGATCTGTTCTTTATTGTTTTTAGTTCTATCCCCTGAAGCAGTGTAGGTGAAATGCTAAAGGGACGTCCAGGAGGGTGTCGGGGTTGACATCTGAATCAGTGGTTTGGAAGCCTGAAAGAAGAAAGGAACTTTTGAAAGTTTTCATTTTTTTGTATATAAGGAACCATATTGTTGGAATAATGTTTATTTGATAGATTGTTGAAAGAAATACTGGTTTTTGAAATGTCTGGCTTCTAGGCATGAAATACGGGGAGGGTGGAGTAGGCTTAGGCGGACCGTTGATGTATTTAATTTTAGTTAAAGTACCTGAAGCCAATTTATGGCAAAAGGCTTTTTCTGGAGTATTCCGAGGTCTGCCCTTCTCCACTTTGCCTTTTTGCTGAGAATTTAATGCTACGTTGGAGGTGAATTAGTAGAGCTGTTCTTAAGTCATCAAGCAGACACTGCTCCAAAAATGAAATAAAAGAGCTAGCCGCACCGCCTGTGTACAAGGACACCTCTAGATAAATGTATTTTACGGAGGCAAAAGAAGGGGCAAGTTATTTATTTGGAGGGGGGAGACCAGCCAAAGTAACATTTCTATCATCTTGCCCACCCCCATGGCTCAGCTTCCTGCCTTTACTCCAATCAGAAATGGTATTTATCTTTCTACATCATTACTATGCATGTTACTAAAGCCAAAGGAAGGGAATGTTGAGTGCAGGGCAAGTTGTCACTTTGATGGTCTCTATTTTCCCTGGAAGCTATAAAGTAAAGATAGCTTCAGGCAAAATCCAGTAATAAAACAAGGATGTAGCCTCAGTCCTATTCTCTAACATGTCAATCAATCATCTCCCCACACTAATGTAGAAAGCTCAGCCCCAGGGCTGAAACTAAATAACTCAGAGATCAAATGTCTGCTGTACAGTGTCTTGTCATTTTAAACCCCTACACATAGGTTTGTAAGAGAACTTAAACCTATTAAAGACCTGTTGCAAATCATGGTATTCAGGTGAATCTGGAAGAGACAAATTTAAGATTTTCCAGAAAAAGCCCAAAAAAGATCTCCAACACATATTCAATGCTGTCTAAATAACCAAGTAGAAACTTAGAAAGCTGTTTCTCAATCTCAAGCATTGGTCAGTGGACCACAATGCAGATCCATGGCAGCATTTTTGTCAGTCTGTGGAATGGCCTGAACATCACTCCTTCCTTATTGCAGGTGTCACCCCTGGAACAGCTGATAACTGGAACAGCTTTCAGCAAGTTTGACCCACATGGTGGATGGTTTGGTCTGGCTAGCTCGAAGGTTAATTGACTGCAAAGGAGTGAGCTAACTGGCTGAGGCTTCAGAGGTTGGCTAGCTTGGGAAAGGGAATGGTTGACTAGCTGATAAAGGGAATGGCTAGCTTGAGGGGGTGGATGACTAGAGTTTGATGTGCTTTAGCTAGCAGAGGAAGAGACACATTGGTTGAAAGAGGTGGTTA
Organism: Ichthyophis bannanicus; assembly: GCA_033557465.1. Lineage (NCBI taxonomy): Eukaryota > Metazoa > Chordata > Amphibia > Gymnophiona > Ichthyophiidae > Ichthyophis > Ichthyophis bannanicus. Next base: position 76,157,460 of record CM066050.1, on the reverse strand, counting down.
ATTGGCTGGATCGTGACAGACTAGTTAGGAGGTGATTTGGGTGGGGGGAGAATGATGAGCAACATAGCTGGGGGGGGTTGACTAGAACAGTTCTAGTCACTTCCCATCCTCGAGGGCTGCCAGTGATTTAGGTTTTCAGGATATTGCTAATGAATATGCCATGGAACGATTTGAATCTGTTCTCACTATGGTTAATGTGAATCTAACTATTGGTTGTGTCCCTCAGACTTGGAAAGCAGTTGTCATTCGCTCTACCCTTAAGAAGCCTTCTCTTAATCCTAATGACTCAATTATCAATGTTCCGTTTATTGCTAAAATTCTTGGAAAAAAATTCTTAATGTGGCTTCGTTGTCATCTTGAGAAAATAAATGCCCATCATCTATGCGAGTTTGGCTTTAGAGATCATGATAAAGAAATGCTTGCTGGCATTACTGAAGTCAGAGAATGTCTTGATGCAGACAAGATTGCTATGGCAGTCTCATTTGACCTCATAGCAGCATCTGAGTTGATCATAACCTCTTAATAAGACTTTAGGAGCTAGGGATATGTAGCAGTTCTCCAATGGATCCCATTTATATCTAGCACCCTGGGTATTTAGGGACTACTTCCAATATCATCAGCTGTACTGTGGTGTTCCCAGGGCTCATTCTTTCCTCCGTACTTTTCAATGTGTTCCACTTATTCAATCTCTAGGTATCAGCACAGTTGTTTTTGCTGATGTCTAATCAATCCTTTAGGGTCAAGATAAACAACCCCTAAATAAATGCTTGGAGGCGACAGCTAATTGTCTAATCACTAACAAGCTTCAGAGCTCAAGCCCTCTACACCACTGGCTGGAGAGAGCTTCCTATCATTTCACCCATTTAGGCAGGATACAGCTATCCATTGTATCCTCTGTAAAGATTGTGGGTGTTTTTAGACTATGAGCTCAATTTCAACAAACATCTGCCACAGTGAAAGCTTGCTTTTTTCAATCTCCGGCATATTCCTTCTAGTTGGACTTTCCTAGATACAATTACAATTGTTCATGCTCCGATTCTATTGAGATTATTGTAGCGTACTATACAACCGCCTTCTAATGACAGGAATAAAGAGGCTCCAGTTGGTGCAAAATAGAGCCATTAAAATTATTTATCTGGCCACGTCACATCCCTTCTCCAAAAAAGCCTTTGGCTTCCAGTCACTTGTAGGATCAGGTCCAAACTACTTATTTTGGTACAAGACACTAGGTACATGTTACTCTACCAGTTTAATGCGTTGATTCTCTATGGCCCTAGTACAACTTTGAGATCCCAGAATGACAGTGATACCGACCCCAGCTCGAGCCAGATTTGAATCCACAAGGGAATCTGCTATTTATGTGCATGCTCCACTACTATGGTGGCAAAGCAATGTAACAAGGAAGGATGCTCGGCTGCATAGAGGCAAAACAGAAGAAAGGCGGTGTTAATGCCCCTGTACAAGTCATTTGCGAGACCATACCTCGCAAAGTCCTATAAAAAGATTTGAAACGATTCAAAGGACAGTGACCAAAATGATAAAGGGCCTGCACCAAAAGATGTATGAAGAGAGACCTAAATATGTATATCCCGGTGGAGAGGAAGAACAGGGGAAATATGATACAGATGTTTAAATACTTAAATGTATTCATGAACAAACCTTTTTTAAAGATGGCAAAGCTGTAGAATACAGGACATTAAATGATGCTGCAAAGAGGTAAACTTAAAAGCAATGTCAGGAAATATTCTCTCATGGAATAGATGGCAGATGCTTGAAATGCCCTCCCAATAGGGGAAAAAACAGGCATGGGAAAGAGTCCCTTTATAAAAGAATGGCATCAAAGCAAATGTAAGTAACTTTTACACTACAAAAAATAGAGGAGGGGTAACCTGCATGGAGCAGCATGTATAATCCTAAATAAAGGCATAGAGGGGAGTATGGTAGTGTGGCGTGCGGTGGGAAGGGGTTTTCTTTAAAACACAGGCCAGACAGCAGTTCAGAGAAAACAAAAACATTCTGTCCCAGCTTGTTAAACCTCTATAAGCTGGTTCTCCAGGCCCTTCCTCCAGCCCCAGTTAAAGTTCCTACCTCAGAAGTCCTCTGCACGACTTGCCTTGAAAGGACTTCTGGCTCCATAGGTCTTGCCCTCCTGCAGCCTGCTGGGTTCGTAACCTCTCCCTGTAAGCCATGCCCTCCCAGCCCTGAACTCTGGGCTACAGATTCTCTTAAAGGGGACTGTTGATACTCCCTTTGGAGAGGGACGAGTAAGATTCTATAGACACCATCATAGGGGTTAACTTGCATGGAGCATGAGATACAATTCTAGCCACCTCACTGGGCAGACTAGATGGACCATTGTCATTTACTATGCTAAAGTTGGGAATAAAGGGGAAGGAGATTTCATCCCGTTTGTAAGGGATTGGGATATTCCATCTGCAGAATCCGATAGTAGTAGAAAGATTGTGGATGCCATTTGAGGTGCTCTGCTCAGACAAATGGTGAAGGAACCAATATGAGAAGGAGAAACACTGGATCTAGTACTCACAAACGGGGACAATGTGTAATGTCTGGGTGGATGCCCACTTAGGCAGCCGTGATCATCACACACAGTATGGTTTAATAAAAGAGTTAAAGCAGAGTCCAGACACAAACACCTCAAACACCTGGATTTCAGAAATATTTGTTTCAATAAATTGGGAAAGTACCTGAAAGAGGAGCAGGAAGGATGGGAGGAACTAAGGGAAGTGGAAAGCCAGCATGCTTTTATTTATTATAATTTAGCTCACGCCTTTCTAGTGGTAGCTCAAGGTGAGTTACGTTTAGACGGCTTACAATCTAAGTTTGTACCTGAGGCAATGGAGGGTTAAGTGACTTGCCCAAGGCCACAAAGAGTGTCAGTGGGATTCAAACCATGGTCTCTGGTCACCAGATTACTCCTCCACTAGGCCAATCTGAAAGGAGCTACAAAAATGGCAACTGATCTTTATATAAGGAAAGTCAATAAAAGCAAGAGAAGGAAATCAAAATGGTTCTCCAAGAAGTGGCTAAAAATAAAGGTAAAAAAAATGTAGCATTCACAAAATACAGGAGATCACAAGAGGAGAAACACAGAAAACAACAACTAGCCTGCCAAGAAACATTTTTTGCAGGTAAAATGCTTTCAACCCACAAAATAACTTTAAATATTGCTCTTTGACCCTTTGATGGCCAACTTAAGCAGGGTAAAAGGTTCTGGGTAGTGGCAAAGAGCAATAGCAGTCACAGCAAAATAGGACCCAAATCCATGCTAACTCAAACAAGCCTCAATGTATAGTTTTGCTGCAGTGAGGGTGGACAGGTTTCAGGTAGCCTATTTTTCAAAGTCTCAGGGGGAGGGAGACCTGGAAAGTTAACTGAGGTGGACACAAAGCTGAAGGTTTACCTAGGCACTAAAATAGGTGCATTACCCCAGTGCTAAGCTATGTGTAGAACAGAAGGACAAGAGAGGACATCAGCCAATGAATGACATTCACCTGCTTTCTGAAACGATCACCTGTAACTGCACAGTGGGAAAACTAATGGTTGTTCTGGACATACCTTCCTTGAGCCAATGCTGCATATCCATGGAAATACTGGTACCGGCCATACAGATACAATATCCCAGTACAGGCAGCCACACCTAAAGACAAATAAACTATAAGAAACCATTCTGTAGGGAGCAAATGAGAGGCTTCCAAGGAAAGCATTTTGCCTGGAGATAGATACACCATACAGGAAAATCAAAATTTAGACCTAACCTGTCTACATGTGATTTATTGGTGTATGGAGCTGTTCCAAGCAGGGGCGCTGGAGCAAGACTTATGGGGGGGGGGGGTGTTCAGAAAATCCCTTAACCCCTAGGTATAATAGAAGCTAGCAGACCTAGATTTCAAACCAGGCGACTGTAGTACCCTCAGTCCTGCACTTATTACAACTGAGCAAAAGGTTTGAATACTAGCCCAAACAGATGCCTAGACCAAGTATAAAGGCAGAGCTTACTGAGTGAGGGTTTTCACTGTGCACCAGAAGCATAATTTCAGTATTTTACAGCAGAGGAACGATTTAATGTTGCCTAAAGAGGGCCAATATGCAATAAATTCCTGAAGCAGAAAAATAAATGCACTTTAGTTTTTGTATAGAAATGAGGGGCGTATAGAAATAAGCACAATATATATATAACATTTTTGGACCAATGAGGATTGCCTATCTTTTATCACTCTATAACAATAATACTGCCCCTGAATGATATGATAGTCCGAGAACGTTTGATTACAGTACTCCTACATAAACTTTCTTTCAAAAGCTTTACATAAATACTCTCAAGCTTCTTTTAAAATATTGCATTTCTTATTGTACTGAGCTCTAAAACTACGTGCAAAACATACAGAGAAAGCGTAGTTACTCACCTGTAACAGGTGATCTCCGGGAACAGCAGGAATAAGTCTTCACATTTGGGTATCGTCAGTACTGACAGAGCCTGCATGGGAATGCTCCCCAGTGTCCAATAGGAAAGCTTTTGGGAGCATCCCACAGCGCCCATGTGCTGCCTTCCCGCTTTTCCAACTCTCCCTCTTCAGTTGAGTTTATAGCTGAGACCAAAGGAGAGAAGTAGACAAAGAGAGAGAGATAGATAGAGACAACTCCCAGGGGAGGTGGGTGGGTTGTGAAGACTTATTCCTGTTTCCGGAGATCACCTGTTACAGGTGAGTAACTACGCTATCTCCAGGAACAAGCAGGAATGTAGTCTTCACATATGGGGGCTCCCCAGCTGAGAGATGCGGCGTGGTGACGTTTCCGAGGAGAAATTACATTTTCTGTTGAGTCTAGCCCGCTTGGCAATTTCCCATAATTATTTCACTTTTCAAGGGACACTTTACCAACAGATTTCGGGGGGTAGCCATGGGTGCCACATGTGCCCCGTCAGTGGCCAATTTTTATATGGGACATTTTGTACATCAATGGTTGGCCTCTTCTAAGTATGCCCCTAATATTCTGAAGTGTCGACGTTATATAGATGATGTTTTTCTCTTGTGGAAGGGGACAGAAAACGCTTTATTAGCATTTGTAGAGTGGCTTAACCGGCTTGATCCTAATATCAGATTTACCCACACTCACCATAGAGACACCCTTGCCTATTTAGACATTCAGATTACCCGTGGTCATGAAGGGTGGGAGACTTCTGTTTATAGAAAGCCAACCGACCGTAACACTTTTTTGCATTTTAAGAGCATGCATCCCCAACGGCTCAAAGAGAGTCTCCCTTTTTCTCAGTTTTTACGATTCAGGAGAAATTGTTCTGACCGGGGTGACTATAAGCATAAATCTAAACAGCTTAGCAGGTATTTTTTGGAGAGGGGGTACCCTAGGAGAATAGTAAATCAAGCATATCACAGAGCATTATATAACCGTAGAAGTTTATTATTGATGGAGAGGTTTGTGCCTCGGGGGCAGGATTTTGATTCAATCCATGTCAATTTAATCACCAAGTACTCCCCCCTAAGCACGGCTATTCAACGAGTGATTAAAAAACATAGTAACATTTTGACAGCAGTTCCAGGGCTAATAGACAAAAAAAGTCCGTTGTGTTTGGCAGAGAGATCGCAATCTTAAGGAAAGGTTGAGTCCTGCGGAGGTTGGCTCATTGGTAGCCCCTATACCATTGATTGAGAGGGGTCATCAGGCTTGTGGAGTTTGTGAGATGTGTGACATTGCTTTGACAGTTTCAGAATTTCATTATGCAGGACAGACAGTTTCTTTGAAATTTGCTACTACATGTGTTTCTAGTAATGTTGTTTATGTGATTTTGTGCCCGTGTGGGTTGGCTTACGTAGGTAAAACCACTCGTCTTTTTAGGACAAGGCTGAGAGAGCACAAAAGCAGATTGAAACAAAGTGAAAGAAGCTCCGATTGTTCGGCACTGCTTACTCATGGGACATGAATTTAAAGATCTCCGTTGTCTGTGTATAGATCAGGTATTTAAAGGGCGCTGTGGTAGAACCCTTGATACTGAGCTGGTCACTACGGAACAACGATGGATTTTCAAATTGAATACAGTTGAGCCTCATGGCCTAAATGTAGGGATAGACTGGACAGCTTGTTTGTGAAGCTCCATAATGATGTTGATAGAATTAAGTTTGCACGTTTGGAACAATTTTTGTTTCTTTGAAGGGACGAACTGATGGCTGATTACAGCTGTTTAGTAGCGCCATGATAGAGGAATGCGTCTAAGAGAACTAGTTTTGAGTGCCTTTATAAGTGGGGGAATAAAGTGTTTTGTTGATTGCAATTATTCCTTGGATCGAGAGTGATCGTGTTTTCAGTATTTTGAGGATAATTATTATTGAGCGAGGGTTGTAATGTTGACGTTCCAGCATAGGGAGGAGAGATGGGTGGAGTTACCCGGTATGACGTGATCAGTGGGGTTTTAAATATGGAGGTCGGCTGCTATAGTCCGCATGCGCGGCGTTTTTCTCGGCCCGGGAAGAAGATTGAGTAACGATTTGAAGAAGTGGGTCAAGCTTTAAAGTTAGAACGTTGGCAGCATTTGCGGTGAGAATTTGAACTGCTTTTATGTTGGTGGTGGAGAGGTATTTTTAACTTTAGGGTATTTTATTAGTATAGAGAATTGGTGGTTTGACTATAATAAAAATTGTTTTGTTTTTATACATCATTTTAATGGAAATTGGTATAGGATCCCCTGAGGAACCATAGATGTGAAACACGAGATTGGTACCTGAGGCAAGCGTCGGGATCGATAATAATCTGGGATCGAAAATAGTTTGAGCACACCAAAGGAATCCAGTCAAGTGATTATGAGAACATTTGAAGAGTTGAATACTATAGTTTATTAATGTTGCATCATTGGACTGGCTCACCCGTTGTGAATGCACATAAGGTCATTGATGCGATAAGGCACGCTACTTTCCAGGACGCGAGTCGGAAAGTTGTGCCGAACAAGTCTGAGACCTTTTTTATAATTGAGTCAAGTTAACTAAATTAATATTTCTGGTTTAGTTGAAGTTTAAGTTAAAGTTTGAATATTTTCTATACGTTCGAGTTAGTTGTGAACGACTTGTTTTATCAGTATAATTAGTTTATCGTTCCAAAGACGACCAAGCAATCAGGGGGATGACCCCAGCAAGCTGCTAACCCAAGGTGAGATGGGTCATGCTTCCTCCCATGGATCTCTGACACTGAAACCCGGGATGGCGGGTAGGAGTTGTATTAAGTCTGAAAGAGATGCTGAAGCACAGCCTGGCCAAACGAGGCATCCCGACAGGAGTCCTTGTCTAAGCAAGAGTGAGCTGTAAAGGTGTGTACCGAAGCCCAAGTGTCTGCTCTACAGATGTCATCAATGGACACAGAATGAAGATTAGCCGTTGAGGCTGCCATTGCTCTCACACTGTGAGCTGTGACATGGCCTTCGAGAGAAAGTCCCTTACTCTCATAAGCAAAGGATATGCAATTTGCAATCCATCTAGAGAGCGTTGACTAGAATCAAAAGCAACAAAAAGCTGAGAAAATTTTCTATGTTGCTTAGTTCTTTGAAGATAAAAAGCCAAGGTGCTTTTACAATCTAAAGTATGAAGGTTCCTTTCTGCATTAGAGGCATGAGGCCTAGGGAAGAATACAGGAAGGTAAACTGCTTGGTTTAAATGAAAGGGCGAAACCACCTTTGGCATAAAGTGGGGATGAGTCCGAAGAACTACCTTATGGTGAAATCTTGTATAAGGAGGATCCGCCACTAAGGCCTGTAACTCACTGATGCGTCTTGCAGAAGTGAGAGCAACTAGGACGATGACCTTCCACAAAATAAATTTTAGGGCTGTAGTGGCTAAAGGCTCAAAGGGTGGTTTCATGAGCTGCCCGAGAACAAGATTCAGATCCCATGCCACCGGCGGTAGCTCAATGGGAGGTTTTGTTAAGAGCAGACCTCTCATAAATCTCGCTACGAGTGGATGAGAGGAAATAGGTTGTCCATCCAGAGGTTTGCAAAAAGCAGCAATGGCACTAAGATGGACCCTTACTGAATTGGTTTTAAGATCAGAATCTGATAAATGGAGGAGATACTCCAGAAGCGATTCCACAGGCACTGTATGGAGGTTAAGTCCCCTTTGAGAACACCATACACAGCCATAAATAAACCTCGGGAACGCTTTCAGATTGTCAAAAAACTGACAAGAGCACCTAATAACTCCGACCAGCTACCAAACATCCCACCAGAACTATTAGCCCGACAATACAAACAGCTTCAACCACCACAAAATCCACACCTGAACGCCGAGACAACCAAAACAACCCACTGCACCATCATGAACAGAGACTGGAGTACCTTCGAAGCAACCAAAGAAGAAGAAATATCATCCACCATCTCCTGCCTAAACACCACCACCTCCCCGCTAGACCCCTGCCCCACTGACTGGATAAAGAAATCCAAAGAAGACCTGAGCGCACCATTAACCCACATTGTCAATGAATCCTTCACCCAAGGACACATGCCTGACATCCTCAAAACCACAATCATTCGACCAACCCTAAAAAAGAACATCCTGGATCCCCTAGACCCCACCTCCTACAGGCCGATAGCAAGCCTCCCATTCACCGCCAAGATAATCGAGAAGGTAGTCCAGCGGCAGCTTCAAGAACATTTAGACAACATCATCATACTGGACCCACAGCAACACGGTTTCCGTCCACTACATGGAGTTGAGACCCTCATGACCACACTGATGAACACCCTCATCATAGGAACCCAGGCAAAACACTCCGGATACGCCATGATCTTCCTAGACATATCAGCAGCCTTCGACACCATCTCCCACAACATCCTCATGCGCAGACTCCAAACAATTGGGATCAAAGATACTGTACTCCAATGGTTCCAATCCTACCTAACTAACCGACAGCAATTGATCCGTACCAGCACCTCAACCTCGCCCCCCTTCCAGCAACATCAGGGAGTACCTCAAGGATCCACACTATCAGCCATGCTCTTCAACATCTACCTCCGACCACTCTGCTCAGTCATACGTACCCACAACATCAACTTCCACATATATGCTGATGACATAATGCTCTATGCCCCAATTACAACCTCAAACCCAACAAATGAACATCTATCAGCATACTTCACCAATGTATCCAACTGGCTACAAGAAAACAACCTGTCCATTAACATAAAGAAAACCGAAGCTCTCATAGCAACAAAGGACCCGGACTTCAAGCCACCTACACACCTCAACGTAGGAACCACACAAATTCAAAATCTGGGCATTATCATTGACCAAGCTCTAACCTTCAAGCAACAAATCACTAAAACCACCGGAACTATATTCCACAAAGCTAAAACTGTACAACGTCTCCAACCCCTCCTCGAACCTCAAGACTTCAGGACAGTAATGCAGGCTATGACACTCCCACATCTGGACTACTGCAACATAATCTACCATGGACTACCCGCCACACAGACCAACCCCCTCCGAACTGCCTTGAACACCACAGCAAGAATCATTCAGAATGCAAAGAAACAAGACCACATCACCCCAATTCTGAGGGACCTACACATACTTCCCCTCGAGGCAAGAATTAAATACAAAGCTATTCTACTCACCCACAAAGCCATCCACCAAACACAGAGCACTCAGCTCCGCACCCTACTGCCTCGTCAAGCCCACAGCAAAACAACCAGACAGACCTCCAGCAACTTCCTCACCATCCCTCACAAAAGAACCAAATGCACACAACGGACCTGCAACAGAGCCTTTGAACTTTATGCTCCGTCCCTCTGGAATTCTCTACCGAACCACCTCAAGAACAATAGCAACCTCTTGTCATTCAAAAAAACAGCTAAAAACCATCCTATTCCAAGAATATCTCAAAACAGAAACAAACTCCCACAAATAACTGCCCAATCCCCTAACCCACTCATCAAGAACGTATGATCAAAAACTATGTACTTTGTCCATGTCTATGTCCATCCTTACCGAAATCATCAATGTTGCCCTCCTGGTGATGGCCCTACTCCTTTAACTGATTACCCCCCCCCCTTTTCTTGTTGCACCGCTTTGACCCGGTGAAAAGCGGGATATAAATACAGTTAAATAAATAAATAAAATAAATACAGAGAATCTCTTCCACTTAAAAGCATAGGATCACCTTGTGGAAGGCTTTCTGGAAGCCACAAGGATATCCTTTACCTGTTGAGACAGGTTGATATCCGGGAGTCCTAGGCTTTCAGTAACCAGGCCCTGAGGTGCAGGGATTGGGGATTTGGGTGCAATAGTGTCCCATTCTCCTGGGAAAGAAGATCTGGAGCACATCCCAACTCGAGAGGTGTGGCTTGAGAGAGACGCAGAAGCAGAGGATACCACGTCTGCCATGGCCAACGTGGAGCTATGACCTCTCTCTCTTTGAAGCTTGAACATAGTTTTGGGAATGAAGGGAATGGGTGGGAAGGCATTGAGGAAGTCCCGACCCCAGTGGAGGAGGAAAGCATACCTTGCCTGACAGTTTTGAGCTGGAATTCTGGAACAAAATTGGGGAAGTTTGGCATTCTGTGGACTTGCAAAGAGGTCTATATCTGGCGTCCCCCAGATTCGAAACACTTGAGCAAGCTGGTCTGAGTGCAGAGACCATTCGTGTGGCAGCAGTATTCGATTGAGTTTGTCTGCCCAAAGATTTTGAATGCCCGGAAGATATACCACTAGAAGGTGGATTTGAAGCTCTCTGGCAAGGGCCCACAGTCGCAAAGCTTCGTTGCATAACGACAGAGAGCCTATTCCGCCCTGTTTGTTCACATAGAACATGGCTACTTGATTGATGGTCTGGACCAGAACTGTCTTACAGCTGAGATGGGCCTGAAAAACTCGGACAGCATGGAGAATGGCTCTGAGTTCTAGGAGGTTTATGTGAAGACAAGCCTCATGTGGGGTCCAGAGACCCTGAGTTGATAGATCGTGCAAGTGAGCCCCCAACCCAACTTGGATGCATCTATTGTTAGGGGGGTTTGGCATAGAGACTGCTGGAAAGGAGAGCCCACAAGAAGGTTTTCCAGTGACTGCCACCAATGCAGGGATGAAATGAGACGTGTGGAGTTTCTGATTTTGTCTGTTAGCCAACTCAAGGCCTGTGTCCATTGAGAGGACAGGGTCCACTGGGATGCGAGCTTATGAAGGCGAGCATAGGGAACCACATGGACAGTGGATGCCATATGCCCCAGAAGCTGAAGCATCTCCCAAGCAGTCAGGAAGACTTTCATAGCTGCTTGGGAGGCCAGCTGTACTATACGAAGACAACGTGGCTGTGGCAGGAAAGCCCTTGACTGCCTTGTGTCTAGACAAGCCCCGATGAATTCTAGAGACTGAGAAGGGGTGAGATGAGATTTTGGGAGGTTTATGACTAGTCCCAAATACCAGAGGATTCGCATAGTGCGAGAAAGAGCGAAACTGGCTTCTGGAGCTGTTGATGCTCGAATGAGCCAGTCGTCTAAGTAGGGGAAGACGAATATTCCTAGAGTTCTCAGGAATGCTGCTATTACTGCCATGCATTTTGTGAAGACTCTTGGGGCAGAAGCCAGACCGAAGGGAAGAACCCTGTATTGGAAGTGTCTTCCCTGGAAAAGGAATCAAAGGAATTTCCTGTGATCTGCATGGATGAGAATATGCATATATGCATCCTTTAGATCTAGAGAACATAGCCAGTCCTGACTCTGAAGGTATGGCAGGAGTGTTCCGAGGGAGATCATCTTGAAATTTTCCCGGAAATAATACTTGTTTAATTCTCTGAGGTGCAGAATAGGCCTGTGTCCCCCTGTTTTCTTTGGGATGAGAAAGTAGGGGGAGTAGAACCCCGTACCCTGTTGGAATATGGGTACCTCTTCTATTGCTCCCTGAGCAAGAAGTGATGCGACCTCCTGACCCAAGAGATTGGTGGCAGGGACCCGAGAATTGAACTGTCTTATGATTGTAGGAGGGGGCATGCTGTGAAAATGAAGTCTGTACCCCTCATACAATGGACAAGGTCCAGTTTTCTGATGTTATGTGTTACCATCTTCTGGCAAAATGGCATAATCTGCCCGGGATGGTAAAGGGTTCTGGACCTTTCAGGGGCAAAACGACTAAGTTCTCTAGGAAGGAGTCAAAGCCCCTGAGGAGGCTGAGTCTGTTGAGCTGGTTGAGCTCTAGGAACTTGTGGCTTCCTCTGCTGTCTGGTCTGTTGCTGCCCCTTTTGGGGAACATGAACTAGACAGTGGCCCTGATGGGTGTAAGATGGGTAAAACCTCTTTTTCTTGTTGAAAAAGGGTTTCTTGACTGACTTTCTTTGCTGGGTTGGCTGTAGACTTTGATAATCTGTTCAAGATAGTATTTTCAGATTCAATCTGATTAGCCTTGTCTTGCCAATCCTTGCCAAAGAGATTTTCTCCTGTGCAAGGAATATTTACCAGTTTATCTTGCACCCATTGTTCTAAGTCTGATGCCTGAAGCCAGGCAATACGACGTGTACCGATGGAGATAGCAGAGGTTCTGCTAATGCATTCAAAGCAATCAAAGGTTGCATGGTTTACAAACTTAGAGACATCCTGGGCATGTTTGACCAGAGTGTGGAATTCACCCCTTTTTTCCTCAGGGAGAAGAGGGCTCATGAGCTCCGTCTCCTGCAACTTCTTTGAGGAACATTCCCATATAGAGAATGTAGGAGCTAATCCTGGCTGCCAACATGGAGGTTTGGAAACATCGACGCTCAAAGGCATCGAGCGTCCTCAATTCACGGCCCGGAGGAGTGGAAGAATGTGTTTTAGCACTCTTATTCCTATGCATCGCCGATTCTACTACCATTGAATGGTGTGGTAACTGAGTTTTTTGAAAGCCAGGACAGCTTGGAACTCAGTACATGGTATTGAGTCGTCGGGAGTGTGGAGACACCGTTAAAGGAGTTTCCCACATTCTTAGCATGAGATCATGCAAGATTCTGTGAATGGGCAGGATAGCTGCCTCTTTAGGAGCCTTAGGGTACTGAAGAATTTCTAATTCTTTTGCTCTGGGTTCCTTCTCTGGAGTCACCGCGATTGCAAGACCCCGAGCTAAATCACGTATAAAATCCTGGAAGGATATGTCTTCTGGAGGAGACAATCTGCATTGAGGAGGAGGAGATGGATCCTCCTGAAGGATAGCTCTGGTACCAGCAGAGTCAGAGTCATCGTAATCGGATGATTCGAAGTATCTCTGCGCCGGGTGTTCCTGCAACACACGGTACCGGAACCGCTCGAAGTTGGTATCGGGTTGTCTCAGTACTGGTCTATCGATACCTGAAATAGACTCAAGGCTTGGCATGGGGGGAAGCATACCCGCCGAGGCACTTGTAGCGGTCTTAGCGGTAACGAAGCTGCTAAGAGGGCTGCTAAACTGCGTTCAATAGCGAAGATTCTCTGATCCATCGCTCCTGCCGATGCCTGGGTGTCGGTACCAGTGGAAGTGGCTAAGACCCCAGAACATGGCACCAGTAGTTCTTCAGTGGTGGAAGCCTCTGAAACATTCTGGAGCCTCATTAATGCTTTGGAGACCAAGGCCTCCTGCCGGGGCTGTTTTGCCGGTGAACTTTCCTTGAGGGCAACGCCAGTGGCATCTTGATACCTGGAAGGAGATCTACCCTTTGAGGACCAGCCAGTCTTAGAAGACTTAGGTTTAGTTACCTGAGATCCATGGGAGGAAGATGAAGCCCTGGAAGACGTCGATGCAACTGACATAGTATCTGCGGCAAAAAGGGTACAGAGTTTTGCAGCTCTATTCTGCAGGCCCCTCTTGGTCATCTTTCTGCAAGAGAGACATTCCTAAACACTTAAGACACCATTCATGGATGTCGGTGACGGATATGGTACCGCCACATTTAGAACATTTCTGGAAACCACTAGCAGGTTTGAAGAAAAGTGGGCCTAATGCCCAAAATGGCGCCTAGCACCGAGAGGGGAAAGGCCCCTGAAGAAAAATCTTTTAGAAAGCTAGTTTGTTTTTTTTGAAAAAGAAGAAAAGAGAACCGGCGGTACCGTTAGGCATCGAATGAAGGCAGACGTGACCACAAAAAACAAAAGAATAAGGATACATTTTTCTGCGGTGACAGGGTATGCGTCCTGTCGGGTCTGCGGAAAACAAAGAACTGAAGAGGGAGAGTTGGAAAGGCAGCACGCAGGCGCTGTGGGATGCTCCCAAAAGCTTTCCTATTGGATGCTGGGGAGTGTTCCCACGCAGGCTCCGTCGGTACCAACGATACCCATATGTGAAGACTACATTCCTGCTTGTTCCTGGAGATGTGTTTATTTAAAACAAAAAGGGCTTGCAGTGAAAAGTGGAAGATGACGCGCTCTTTAGTCCATGGGGGCGAGAACAGTGCTGTACATGGTAAACTGAAAATTAGCTGCTAGAATATTAATTTCTTTTGGGTGCAGGGCCAGTGCAAGGAGATGAGGTGCCCTAGGTGAACCTCATCTCTTGTGCCTCCCTCCCCACACCCTCTCTGGCCCCCATTGCCGCCGCCGCCCCTTTCTGGGACCTGCAGGAGTGCTAATGGCCTCAAACAACCCCGCAGCGCTTACCCTAAAGCTTTGGCGCCATGGGACTGTTCGCTTGCACCCCCACGCAAACTGGAAGTCAGCAACGGGAGGTGGAGGGGGACAAAAGCCAAATAGCCCTGTGGCACAGAAGTGTATGGTGTCAAAATTCTGTTTGAGGCCAGTACCACCACTGCAAGTTCCGGAGAGAAATGGCTACAGTGGACTGCCCTAGGAGTCACCTAGTTTTCTTAATAGTCCTGTTTGGGTGTGTAACACTTAACTGACCTCCAGCAGCTTATGAATCTCTCAGAAAGACCAGTAATTGCAGTATCTTATAGGCTCAGAAAAGTGCCATACCCATGCTGACATTTCATAGTCATGCTGACCTTTTTCCAGTTTGCTAGGTCACTCACCAAGCAAGAGTACTATATCCATCTGAAACTCGCTGTCCCTCATCTCTTTGCAATGCTCAATTCTCTTTTCAAAGTTCCTCCATCCCCAACCCCTCCTTCGCCTTCTGCCCAAACTTTGGCTGACTACTTCCATGATGCAATTCACAAGATTAGTCCCCTCCTTTACTCTCAAATCTTTCTTTCAACCTCCTTTGCCCTTTCTTCCTTTTCTAATATCACTGAACTGGAAAAGGCACATCTTATCTCCTCCTTCAAACTCACTACGTGCTCTTCTGATCCCATTCCCATCTGTCTCCACTGCTGTCATTCCTTCCATCTGGCATATCCTAAACCTATCCTTCTCCATAACAACTGTTCCTGCTACCTTCAAACATGCTGTGGTCACACTCTCTCAGAATCCTTCACTGGACCCTGTCTGCCTTCAATTGGTCCATCTCCCTCCTCCCTTCGCCATGCACACTACTCAAACATGTGTTTCACTGCTGCTGTCTTGACTTTCTTTCCTCTCTAGCCATTCTGGATGCATTCCAATCTGGTTTTTTTCTTCTATATTTTACAGAATCGGCCCTTACCAAAGTCTCCAGTGCCCTGCCCTGACCAAATCTAAGGGTCTCTATTCAATCCTCATCCTTGACTTATGTGCTGCTTTGGATACGCTTGATCGCCACCTTCTCCTCGATACCGTGTTCTCACTTGGATTTAGGGGCTCTGCTCTGTCCTGGTTTTCTTCTCTCTTATTGCACTTTTGCCATATGTTTTGGTGGATTCTCCTCCACTTCTGTTCAGTGTACCCCAGGGCTTTGTCTTGGAACCCCCTTTTCCCTCTATATACTCATTCCGTTGGTGCCCTGATATCCTCCCATGGTTTTCAGTACTATCTTTACACTGATGACTCTCAGATCTACCTCTCCCCAACAGAAGTCTCTCCCCAAATCTCAGCCTGCTTGTCCTGATATTGCTGCCTGGATGCCCTGCTGCCTTCTGAAACAGAACATAGTGAAGATGAGTGTCTTATCTTTCCCCTCAAACCCACTTCCCCCCTTCTCTATTTCTGTAGATAACAGGGTCATCCATCCTCCCTGTTTCCTCTGCTTGCAACATTGAGGTCATCTTTGACTCTTCTCTCTTTCTCTGCCCATATTCAGCAGATAAAGAAAGAACAAGTTTTAGCTAACAAAAGCAAAATTTGTCCCTTCCTCTCTGAGCACACTACCAAGACCCTTACCCAGTCTTGTCACCTCCAGTCTGCAACCTGCTATCATCTCTCTCCAGTCCTCTGTTCAATATTCATCTTCACAACTAATCTTCTGCCAGCGTCACTATTCTCATATAGCCCATCTTCTGAAATAATATCACTGGCTCCCTGTTTCTGCTACTCACCTACACATGCATGCACTCTGCAGCTCCTCATTACCTCTCCTTGTTCATCTCCCTCTACAACTCTCCTCGGGAATTCTGCTCATCAGGCAAATTGCTGTTATCTGTGCCTCTCTCTTTTACTGCTAACCCCAGACTTTCATTCCACCTTACTGCCGCAAATGCCTGGAACAGACTATCTGAATCAGTACATCAGGCTCCATCTCTGGTCCTATTCAAATCCGGGCTGAAAACGCACTTCTTTCAAGGCTGCTGTTTGCTCTGTGCGTATTGATTAGATTGAGCATGGATGTTGCTTACATGTCTGTATATAGTGCTATGTATGCTTTGTAGCACCACACAAAAAGATTAGCAGAGGTAGTAATCATGCTGGAGCATCGCTAGAGGGGGCAGGTTTAGTGCAGTATACCAACTGGGCAATCTTTCACAACTGAACAGTTAAATCAACACACACATGAATCACTGCTACATTCACAAATTTTTGCCCACCATTTGTCATATTGACAAAACATAGCCAGAGAGAGAAGTTGTAGAAGCAGCATTTAGAGAAAGCAATCTTTTGATGCTTGCTCCTGCAATATTGGCTCTATGATGGACTCTCAAGCATTTCCCACCCATACAAATCAGACATCAGCATCCCAAAATATTTAAAAAACCGCAGCAAGGCATCCTAGGCTGCATACAGTGGAGGCGACCACTTTTGGGTAGTTGAAGGCATGCTGTCCGATGTCCTATGCTCAGGGACGCTTTATTATGTGAACGGAAATCCGGACCATAAACAACCTCCCCCAATTCCGAAAATCCCTCAAGCACCATCTATTTCAACAACACTTCTGTAACTCTGACATCATCACCTAGGCAGCTTATCTCGACCCAACAGTCTCTCAACCCAGTGCTGCCTAAACAATTCCCAATGTTATCGTCCCTCTACACCTAGACACCCATCATAGGGCTTGTATTTGTAGACTCAACTACGATATGACCCCCTTTCTGTACATAGTGTATAAAGTTCACCTGTTACCCATGTTTAAACTTCCTGTTTTATGTAAGTTCAATGTCTGAACGTTCAGCATTGTACAAACCTGTTCATTGTAAACCGCGCTGATGCGGAATAGTGCGGTATAGAAATACAATAAATAAATAAAATAAATAAACATATACTCCTGTCGAGAATCAGCCTTATAGAATGAAATAACTCAACTTCTAACATAAGTATATTGAAGATGCGATACGTACACTAGCTATAAACCGGAAATCAGATTTTAATTTCTTACCTTGGTGAAAATAGATTCCAGACACCCATAAGACCGGAAGGAAGATTGGGAAATATTCCGAGCAGTTTACTCTGTGAGGAAGCAGCAGCCCAAACATGTATAAGAAAAATACAGTCAACCTTGGAAAAAACAATGCTTCAAAAGGTAAACCTCTCTCACCCTGGTCAGTATGTAATCCGAATGGTGGATTCTGCATTATGCTAGCTTGTGCCCTGTGACAGATTGCTCTTTTTCATCCTGCAGCAACTAGCCTTCACAAACCCCAGGAATTGCAGCTATGGTGAGAGTGTAGACCACCACACCAAAAGAGAGCTGTGCACAGTCGCAGTTCCTTCCTTGCCCTTTGGGGACCCAACACTGGGAGTCAACAACTGTAATAGCAGCTTCACCTGTAACAATGCTAAAGGCCACTCAGCTCTAGAAGTGAACTTCAGGGTTCACATTCAAGGGCAAACATCATGGAGGAAACCTGCAAAGGCCCTTCAGAAATTGAATCCTAGGCCACATCTGATAAGAACAGATAGAGTTCACACATTTAAAAAAACATAGGAACTGGAGATAATTTGTATGTTTTTTTTCCTCTCTGGGAAAAGCAGGGTAATTAGTGAAGACTGCTTTCATAATTTTAGAGGTTTTTATACTTTTGTTTTTTCTGATGGTATAATTTCCTTTAGGTGCAGGTGAGCTCCCGATAATGTGGGCTAATGTTTGGTATGAATTGTTATCTTTTTCCAGTGTTTATTGCTTTTTGTTTTTGTTCTCCTCATACATTCCATGTATTTTTGGTACCATTTATCCTGAATGGAATTATTTCATAAACTTAATTAAAAACCCCTGAAAAAACTTAGGAACATAACTGCTATATGGGTCAGACCAAAGGCCCATCAAGCCCAGTATCCTGTTTTCAACATGCCAAGTACTGATAGGAATTCAAAAGAAACCAGATGGTTAAAATAATTGATGCATCTTTATGTGACTGGCCCAGTGCTAATGCCCGTGTAACTTCCACGTGGAAGGTCCCCAGTTTGATTTATGGATTGGATCCTTCCATAACTTGAGCTGTCCAGGACTGGGGATGCTATAGAGATAGCTTCACAGCCCTCGTGGAAAAAGGACCACAGCCATAATGGGGAGGAGCTGGTGGCTGGAGTTAGGACACATGACACAGGGTACAATGACCAGACTACTGATGGTGGGGGAGAGATTGTTGAGATAAGAGAAAAATCTCCCAAGTCTTGATAAACAAAGACTCAGGGTGCCAGGATCCCATCTCTCTGGTTCCAACTGAACTGGAAGGAAGGTGAAGGAGCAACCAGGCAAAAAAAAAACCTGGCAAGGAAACGAGGAGAGGGCTTTCTAATGGCATATAGCAATCCCATATGAGGTCAAATGGTTGATATGTACTGTTACGCAAAGCTTCCTAAACAGAACCAACAGTGAGAAAGTTCAAAAGCAGAAGTAAATGTCTGAGTTTGGGTTTGGTCATGGCTACAGGACATGGGAGGATGTAGTGAGAAAGTTTAATGTATCTGTCTTATTCTAAGAGGCATGGCTAGTTCCCAGGGTAGAGGCTCCGACTAAGAACCTCAAGTACATTTACAAATCTTTTATCCATTCATCACAGACAGCTTCAAGTTAATGAAAACAAACCATTTTTCAACAAATGACTTTTTTTCTGTTGGCACGGAATGGGAAGTATTTTGAGTAAGGCCAAGAGAGTTAAAATAAGCTGAACTTACTGAGCTCTGTAGATCCTCTCAAACTCTGGACTCCCTGATGTATTGGGAGGGGAGATTTTGTACTTACGCCGGGCATAGATCACCTGCAGAGAAAAGTAAGCTACAAAAAAAAAAAGCAGGACAGTCAGTCACTTCACTGTAAATACCACACAGTGACCAATCACTAGAGCAGGAGCCTGGCAAACTGGGAAAATGCACATTCATGAAAACATTATGGGGCTACTGTATAAGCAGCTGACTATTTTTAGGCAACAATGTATCTGAACAACAGTATTTTAGTCATTTATGCATGTAAAGGACCTCAATAAAATGCTAACATAAAAGAACATGCGTTGCTTGCATCGCATGTACTTTCACTGTGGCGTGCATATGGTCAAGGTTTGGGAAGAGCGTAGGCAGCGTCAGTAAGTATGCACATTTATAAAATATAGTAATTTATGCAGGTACTTGCAAAAAAGTATGCAAGGGCATTTACACAAGCCTTAACTTATGGTACATTCTCTCACACACTCATGTTTTATAAAGTCAATAACACACATATTTGACTTTATAAAATAGGCATAAAATATATGTGAGAGAAATGTGTGTTAACTAGGTGCTACTTTAATAAATCACTCTCCACCTAAATGTAATAGATAAGGAGCAGGATTTAAAACACTGCTCAACTTAACTTTATTTTCAGTGCCACTCTCCAAATAGGTAGCACATTTCCTATATCATTTCAATCCAAAACAGAAGTGAAAAAAGTAAATAAATAAAAGTAATTTTCCCTGTCGTAATTAGTGCACACTACTGGCGAATAGTGTATACTATCGTTCAAAGTGCGCACTTTGGGTGGAATGTACATGTGCAAATGTGGGCACCCATTATTGAGTGATAGTGTGTACTATTGGCAAATAGTGCGTGCTATTAACAAACTTTCCTCCCAAAACAAAACTTTTTAAAAAAGAAAACATGCAAATGACACAGGACTTAACAAAACAAATAGTTTTGCCCTGCACACTCCTAATACGGATTTACCAAAGAGCATGCCAGCACTATCTGTTCAGTGGCTTAATATCACGGCTAAAATAGATAATTCCTGACAGTGCCTTAATTCCCTTCAACTTTACCCTTAATTATATAAATAGAACTGGGCCATCTAGCAATTTAAATAACCCGATCTATAACACACCTAAAAGTCTACAGATAAGGGAGTTATGCATTGGCCACCCTTTGGCTAGGCCAAATCTTCCTTTGAATATCAGGCCAAAGGAAGACCATCTGTATATTTACTCTCCCAATATATTTATAGGGATAATTTTAGACACGCATTTTCTGTGTATAAAGTCTGTTTTACACATGGCAAGGGACTAAAAAACTGTGTGAGGGTCAGGGTATATACAAGTAAAATGTAGACAGGATACTGGGCTTGATGGACCTTGTTCTGACCCAGTATGGCATGTCTTATGTTCTTAGACACACAACAAAGCTACATCTAGTTATGTGCATTTACATAAAGGTGCTCTCTGGGGTTTAGCTTGGGTGAATCTGGGCCAGAGTTGCGAAGTGCATGCATATTTTACTGTATAAAATGCACGTGTACATGTGTAAAGCACACATATTTATACCTTATCCAGAGCAGGAGTAAATTTAGTTATTGCACAACCTTTTTCATAAAGGCATAGGTAGGTCACATACACATGTAAACTGTGATAGCAGAAAGCCATTATTTACCTTAGAAGTACTGGAATCCCTAACAGGCTCTGCATTGCAAGCAAAGTGATACTGTGTGACTTTTAAATACAAGCTCTCTGCCTGAGAGCTCTTAAAGGGATTTTGGCCTTCATTTTTAAAAGCTAAATCTTTTTCTGTATTGCAAAAGGGGAATTGTTTTGTGGTGTTGGATAAAGCTCTGTCTATTAGAGTTCGTTGTTTTCCATTTCCAGCTTTCCATTCAGAGTGAACTCTTTGAAGCCACTGACCTCATGTTTACCATTTCCAGCTTTCCATTCAGAGTGAACTCTTTGAAGCCACTGACCTCATCAGGTGTTAGATCCCTCCCTACCCACTCCAGCTCCCACCCACCCCAGCTCCCACTCTCCCATATGAGAATTCTTGCTTTATAGAAAAGCTCCGCAATTAGCTAACATAGAACAGTGTTAGATCACACATAAAATAGATTAACTGCTTTTTCTCCTAAGGGACAACTGAGGAAAAGTTAGAGTTTTTGGTAGGTCTCTCTTATTTACTTCAACACAAACCAAAGCTACACCAACAAAGATAGCAGGGAAAAATCATATTGCCAAAGCTGTTGCCCCTGTTACAGCGTCTGCCTCTGTCTCTACAGAAAGCCTGATGCCAGTCGAAGAACCGGTTCCATGTGCAGGATGGCTGCGAGCTAAAGCCCTCATGAAACAAGTGGAGCAGCTCAGAGAAGAGGTGGTGAGGCCGAGAAACATTTGAGACAGCAAGAAGTACATTGATGAGATGCTTCTTGAATCAACCAAGCTGTCCAACAAAGGTGAAGATGGGAGGCTACAGAATGAAGAGAGTTGGACAAGAGCCATCAGAGCCTGCAGAATCAACAATCCAACTTCTCCAGCCTTTGAAATGAAGAACCAGTATGCAGCCCTGGAAGTGGAGGAGGTGAAAACAAACCAGGAAAGGGAAGAACCAGAACTCAAGCACCCCAAAGTTGCAGAATCAGTGACCACAAGGAAGCAAAGGGTAGTGATGATTGGTGACTCTAAGGCAGGGGTCTCAAACCCAGGGTCCTGGAGGGCCGCATACCAGTCAGGTTTTCAAGGTATCCCTAATGAATATGCATGAGATATATTTGCATGCACTGCCCCCATTGTATGCAAACATATCTCATGCATATTCATTAGGGATACCCTGAAAACCTGACTGGTTTGCAGCCCTCCAGGACTGGAGTTTGAGATCCCTGCTCTAAGGGGTACTGAGGCATTCATCTGCCGACCAGACTTGATGTCCAGAAAGGTATGCTGTCTGCCAGGTTCCAAAATCCAAGATGTTACAGAGAGTTTGCTGAGACTCATCAAGCTTACTGACTATTATGTGATGTTGCTCATTCATATTGGCACAAATGATTCTGCTAGGTATCCCTCAGAATGTATCAAAATTGACTTCATAGCTCTGGGATAGAGGGTAAAGCAGACAGGTGCACAGGTGATGTTCTCTTCAATCCTCCCTGCTGAGGACAAAGGCTGAGGCAGAGAAGCTCGCATCCGGAGATGAATGCATGGCTGCGTGGATGGTGTCATCAAGAGTGTTTTGGTTTCCTGGGATGATTTTCTAAGGGCTGCAGAGCAGAGATGGCATCCATCTGTCCAAGAAGGGTCAAATTGTATTCCGCAGCAGACTGGCTAACCTATTGAAGAGGGCTTTAAACTAGATTTGTTGGGGATGGGTGAAGAAAGCCCCCATGTAAGTGAAACATTAAAATACCTCTGTAGAAAAGAGAAAAAGGGGCAACATCTGGAAAGCAGTGTGTATAAATGCTCATAGCATGGGAAATAAGATCCTAGATGTTGAGGCTTTAATGGAAGAGGCTGACTTGGATTTAGTGGCGGTTACAGAGATATGGATTCATGGACAACCACGACTGGGATGTAATTATTCCGGACTATACTTTATTCAGGAAGGACAGGATAGGAAGAAGAGAATGAGGCGTGGCACTATAAGTAAACAATAATATTAAAGCTATAAAATTACAGGGCTTAAAAGGGAGCGAGGAGGCACTGAGTTAAACTAGAAAGAGGGAAAGGGAAATCCATTTATGATTTATTAAAATTTGATATACCATCCTTCAATACACCAGAGCAGTTCACAATAATAATCCATGAAATACGAGAAGTGGAAAAGAATTCCATTAAAAACAGAAAAGAAACAACTGCAGGATAAGGGAGGGAGGGGAGCTAAGCCTCAAAACAGTCACTGGGAGGTCAACTGAAATGCAGCTCAAAATAAATATGTCTTCAAGGCATTTTTGAACCTAGGATGAGGGAGCTCTAGCCGGATATCAGCTGACAACAAATTCCAAAGGTAAGCGGCCAAGAAGTAGAAGGCAGCATGTCTAGTGGATTCAAGGCATGCCTGGGATGGCAAAGATAGATAGACTGAGACTAAGAGAATTATGCAATATTCTGGAAGGTGCACGCGGGATGAGGAGAGAAGACAGATAACTCAGAAACCCAGAATGGAGAATTTTATATGCAAGGACAAGAAATTTATACTTGACATGGTAGAAAATTGATAACCAATGAAAGCGAATAAAGAGGAGTTACATGGTCAAACCTAGTAGCATGAAAGAGCAGATGAATGGCTGTATTTTGAATGGTTTGCAGACATGTGAGTTGAGCTTGAGAAATTCCTGTGTAAATAACGTTGTAGTAGTCAATTTGAAATCACCAATGAAAGTAGTAAAGTGTGTAAGGAAGCATCAGATAGGTAAGAGCAGACTGAACGAATTTGCCAAAGAGAAAAGAAGCACCTTTTTGCAACTGAATTAATATGATTACAGAAGGAAAGTTGAGTATCAAGAATAACTCCAAGGTAACGAAGTGGCTGGGAGAGAGGAATATAATAACCATCTATGATAGGGGAAATATTCGGAGAATTTAGATGACTTGTTAGCCAAAGTGTGGAGGTTTTAGTTGAATTTAACTTTGGGCAGTTGTTAAATAACCAGTTCACAAGCAAGGCAAGACAGTTGTTTAGCTTTGTGAGATCTGGAGTGTGCAGGTCTGTATGGTATAAGAGTAGGATGTCATCCACATAGTAATATACAGAGATACTCTGCTCCTGAATAAGATTGGCAAGTGGGGTGAGAAAGACATTAAATAAAAGAGGAGCTTTCTGGGACTCTACAGGGAGAACAGAATGCATTAGAGGTGGAACCCTGAGAAAACACTTTATAGGCTCTGGCAGAGAGAAATGTATGGAACCATTGAAACGCAGTACCACGCACACCTGCCGAATGTAGACGAGATAGTAAAATAGTGATTTACTAAATCGAAAGCACAGGATAGATCTAAAGATACAAATAGAAACATTACCTCGATCATGAGATTGACTTGTACAGTGGCATAAGTACCTCTTCCTTTCTGATTACCAGCAGAAAGGAAGAGGTACTTATGCCACTGTAACAAGTCACTGGTGAGGCCTCACTTGGAATACTGTGTTCAGTTTTGGAGACCGTATCTTGCAAAATATGTAAAAAGACTGGAAACTGTTCAGAGGAAGGCGACCAAAATGATTTGGAGCCTGCGTCAGAAGCCTTATGAGAAGAGACTTGAAGATCTAAATATGTACACTTTGGAGGAGAGGAGGGACAGGAGAGATATGATTCAGACCTTTAAATACTTAAAGAGAAATGAACAAACAAACCTCTTCCAAAGACGGGGAAGCTGTAAAACTAGAGGGCATAACATGAAGCTGCAAGGGGGTAAACTGAAAGGCAATGTCAGGAAATACTTTTTCTCTGAAAGGGTGGTGGATGCTTGGAATGCCCTCCCGATGGAAGTGGTGGGGCAAACATGGTGACGGAATTCAAAACGGCATGGGGCAAACACAGTGAATCCCTTTACAGCAACAGGATAAAATCAAAATAAACTGTACCATCTAACTTCTGAACCATCTAATGTCTCAACAAATAGGGGTGTCCTACATGTAGTGGTGGGTTCACCCCTAAACAAAGACATGGGGAGGGGTGGCCTGCACAGAGCAACAGGTGCACCTACTCTTGCCATCTTGCTGGGCAGACTAGATGGACCATGCTGGTCTTTATCTGCCATCATTTACTATGTTACTATGAACAGACTTCACTTAACACAGACAAGAGAACGGTTTCAGTGCTAAACCCTGTCCTGAAACCAGATTGACGCGGATGTAAACCAGTTTGTCAGTTCAAGGTGATTCTGTAATTGGTGGAAAACTCATTTCTCTAGAATCTTAAAAAGATAAGACAAGTTAGAGACTGGACGATAATGCATGGGGGAAGTGGGATCAAGTTTGGTGTGATATACAGATCTCCCTCACAGGGAGAAGAAGTGGACAGGGATTTAATAGAAGACATACACAGTATTGCTATGAAAGGAGAAGTGCTACCGATAAGTGATTTCAATATGTCAGATGTTGATTGGCACATCTCTGCTGTAGTATCATCTAGAAGTAAGAAGATCCTAGATTTCTCTACAGAGAACACTATTCCGGCATCTGGTAACAGAACCCATACATGAAGGGATCATACTGGACTTGGTGCTTACCAATGGGGAAAGTGTTTCTGATGTCATAGTGGGAGATCATCTTGCATCCAGTGATCACCAGATGGTGTAGTTCAGTATTAGGACTAGGGCTGATTAAAATCCATTCAAAAGCGAATGTCTTAGACTTTAGAAAAATTAACTTTGCAAAGATGGGACAATACCTCAAAAAATCGTTAGCGGGATGGGAACAGCTAGGGGATGTAGAAAAGCAAAGGGCAAAACTGAAAGGGGATATTTTAAAGGCAACAACCCTTTTTGTTAGACAGGTAAATAAATGTAAAAGGAAAAGGAGGCCGCTGTGGTTCTCAAAAGAAGTAGCTGAAAAGGTGAAGAAAAAGAGGGTGGCCTTCATAAAATACAAGAGATCATAGAGAGAGGAAGACAAGCATCTATTTTTGAAAAAAAAAATTAGAGAAGCTAGCAGTCAGGAAAGCAAAGGTACAAAAAGAAGAAAAAACAGTCAGTGCAATAACATGCAGGGATAAAATATTTTTCAGATATGTTAGTGAGAGAAGGAAGGGCAAAAGTGGTATTGTCAGACTCAAGGGTGAAGGGGAAGAATACGTAGAAGCTGATGAGGATAAAGCAGAATTGCTTAACAAATTTTTCTGCACTGTTTTCACAGATGAAGGGCCAGAAGCAGAACATCCATAAACAGGAACAGAATGATTTTCAGAAGACAGTGTTCATAAGGAACTAGCTAAACTAAAAGTAGACAGGACGATGGGACCGGATGGAATACATCCAGAGATATTACTTGAGGACGTTTTAGCAGCTCCACTGACTGACCTTTTCAATTCTTTATTAGAGCTGGAAGTGGTCCCAGAGGACTGGAGAAAGAAACACGTGGTCCCCTTACACAAAAACAGAAGTAAGGATGAAGATGAAAACTACAGGCTGGTTAGTTTAACCCCTGTGATGAGTAAAATATTGGAAACACTGCTAAAACAGAATAGTGAGGTTTCTGGAATCCAATGGATTGCAGGATCTGAGGCAGCATGGATTCACCAGAGGTAGATCTTGTCAGACAAATCTGATTGATTTCTTTGACTGAGTGACCAGGGAGTTGGACAGAGGGAGAGCCCTAGATGTGGTGTACTTAGATTTCAGTAAAGCCTTTGACACCATGCCACACAGGTGATTTATAAACAAACTGAGCACCCTAGGGATGGATCCTAAAGTGACTGGCTGTGTTAGAAATTGGTTGAATGGGAGGAAACAAAGGGTACAGGTAAATAGAGCTCACTGTGAGGTGGTGGTGGTTACCAGTGGTGTGCCCCAGGGATCTGTCCTTGGTCATATTCTTTTTAACATCTTTGTTAGTGATATTGCAGAAGGGCTGATGGGTAAGGTTTGCCTCTTTGCGGATGATACCAAAATCTGCAATAGAGTAGACACCCAGGAAGGTATAGATAACATGAGGAGGGATCTAGCTAAGTTTGAAGAATGGTTAAGAATTTGGCAGTTGGGATTTAGTATTAAAAAATGCAGGGCCATGCATTTGGGCTGCAAAAATCCAAGGGAGCAGTACAGTGTAGGGTGGAAAGTATTTCTGTCCATGAAAGAAGAGTGGTACCTGTGCATGATTGTTTCTGATAATCTTAAGTTGGCTAGACAGATAGAAAATGTGACGGCGAAAGCCAGAAGGATGCTTAGGTGCATAGGGAAAGGAATGGCCAGAAGAAAAAAGGAGGTGATAGTGCTTTTGTATAGGTCTCTGGTGGGACCTCATTTGGAGTGCTGTTCTGGGGACCATTCCTTCAAAATGATATAAACATGATGGAGTTGGTGCAGAGGGTGGCACTAAAATGGTGAGTGGTCTTTATTAGAAACCATACTGGATCAGATTTAAAGATCTTAATATGTATACATTAGAGGAAAGGTGGGACAGAGGAGATATGATAGATATTTAAATACCTTAATGGCATAAATGCACCAGAGGACAACCTCTTTCAATTGAAAGCAAGCTCTGCAACAAGGGGGCATAAGATGAGGATGAAAGGGGATAGACTCAGGAGTAATATGCGGAAATATTTCTTTATGGAAAGAGTAGTAGATGTGTGGAATAGTCTCCCAGTGGAGGTAGTAGAGCCAAAGACAGTATCTGAATTCAGAAAAGCATGGGACAAACACAGAAGATCTCTAAAGAAAAAGAAGATACTATAGTATTTTATATGGAACGGAAGACTAGATAGACCATGTGGTCTTTTTCTGCCGTCATGTTTCTATGTTTGTATTTAAAAGTGGGGACCCCCAGCATGCAGAAATTTTGAGGTAGTGTGGGGTTGGGACAGGCCAAAAATGTAGATGTGTATTCTGCATCTTATAATGGGAGACATGTCATTTTTTTAAAAATGCCCTCATTGACTTCTGCAATTTTAAAAAGTGTATATTATCACAAGGGCTGTACAGAAGGGTTTAAGGAAGTAAATCTCTTTAATCCTTTTATTTTATTATTTAAGAACATAAGATTTGCCATACTGGTCTACATCAAGGAAAGACAATGTCATCATAAAAAAAAAAAAAAAAAAAAAAAAAGAGAGAAAACCGATAAAAGAACTTAGGAAGGAAAAGGGGAAAAAACCTTCCGCAAATAATGAGTCTACATTTTCTAACTCATGAGTATTACAAAACCTTCTTATCTGACAGAAATTGGTTGAGTGGGAGAAGACAAAGGTATGGATAAATGGAGCTCACTGACCTTCCAGCCTCACATCCGGACCACCATATAGGAAAGTTTACTTCAAATTAAAAATGCTACGGAACCTATGCCCTCTCCTCCCCATTGAACATTTCCATTCAGTATGCCAGGCCTTCATCACTCCAATCCTGTACTACTGTAACTCCATATACCAGGGCCTCCCCAAATCCACCATCCTCCCCTTGAAGCTAGCCCAGAACACCGCTGCATGTACTATCTTTGGACACTCCAGATGCAGCCATGTCATGCCCATATTAAAACTCACTCCACTGGCTGCCAATCGCTTTAAGAGTCAAACGCAAAGTCCTCACCATCATTCACAAAGCCCGCTAAAACACCACATCCAGAACAACTTCAAGAACTCATCAGCACCCTCCACACCAATAGGCCACAACAGAGCACTCAAAACCTGCTGAACCTGCTTTCACGAATCTGCAAGAGCACCCAATATGCTCACCGGAGGGCCTTCATGCTCTATGCCCCCAAAATCTGGAATGCACTGCCCCCAACACTTCGGAACATTCAATCATCTCAAACCTTTAAGGAGCACCTAAAAACACACCTTTTCCAGGAGCACTATGGCAAGGATCAACAAATTGGATCATCACACGGACTCCCAGCAAACCCATTACATTCCTCCTTCCCCTCCCCTCTAGGCAAATGCCCACCAGATGGCCCCTTGCCTCCACCTGACACACATCCCCTCAGGTGAAGAAAATCTATCTGACCGATCTCTCACCTAACATCTCCTGCCCACTGAAACTTGATATGATCTAATCTCTTTACACTCTGATTTATACTCCCCCTCTATTTTTTGTTCACCGTTTTGGACTGGTAGAAAAATGGTATAGCAAATCCAGTTAATTAAATAAATGAAGATGATTTTGAACCTTCAACAAGGAGAAATTCCTAGAACAAGTACTACTGGAGCTTGAACAAATCACAACAGACCTTGACACTACCATCACCAACTGGAACAAAATTCTCCATAATGCATCAATCGCCCCGAACAAATCAGTCCATAATAACAGAAGGAAACACAACGCTCCATGGTTCTCAAGCAAAATCAATGAACAAAAGAAGCAACTAAAGAAAATGGAAAGACTATGGTGTCGAACCAAAAGCCAACACCATCTTACAAGATACAATGAAATGCAAGCCATATACCACAATATGAAACTACAAGAAGGAATGCCATACCAACCTAATAATGAAATCTTCTACATACTAAACAAGCTAATGAAAGAACCAGTGGAATCAGACAATCTAAACCCCATAGCCCCACAAGATCTTGCAGATTTCCTACAGTTAAAAAACACCCAGAAACCATCCGACAAACCAACCCAACCCTACTTACACAACACCAATGAGGAAACATGGGACTCATTCCACATCCTCACAGAAAAGCCCATTGACCCTCATCCAGTTAACTGGATTAAGCAAACAAGAGAATGTTTAATACCATAATCTATTAAAGATCATTGAATTATCACTTACTCAAGGATACCTTCCACCGCAACTCAAAAAAGCATCCATACGACCGATTCTGAAAAACAAGAACCTCAATAAGGACCCAAGCTCCTTCCGACTAATTACAAGCCTTCCTTTCATACCCAAGATAATTGGAAAAGTAGTCCATCAGCAACTTCAACACCATATAGACAACTATGCCCCACTGGACCCTCACCAGTATGGATTCAAACAAAATCACAGTGTTGAAATCCTAATTACATCACTTATGGACACCCTTATAAGGCATTGATAACATATATGAAGGATTTGCCCTATGCTTCATTGATATCACTGCTGCATTTGACTCCGTTAACCACAATACCCTACTACAAAGACTTTGAGATACAGGAATCAAAGGTACAGTACTAGATTGGTTTATCTCATACCTATCCCAGTGCAACCAGCAAGTGAGATCTGGAAACCAACAGTCCAGACCTTTCACCCAACAACAGGGGTCTCAAGGCTCGGCCCTCTCAGCATTACTTTTCAATATATATATTCAACCTATTTGCATCATCATAAAAGAGCACAACATTCATTATAAGATATTTGCAGATCTTATCATGGTTTCCACCCCCATAAACATCAGACATCTGGATTACTCGCAAATCATTCCAAGCCTCAAAGCAATGGCAAATTGGCTCAAAGAACAAAGCCTATCAAACTTAAAAAAATCTGAATTGCTACATATCACCAGGAACACTGTGTTTTCCCCACTGGATGCAATAAAGATCCTAGACTACACCCTAACTACTAAACAAAAAGTCAAATACCTCTGTATAACCTTTGACCAGCAACTCAGCTTCCAACCACACATAAAAAGAACAACCAGGACAGCCTACCACAAGCTTAGAACCATACACAAACTCAAACCGCTACTCAGTGATAGTGACTTCCGAACAATATGTCAAGCCATAATACCCCCCATATTAGATTATTGCAATGTAATCTACCATGGTCTTCCTAAGAAAACAATACTCCCCCTGAAACTGGTGCAAAACACTGCTGCAAGAATTATTACTGGAATCCTGTTCTCTGTATCTATGATACGGTCATATAACCAACACTCTACCAAGTACACTGGCTCCCGGTCACCGTACACTCTAAATACAATAATTTAATAATAATCTTCAAAATAATGAACAATCTATCTCCTCCAATTCTTCAACCAATGATCAAAAAACACATTAGACCAAAACAAGAAGAGGAGCTGATAATGGTATGTCAAGCAGGATGTCAAGCCATAGTAACACCAATATTGGATTACTGCAACATAATCTACCAAGGCCTCCCCAAGAAAACAATACTCCCTCTCCAACTAGTCCAAAACACTATAGCCCAAATTATCACTGGAACAGCTAGATACAGTCACACAACCCCACTCTGCAACAACTACATTGGCTCCCAGTCAATATACACTTCAAATACAAGGCATTAACAATAATCTTCAAGATAATCAACAACTTGTCACCCCCTGCCCTCCAGCCAATAAACAAGAAAACGCAACAAAACAGAACAAGAAGAACAATAAAACCCTGGAAACCCCAACAAGCAAGACGAAAGCCAGACAATCCACATGCAAAAGAGCCTTCTCCATGTATGCTCCCCCTCTATGGAATAATCTGCCTACAGACATATGAACCATCAATGACCTAGCAGATTTTAGGAAAGCTATAAAGACACATCTCTTTATAGAATATTATGGACTCACACAGTGACACACAATTCACCATACAGCACTCCTGGAAAGTTACAAAGTCTCAAACCACTACGAAAGACAATGGACCCACCACATGAAAACACTTATCCCTTTATCTTGTACAAATGCCCTGACTGTACCCTTAACCGGATATAACACTAAACAGATCAATACACTCGTGTGAATAATTAAAAGTTCTACTGTATCGTTGTACACCATGTAATCCTCCAAGTTCATCATCCTATTCTATGTAAAGTTGTTTTTGCTGTGATGTTCACTGTAAATCGCCCTGACTTAATGATAGGGCAGTATAGCAAACCTGTTAAATAAAAATATCCTGGAAACCCCACAATCATCAGAACAACAAGATTAGCTACTTGCCAAAGAGCTTTCTCCTTGTACGCTCCCCAACTGTGGAATGATCTACTCGCCTCAATACATGCAATTAAAGACCAATCAGACTACAGGAAAGACAAAAATTCACCTCTTTCTGGAATACTATGGTCCCACCCAATAAGAGTACTGATAACATGTATATGATCTGAAGAAAAAAAATCACATTATGGAACTTATTGGAACCCCCCATGAACATCCCGATTTAACCTCCCGGACTACTCCCTCAGCATATACATAATTATGTAACATACAACCCATACTATACCAATGTATCTGTATATAGTTAATTGCTAAAGAAACCCTTTGTATTCCACTTAATCTTCCAAGTTCTATACCCTGTTCTCTGTAAACGTTGGCTGCTATGATGTTCTCTGTAAACCACCTTGAATTAATGATAAAGCGGTATAAAAAAACCTGTTAAATAAATAAATAGAAATTGCTCCAAATGAGATGGATCAAAAAAAGAAAACTATTTACCTGCAAGTTCACCATGCACTTGCAGGAAAAGCACAGCAGCAGCTATTGCCAGAACCTTAGGTTGCAGAGTCAGAATTGCTTTCTACGAAGTCAACACATCTGGGAACACATTCAGCTTCTGACCACAAAATATAGCATCCTTATTTTTAAAGAAAAGTTTCAAAACCCTAACCTTTTCAGCTTCAGAACTAAATGTTACCAAAAGGGTGGACCTTTTTGATATATGTAAGGAATCTTCCAGGAATTTAGCCACATCCTGACTTTCACTAGGCAAGAATACAATCCAACTCACCTGAATTCAAATCATGAAGCTTAGTAGGTAAATAGTAACAACTCTGGAAAGGAATAGCATCTGACATTAACAAGACCCCTGGTAAAGTACTTTAACAAAATTTCAGCAGAAAATAAATTGGTTACAGGAAAATTAAGAAAACGCAAAATTTCTAGCTCAGGAGAAATTCTCCAGAGCTTCAATTTTGTAATGAATACCAAGGGAATCCTTAATTGAGGAAATGTTTCAATGTTTGCAGTTGGCCATGAAACCTTGAGGTAGACTTTCCATATCTGAAAACCTATTATCTGCTTCCTGCAATTTTTGAACCATTTCTTATGATCACTTAACTAGAAGTTCCACCAATCTTCCAGCGGTGCTCCAAAGGGGCTCCAAGGGGGCATGACCTGCCTCTTCGGGCCATACCCCACAACTGCGTGGAGCACCCAAGCTGGCTCTTAAGGGGCCTTGATGTTAGGGGAGCGCATCCACACTAGTGCCCTGCAGCCAACGGATGATGGTAATGCAATAACTTCCCTTTAAAGAGCCAAATGACTCCAGGTGCAACACAGCCCACACACAGCCTCACGATCTTCCAAGCCCTAACCTTTTAAGCCTGTCTTGCAGGGGTATCCTTCCATCCCCTTTATTATTTTGGTTGCCCTTGTATTTACCTTTTCCAATTCTGCTTCCCCCCCCTCCCGATGTTGATACAGTGACCAGAACTACACACAATACTCAAGCTGCTGTCGCACCATGGAGTGATAGGCAAGCATTATATCAGCCTTTGTTTAATTCTCTATTCTTTTCTTTTATTTATTTATTTACATTCTCTTATATACCGCGCTATTCTGCGTCAGTGCGGTTTACACTGAACAAACTGAAGTTACATTGAACAGGGCATTATAACTTGGAGATAACTATATTACAGGGAACATGGGCTATGGAGGGTTAAGTGGCTTATAATTCCCTAGCATCCCATTAGCTTTCTTGGCTACCACTCACACTCAGCAAAGGATTTCATCATATCCACGATGACGTCCAGATTCTTTTCCTGGGTGGCAACTTCTAATATGTAATTTTGCACTGTGTAACTATAGTTTGGGTTGTTCTTCCCTAGCTGCATAACTTTGCACTTATCCACATTAAATTTCATCTGCCATTTAGATGCCCAGTCTTCCCAGTTCCTCAAGTTCCTCTTTCAATTGTTCCCAATCCTTTAGTAATTTTACAACATTGAAGACACAATGTTCATCTCACTTGTTCCCATTTCTGGGTCATTTATAAATATGTTAAATAGTGGGCCAAGCACAGATCCCTAGGGAACTCTACTATTCACCTTTCTCCATTGAGAAAACTGGCCATTGAACACTACTCTCAGTCCATCCACAGCAGTACATTGCCTCCTATCCTATGACTTTTCAATGTCCTCATGAGAGCATATCAAAGGCTTTCTGAAAATCCAGGTACATAAACTATATGCACTGGCTCACCTTTATCTACCTGTTTATTCGCATCTTCAAAAAATGTAGCAGATTAGTGAGGCTAAATCTAGGATGGCTTTGTCCCATTAAACCATAACTATCTGTATGTTCAGTAACTTTGTTCTTTATAAATGATTTTTATCATTTTGCCTGTCACTTGTGTCAGGTTCACTGGTCTGTAGTTTCATAGATCACCCCTGGAACCTTTTTGAAAAATTGGTTTTATGTTGGCCACTTTCCAATCTTCAGGTACTATAAACAATTTTAATAATAGTTTACAAATTACTAGATGTGGGCCTGCAATTTCATTTTTCAATTCTTTCAGCATCCTGGGATGGTCCAAGTGATTTGCCACCCTTTAGTTTGTCAAATTACCCTATTACCATCTTCCAGGTTTCCTAAGGTTTGTTTCAATTCCTCCAGTTCATTACCTTTAAATATGATTTCTGGCAAGGGGCATCTCATGTACTACTTCTTCAATAAAGATCAAAGCAAAGAATTAAGTTAGTCTCTCTGCTATGGATTTGTCCTCTCTTAGTGGCCCATTTACTATTCTATCATCTAATGATGCAACCAACTCCACAGGCTTTTTGCTTTGAATGTACCTGAAAAAATTTTATTATGAGTTTTCACTTCCATGGGAAGATTCTTTTCAAATTCCTTCTTTGCCTGCCTTATTGATGTTTTGCATCTAAGTTGCCGGTGCCTATGCCGTTTCCTGTTTTCTTCATTCGGATCCTTTTCCCGTTTTTGAAAGATGTTTTTTGGCTATAAACAGCCTCTCTCACGTCACCTTCAAACCATGCCAATAGTCATTTGGCCTGCCTTCCACTTTTTTTTTACAAAAGCGTCTTAATACATCTGGGCTGGGCTTCTAAGGTAGTATTTTTAAATAAAGTCCAGGCCTGATGTAAACTCTCAACCTTTACAGCTACTCCTTTTAGTTTTTTTATGAACTATTTTCCTCATTTTGTCAGTCTTCTTTGTGAAAAAGTTAAGCTAATGCAGTAGATTGCCTTGCTCTTCTCCTTCCATTTATTAAATCATATTTAATTATGTTATGATTCCAACACCATCACTTCTTTTACCAGATACTGTGTTCCACTAAGGATTAGGTCCAAAATAGCTCCCCCATGTATATGTTCTTGAATCATCTGCTCCATGAAGCAGTAATTTATTTGATACAGAAACTTTTTTTTTGGGGGGGGGGAGATATTCAGCACTGGTGGTGAGCGCTGCTAATGTGGCTAGACTCGTTAAGCAAACAAATATAGTTTATCTAAAACTCATATTGATACACCTCTAGTAAAACATCACTGTCAATTTGAACATTCTTTCGATACTCTTCAGTGCATGGTGTTGGACTATGTCCCGCAGAATGTACGAGGGGGTGACCGAGGGAGAATACTCTTGCAACGAGAACAAAGGTGGATATATCGTTTAGGTATACTTGAGTCTAATGGACTAAATGAAAGAACTGAATGGAGTATTTTTTCTGAAGATATTTGTAGATAAAGATCAGGTTTCCACTGATATTCTTTTTTGGGGTGGGCTTGGGAGACCTGCCGCACTTCTCTTATATGTATATTGGAGTTAGTAGGAAAATCTGAGAGTTGTGATTCCCCCGTTCTTTTCCTTGAGTGGTAGAGGCGATTCTTTTATCCACTGATTGGCTGTGAGTTATTTAAAAATATGGACGTCAGACGCTGAAGTTTAATCAAATGAGCTAGTTTTGGACAACTGAAGTATAAGCCCCTGAAAAAGCTCTCTATGGGAGAAACAAAGATCTTTGTCAGGTGGGCAAGGATAACTATGGCTGACAGGCTGTGTGGACAGTGAATCTGCGGATCTGTTGAGCAGATAAGTGTTGCAGAATTGCTGAGATTGAAAGTTAGTTTGTTGA
Organism: Ichthyophis bannanicus; assembly: GCA_033557465.1. Lineage (NCBI taxonomy): Eukaryota > Metazoa > Chordata > Amphibia > Gymnophiona > Ichthyophiidae > Ichthyophis > Ichthyophis bannanicus. The sequence continues at coordinate 76,121,385 of CM066050.1, read as the reverse complement.
TGACTGCCCTTCTGTTCTTTTTTTGTTACAGGGAGTCTGATTTGTGGAGGCTGATTGCCCTAGTGGCAGGTTGTTGAGACTGAGTAATTCAAGCTAATATGCTGATTATATAGAAATTTTAATAATTATAAATAATTTTGAAATATATATATAGATAGAGAGATAGATAGATTTTTCTGAAAATTATAATAAAAAGTGGGAGTTTTTTGTAGACTGGTGATGTGAGATGACAATTCCCCTATGCTGATTAAGTTCACCGCATAGAGGGGTACCAACTGCACTGAGGTCTTTTTCTCCCTTTTTTGTAGATTAACTTGAATAATTGACTTGGTTCACTGATAATAATTAATTTTTATCTTTACTTCTACAGCATAGGTTAAGACAAAGTAAGATAGAATAAAAGATCTAAGTTGGGATTTATTATTTTGAGTGAAGAATCTTCTGAAGAAATGCCACTTGTGTCCCATTGCGCCAAAAGAATTGCAATAACTGCTTTCTCTTTATGGGATTTACAACACCATGCACTTTAAACAAGTTTTAGCAAAGAACTCATCCTTCCACCTTTCTACAATATGGTGACCCACAGTTCTTTACCATGAGAAAGAAATGAGACATACAAAGCATACCAAATATCCAGCAACAATTCAAAAAGAAAAAAGAACAATCCAGGAGTTAACCAGTCTGAATTTTTACAACCTTCCCAACTATCCCCAACACCCCTCCTCAAAATATAACCACCCCTTTCCAACTTCTCAACTCTGCCAATAATGGGAAACAAAGAAGAGCGGACCATACACATACATCCCAGACACTCAATAGGTGAGAACCAAATCAGGACCCGCAGAAGCCAGGAGATCCCATACCACACTCACATCCCCAACCCCAGCACTGCAATCACCACCCAATAACTCAACCCCCAATGAAACAACAACCCCAAGCCTCTGTGACAGCAAAACATTGCCCCACCCCGTCAACCACACACCCTAGCACAGCCCCTGAATCTACTAACTCTCCCAAAAACCAGCAACCCGCACCACCAGACATCAGCCACTCCCCCCCACATCCACACAGCCCCCTCCCCCATAAGCACTAAAAGTCCCAAAGCCCCAGAAAAGAATAAAAAGACACCCCCTCCCCCATCACAGGACACACAATTCTCCCAATCCCACATAGTATCTGCAAAAGATTACACCCCAAAGGAATCCCCAACAAAAGTACCCCCAGTTCAAACATTCTCCATCCTACCACCGGAGACACAGTGTATGGCTGTTGTGCTGCACCCGTAAATGGGCAGGATACAGCTTCCTTCAGCACATGCTTCACTTGAAGAAAATCCTGCCACTGCCGGTGCTGCAACTCCATGGAGAAATCTTGAAAGATAAACAGCCAGTGATTCTCATGTTCCAAGTCCCCAATATGCAGGGCAGCTTCCATAATGTGCACCTTACCCCTGTAGTGATGCACCCACAAGATGACAGCATGTGGCCACTCCTGCGCCACCGGAGCCAGTGCCAAGGCCTGATGCTTGCAGTCCAAATGCAGATGCCCTGCTGGGACCTCCAGATACAACAGAGTTGGCAACCACTTCTCATAAAAATCCAATGCATCCGTGTCTTCCACTTCTCTGGGAGACCAATCATCTGCAAGTTAATGCAGTGGCTTTGGTTCTCCAAATCATTGCTTCATCCAGTCAGCGACTTGCAAGTCTACTCCAGCACATCAATGCGCGGACACGCAACTGACAGCAAACTTTGGGCCTCCTCCAGCCACTCCTCCACTGCATTCACTCACTCTGAAGTTTCCCATATTGTGGAGACCAGCTGTGCAACCTTCTCAACCACTAATTCCAGCCACAAATCCAATGTACTATATATAGCTTCATGGCCAGAAGATCCATGATGGCCTTCACTGTATCGACCAACTTTGGTGCCAACAAAGTCTCTGCTCTTCCATCCTACTTCCCTGAAGACTCCTCTGTCTGGGCCAGTCTCACTGGTGCTGCTTTTTTAGCCAATTGCTTAGGTTTGGCAGACAACCCTCCCCATATCTCAGGTAGGGATCGCTTAGCACTCTCCTGGGATATCAAATTCACCACAAAGCAGGCTAATTAAAGTCAATAAAAATATTGAGGGAAAGGGGAGCCACGGCAAACATGTCCTGACTCCTAGCTGCTCATGAGTGCCTTCTCTCTATCCTTTTCAAGATTAGTGCCAGCAGTCTGGTTCCACCCCATCCTTTCGGGAAAGGCCTCCTCTTCCCCAGAATATTGCCCACTTCTGACAACTCTAAAGCACGCTTCCCTGCACCATCATCTCATTGAGATTCTGCATCTCTGCTTGCCTCTTGGGTCCTTTAGGGGAAAGGGAGCATTTCCAAGAATGCTAATCTGGATTTCACCTTTCTACCTAAAATCTTAAATTTGGCTTTACAACCTCCCCTTCCCCACACATTTTCCAATGTTTATGTCCACATGTACCAAGACAGCTGACTCCTCCCCAGCACTGTCTAGAATCCAATCTAGGAAACGCATCACATCAGGCACAGAAGTGACTAGGTAATCCTCACATCCACCAGCCACTCGGCTATCTGCCTGCCTAATGATTGAATCAACAACTAAAAACAGCTGTCATCACCCTTCCTTAATAGGCACAAGTGTCTAGAGAGAAATCCTCTGTGCAAGAGAATATTGCATCCCCTGGAGGGCAGGTCCTGGTTATAGGGTCATTTTCTAACACCAAATTTAAACAAAAAAAATTGTTGTTTCACTAGTTAATTGGCAGCACTAATATATCTAAGTTTGCAAAATGGCTCTACTGTGCCTGGAGATACAGCATGCAAGAAAGTGGAAATTCACAACATTTAATTCACAAATTTATATCTTGTTTTTTCCACTAAAAGGAGGTACAGAGCAGTTTACAGTTTTGCATTCAGGGATCATGGATGTTTTTCTGTCTTTTGGAGGGCTTACCGCACAATCTAATTTTGTACCTGCAGCAGAGGGTTAAATGATTTGCCCAAGATCACAAATTCACCACTTCCATGTGCAAGTGCCGGCACTTCTACATGGAAGCTGCCAAGTTGAAGCCATTCTTTTTCCGCATGTGCAGCTATGTAAAATTACTGCTCTTGCTCAACATGACGGTAAAGACCCATGTATTTGATGGTGTTGTCATACATATTTTACAAAGATTCCATGTTCAGCAGAACCTTTTTTTAAAATACCAAAGGAATTGAGCACACCCTGACCAAGATGTCTCAATTCCTACCTAGATGCCATATGCTAAAATCAGGCTTATAGGTGCCAGTGTTGTCCAAAAAGGCACCTACTGGATAAAGGCATTTCATCTAGGTACCCTGTTATGAAATCACTTTCAAAGAGCAATCACCAAAGGCAATTCTGCTCATTAAACAGGAGTTTTCTGCACAGAAATGGGGCTTTGGAAAAATACACAACACTCATGTACCTAAGCACATATACACACGTAGGAGGCAGCATTTCTGGTGAGTGGTATCACATACGGTACACTTATTGGGAAGAGTGCAGTTACATGCATACTTTCAGATATCCAAAGAATGTGCAAAGATCTTAGAAAAAAATAGCCCAAATAGTTGATGCAGATTTCTACTGTACATGCCCTTTTCCCCACTGACTTTACACTTAATGCACTTTGTTTCCCCACTGACTTTACACTTAAAGCACATAAAGTAGTAACTACAGTTTCAGTTGAATCATACAGCATAAATCCATGCAAACTACTGAAAAAAGAGCCAATGCCACATGAGATTGGCCTTCGTTATCTGCATCCTACTGGGAAGGAGACAGCAGCTGCAAAGAAACAGGAAGGCGAGTTACTTGGTGAGGAAATGAACCTAGATAATGAGAAGGGATCACAGTGAGGCTGCTCAGGGAACTGCCACCAGACGAGCCAATGCAATAAGCATGCTAGGCTTTATGCCCATGCTAGCTTGACTTTTTGTACAAAGTTTTGTGCACCACCAGTGGAGAAAGGAGTTTTGTACATGCACTGTGTGCAAAGCCTTGAGCAGACTGAGGCACATTTCAATCCAAGGTAATGAAGTGTTGACACGTGCAGAAGACCAGAAGGCTAAGTGCAATGCTGGGGCTTTAACACACGGTCTGAGGGGGCATGAAGTATTAGCTTATTGTTTGGAAGTCAGCACTAGTGAAAACTTTATGCTAGTTTCTTCTTTTTATCTCGTGATCAGGTCCCACAACTTTTTTCTGGTTTTGCTGAAGGGAAAAGGCAAACAAAAACAGCAGGGGTCAAAGAGCTGAGCAGGCAGTGTGCTGGAATGCTATTTCACACATAAATGCACAGATGGCAGCCCTCCTTCAGGTGAAATGAAGCTTTGCAATGAGGGGATGAAGGTGAAAGAGGACAATCGTGAGTAATCTGAAGAAAATTTTCTTTATGAAAATGATGGTGGATATGTGTAACACTACAGCCTCCCAGTGAAGAGAAGGACTGTATCTGAAATCAAGAAAGCATGGGACAAGCACAAAATATCTCGGAGAGAGTGGAAAGGATTGTAGAGTTTAGTAGTTTTTAAGGATGGACAGACTCAATATTCCGTATGGCCTTTATCTGCTATCATTTTCTATGTTTCATAAACATCAATATGATTCTGCATGGAATATAAAGGTTTATGAGAAATAGCATTCCAGCATATATGCACTAATGCCGATACAATTTTGTTGTCTGCAAGATATAGCTGCATATGTCTAGCGTGCTCTCCTTGTTTATTAGAGAATTTCTAGGCACAACTTATTTGCTTACATGCACTGGACAGCAAAACTTCTGTATTATGTTTTCTTTAGGAACTCGTGTGCTGAGATTTAGTGCATGGTTCTTTCTAATGCAAGGTTTTTGTATCAGCCCTGGTGTTCAATAAAGAGGCATATCATAGTGTATAATATTCATTGTAAGAATTCTTTCCAAGGGCCATTAATTTCCCATCAGGATTTACCATACCTTTGCTATCCAGAAAGATTTAGAGCACAGGACGGAAGTAGTATATCCCAGTGGGACAAATGCATGTGAAAGAAGGGTTGAGGCAATTTATCAACCAGGACTCCAAGAGAGTGAGAAGAGAACCCAAGAGGGAAGTGTAATAGCAGATGCACCCTGATCAGCTTCTGCAGTTTGCAAGTGGTGAGTAATAGTGGGACATTTCCTAGACATTTACGAGATGGGGAAGCTAAAGCTTTAGGAACAAAGTTGACTAGTTTTGGGGGAGGTCAAAGGTGAGAAGTGAAGAAAGGTTGCGAGGGGAATAACTCTGATAAAAACTATTTTAAAACAGCAGTTCTCAATACGGGTGTCGTGACAGTAGTGAGTCACAAAGACCCAGGAGTTGTATTGTGGGTCCTGCAGGCTACTGCTCTCTCTTCCTCCTCTGCCATAAAGAAGCATGGCTATGGCTAAAGGGCTGACCAAAGAGGAGATGGAGGTGGTGTATTGCTAGGTCCCAGAGTTCTGCTGGTGTTCTCCCCCTTGCACCCCAGCACCAGGATCCTGCCTCTAACTCTGCAGCTCTAACTAGGCACTAGCACCACACACCTCTTTGCGCAAGGTTCACTTTCTATTTGAACTGTGAAAGACTAAGCACAGAAAGTTTGTGTGGTTCAAATGCTTATTCAACCATGCGGGAAGCAGAGTGATGCCAATGACTAGAGTTGCAGCGTTAGCACATGGAAGAGAAAAAAAATGCAAGCTCTGGAAGGTAAGCTGAGCTGAGCAACTGGGACAGAGATGGTGGTGCCAGGGGACAATGGGTACTCAGCAGTTGATATTATTCTACAGGGGTATCACTTATGTGTGATGTAATGCATGCAAGGGGTTTTTCTACTTGGCTCTGCCTATGGGGAGGGGATAATGAAGTCACTGAAGTTAAAAATTAAAGAGGTTTTGAAGGCAAAATAATTTTTGCCTCCTGACAAAGCTTCCAAGAGAGCGCACAAGGCTCCTGAGGTTGTTGGGATCTTGGGTACTGAGAAAGGTCTGGACCAGACGAAGAGGGAGTGGGGGGGTTGCTTGTTTTGCTCTGTTTGCTTGAAGAAAGTTGAGCAGTTTGCTGGAGGCCTATGACCAGTGGTGGTTTGGAATACACCAGGAGAGAGGACTATAGCCTATTTTTGGTGTGCCCTGAGAGAAGAAATTCCATAATGGGAGTATGCATGCATGCCAAAGGGGAGTGGAAGGAGTTTTTTTGAGAAAGCACTGAGGATAGTAAATAAGTAATGAAACCATGAATCTAAGATGGTGGCTGTGCTTTAAGCTAGTCTACTTGTCAAACAAATCTGATTGATTTCTTTGACTGGATGACCAGGGAATTGGTCCGAGGGAGAACCCTAGATGTGGTGTATTTAGATTTCAGTAAAGCCTTTGATACCGTTCCTCAAAGGCTACTTATAAACAAACTGAGCATCCTAGGGATCGTAGGCAGATGCTTACGATTTTGGGTAAGGGAGAGAGGGAGGGGAAAGGTGATTAACCATTCTCTAAAGGAGGCTGGTCAATGGGGTGGGCTAGGTAGGGGGGTAAGGTGATGGCTGTGTGCCCTCCAGAGTTATTATCCGGGTAGTGTAGCAGGAACAAATGGTGTTTGAGAGCTTTTCGGAATAACGGTAGGTTAGAGATAGCTCGGATTTCTGCTGGGAGAGCGTTCCAGGCCGTAGGCGTTCTTGTATATAGTTAACCCTGTTTACTGCCAGGTTTTTGTACCCTGTTCATTGTAAAAAAACAATGCTGACCATGTCATTGTGTTTAAATTTGTTCATATGTAAACCGCACTGATTAAAAGAGCGCAGTATATAAGAAATAAAAATAAATAAATAAAATAAATAAGTAGGTGCGAACATGGAGAAGGCTCAACTGGCTGTTGCCTTTGTACATTGTGTCACGGACTTAGGGACTTCCAGGGTGTTCATCAATGTAGATCTCCTTAATCGGTTGGCCGGAGTGCTGCGGAGATTACTGATGGGAGTGAGTGGCTGGGGTGTTGAGGGCTTTGAATGTCATGACTAAAGTCTTGTAGTGGATTCTGGCCTGCAGAGGTAGCCAGTGTAGGTTCTTCAGGACTGGTGTTATATGGTCTGACCTTGATAGACCTACCAGAACCCTCCCAGCAGAGTTCATGGCAAGACGGAGGGGGCTCAGGGTCGACATGAAGGATGATGTTAGCAAAGTCGAGGTGAGGAATAACTAGAGCTTGGAAGATTAATCGGTAATCAGGGAAGTCCAGTAGTGGTCGGAGATGTCGTAGTGATCTGATTTTGTGATAAATCGCCTTTGTAGTGTTTTTGATATGTGCTGACATGTCTAGCCTCTGGTCAAGTGTGATACCCAGGTAGCGAATTGTGGGTTTTGCCTTAAGTTCTGTGTTGTTAACTTGTAGTGAGGAAGGTGGCATGAATTTCTGGTTTCTCGTGACGAAGAGAACATCTGTTTTGCTATGGTTAATTCGTAGGTTTTGAGAGAGGAGCCACTGCTTCAAAGCATCTTAATAATTGGGAGAAGTTAGGTTGATCAATCTTGAAGGGTGTGTAAATGAGGATGTCGTCTGCATAGGCTAGGCATTGGACATTGAATGATCGAATTAAAGTACAGATGGGCTGCATGTAGATGTTAAACATCAATGCAGATAGGGATGAGCCTTGAGGTACGCCTTGTTTCAGTGGGAATGGCTCTGAGGTCGTGGATCCAGCTCTGACTTGTTGCCATCTATTGCACAGATAAGATTTACACCAGGCTAGTGCTGAGCCTAGTATTCCTTTTTCTTCGAGGCGAAGTAAGAGTGTTTGGTGGTTCACCGAATCAAAAGCGGCTGCTATGTCCAAGAAGATAAGGGCATATCCTTGATGGATGTTGTCAAGACCAATGATTAGATTGTTAAAGAGGATTGTAAGGATGGTATCAACACCGTGTGCTTCTCTAAAGCCATGCTGGGAAGAGTCCAGAGGTGCTTCAATGTCGACATGGTGTTGAATCTGTCGCTGGACTACCTTCTCAAAGATTTTGGCTAGTAGGGGGATGCTCGAAATTGGTCTGAAGGACTCAAGTGTAGATGGATCAAGTTAACTATTTTTTTAACAGAGGGCAGATGGACGTATATTTTAAGCTTTGGGGGAAGGACCCTGTTGATAGGGATTGGTTCAGGATTCTGCATATTGTTGGACTGAGGTCGTGGCGCAACTCTCTAATCCAGCTTGCAGGGCATGGATCGTTAGGAGCAGTAGTGAGGATATAGTGGAAATATCTATAATCTCTTCACAGGATACCTCGGAGAATTTCAGTAGGGAGGTTGGTTGTGAGGACACATGCGGGGTGAGGAAGGATATGATGGTTGCATCCGTATTGGTCTGAATCGACTTTGATTGTAGGTAATTGGCATAGTCTTGCGGTTGGGGCGTGGGTGATTGGGCTACAGCTGGGTCGCCGTTCCTGTTGAAGGTCCTATGGATCGTTTTGTTCAGCTGACGGAGCTGCAAAAGGAAGAGATTCGAGCGGGCGCTACACCGTAGGTGGAGGTGGATCCGGCGCTGTCTGCCGTAGAGGTCTCTCTCTCCCCGGATGAGCATTTGCCGCATTCACATTTGACCTGCCTGGTGACCCCTCCTGTGAGAGGAGACGCAGGATTGTCCGGAGTGGGCGGTGCAGCGTCTTGTGAGCGGGCCTTGCCTGAGGAGAGTCCCGGAGACCAGCCCAAGGTATCGGGGGCTGTGGATAAGGTCTCTTTTCAAGCCTTGAAGTCAGACATACCTCCTCGTCGAGTGGATGGAGCTGATGGAAGGGTACTCCCCCTGTTAACTGAATTATCTAAAGGTACCCTTTTGAAATGCCCGAAGGAGATATCTCTTGGGACTATCTTCTGTTGTCAGCCAGCAAGTGGAGCTAACTACTCTCCGGTTGGAAAATTTGGAAAGCACTGTTTCTGGATTTAAGGGGGAGTTGGTTGATCTTAAATCGAAGATTGATACTGGGGAACAGAAAGCAACTCAGTTTTCAGTGGTAACTGATTCTATAATAAAAGATAATGTTGCAATTAGAATGAAAATGGAAAATTTGGAAAATGTTGTGAGGGCTTCTAATATTCGTTTGTTAAATTTTCCAGTTGTGTCAGAGATTTCCCCGGTTGAGTTGTTTAAAAAATATATACATGAAACTTTAATGGTACCGGCTGATTTAACCCCTCCTGTTAAAGCTTATTTTTTACCTAGTGGTAAGAAGGAAGGGAAGATGACTGTGGGTCCATTGGATATGGATATTTTAGATGTATCTGCTCTTTTGCAATCACCTAAAGAATCAGATCTAGTAGTTTCTACTATGTTAGTAACCTTTGCAATTCCATCTGATAGGGACTGGATATTAAAGCTTTACTTTAAAAAGCGTACTGCTTTATTTATGGGGAAGAAAATTGTGATGTTCCCAGACGTCTCTAGAGAGACTCAGAGAAGGCGTAGAGCTTTTCTGTTATTAAGGCCTGGTGTTTCATTCCTATTACGTTTTCATTGTAAATGTATAATTTTCTTTAGAGCGAATAAGTATGTTTTCTTTCAACCGGAGGATTTATCCTCGTTTGTCAGTTCCCATTTTGTGACATCTTCCTCTCTGTGAGTAAGGTCTCATTCATAATTATTATTGCTCTGTCCTCCGCCTCTGTTTTGGATTTTCTTGCTTCCTTTTTCCTGTATAGATGATTACCAAGGATCCACCTATCCTTGGTTGTTTTTTCTTTATGCTGCCCCCCCTGTAATTGTGGGCTACCTATACTCTTGTTTGCTGAGTTTCTGTGTATATATTCTTTGTACTTTTGCTGTACAATAGTTGTTTTCTGTACAAGCATCGCTTGATTATTTGATGTAAAATTGCATAAATAAATACAATTAAAAAAAAAAAAAAAAAAAAGAATGGTCTAGAATTTGGCAGCTGGGATTTAATGTTAAAAAATATAAGGTCATGCATTTGGGCTGCAGCAATATAGTATGGGGGTGAATTACTTTTGTCCACTAAAGAAGAGCGGGACCTAGGCGTGGTTGTGTCTTATAATTTTAAAATAGCTAAACAGGTAGAAAAGGCAACAATAAAAGCTAGAAGGATGTTTGGGTGCATAAGGAGAGGAATGGCTAGCAGGAGAAAGGAGGTGATAGTGCCTCTTATAAGTCTTTGGTGCGACCTCATTTGGAGTATTGTGTGAAATTCTGGAGACCGCACTTTCAAAGGGATATAAACAGGATGGAGTCCGTGCAGAGGGTGGCTACTAAAATGGTTAGTGGTCTTCATTATAAAGCATATGAGGACAGACTGAAGGATCTTAATATGTACACCTTAGAGGAAAGGCAGGATAGAAGCAATATGATTGAGATATTTAAATACCTCCGTGGCATAAATGCACAGGGGGAGAGAGCCTCTTTCGATTGAAAGCAAGTTCTGCTACGAGGGGACATGGGATGAGGGTGAAAGGGGATAGATTCAGGAGTGATATGCGGAAATATTTCTTTACATAAAGAGTGGTGGATCCATGGAATAGTCTCCCAGTGGAGGTGGTAGAGATGAGGACAGTAACTGAATTCAAAAAAGCATGGGACAAACACAGAGGATCTCTAAGAAAAAAGAGGGGACTACTGTAGTTGTTGATATGGAAGGACAGACTAGATAGGCCTTTGCTGTTTTGGCGAAAGAATGAATGACAAAACTACTGACCCTGGGCTAAAATGTGATGCAATTGCCATATATGGGTATTTCACTGGTATGTATGAGGGATTAGGGGTGTGACAGTGGGATGTAAGGTGATATGTTGGCAGCAGGGTTTGATGAATGGACGATACTATAAAGCCCACCACCTGTATAATCCCTTGTGCTGAGCCTTCTACTTCAGATCGGAGGTGTTATGGCTGCTGGCTAGCAACCTCCCATCTTGCTTGTAGCTTTTTATGTAATAAAGTACAATTGCTGCTTTGGGTATCTCGCCTCCTAAATTCCAAAATTTCCACAGACTCTGGAGTCCCTCTGGGTTCAGAAGAGAAAGTAAGTGGTATGAAGTGTCTTGGTGGGATCCTGAGGGCGCTGTCTGCAGAAGAGATGGGTATGAAAAAGAAGAGCCCTGATAGAGGACTTTACTTGTTCTGAAGAGAAGAAAAGGAGAAGTCCCAGGAAAGAAAAGGAAAGTAACCCTGCACTTATTTTTTTGTTTGGTCCTTTTGTATCCCGTCAGTAAGTTTAACAGATGAATTATACACACATACAATCATCCAACAAATTATATTTTATACCTATATTACCAGCTAGAATGGACATTCGACTCTAAGGGGACGATCTACAGAGTGAGTAAGGAGTGACACACCGGAAGCCCTGGAATGAACATCCACCAAAACAGGGCTTTGAAGAGAAAACTTACCTTTGCTCCTTGGAATCCACTAAAGAAAGGTAAGGAGAAGTCTCCATCCTGCATCACCATAGCCCTTGGAGCTTCCCAGCCAACCAGCCCTCCAAGGGACTTGCTATACACACCTGTAACCCCTTCTTGGGAGAGGTCAGACTTGAGTGAGGGTCCACACTCACTTTGAGGATGAGTGCTCTTGACACTCATTCAGTTCTGCCATGGATTCCGTATTGGAAGAGAGATTCAATTCTGGGCACAGGTGCCAGAAGGTGTAAATCTAAAAGTCACAGGGAGGATGGCTTGGCTTTCTAGAACACTTTACTGGAAATTGGTAGAATGATGATAAATAAAACTAAGCCACCCTACTGTATTTTAGTTTATCAGGTTTTTTATATTGCTTTATCATTTAATCAAAGCAGTTTACATTGTAACAAACTTGGTAATATACTGTACTTTAAACAGGGACATTGATAACTTGGATTTTTCTGAGGCAATGGAGAGTTAAGTGACTTGCCCAAGGCCACAAGGAGTGCTAGTAGGAATCTAACCTTGATCTCTTGGCTCCCAAGCCGGCGTGCTAACCATTAGGCTACTCCTCCAGTTTCCAACTACAAGAAGCTGCATGAGCAGAAACTTAAACAAAAGCAACATCTGTGTCTGTGGTCCCTTAGAATTCATAAATCATTCCCAGAGCCCAATATCTTGGGTCTTTTGAGGTTATGTAAATAAGCCAATTCTCTACTTTTAGTAATTTCCTCCCATATCTTGGATCCACCGCTTGTTCTACCAGGCTTTCCACTTCCTCTTTTACTTTCTGAAATAAGATAAAGGTGGAGTAAAACTGCTGGGAAATGAAATACTACAGTATTATCTTCAGAGTTTCAAAGTTTAGCTATAGGCTTATGGTCAAGATGGTGACCTGAGTGGACACACACAGTGGAGCTCCCTCCCTTCACACACAGCCAGGGCCGAAAAGTTTGATCGAGCAAGGCAGAGCTGAACCTAATTGTAAAAATGCCAAACACAATGAAACCAAAGCCTACCAAGACCATAAAAGAGCTGTATGTGGTAAAAATTAAGATGGCAGAAAAGAATACAGAAAATGCCTCCAGCCGCCTTCTCCTTCCTCATCTGTGGTCAGTGAAACGGAGGAGGTCTCATCGGGAGATAACGTAATGCTCCTCAGTCTTACAAGAAATTTGGGCCTCCAAAGCAGAGATCTTGGATAAAGTATTAAACAAAATAGAAGAAAAGTATATGTCCGTTGGAGAATGACTGGATCAAGTGGAAGATAAAGATCGGGCGATTAGAGGACTCCCAGCGGATCAACTCAGGAGAAATCAGCACTTTTAAAAAAACAAATGTCTCGTTTTCAAGATAGCCTAGAAGATTATGAAAATAGAGACAGGAGATCCAACTTACAAGTCTTTGGGGTCCCGGAAAGAGCAGAGGGCTAGGATCCCATAAATTTCATACAGCATTTGCTGAGGCATTGTTTTCCGGGCTCTCCCACTTCTTTGGAGTATGAACTCAAGAGGGACCATAGGGAGCCTCAACCAAAAATGGACATGACCACACACCCAAGAAGCTTTATCGTAAAGCTACTATGATTCCAGGAACATGAATTTGTGATTAGGGCTGCCAGAAAGCAAAGGGCAATTAACTACAACAATTGGAATGTGAGGGTCTTTCCAGATCTTGCCACAGACACTGTTCATCGCAGATGGGAGTTAGTGAAATATCTGGATCTTTTCATTGCTAAAGGCTTCAAACCGGCAGTTTGGTATCCCACCAAATTGACTTATGGACAATAATACTCTGCAGTTTTTTTTATCTCTGTAGAAGCAGCATGCCAATTCCTAGCCATGCTCCCTGCATCTCCACGTGCCCTGAGCAACAGAGCTGGGATATTAACAGCCATGGAAATAGCTCCTCGGGAGTCATCTCTAGAGCAAGAGCTGGGGAGCCCCGGAGTACAGACAGAACAAGTGGAGTTCTTAACAACAAAGCAATCAGAACTGGCTGGGGGAGTAACACCACGTGAACACCTAGACCCAGATGGAGATTGAGCACAGGGGAAATTGCTGTTGCAGGACATTGTGCGAAGGTTTGGAAACCATCATGGAAACAAGAAAATTGACAAGATAATCTGTCCCCTCCCATTTAAAACACTCCTGTCTGTAGAGACAAATGAGGGGTGAAAGGAATGGCGATCCAAGTTTATTGCCCCACAAGGGCATACAGTACTTTGGAGGGGAAATGCTGAATATGTGGGTATGGATGAGTGTGTGATGGGGAATAATCTGTGGGGCTGCTGTGTGGGGAGCGAAGGGAGGGATATGATTATCATCTGTTGTGGTCCAAAAATTACTAAAGACCAAACAAGCAGGTACAAAAAAAAAAAAAAAAAGAGACTGGCGGTGATCCAATTCAGGTAAAACCCCCCTTTTATTAGCCCTAAAAGCCCTAATAAAAGGGTTTTTTACCCTGAATTGGATCAATGCCAGTCTCTTTTTTGTACCTGCTTGTTTGGTCTCCTGTCTCAGAGTGCAGGTACTTGCTGCTCTTTTTGGTCTGCCAAAAATTACTAAAGTCAGGAGGAAGTCGAATATGATAAAAGAAAGGGACCTGCCTTATGTGTGGCTTTAGATGCAGAAAAAGCCTTTGACCATGTAAAGTGGGGCACGCTCTGAGATAAGTCAACCTGGGGGAGGGATTTCTGAATGGGATTCAGGCTCTGTATGGGAATCCATCAGCCAGAATTCTGGCTAATGGAGATCATTCTAAGTTCTTTGGGCTAGAGAGGTATGAGGCAGAGATGCCCGCTCTCACCGATGCTTTTTGCAATGGTGATTGAAGCCTTTGCGGCCAGTGTCTGAAACAACCCGGGTATTCGCCCCTTTGTAGTTGGTAAGCAGGAACACAATTTTATTATATGCAGATGATACCCTTCTTTTTATGACTAACACACAAGAATCCCTCCCACAGCTAGTGGAAGAAATTTAGAAGTTTTCTAAGGTATCTGGATTTAAAGTCAACTTTAGTAAAACAGAGGCCCTTAATCTTGGAGGGTTGTCATAAAATGGCTTTATACAGTTCCCCTTCCAATGGGCAACTCAGAGCAACTCAGAAAATTAAATATAAGGGGGTCTATATAGAGAGAGATCCACAAGATCTATTTTGCTTGAACTATCCACCACTTACATCCCAACTGGAATCCATTCTGAGTCATTGGTCAGACTTAACTCTGAGCTGTCTGGGGAAACTAGCAGCTTTAAAAATGATTATAATACCTAAATTTAAATTTTCTATTTTCCCAGTTGCCTATTACCCTTCAGAGGGGGTGCCTTCGATAATAGGAAATGTGGTTTATCAGATTTATCTGGGGTGGCAAATGGGCACATATTGGGACTCACTGCTTATCCAGGACTAAAGAACAGGGAGGGGTTAAATTTCTGCTTCTGCAGTTATACTTTCAAGCAGCCATAATGTGAAAAAGCATCAGGATCAATAGGGTGTGGCTCTATGGCTAGAGATAATGGGTGCTTTCATCCATGTCTCTGATATTCCAATCATATCTAACCTCTCGTTTAGTGCTATATATTCTAACTCTCCCATCTTGTTTTGTAGACTGCAAATGCTAGAAGTCTACAAAACAAGATGGGAGAGTTAGAATATATAGCACTAAACGAGAGGTTAGATATGATTGGAATATCAGAGACATGGTGGAAGGAGGACAACCAGTGGGACACTGATACCTGGGTACAAACTATATCGAAATGATAGAGCTGATCAAATTGGTGGAGGGGTTGCGCTCTATGTTAGAGAGGGCATTGAGTCAGAAAGGATTAAAGTTTTGCAAGAAACAAAATTTGCTGTAGAATCTCTATGGATTGAAATTCCATGTAAAAAGGGGAAGGCGATGGCAGTGGGGGTGTACTATCGTCCGCCTGGCCAGAATGAACAAATGGATGATGAAATGCTCAAAGAAATCAAGGAAGCTAGCAAAAGTTACAGTGCAGTAATAATAATGGGTGATTTCAATTACCCCGGCATCGACTGGGTCAGTGTCACAACAGGACATGCTAGGGAGATAAAGTTCCTAGATGAAATAAATGACTGCTTCTTGGAGCAGCTGGTTCATGAACCGACCAGAGGGGAAGCAATATTAGACCTAGTCCTTAGTGGAACACCAGATGTAGTGCAAGAGATAAGGGTGTTGGGGCCACTTGGCAATAGTGATCATAGCATGATCGCCTTTGATTTAATTAGTGGAGGAGGGATAGTAAGGAAATCCACAGTACTACCCCTTAACTTTCGAAAGGGAGACTATGATAGAATGAGGAAAACAGTTAAGAAAAAACTAAAAGGAGCAGTTGCAAAGGTTAAAGACGTACATCAAGCTTGGGTGTTGTTGAAAAATACTATCTTGGAAGCCCAGACCAGCTGTATTCCACGCTTTAAGAAAAGTGGAAGGAAGTCCAAAAAATTGCCAGCATGGTTTAAAACTGAGGTCAGAGAGGCTGTTGTTGCCAAAAAAAGCATCTTTCAAGAAATGGAAAAAAGAGCCAAATGATGAAACCTGGAAACAGCACAAGCACTGGCAAGTCAAATGCAAGGCATTGATAAGGCAGGCAAAGAGAGAATTTGAGAAGAAGCTTGCTGCGGAAGCAAAAACGCGAAATAAAGACCTTTTCAAGTACATTCGTAGCAAAAAACCCGTGAGAGAGTCAGTTGGTCCATTAGATGATAAAGGGGTTAAAGGAGCACTAAGAGGCGACAAGGCGATAGCGGAGAGACTGAATGAATTCTTTGCTTCGGTCTTTACTGAGGAAGATGTAGGGATGTTACCCACGACTGAAGTGGTATTTAAAGGTGTGGAAGAATTGAAGGAAATATCGATACATCGGGAAGATGTCCTACAACTATTAGATAAACTGAAGAGTAGCAAATCACCTGGGCCGGATGGTATACATCCAAGGGTGTTGAAAGAACTGAAATTTGAGATTGCAGACCTGCTATCAGTAATCTGTGAACTATCATTAAAATCATCTCTAATACCTGAGGATTGGAGGATCGCCAATGTAACACCAATTTTTAAAAAGGGTTCGAGGGGTGATCCGGGAAACTACAGACCGGTGAGCCTGACATCAGTACCGGGAAAAATGGTAGAAACCATCATAAAGAATAAAATTACTCAGCATATAGATAGTCATGACCTAATGGGAGACAGCCAACATGGCTTTAGACAAGGAAGATCTTGTCTTACTAATCTGTTATGTTTTTTTGAAGGAGTGAATAAACAGGTGGACAAAGGTGAGTCGGTTGATATTGTGTATCTGGACTTTCAGAAAGCCTTTGACAAGGTCCCTCATGAGAGACTTTTGGCAAAACTAAAGAGTCATGGGATAGGAGGCAGTGTACTACTGTGGATCAGGAACTGGTTAAAAGATAGAAAGCAGAGGGTAGGGCTAAATGGCCAATTTTCCCAATGGAGAAAGGTGAATAGTGGTGTACCCCAGGGATCTGTGCTGGGTCCGCTGCTTTTTGACATATTCATAAATGACCTGGAAAGTGGAATAACGAGTGAGGTTATCAAATTTGCTGATGACACAAAACTATTTAAAGTTGTTAAAACCCAGGAGGATTGTGGAAAATTGCAAGAGGATCTTGATAAATTGGAAGACTGGGCATCAAAATGGCAGATGAAATTTAATGTGGAGAAGTGCAAGGTTATGCACCTAGGGAAGAACAACCCAAACTATGGTTACACGATGCAAGGTTCCACATTAGGAACCACCACCCAAGAAAAAGATTTAGGCGTCCTTGTGGATACCATGTTAAAACCCTCGGCCCAGTGTGCAGCGGCGGCCAAGAGAGCAAATAGAATGCTAGGTATGATAAGGAAAAGAATGGAAAATAAAACAAAAGATATTATAATGCCTCTATATCGTTCCATGGTGAGACCGCACCTTGAATATTGTGTGCAATTCTGGTCGCCGTATCTTAAAAAGGATATAGCAATTTTAGAAAAGGTTCAGAGAAGAGCCACCAAAATGGTAAAGGGGATGGAAGGCTACTCCTATGAAGAAAGGCTAAAAAGGTTGGGGGCTCTTTAACCTGGAAAAGAGACGGCTGAGGGGAGATATGATAGAAGTCTATAAATTAATGAACGGAGTGGAACGGGTAAACGTAGATCGATTGTTTACCTTATCAGAATATAGAAAGACTAGGGGACATGCAATGAAGCTACAGGGTAAACTATTTAAGACTAATAAAAGAAAATATTTTTTCACTCAACGTGTAATCAAACTCTGGAATTTGTTACCGGAGGATGTAGTAAAGGCTGTTAGTGTAGCTGGGTTTAAAAAAGGTTTGGACAAGTTCCTGGAGGAAAGGTCCATAAACCATTATTAAGAAGGGACCCAGGATATCAATGCTTGAACCAATACAAGCATTGTGGAACCTGTGTCCCTTGGGGAAACTGCTAGGTACGTATGACCTAGATTGGCCACTGTTGGAAACAGAATACTGGGCTTGATGGACCTTGGTCTGACCCAGTATGGCATATCTTATGTTCTTATGTTCTTATCCCTCTCCATTTATGAGAGGTTTGAATGTCCCAGGAAAACTGGATGTGGGAGGAATGGCCTAGTGCTTGGGGCAAGTTACCTCAGGTTGGAGGGCCAGGGGTTCAAATCCCACTAGAGGACGGCGACCTTGGGCTGGAAGGACTGGGGTTTCTAGTCCCACAGGTGCTCCTTGTGGCCTTAGGCAAGCCACTTAACCCTCCATTGCCTCAGGTAGAAAAAGATAGATTGTGAGCCCTTTGGAGACAAGGGAAAAATATACATACAGTACCTGTTTTGACTGGTAGAAAAGCAGTATATAAGTCCAATTAAATAAATAAATAAAATAAAACTGGGGCAGGAGAACTGACTGTTGCAACAGATAGGAAGGATGTGTTGTAAAAAAGGTTTATTTCCACCAGCATTGCCAAAATGGTCACTAATCAGAGACCACGGGCTCTTTTCTGAACCGGAATTTGGGACTCTATTGACTGATTTATCTAAAAAAGGGGGATTACCCAATTTTCTGATCTGATGGGGAGAGGAAAATGTTTAGCACAAGCTGAGAGAGGAAAGACTAGGAAGCTGAGTCCCATTTTATCAACACTCTGAAATTGTCCCATATATCACGAGAAGACCCACATGGTTGGAAGACCTCTTACTGAAAGGGAGCACAAAGAAAAGCCTTACCTCACTATTATATAAAGGGTTATTGGAGGAAGAGCATCGAATGCCACCTCTACACTTAAGGGGGTGGTCTGATTGGATGGGAAAAACAGTTATGGGAGTGGATTGGGATATAATACATGTGGAGGTCTATAAATGGACTTTGTTAACAGCCTAGCATCAAACACAATTGCAACTTCTGCACTGTATCTATCTTACCCCTATGCTTCTCTACAGGGTAGGCAAATATCAGATGGAGATTGTTGGAGAGGCTGTGGGAACCAAGGTTCTTTCTTTCATATGTGGTGGGAATGCCCAGTCATTTGTCAGTTCTGGGACAGTATAGCGGGAGAAATTAGTAGGGTACTGAAGTGCTCTATATCCCCCACGCCAGTGGAGTTTTTACTAGGCCTGAGTAACAATGAGGCAATGCATAACTTGGATGCTTTTCTGCGGGCCAAATTGCTGCTAATGGCTAGGGTAGTCATTGCCTGGAAATGGAAAACCATGGGAGGTCTCCAACTGAAGGGTTAGTGGGGGAAGCAAGGATGTTTGATAAGATCAGATCACCTGTAACAGGTGTTCTCCAGGGACAGCAAGAATCAGTCCTCACATATGGGTGACGTCGGTGCTGACGGAGTCCTCGTGGAAGCATCCCCCCCAGCTTTCAAAGAAAGCCTTTGGGAGATGACACCACACATGCATGGTCCCCTTCTCGCCCAAGGGTGCCATCTTGCTCAGTCAGATGACATAGCTAGGAAGGCATAAATATAAAATAAGGTAAAGGAGGCAACTCCAAGGGGAGGAGGGAGGATTGTGAGGACATATTCCTGCTATCCCTGGAGGAAAACCTGTTACAGGTAACTATGCTTTCTTTAGGAACCAGGAAGTCAGTCCTCACATATGAGACTCCTTAGCTCCAGACTGCCGGAAACCAAATCACAACAGCACCAGTGGTGACCGTGACAGGATAACCGCAAGTTACAGAAGATGAGTCGCCGATTGAGAGAATCTGCAAGACCCTAGTGTCCAGAGGGGCCTTCACTCTGGTAGCCTGAACACAGAAGGGTCAGAGGGTCAGAGATGCCTACACCCCAAATAGATTACGGATTGCCGCCTGGCCAAAAGCACTGTCCCAACGGAACTCGCTCTTCAGGCAGTAGTGAGCTGTGAACGTGAGAATTGACGACCATGTGGTGGCCTTGCAGATCTTCGGCACTGAGCACAGGTTCGCCACAGTGATGCGCTGTGATCCGGTGCTCCAGGGAGAGTCCAGCCTGCTCATAAGCGAGGGCAATATAGTCTGCCACCCAAGTGGACATAGTTTGCTTAGTCACTGGAAGCCCCAGCCTACTGGGGTCATATGAAACAGAGTTGAGAAGCTTTGCAGTGGCCCTCAGTCTGTTGAAGATAAAGCACAGTTACTTACCTGTAACAGGTGATCTCTGGGAACAGCAGGAATTAGTCCTCACATATGGGTACGTCGGAACCGACGGAGCCTGCGCGGGAAAGCTCCCCAGCTTCCCAGAAAGGAAAGCTTTTGGGGCCTCCCACAGCGCATGCGCGCTGCCTTCCCGCCTTCCTGACCAACTCTCCTCAGTTCGAGTTTAAAGCTGAGACAATAGAGAGAGGAAAGGAAAGAGAGAGAGAGAGAGAGAGAGAGATACAACTCCTAGGGGAGGTGGGTGGGTTGTGAGGACTAATTTCTGCTGTTCCCAGAGATCACCTGTTACAGGTAAGTAACTGTGCTATCTCCAGGAACAAGCAGGAATGAGTCCTCACATATGGGGACTCCCTAGCTAAGATGCCGGGGAGATCCCCCCCCAAGGGTATGAGACCCAGAAGGGTTCCTCATCTTCCTATGGATCTCAGGCATCCATACAGGGAAGGTGGGCAGGAGTTGATTAAGAATGGAACAGGTGTCTGAGGACAGCCTGACCAAACAAGGCATCCCGGCGGGAGTCCTTGTCCAAACAGTAATGGGCTGTAAAGGTATGAACCGAGGCCCAGGTGGCTGCTCGACAGATCTGATCGATGGATACAGAGTGAAGATGAGCCATAGAGGTGGCCATGGCTCTCACATTGTGAGCTGTGACATGGCCCTCCAGAGAAAGGTTCTTACTTTGGTAAGCAAAAGTGATACACTGAGCAATCCAATTGGACAGTGTTCTTTTAGAGACTGGAAGTCCTAAATGAGAAGGATCAAAAGCAACAAAAAGCTGAGAAGACTTTCGATGTTGCTGTGTCCTGTGGAGGTAAAAGGCAAGAGCTCTTTTACAATCCAGAGTATGAAGGTTCCTCTCTGCACTGGAAACATGAGGAGCCGGAAAAAAGACAGGTAGATATACCTCTTGATTAAGATGAAAAGGGGAGACCACTTTAGGCATAAAGTGGGGATTAGTCCTAAGGACCACCTTATCATGATGAAACCTTGTATAAGGGGGATTAGCCACTAGGGCTTGCAGTTCACTGATACGGCGAGCTGAGGTGACTGCAATGAGGAAAATAACCTTCCAGGAAAGAAATTTCAAGGAGGTAGTGGCTAAGGGTTCAAAGGGTGGCTTCATAAGTTGACCAAGAACCAAGTTTAAGTCCCATGCTACCGGAGGAGGGCGAATGGGAGGCTTAGTTAAAGTTAGGCCTCTCATAAATCTTGCAATAAGAGGATGAGAGGAAACAGGTTGTCCATTGAGAGGTTTAAGGGATGCTGCAATAGCGCTCAAATGGACCCTTACTGAATTTGTTTTATTTATTTGTATTTTATTTATTTAGCAAACATTTATATACCGCTACTTCCAGCGATCAGCAGCGGTCTGATTACATAAGGAGAACTGTCAAATCAGTACAGTAAAATTTGGGTGCGTACAGGTTGATTCGGAGGGTAGGCACATCACACAAGGGGGTTCTGTATAGGATATGGGCACTAATTACATATATACATTTTACATAAACGAGCAGGTGTACATAAATATGTTTTGGTCTCCCGGGGAGGTTAAGCTTAGACCCCTTAGGTTAAATCAAATTAAAATGACTCTGGAAAAGATGAGTCTTGAGGTTTTTCCTAAAGTCAGTTAGGTCTTTGCAATCTCGTAACTCTGGCGGCAGGTGATTTCAGAGTGTAGGTGCAGTGTATGAGAACGCTCTATTACTAGTATTGGTTTTAACAGCTCTTATATCAGCTGGAACGAGGAGGGTGTTTGAGTTGATGGTTCTTCTGCTTCTGTTGAGTGGTTGCGAGCAGATCAAGGTGGAGAGGGAGGACGGAGCAATGTTATGTAGGAGCTTGAAAGTAGTCGTGAGTGTTTTATATTTTATACGAGCAGCAATGGGGAGCCAGTGTAGCTCAATCAATACCGGGGTGATGTGATCAGCAAAACCTTTTTTCGTGATGATCCTAGCGGCTACATTCTGCGCCATTTGCAGAATGTTCAGTGTTTTCTTTGGGAGACCCTGAAGGATGGCGTTGCAGTAGTCGAAATGTGGCATGATGAGTGCCTGGGCAACGGTCCTAAAGTCTTGAGGTTCGATAATGCTCCTCAGCGGTTGAAGGACTCTTAGCTTGTGGATAACGGCTCTGTTTGTTTTGCGGAGGTGTTTCTCCATCTTTAGATTGCTTTCGAACGTTACCCCCAGATACTTTATTTCTTCCTTCGTTTAGTATGTATTGTTACATAAGGTGATTGTTGCGGGGGGGTCGAAGTTTGGCTTTCTGGAGATGTACATCACCTCCGTTTTTTTGTGGTTGATCGTCATGCTACTTTGGTGTAACCACGCTTGCATCTCACTTAGGCACTCTTCTAGTTGGGTGTAGTTTGGGTTGGCCGTGTCGAGTTGAGTGTACAGCATAATATCGTCTGCATAGACGTGGTATTTAATATTATGATGTTGGAAGATTTTGCAAAGTGGTTGCATATAAATATTGAACAGGAGTGCTGAGAGAGCCGAACCCTGTGGTATACCCTGGGTTTGCGTGAATGCTTCTTCTGCCTTTTCTCTCCGTTGAACTGAACCTGTTGCATTCTGTTTGATATGTACGAGGAGAACCATTTTAGGGGGGTTCCTGTTATTCCTATTGATTTAAGCCTGTTTATGAGGGTTCCATGGTGAACCGTATCGAACGCGGCTGATATGTCGATGAATATGAGTAGAAACATTTTCTTTTTGTCTTCTAGACCCTTGAGGAGGTTGTCAAGCAGCGCTAGGAGTAATGTTTCAACGCCGTGATGACGTCTGAAACCATATTGCTGTTTATCCAGGGTTTCGTTGTCATCCAAATGGTCTTGCAGTTGTAGTAACACGGCCTTTTCAATGATTTTGGCCAGGAAAGATATGCTGGATATTGGTCGGTAGGAAGCAGGGTCGTCTTTATTGATTGTTTTGTTTTTTAAGATGGGTCTTATGATAGACTTCTTTAGTTGTGTGGGCATGATTCCTTGTTGCAGTGATAAGTTTACTATGTGTGAGACGAGATGAGTAATGTCCTGTTTCACTGCCTTGATCCATGTGGCTGGGCAGGGATCTAGTGGGGAGGTGGTGGTGTTGATGTTTGTGATTATGTTAGTAATTTGTTGGTCGTCAAGTTTGTGAAAAGTGCTCCATAGCAGGTCTTGACTGGCGCTGGTCGCCATGGTCGGATTTGACACTGGGAGGGTTGGGCCCAGGTATTGTGTGGGCGTTGAAGCTGTGAGTTTGCTTGCATAGTAATTTGCCAAGATTTGAGGCTTGATTACGTTGTCAATATGGTCATCCAGTGTTGTTTTTGTTAGTGATTTGACAAGTTCGAATAATTCGCGGGGCTTATTGATGGCTTTGTTCAGTAGATTTGTGTGATGAGTTCTTTTTGCGGAGTTTATCTCTTCTTTGTATTTGGCGAGGAGGGTCAGGTATTCTGTCTTGTGTACAATGGATTTTGTTTGTCTCCACTTCCTCTCCGATTTACGGAGTGCCCTTTTCATTCTGGTCAGTGTAGCCGTGTACCAGGGTTCCGATCGGAGTTTAGTTGAGTCTGTTGGGGTTTTCCATGTAGGGTTTGATGCTTTTTGTATACCTTCGTTCCATCTGTTGGTTAGAACCTCAAGGTCCGCACATTCCAAATCTAAATGGGAGGCAATGGTGCCTATGAGATTTTCCTTGTTGAATTTATTGAAACTTCTCCGCGTGTGTGTTGTCCTCCTGGCTTTTGCATTTTTGGGCGGGGAGGGCAGTTTTACTTTGAGATCAACTTGGTGGTGGTCAGACCATGGTACTGGAGTTATTCTAATCACGGGTTTTTCATTGCCCGTCTGTTGATTGGTGGGTAGGAAAACCAAGTCTAGGGTATTTCCCTTCTCGTGGGTAGCGTCACTTACGATTTGTTGATACCCCAGTTGCTCCATGGCTTCCATGAAGTTGTTTGCATGACTAGGTGGCAGTGATGCTAAGTTCAGGTCTCCCAAGATGATTTGGAATTTTCTGATTTGGGTGGTGGAGATGCTTTCTAGTGCTGAGGCGAGTGTTTCATGGAGAGACGAGGGAGACCTGTAGATAAGACAGATGCAAAAGGCTGTGTTTTCTACTTTGAGTATGTCTATGTCCATATTTGAGTTCAGGGAGGTGGTTAGTTGCAAGATGGTTTGGGCTACTATGATGACACCTCCACCCCTTTTATTGGTGCGTGGGCAGTTGAACACTTTGTATCCAGGTTTGTTTAGTTGATTTATTATTGCGGGGTCGGAGTCAGTGATCCAGGTTTCCGTTATACAGAGGATGTCCGGTTGTTCGTCTGAGATGATGTTGTGGATGATGTGAGTTTTGTTCCTTATTGATCTGGCGTTGATGAGGATGATGCTATAGTCATCATGGGCTGTTTGGGAGGTAGGTAAGTGATTTGTTTGGATTTGTCCAGTCTTGTTACCCTTCATTTTCAGCAACTTAGGTTTTTTGAATCTCTGTGCCCTGTTTATCCTGGGCACGAAATGGCTCTGGGTTGGTGTTGGATCGTTGCTGGCCAGGTGGAGTGTATTGTGTGAAGGATGTGGGGGTATTGGGAGGGGGTAAAGGTAGTAGATAGGTCTGAATAAGTGTGACAAACTGTAGCGCACATTGGGGTGGCATGAGTGTGCTTGGGCCAATATACACATGCATAATATTAGAAAAAAGTTGAGTGGTTCCATTTCCCAGCTGTTCAGAAGCCCGTTGTGTCAGTGACAGTATTATGGTTGCGAGTAGCGAAATAACAGTATATGTTAGAATAGCAGTTGCAAATATCACAGTAAACAGTAACAGTATATATCACAGAATGTATATTACAGAACGGTATTAGCAGTATCAGTGTCTGCGCTACTAAGTGATAATATGACAGTATTGTGATAAATGCAAGTGGACAGTTGACTAGTGGTAGTCGTGTCCCGGCTTCAGTTAGTTATGGCTGCTTGTTAGTTTTGTTGATCCTGTGTTTGAGAGCTTACCTCGGCGAGTTGAGTTCTGCCTGTTAAACTCGGGCTGCGCAGCTCCGTTGTGTCTTGCTGGCAGTGGGTTAGAACGTGGTTCTGAGTTCCAGGTGGTCGGCTGGTAAGGAGGTTTCGGCGAGCTCGACCTGTGCCGGGAGCTCAAGCCGTCAGTTTGGTCTGTGGTCTTGCAAATCTGACCTCTGCGTTGGCCTGAGGTGGTTTTGGAGCGTCGCTCTTTGTGTTGAGAGGACCATCGCCTGAGGGCCACGCCAAAGGGCCCTCTGGCGAGGCCCTCAGGCGCGGGCCCGCCAGGCGCAGGCGCGCCGGACGGCGCTGCCCTTTTATCCTCTGCTGCCTGCCCCGATTGGGCAGAGCAGCGGCGGCTGGAGGCTGGAGTTGTCCTGTCCCCCGATTGGGGACCCGCTAATCCTGCAAGCGCCGGACGGCGCTGCCCTTTTATCCTCTGCTGCCTGCCCCGATTGGGCAGAGCAGCGGCGGCTGGAGGCTGGAGTTGTCCTGTCCCCCGATTGGGGACCCGCTAATCCTGCAAGCGCCGGACGGCGCTGCCCTTTTATCATCTGCTGGCTGCCCCGATTGGGCAGAGCAGTGGCGGCTGGAGGCTGGAGTTGTCCTGTCCCCCGATTGGGGACCCGCTAATCCTGCAAGCGCCGGACGGCGCTGCCCTTTTATCCTCTGCTGCCTGCCCCGATTGGGCAGAGCAGCGGCGGCTGGAGGCTGGAGTTGTCCTGTCCCCCGATTGGGGACCCGCTAATCCTGCAAGCGCCGGACGGCGCTGCCCTTTTATCCTCTGCTGCCTGCCCCGATTGGGCAGAGCAGCGGCAGCTGGAGGCTGGAGTTGTCCTGTCCCCCGATTGGGGACCCGCTAATCCTTTTAAAGAATTTAAAGGTAGTGCTAAAGGGTCAAGACCCTTTTGAGCACACCAAATGAAAAATCTTTTCCATTTAAAAGCGTAAGAACGCCTAGTGGAAGGTTTCCTAGAGGCATGGAGGATATCCTTCACTTGCTGAGAAAGATTGAAGTCTTGAAGGTCTAGGCCTTCAGTAACCAAGCTCTGAGGTGAAGGGACTTGGGGTTTGGATGCCACAAAGTCCCCTCCTCCTGAGACAGAAGGTCTGGGGCAGCTCCCAAGTCCAGGGAGGGGGCTTGGGAGAGATGCAGAAGTAGAGGGTACCACACTTGGCGTGGCCAGCGTGGAGCTATGAGGATCATAGATCCTTGGTTCCTCTGAAGTTTGAACAGAGTCTTGGGAATCAAAGGAATGGGTGGAAAGGCATAGAGGAATTCCTGACCCCAATGAAGGAGGAAGGCACGGAATTCTGGAACAGAACCGAGGAAGTTTGGCATTCCACGGACTTTGGCATTCCACGGACTTGCAAATAGGTCTATGTCCGGGGTTCCCCATTCCTGGAAGATTCTGAGTACCTGATCCATGTGCAGGGACCATTTGTGTGGAAGCAGAACTCGACTGAGTCTGTCTGCCCAAGAGTTTTGGATTCCTAGGAGGTATACTGCCAGGAGATGGATTTGATGCTCTCTGGCGAAGGCCCACAATCTTAGAGCTTCGTTGCAAAGCGACAGAGAGCCAGTCCCTCCTTGTTTGTTTATGTAAAACATGGCTACTTGATTGTCGGTATGAACAAGGACTGTCATGTTGTTGAGGAGGGTATGAAAGACCTTGAGAGCAAGGAAAATTGCTCGCAGTTCCAAAAGGTTGATATGAAGGGTGGTCTCCTGTGGAGACCAAGTGCCCTGAGTGGAGAGGTCTTGGAGATGAGCTCCCCAACCCGTTTGGGAGGCATCTGTTGTGAGGGTTGCTTGGGGTAACAAAGGTTGGAAGGGGGCCCCCAACAACAGATTTTGGGTGGACATCCACCATTGGAGAGACCAAAAGAGACGTTTTGAGGTTGCTATTTGGTCTGAGAGAGCTCCTGATGCTTGAGTCCACTGGGTGAACAAAGTCCATTGAGCTGCTCTCATATGCAGGCGAGCATAAGGCACCACATGAACTGTGGATGCCATGTGGCCTAGCAGTTGTAGCTTCTCCCTGGCAGTCAAGTAGCTTTTAGACTGGGTTTGAGAGGCCACGTGCACTAGACGGTGGCAACGGGCTTGAGGAAGATAGGCCCTTGCAGTGGTGGTATCTAGCCAGGCCCCTATGAATTCTAGGGACTGAGCAGGGGTGAGTTGAGACTTTGGCAGATTGATGACAAGTCCCAGATACTGCAGTATGTGTCTGGTGTGGTCCAGGGAAGTCTGAGCCTCGGACTGAGATGGAGCTCGGATGAGCCAGTCGTCCAGGTATGGGAAAACAAAAATTCCCAGGGTGTGTAGAAATGCAGCCACTATTGACATGCATTTGGTGAACACTCTTGGAGCAGAGGCTAGACCGAAGGGGAGTACTCTGTACTAGAAATGTTTTCCTTGGAACAGAAACCGTAGGAATTTTCTGTGGGATGGATGGATGAGTATATGTGTGTACGCATCCTTTAGATCTAGAGAACAAAGCCAATCCTGACTCTGCAGGTATGGAAGGAGAGTACCTAGAGAGAGCATCTTGAATTTCTCCTTGCATAGAAATTTGTTCAATTCTCTCAGATCCAGAATGGGTCTGTATCCCCCTGTTTTCTTGGGAATGAGAAAATAAAGGGAGTAAAACCCTGACCCCTGTTGAAGAAGAGGAACCTCTTCTATTGCCCTTTGGGCAAGAAGGGTGGTCACCTCCTGACCCAACCGGTGCAGGAAAGATGGGGGAGAATTGAAATGTCTCACCATGGTATGGGGAGGAAGGCTGGAGAAATGTAGTTTGTAGCCCTCTCTGATGATAGAGAGGGTCCACTGTTCTGATGTGATTTGCTCCCATCTGGGAGCAAAATGAGTTAACCTTCCTGGAATGGTGAGAGGCTCTGGTTGTTGTAGAGCCAGAAAAGTTAAGTTCTCTAGAAGTAAGTCAAAAACCCTGAGGAGGTTGGGACTGCTGAACTGTAGCAGTCCCTGCAGGTTTTGCCCTGGCCTGTTTAGATTGCTGACGCTTAGGAGCAAAGCGAACTTGGGAAGATTGCTGGCCAGTATTTGTGGAAAATCTGGTCTTTTTGTAGAAAGGCTTCTTAAAAGATTTTTTCTTGGCAGGGGTAGAGGTAGACTTAGAAAGTCTATCTAAAGCAGCATTCTCTGCATCCATTTGAGTGGCTTTAATTTGCCACTCCTTGCCAAACAGATTTTCACCTGTACAGGGCAGATTGCCCAACCCATCTTGGACCCAGGGTTCTAGGTCAGAGGCCTGGAGCCAAGCAATTCTGCGAGCAGCTATGGCAATGCCTGAGGCTCTGCTAGCACCCTCAAAGGAGTCAAAGGCAGCTCTGTTGGAGAACTTTGAAACATCTTGGGTATGCTTTAACAAAAGAAGGAATTCCTCCTTCCTATCCTCTGGGATAAAGGGGAGGAAATGGCGCATCTTCAGTGCAATCTCCTTCAGAAACATGCCCATATAGAGGCTGTATGAATTGATTCTGGCAATAAGCATACTGGCTTGGAAGATTTTTCTACCAAAAGCATCCAAAGTCCTACATTCTCTTCCTGGGGGAGTGGAAGAGTGTCTTTTGGTACTCTTTATCCTTTTCATAGCTGACTGTACCACAATAGAGTGGTGAGGAAGCTGAGTTTTTTGAAAACCAGGAGGAGGAGGGACACGATACATGGTGTCCAAACGACGAGAATGTGGAGATAAGGTGAGAGGAGTCTCCCATAAGTCCATCATGTGCTCTTGAAGAATTTCATGGATGGGCAAGGTGACTGCCTCTTTGGGAACCTTAGAGTATCCCAAAATATCTAATTTTTTTGCTCTAGGTTCTTTTTCAGAGGTTACTGAAACTGAGAGCCCCTTGGCTAGTTCAAGAATGAAGTCTTGAAAGAACAAATCCTCTGGAGGAGACATTCTCCTCTTTGGAGAAGAGGGCTCCTCAGGAAGAGTAAGAGATACTTCAGCAGAGTCTTCTGAGGTATCGGAATCATCTGAAGACTCGAAGTATCGTCTATTAGCTTCCAAAGATCGATACGCGTATCGACCGGTATCCACATCGGGCGTACCCGGAACCGGATCGGTATCGGGATAAACCCTGGAACCGGGAACTGGAACCGGTATCCTGGTGGAAGTGGATGCTCTGGGTACCGGTATCGGTTGTGGTACCGGAACCGGAAGCGGAACCGCTTGGTGCGGTACCGAGGGTGTTGCAGCTTTAATAAAAGCCATTATGGCCTGCTGCATGGATTGAACGGTATTATCCATAGATGCCACGACTGCCTGGATATCAGTACCGGTATGGGCCGGTACCCCAGAGCAGTCTAACAGGTGATCGGTCGAGGCCGTGCCATCGATGTCAACCTGTAACCCCATAGGAGGAGCTTTGGAAGCCGGAGCTTCCCGCCGGGGTTGTTTGGCTGGGGCAGGGTCCTCATGGTCAAGCCCAAGGGCCTCTCGATGCTTAGAGGGAGATTTGCCCTTTGAGGACCTGCCGGAAGAATGTTTGGTTACCTGAGATCCATCAGGAGAGGAAGACCTGGAGGATGCTGATGCTGGAGTATCCGTAGAAAACAGCATATGAAACTTGGCTGCTCGGTTCTGTAAGCCACGCTTGGACATCAGAGAGCAGGATGGACAATCCGGAATGGAGTGGTCAGGCCCCAAACATTTAAGACACCATTCATGGGTGTCTGTGACTGATATAGTACCGCTACACTTGGTGCATTTTTTAAAACCAGAGGCTTGTTTCTCCATGAGGGAGAATTCTGTGAAGGCCTAGAGGCCTCACAGAACAAACACACCAAGTGGGGAAAAATAAGATATGGGTTTTTTTGGTTTTTTTTTAAGAAATAAAGAAAAAAGACCGGCGGTACCGGTCCGGAATCGGGGAAGGCAGACACGTGGCCAAAGAAACAAATTAAAATAACAACTTCTTCAGCGGTGACAGGAACACGACCTGCTGGCTCCGCGGAAAAAGAAGAACTGAGGAGAGTTGGTCAGGAAGGCGGGAAGGCAGCGCGCATGCGCTGTGGGAGGCCCCAAAAGCTTTCCTTTCTGGGAAGCTGGGGAGCTTTCCCGCGCAGGCTCCTTCGGTTCCGACGTACCCATATGTGAGGACTCATTCCTGCTTGTTCCTGGAGATAAGGACAGGGCTCTTTTACAATCCAAAGTATGGAGTACAGTCTCCTCCCGACCAGCATAGTGCTGTGGGAAGAAGTGGAGAGGACCACCTCCAAATTGAGGTGGAAAGGGGCTATCACCAGCAGGAGGACTATGGGATGCGTGCGGAGCACAACTTTGTTCTTGTAGAACCGTGTATAAGGTTGCTCTGACACCAGAGTTTGGAGCTTGCTTACTCTGCCAGTGGAGGTGAGAGCCACCAGGAAGGCAACCTTCCAGGAGAGATACCTTTATCTTTATTACATATTTGATATACCGCTACGGCAAAAGCATTAAGCGGTGTACAATAAAAACTGATTAAACACTGCAAACCAGGAAATAGAACGCCAAAAAATAGATAGGAAAGAGGGTGTAGAAAAGGGCAAACCAATCATACATTAATATCAACTCATAATAAACCATAGTGACAGAAAGGAAGACAAACAAGACAATTCATGGGATTACAGACGAAGACAAAGAACAGTCAGGGGGGGGGGCTTCGAGGGGGAGGTCAAAGGCTTTCTGGAATAAATATGTCTTAAGCAGTGACTTGAACTGGGGGTAAGATGATTCTAGTCGGAGAGAAGCAGGCAGTGTATTCCATAATAATGGTCCGAGGAAGAACCAAGCAGAGTGCCGTGTCTGTTCCAGACGGGCTTGGGAATGTGAGGGAAGGGATAGACGGTTGGTATGGATGGAGCGGAGTTGTCGATGAGGAGAGTAAAGGGAAATGCAATCTGCCAAATAAAGGGGGGTACTGGTGTAAATGGCTCGATGAAGTAGAATCAGAAATTTATAATGGAATCGGTAATGAAGGAGGAGCCAATGCAAACGAAGAAGAATGGGGGTAATGTGATCGAAACTTCTAGAAAAGGTGATCAGGCAAGCTGCAGTGTTCTGGATGCGTTGAAGCCTTTGGAGGCAATATTTAGGAAGGTTGGCTAAGTAAACATTGCAATAATCCAATCTGCTAATGACGAGAGCAATGACAAGGGTGACTAGGGAACTGGTGGGTAATACGGATCGGACGGCCCTGATTTGCCGTAAAGCAGCAAAGGAGCGGCGGGAGATCATGGAAATGTGCTCATGAAAGGTCAAAGAAGGATCCAAAAGAACGCCCAAGTAGCGAAGCGAGGATGTGAGGAGAATGCTGGTTGATCCAATGGAAGGAGCAAGTGTGGGATATGAGCCACTCAGGGAGACCCATATTGCGGAGGACTTTGCTGGGTTGAGGTGAAGAAAATTTTCTGATAACCAGGAGGCAATGTGAGAAAGGCAGAGATTCAACTGAGAAATGTCAGGGGATAAGGGCGAAGTATGAAACAGGAGAACAATGTCATCCGCATAAAAATAGGAGGAGACCGGGTATTGCTGGATAATCAGGGGCAATGGAGCAAGGAAAATATTGAACAGTAGAGGGGAGAGTACAGAGCCTTGCGGTACACCACAAGTGAGGGGAAGGACGGGAGAGGCCTGACCATTAACATGCACAGAAAAGGAGCGGGAGGAAAGGAAGGAGCGGAACCAATGCCAAACAGTACCTCGGAGACCAATGTCGGAAAGTCGGGACAGGAGTGAACGATGGTCAATCAAATCAAATGCAGCAGACAAATCCAGTGAGACAAGAAGAGTGATATTACCGCGATCGTGAGTGACATGTAATTCATTTAGTAGTGCAAGCAGAACGGTTTCGGTGCTGTGCCCTCGGCGGAAACCAGCCTGACGTGGGTGGAGTGAATTGGTAGATTCAACGTGGGAACTTAATTGCAAAAAAGCGCAGTGTTCAAGGAGCTTAGCAAGAAATGGGAGGTTGGATACCGGGCGCCAGTGAGAGAGAACAGATGGGTCTAGAGAAGGCTGTTTCAATGAAGAGTGTAGAATAGCAGATTTCCAAGTCGTCGGAAAGTGGCCAGAAGAAAAGCTGGAGTTAATAATGGTAGTAATGACCAGGACTAGCTGTAAAGCGGGTTCAGAGAGCCACCGAGAGGGAATGGGGTCTAGGATACAAGTAGTTTTCCTAGAATTAGATAAGAATGTTAGTACTTCCGCTGAAAGGACAGGACGGAAGGATGCCCAGGTATGAGTGAAGATAAGGTTACTAGAGGGAGAAGTCGGTGATGTGGGGGCAGATGGAGAGTTCAAGGGAAGAGGGATCGAAATCGAGGAAGAGGGGGGGGGGAAGAGGAGGGGGGGGAAGAGGAGGGGGGGGGAAAGAGGGGGGGAGGGGAGGAGAAAGAGGAGCGTAGGGTCAGTACCTTATCCGAGAAAAAGGTGGCGAGGGACTGAGGGTCTGGGGCAGAAATGGCTGGTGAGTTCCTAGACTTGACAGACGACAGCTTTCGCAGAATAGTAAAAAGCTGACGGGAAGAGTTAGATGCCTCCGAAATCTGAGCAGAGTAAAAGGCGAGTCTGGCAGATTGTATGGCTGAATGATATTCAGAGGACAAGTGTTTGAAACGTAGGTGAAGTTCTGGTGAAGGATGCCGGGTCCAGTGCCGTTGGGCTTGGCGCAACTGAGATCGCAGAGTGCGGAGGGCAGGGTGATACCAGGGCGAGGAAGGCACCCTAGCGGTCCTGGAAACGGGACGAGGGGGTGCCAGATTATCTAGGGAATTAGATAAGAGGGAATCCCAGAGAGTAGCCTGGTTGTCCGTAGAGCGAGTAGCAAAATCAGTGGGGAAAATTGTAGGGGCTGGAGGAAACGCCTGGAGTGTTTCCGAGGACAGATTGCGGCGTAGGGAGGGAGTGGGGGGGGGGCTGTAGAGCCAATCTCTGCCTGGGGGAAGGAAACTGATGAAAAAACACAGAGATGATCTGACCATGGGACACTAAGGGTAAAGGGAGGCGAGATCACAGGCTGTAATGATGAAGGCGATAAGATCAGATCCAAGGTGTGACCTGCCACATGAGTTGGACCAACCACATGTTGTCGCAAGGAAACATCCTTCAGGAGGTTAACAAAGGCCTGATCCTTTGATCTAGTGGGATTATCAATATGTATGTTGAAATCACCTAACAAAATGAGGTTAGGGAAATGGAGCACAAGATCAGAGATAGCCTGAAGGGCTGCCTCCCATCGTGAGGCCACGAGAGAGGGAGGAAAGTAGAGAAGGAGGAAGTATGGGGGGGGGAGGAAGAAAGCCTTAAGAAAAGGGATTCTGGGGGTAGGGTTACCGGTGACGGGACCTCCTCAATATTAATGGAGGCACGATGGAGCAGGGCCACCCCGCCTCCGCCCCTGCCCCTCCGAGAACAATAAAGTGCTGCAAAGTCAGGAGGGAGGGAACTAGAAAGGATGGGGAGGTCCCCATCCCTGAGCCAGGTTTCAGTAAGGAAGCATAGATCGAGCGCATGCAGACCAATGAGGTCTTGAACTAATAGACACTTAGATTTAAGAGAACGGCAGTTCAGGAGTACTAGATTGTGTCACCAAGGAGGCTGGTAAGATAGGACGTCTGGAGGACAGAGAGGCCGACGTCGAGGTAGCAGCACAATAGAACAGGTTCTCAGTGCAGTGTGCTAGTGGACCGGGGGGGGGGGGGGGGGCGGCATATAAAAGGGAGCTGGTCGCCAGCCCCAAGAGACCGGGATAGCTGACATGAGAGGAGATGTAGGTCTGGGAGCGTCGTTACAAAAAGGTAGGAAAGAGAGCCAGAAAAGCAAACTGAGACGCAACATAAATCGCCAAGGCTGGAATGGAACAGCTCCCAATCCGCGCCCGCCCCCTCGCTCGCCCCAAGGCGCTCGTCCAAGGAGCAGGACCTGCTCCTTGGGCGCGCGCCCGCAGACCGCCGCAGACAGCTTGATTTTAAGTGCAGCAGAGTACCTGGTGGGAGAGGTCCGGTCTATTTTCGGTTCCGGGAGGGCAGGAACAATCGGAGAGCAACAGGAGGGACAAACAGCAGGAGGCAATGTCCTAGAAGGAGAAAGCAGGCAAATCACAGCAAGGAAAGCACAAAAACAGTAGTCAGGCAAACGCTGGTGCAGTGCAATAGCAGGACTGCCGCAGACAGCTTGATTTTAAGTGCAGCAGAGTACCTGGTGGGAGAGGTCCGGGCTATTTCCGGTTCCGGGAGGGCGGGAACAATCGGAGAGCAACAGGAGGGACAAACAGCAGGAGGCAATGTCCTGGTGGGAGAGGTCCAGGCTATTTCCGGTTCCAGGAGGGCGGGAACAATCGGAGAGCAACAGGAGGGACAAACAGCAGGAGGCAATGTCCTGGTGGGAGAGGTCCAGGCTATTTCCGGTTCCGGGAGGGCGGGAACAATCGGAGAGCAACAGGAGGGACAAACAGCAGGAGGCAATGTCCTGGTGGGAGAGGTCCGGGCTATTTCCGCAGGTGGCAAGTAGCCAGAGGCTAGAACGGCAGTCTAGTAAGCTGCAAGAGCATCACATTGAAGTCCCACTCCGCTGCCAGAGGATTTAGAAAGTAAAAGGTCCCGGAAGAATCGAGAGATCAGGGGCTGAATAGAGAGATCAGGGGCTGAATAGAGAGATCAGGGGCTGAACCATTTTCCCTTGGTGGGGTGGTGGTGTGCCATAATTGCGCTTAGGTGCACTCTGACTGAGTTGGACTTCAGTCTGGCCTGTGACAAATGGAACAGGTACTGGAGCACTACTTGTACGGCGCAGGAGAAGAGGTTCTCCTGCCTCTCTGCGTACCACACTGAGAACCGGCACCACTTAAAGGTGTACACTTGCCTTATGGATGAATTGCTGGAGGCCAACAAGACCACCTCTATCTCTCACAGGAGGCTAAAGGGAGAGCCAGAGCTACCCTTTCAGCAGCCATGCAGTTAATATCAGGGACCCCAAGTTGGGGTGTAGGAGGGAACCCTCCTCCTGAGACAGAAGGTCCAGTGCACAGCCCGGCAGGACCGGGAGTGACACTGACAATTCAAGCAGTAGTAGGAACCAGGGCTGCCTGGGCCATCTGGGGGTGATTAGTATCACCAGCAGGAAGGTGTAGAGGAGGCCTTCCATCCACGAGATTAGGAATGCATCTGCCACTACTCTCGATGGGTGCGGCTGCCGTGGACAAATACAGGGCAACTGCATGTTGCCCGGACTGGCAAAGAGGTCCATCAGGGGACCCCCAGAGATGGAAGAGCCAAGAGGCTACTCTGGGGTTCAGACACCACTCGTGTGGCTGAAGGACTCTGCTCAGCCTGGCTGCCAGGGCATTGTCCTTGCCCAGGAGGTAGATTGCTCGGAGTATGCCGTTGTGAGTCACATAGGAGCAGAGGTCTACTGCCTCTTGGCAGAGGGAATATGACCCCGAGATCCTTGCGATGAACTCCCCAACTGAGGCGTCCAAGGTCAGGATATCTCTGTGGGGGGGAGTGTCTGGAAGGGCATCCCAGCCTGGAAATGGCAAGAGCGCTGCCATCAATTGATGGACTCTGCTAGCTGGTGGGTTACTCTGACCCTGTCCCGTAGTCTGGCTCCACTGAGAGTATAGGCACCTCTGAGCTGCCCGCATGTGTAAGTGGGCTAGTGGGGTCACGTGGACCATGGAGGCCATGTGGCCCAGCAGGCAGAAGAGGCGGCGGGGCCAAGACCAATTGCCGGCGCTGCACTTGAGCTACTAGCTCTTTGAGGTGCTCTGTCCTCTCTCTGGGGAGAAGCCTGCCGAGTGTCTAGCTGAGACCCCATAAACCCAGCTTTGGGCTGGGGTCAGATGAGACTTGGGGTGGTTGATGATGAACCCCAGGTACTGCAGTAAGAGGATAGTGTGCCCTCTGGCCTGGTGTGCCTCCATGGCAGTGTTCTCTTATGAGCCAGTCGTTCAGGTAGGGAAAGATGAATGCCCCTTGTAGACAGAGGTGGGCTGTGACTACTGCTAGGCATTTGGTGAACACCCTTGGTGAGGAAGCCAGTCCGAAGGGCAACACTCTATATTGGCAGTGCCCTCCTCCCACCACAATCTTTAGGTACCGACTGTGGGAGGGAGGGATTAGGATGTGTAAGCATCCTTTAGGTCCAAGGAACAAAGCCAGTCTCCCTGGTGGAAGTAAGGCAGCAGTGTTCCAAGGGAGAGCATCTTGAACTTCTCCCTCACCAGAAATGTGTTTTGCAGGTCTAGGATGGATCTGAGGTCTCCAGTCCTTTTTGGGACAAGAAAGTACCTGGAATAGAAACCCTTGCCTCAAAGGTGCTTGGGTACCAGTTCTACTGCCTTGTCCTTAGGAGACTTGCAAGCTCTGTGAGAAGCAGGGTCTGGTGAAGGAGAGGCCTCCATGGCTCTCCTTGAAAAAAGTCTGGAGGTGCCTGCTATAAGTGGAGGAGGTAACCCTCCCTGACCACCTGCAGTACCCAGAGGTCTGTGCTGACTGAGACCCACCTGTGGGCAAAAAGTACTAGGTGTCCCCCTGTGGGTTGAGAAAGGCCTCCTGGGAATCAAAAGCTCCCCCTTGACTGGGCTGGAGCCGGAGTCTGGGGCTTAGGGTTTTGGTCTTCTGGGTCCTATGGCCTTGTCTTTTGGGCTGGGTACACTGCAGAGGCCCTGAGTAGCCCTGGAATTGGGTATGAGAGAAGGCTCCCTTCTTTCTGGGGAAAAAAGGCTTTTTTCCCTGGTGGTTTTCTACAGGAAAGCCCCAAGGTCTTTTTGGAGAGCTTTTGTCGGGTCACAAACACTTTATCAATCTCGGCAGCCTTTTCAGACATAGGTTGACTGAAAAGATTCTCCCCAATACAGGGGACATCGAGTAGTTTTGTCCTGGATCCAATGTTCAAGGTTAGACGATTGCAACTAGGCTTGGCGTTGGGCCCCAATGCTGGCAGCCAAGACTTGAGCCGATGACTCGAAGCCATCATAAACCGCTCGAGAGAGGAACTTTGAGCAGTCCTGTACTGCTGCGATCAGGGTCTTGAACCACTGGAGGGGTTCCCTGTCGAGGTCTGCTGAGAACCCAGCAAGCTCCTTGGCTAGTGCTTTAACCCTTTTGCGTCCACATTAATTGTTTTGTAACTGCCTCCCTCACGGCATCCGACCAATCCAGGACTTATTTCAGTTCAGAAAGGCCTTAAAACTTCACCTCTTCCTCCAGTTTTACCCAGAAGCCAATGTGAACGCTGCACCATCCTCACAAGCCTCTCAGAACCCCCTTGACTGAAGTCAAAAGAGTTCCCAATTATGTCTTAAATTGTAAATAGTTACCCTGTTATCCAAGTTGCATTACCTGTTCAACTGTAAACACAAAGTACCATCGGAAATGTGTATTTTATTGTTCATTGTAAACCGCACTGATGCTGAATAGCGCGGTATAAAAGACTCTAATAAATAAATAAATAAATGAATTTCTTTTTTCTGTTTTTTTAATTAAGATTTGAGCTAAATGATGCAGAATATAAAGTTTTTTTGAAAAAATTGTATTTCTAAGAAACAATATTTACTGTTGCCATATGGCAACTAGGGTCCTGAATGGCTGAAAATTGAAAACATTTACTGCTGGGTGTGATAGTTTAAACAGCAGTTTTTTTCAGATGTCAAGCACAGATACACATCACATTTCACACATAGTGTGCGGATTTTTTGGAAATATAGAATCCGGTGAAAAATTTGGGGGAAAATTTGAAGGTTGCCATATGGCAACAACAGCCATGAAGCCCTGGAAACATTTGCATCCAAGGGTGGGATGGAGGAGTGGGTCTTATGGCTCTTTAGTTTGTGCATGGTCAACTTAACCACCATGGAGTTATGTGGTAACTGGGTTTTTCGGAACCCTGGGGTCTTGAGGATGCAGTACATCGCGTCATGCCGGCAGCTGACAATGGGCACTGATGCTGGTGTTTCCCACATCCGGAGGAGCAGCCACTCGAGGATTGGTTGCACCGGCACTATAAGGGTCTCCTGGGGAGGAGTCTCATACTGGAGGATCTCCAGTTCTTCAATGCACAGGTCCTCCTTGGCCTGTCTGTCCTCCTTGGCCTGTGCCTTAGTAATCTCTCGTACGAAGTCATGGAAGGCTACGTCCTCAGGCAGAGACCAGCATCGACATGCCGGTGGAGACGGGTCCAAGGGGACATCTGTGTCTCCGGGTGTCCGGAGATGCCTCGTCCTCGGTCTCCCACATGGAGTCGAGTGGTGACGAGAATTCAGAGACTCTGATGGTCGAGGCCGTACCCAGGGGCCAGAGGACTGAGTCGTGGACATTATACGATGAGGACTGGATACGTGAGGAATGGGACCAGGACCCCGACTGTGGCCGAGAGCTTACTTGAGGCCAGCAGCATGCGATGCTCGACTCAATAACCGGTGACCCCTGGTCGAACCGGTCATCATTGCCTGCTGCAGGGCCAAGATAGCAATGAGGTTCTGCTCCAAGGCCACCAGTCTGGTTTCCACACCAGAAGGCTCCGCAACTTTCAGCGCGGGCACCGACGGCTTCAAGCCTGATGCCGACACTCGGGAGAGCATGTCCTCGATAACCACACCATGGCCTTGAGCGCCCTTGGCCGGTCTCTGCCTGCTGAATGATCCCTTTTGGAAAACTTGGCCGGGTGTCTCTCCGACTCCTCCAAGTCTCTCCGGAGCGATTTACCGGGTTTCTCCTTACTGACCTCTAGGATCTTAGAGGACTTCTTTTTCTTCTGCTCCTGCTCTGGGATCCTCTCGGAGGATCCGTGGCCGCAGGGCTCGGAGGATGCCAGGGCATTGCAGGATGTGCTTGCCTCAGACAGCTAGGCTCCAGGGATGTGAGCGTGGAGTTGGACTTCGGGAACATCTTTTCCTGCAATTCCAACCTCTTTTTGTTGTTTTTTTGCCAACATGGCCTGGCAAAGGTCACAAATGGAATTGTTGCGGTCCGATCCCAAGCAACACAAGCAGCAGTCGTGGGTGTTGGTGATGGATATGGTTTGACTGCAGTGGTCAAATTTTTTGAAACCACCGGTAGAAATGGTGGGATGCACCCAGATGGGCTCGACGACCCCCCAGGCAAAAAAGGGCACGAAGCGCCGGTCGAGGGAACCTTGAAGAAAAAAAGATGAAAAAGGATGGGTCCCAGGACAGCATCAAAGACGCCGGCTCGGGCAAGAAGAGGAACTGGTATGCTTACCATAAAGCTAACTAAATTACTAAGTTTTAAAGACGTTTTTTCGGGGATACTGGACGTGCATCCATTGGGCTCCACAGAAAAAAAGGAGACTGAGCAAGATGGCACCCTTGGGCGGGAAGGGGACCACACATGCGTGGTGGCATCTCCCAAAGGCCTTCCTGCTTGTTCCTGGAGAAGAGAGAAGAATCTGAAGAACAAAACAAGAAAAAAAGCAGAGGAACTAAAGGGGGGGGAGAAAACAAGAGCTGGCAACTACCAGATGCCAGTGAAGACAATGGAGATGTACAACAGATAAAGATTTGGTGTTTGGATTCGTCCCTTTGACCTTTTTTTATCTGAAGAAATTGTTTTCTATTCAAACCAAATGTAGACATTGAACTTCATGGTTTGCCTTTGACAGAGTTTCCAACTTACCCAGTTACAGTAGTAAGATTTTAAGCTAGTCCTAGATTTCTGACAATCTCATCCTGATGCATTATGGGACCTGCAGCACCGATTCCAATGGGTAAATTCTGGAACTACAAATATCATATTGCATTGCAATACAATGCAAAATTAAAACCAGAACTGGCAAAAATTCTCACTCCTAGAAGTGGGTAACTTGGCAACTCTGCTTTGAAGATGAAAAAGCTGGTGCAGTTGCTGGAGGAAGAAAGCATCCACCAAGGTAGAGCCTTGAGGGATTGCTCCCCCATCATGACTCAAGAGCCTAGAGTTTTGCCCCTGCCCCCCCCTCCAAACCATTACATATTAGCTAGTGAAAAATAAAAAATGGGGTTAGACCTCTTGTATCCACTCCCCTCAAAACATGCTGAAAAGGGACAACAACTGCTTTAGCAGCCTAATGCCAGGAGTCAGTACTCCTCGTCTTCAGCCTAATTGTGTACTGCTAGGCGACAGCGAGCCTGTGGGGCCTGTAGGATTCTCACATTTCTCTGATCTTCAGTTCTATTTTTAAATCCTGTGGCTACAGATTAGTTTCCTGTCTAGAAGAGGCTCCAGCTAAAACAGCACTGACAGGCATCTTCCAAATACAAGGGCTCTTCAGCTTTCACTTTCAAGCTGATTCCTCAGTTTCCATGGTTTTAAAATCTGATCTATTTTGAAGTCTTATTTTCTACTGCTGGAATAAAAGACTGCATCATGCTCATTTTGTGCCATTTTCGTAGGGGTGTCCGAGGGTGATGCAGGGCCATGTGCAGAGAATCATTGTGGGGTCTCAAATGCATAAGGATTTGCACATCCCTCATGACCTCATTTGTATAAATATTTGCATAACAAAAATATGCGGACTTAAATGGTCAGTGCTAGGACCAGTTTAATAAAGAAAGAAGATATAAAAAGAAAAAAAAATCCTCATAGCTGGAAATTCAAACCAGGGTATGCAGGCTGGATTAAACTGTCAGAGCTGGAAAAACCCAGAAATCAACAACAGTGAAGCTATCAGACCAAACGACAAAACTAAACAGATATTCCCTTAAAGTTTGAGATTTCACTAAATCTGAACCAACAAAATATTTGAAATTTAAAACCATACCATGCAGCATCAAAAACAAAACTGCAAACCTTAAAGACTATCCATATTACAGTACCCCCTCCCCCTTTCGCCAACACCCTACTGTAGACTCTACACAGGAAACAACAAGAAAAAGTGAGAACCACAGCACAGGACCTATAGAACAAATCTACCATTCCATAACAGCACTAGCTTCCAAAACTCCCACAACAGGAAGCTTCCATAAAAAGGGCAACACCATAAATATCGCTGTAAGCTCTAGAAAATCCATACACCTACCAGGAGCACCAACAAGCCAGATTACTACAGATTCTTATATAGAAATTCATTGCTTACAGAATACCTGGCCTCAGTCACACATTTAGAACATAGTTTAAAACTCTTAACCAATGTTCCCTCTAATTTTCTGTAGGCTGTGTGCGCATAAAATATCAGCTGTGCAGCTTTTGAAGGAAGGTTACATTTTTGTGCGCCACATAATGACACTCGGAGTTATATACTTTAAAATTTGACTACACATCAGAATACAGTATGTACACCACATTGATTGCACTAGAAAACATTGTAGAACTTGTGAAAACCGTAAATACATAAGAACTTTTAAATTTTAAAACGTCTGTATTGTTTTCTATCAGAATCAGAACCGTAATTTTTGTGCGCTCTGTTGTAAAGTATGTGCGCTCGCTCGGTCAGGTGTGTGTGCGCGCACACGCGCACAGCTTAGAGGGAACAGTGCTCTTAACCAAAGCAGAGAATAAGGGATCACAAATTAAAAATAGAAACATGTAGACAAAAATTAAACAGAAACCCCAAGAAGCCAGGCGCTGCAAGCAGTACAATACCAGAGAAATAGAAAGAGATGCATATAAAGACAAGCACGTTAATTACAAAAACTGACATATTCAAATCGCTAAATTTAAAGTAAATTTATTTTTTCTACCTTTGTTGTCTGGCCATTTTATTTTTCTAACTGAGCCAATTCCATTCTCTCTCTTCTGCTTTCCTTTTGTGTCTTTTCAGCGACTCCTTCCCATTTTTTCTCTCTCCTGTCTTCTTCACTTCCTTCTCTTCATATCTTTGATGATCTTTTATTTTTTTTTCTGCTCCCCCCCCTTGAACTTGGAAAAGAGACAGCTGAGGGGAGATATGATAGAGGTCTATAAATTAATGAATGGAGAACGGGTAAACATAGATTGGTTGTTCACTCCATCAAAAAGTAGAAAAACTAGGGGGCACGCAATGAAGCTACAATGTAACCCATTTAAGACTAATAAGAAAAAATATATTTTCACTCGACCTCCTTTTCTCTCACCCTCCACTCCTTTAGTCTCCCACTTTTTACCTATCTACCAGCTTTCCATCTCCCATTCCTATCCCTTTCTCTAGTGCTCCCATTACCCTCACTGTGTCTCTCCTTCCCTTGCTTCTATATTTTCTGTACCTTTCATCCATTCCCTAGTTCCCCATTTCTACCCTCTATATTCACCCCCTCAACTTTCATCCACCATCTTCTGCCTCTCTGCCCTTCACCAGCCCTAGCCCATTCCATCTTGCAGACCCTCCCACGCAGTCCACTGCCCCATAGACAACCTCCTCCAGACCCACATTTCACTGCCAAGATAAACCACTTTGAGAGTTTCCCTGTTCAAAGAGCAGTATAGCAAGTCCTATGAATAAATAAATCTATTTACCTCCATCCCATTTAGAGACACCCACCACCACAGACACTCTTCCATCCCCACTAACACTTCTCTCCCTCTCATCGATCCCACACCTCATACACACTCCCTCCTCCAATCTCAAACAGATAGATACCCTTCCATCTCTGAAACTCAGACACCCCCAAAATTCCCTCTTCTCATCCCATCCCACACATAGCCTCCAGCTCCCACAAGGAACCCAACCTTGCAGACACCCTACATAGATATCCTGCCATTCACACAAGCAACCCCCTCCCTATACAACACCACAACTCTCACGCGCCTTTCCCCAAGCTACGATACACCCCTCTTTCCCCTGCTCTCATTCATCCCACATATCACAGACCCTTTCATAAACACTCCCTTCATTCCTACACAACACACTCTTACAGAAAAACCAATCCCTCCATCCTCATATCTTATATCCCAAAACCTGGGGATTGAGCTGAGCACATTTCTACCGCATGTGTGTTAGGGTTGAATGAGCGTGGCCTGGCATCATCCAGTTACTTGGGCCTCTTTTCCAGCCTTGCCAAACTCCTTCTCTTCTGGCCCAGGAACTAGCCCCCCCCCCCCCCTAAGCAGGGCTCAGTTACTCCACGGACCTGGTGTATGGAGGGCCCTTAAAGGTAGCTCTGCTCACTGAACTTACTCTAAATAGGCCCTGGGCCTGTTCCAGAAGCTGTCCTTAAGCTCCGGAGCAGGGCCCAGACCCAATTGCAGCTACTACTACCCCATCCTGCCTCCCTCTGCTCTCTTGTCTCCTGGGCCACCATTGCTGGTGAAGAATCACCTCAACCCTGATGCCAGTCGCAGCAATCACGGTTCTCTGAAGCCGGCCACAGCAATTGTGGCTTTTTGAAGCCAGCTGTTATCGCAGTTGCGGTTGCAACTTTAAAAAAACCTTGCCTGCCACTACTCCCAACA
Organism: Ichthyophis bannanicus; assembly: GCA_033557465.1. NCBI lineage: Eukaryota > Metazoa > Chordata > Amphibia > Gymnophiona > Ichthyophiidae > Ichthyophis > Ichthyophis bannanicus. The sequence goes on along the minus strand of CM066050.1, from coordinate 76,077,919 downwards.
GCCACAACAGCTCAATCGTGGTTGCAATCAGTTTCTTTTTTAAATTGTTTTTTACAGTTTAAATTCTATTCTTCCTCTCCTCCTGCTGGTCCACCCTTTCGGACAAAAATCAATCAGAACAACAGTGGAGCAAGGTAAAGCATAGTTACTCACCTGTAACAGGTGTTCTCCAGGGACAGCAGGAATCAGTCCTCACATATGGGTTGCATCGACTCCAACGGAGCCCTCACGGAAGCATCTCCCCAGCTTTCAAAGAAAGCTTTTGGGAGATGCCATCACGTATGCATGATCCCCTTCCTGCCCAAGGGTGCCATCTTGCTCAGTCAGATGACATAGTTAGAGCTGACAAAGGGATGGCCAAAAATTACAGCAACTCCAAGGGGAGGAGGGAGTGTTGTGAGGACTGATTCTTGCTGTCCCTGGAGAACACCTGTACAGGTGAGTAACTACACTTTCTCCAGGAACAAGCAGGAAGTCAGTCCTCACATATGGGGCTCCCTATCTACAGGCTACAGAGGACCTATAGAAAACCTACGGCCCAGTCGTGAGCAACCACAAGCGAATATGAGGACAGACCGAGGACCTCAGTGTCCAGGGAGAATCATGACTCTGGTAGCCTGAACAAGGGTCAGAGGGCAGGAGTTGCCTAAACCCCACACAAAATTACAGAGTACAGCCTTGCCGAAGGCACTGTCCCATCAGGACTCCCTCTCCAGGCAGTAGTGAGCTGCAAAGGTGTGGGCCGAAGACCAGGTGGCAGCCCGGCAGATGTCTGCCATGGGAACAGAATGAAGGCTTGCAACTGCCAGGGCGCTGTCCTGGTCCGGGAGGTATACCACCGTGAGGAGCATACCCTGTCTGGTCACGTATGAGCAGAGGGCTATGGCCTCCAGGCAGAGGCGGTAGGAGCCTGTGCCGCCTTGCTTGTTGAGATAGATCATCATGATCTGATTGTCCATCTGGATGAGCACTGACTGATGTTGCAGGCAGTGCTGGAAAGCCTTGAGCCGCAAGGAAGACGGCCCTGAGTTCCAGCAGGTTGATCTGCTGCTGGCTCTCCTCGAAGGACCAGATGCCCTGGGTGTGCAATTCCTCGCAATGGGCACCCCAGCTTAGCAGGGAAGCATCTGTCATGAGGACTCTCTGGGGACTCAGGAGTCGGAAGGGCATGCCCTTCTGCAGGTTTTGCAGATCCTGCCACCAACTGAGGGACTCTGCTATTTATTTATTTATTTATTTAGTCTCTTTTATACCGCGCTATTCAGCATCAGCGCGGTTTACAATAAACAATGAACATACACATTTCCAATAGTACTTTGTGTTTACATATGAACAGGATATTCAACTTGGCTAACAGGGTAACTATGTAGTTGATGGGACATCGAGATTCTGTTCTGGAGTCTGCCCGTGATCTGGGTCCACTGCGAGCAGAGAAACCACTGAGCTGCCCGCATGTGGAGGCAGGCATTGGGGACCACATGGACTGTGGAGGCCAGATGGCCAAAGAGGCAAAGCATGGACCGTGCCAACACAATGCAGCGGCATTGCACTTTGGTCACCAGGGCTGTGAGATGCTCTGTCCTGTTCAGGGGGAGGAAAGCTACAGCTTTGAGGGTGTCCAGGTAAGCCCCTATGAACTCTGAGTTGGGGTGAGACAGGATTTTGGGTGATTTATCACAAATCCCAGATGTTGTATGACCTTGATGGTGCGGCCTGTGGCCTGCAGCATCTGAGGTGTGTCTCCTTTTACGAGCCAGTCATCTAGGTAAGGGAAGATGAAGGCCCCTTGGAGATGAAGATAGGCAGCCACCACTGCCAGGCATCTGGTGAAGATCCTTGGTGCGGAAGCAAGGCTGAAGGGAAGTACCCTGTACTGGTAATGGTCACCCCCGACCATGAATTGTGACTGGGATGGATAAGGATGTGGGTATAAGCATCCTTTAGGTCTAAGGAGCATAGCCAATCTCCCTGCTGGAGATAGGGCAGCAATATTCCATGGGAGAGAATCTTTAACTTCTCCCACACCAGGAATTTGTTCAGGTTTCTCAATTCCAGGATGGGCCTCCGTCCTCCTGTACTTTTTGGGACCAGAAAGTACCTGGAGTAAAACCCCTTTCCTTTCAGGTGGTGTGGTACAGGCTCCACAGTCCTGTCCCTGAGAAGGCCTGCAAGTTCTTGCATTAGCAGAGCCTGGTGTAGGGGAGACCAAGGGGGTTAACCTGTAATAGCGAAGGGCCCGCAACCCCAATAATACCCGGAGTCAATGGATGAGGATTCAACTCCCTTTTATTGTATATACAGTCTCAGCACTGGCATACAAAATGTCTGAGCACAGAGCTCAGAAAAATGACAGTTTATATACTTTTCTTCTCCAGTCTAATACAGGCAAAACTCCTCATTGGCCACAGTGGCCCACTTACTCTCATCCAATAGACATCTCTGACCGGGCCCAGGACTCGCTCCCCCTGCTTGGGTCACACTAGCCACAGGTCAGCAATTAGACATAACACTAAACATAATACTTCCGCTAAAGTATACAGTATATTTCGCTATTCTTGCAAGGTCAGTTAGCCACAAAGATAGTGGAAGGCATATCAGAAGCATTCTTAACAAAAGCAAAACAAAGCAAGGCCAAATAAAGCAAGGCTTAGATGTGTCTCTAGCCCTGGCTCAAAACACTAAACAATCTTCATAATGCTAGACAAAATATTCTTACACTGTTCAGTTTCTCTGCTATATTTTCATCCTAATTACGAGGTCAGTGCACAATCAGCAAAGATACAGTGGAGGACATTCTACTGAAAGAGACATCTGACTTACCTAAACAATAAACAGTGCCAAGGTTTAATTCTCTTATCTCCAGGAGAATAGAACACGTTAGCAAACCAGAATAGAACGGAATTTATTTCTAACAGCTAACAGCATTCTGTATTTTTTTTTCAAAATCAGCAATAACATTTTAAAGCAGGAGAAAAAGGGCTTCAGACCTAGCTCTGCTACATGCTAGGCCATCGCCTATCACAAACCAAGAAAGAAGAGTGGAGGCAGCTGGTCCAGTTGGAGGACGTCAGAGTCTGTGGTGATGGAAGCCCACCTGTGGGCAAAATGGACCAGGCGCCCCCCATTGGCAACTGATCCTCCAGAGGAAGAGAGGCTATGCTGGGGGCATCAAAACCCCGGACCCAGGCTGGGCCACCGGTGGAGACGGATCAGTCTTGATGATGGACTCCCAAGCCGAGTAGTCAGAGGAAGACTAGAGGCCTGACGGCTCCAGGGCGTTATTGGCTCCAGTCTTCGGTGCTTTGAGGCCGAGGCATGGCCAGAGCCAGAGGCACTCACCTGTGAAGAGCTCTCCCCCGAGGAGCAGGAGAGAGATCAAGACCCTCACCGATGATCTACCTGAGGTGTCTGGCTCTCGGGGATCATTTTGGCGGCCCGGGAGAGTCCTTGGCACTGAGGTCTCTATGGACTTGGCGCAAGTGCCAGCGGGTCCAGCCATCAACACCTGTTGGGATGCGATGAATGCAGAAACGCTGTATTCAAGTGCCAACATACGAGTTTCCCACTCTGGGGTGGCTGTCATTGACACCGACTCCGGGGTTACCTGGTCTGGTGTTGAGGAGAGGGGGTCTTCGACGGGACGGCCCTCAGGAGACTGGGGTCCATTGCCAGACGCCTCGACTTCTGTCCTGGGTACCTTCCGTGGCCACTCCCACTCAGTCTCCTCAGAGGCCCGTCGGGGACTAAGGGACTGTGCGCGAGATTTCTCCCAGGACAAGGGCCTCAAGGTCTTTTTCTTATTACGCTCTCGCTCCAGGGACCCTTGTTCAGAATGTCTGCAAGCCCGCTCTGGAACCTCAGGGGCCTTACATGATTCCGAGGATGTGTGCGAGGCCTTTGAGCACGAGGCTACCAGGGAAACCGGGGTCAAGTCTGCCCTGTGGAAGATGTCATCTTGCTTTAGCTGGCGGTTCTGGATGGCCTTGGTGGACATCTTTTTGCACAGGGGCATTCCTCCAGGTCGTGGTTGGTGCCCAGAGACAGTTGTGAGTGTCAGTGAGATATATTTTTGGAGCACTGATCACATTTCTTAAAACCGGTGGCCATTGGGGCAAAAAGGACACCCATGAGGTCAAAGACCCTTGGCCCGGCAAGCGGTTGAAAAAAAAGCACGAAAGAGCTGGAGGAACCTAACAAAAATAAAACTAAGTTTCGAGAACTGATGCTGGGGCAGCGGGCCTCAAAGGCAGGAAAAGGTGAGCCAGAAAGGTGTACAACGGTGTATGAGAAAACGTTTTCGGGGGGGGGGGGGACAAGACAGACGTCTGTAGGGCTCCATGGAAAATGGGAGACTGACCAAGATGGCACCCTTAGGTGGGAAGGGGATCATGCATGCGTGGTGGCATCTCCCAAAGGCTTTCTTTAAAAGCTGGGGAGATGCTTCGACGAGGGTTTCATCTGCGTTGACATCACCCATTATGTGAGGTCCGACTTCCTGCTTGTTCCTGGAGAATATATTATTTATAGGGGCTTCTCTCTGTTTTTCTTTTTTGGGGGGGGGGACTGCTCTTTATGTTTAATTTTTTCCCCTTGGTTATGAGTCCGGAGACAGTGCTGGAGGAGTAGGAGACACTGGCCACTGGCCCTGGCTTTTCTCCAGCTCTGTATGGCAGCAGCAGTGGAGGAGCTGAGTAGGAAAAGGAAACAGGAAAAGAGCTGAGAATGGGACCATATGCAAAAAACACACCTGCAAATGCCTAGGGCCGACCCTGTCTTTTCAATGTACATTTTTGCATATTCCCCCATTTTATCCCAGCATCTTCAACTCCCTACCTACTTCTCGCCCCCCTCCCCCCAGCATGTACAGGTGATTCCAAGAGCCTTTGTAGACCAGAGAATTGGTGGGGCACTTCCTCCGAGACTCATATGTGCCTGGTTGGAGCAGCCACAGTACAGCAGTCAGCTTTCCTCAGTGACTGAACTGTGCCAATACTTTGGCACTCCCAAAGCACAATTCTTAGTTTCTTCTGGGATAAAGTAGTGCAATTGTTAGTCCACTTTAATGGTAGTTAAATAAAAGGAGAAACAAAAAAGGAAAAAGCGTAGTTACTCACCTGTAACAGGTGTTCTCCAGGAGCAGCAGGAATCAGTCCTCACATATGGGTGACGTCGGCGCCGACGGAGCCCTCGCGGAGCAATTTTCCCCAGCTTTCAAAGAAAGCCTTTGGGAATTGCAGCGCGCATGCGCGGTCGCCTACCCGCCCAAGGGTGCCATCTTAGCCAGTCAGATGACATAGCTAAAAAAGACAGCATAAAAATTTGCAAAAAAACTAAAGCAGATGATTGCAACTCCAAGGGGAGGAGGGAGGGTTGTGAGGACTGATTCCTGCTGCTCCTGGAGAACACCTGTTACAGGTGAGTAACTACGCTTTCTCCAGGACCAAGCAGGAAGTCAGTCCTCACATATGGGACTCCCAAGCTTAAGGCTACCGGAGACCCTAAGCACAAAAATGAGCTCCCTCTAGCTCAGCAGCACAGAAGGAAGGAATCTTCGCTGAATTACCACCCACCGGTAGCCCACATCCGGGATGGAGGGTAGGAGTTGCTCAAACCTCAAAGAGATTACGGAGGACTGCCTGTCCGAAAGCACTGTCCCTGCGGGACTCCCTCTCGAGACAGTAATGGAACGCAAAGGTCTGGCTCGAAGACCAAGTAGCGGCCCGGCAGATGTCTGCCAGCGGAACAGAGCGGAGGTAAGCCACTGACGTAGCCTTTGCCCGAACGCAATGAGCCGTGACTCGACCTTCCAAGGAGAGTCCGGCTGCCCCATAAGCCCAAGTGATACAGTCCGCAACCCAGATGGACAGAGTACGCTTGGAGACCGGGAGCCCCAATTTATTGGGGTCAAAAGACACAAAAAGCTGAGCAGCTTTACGGTGCTCCCGCGTACGGTCAAGGTAGAAGTTCAACGCCCTTCTACAGTCCAGGGTATGGAGGACCGTTTCAGCTCGGCTGGAGTGTGGTCTGGGAAAGAAGGTCGGAAGTACCACCTCCTGATTGATGTGAAAAGGGGAGACCACTTTTGGAAGAAATTTTGGGTGAGTCCGTAGGACTACCCTATTTTTGTAGAACCGAGTGTAAGGGGGATCAGACACGAGGGCCTGCAATTCACTTACGCGTCTAGCGGAAGTGAGGGCTATCAAGAACAATGTTTTCCAAGAAAGAAAACGGAGAGAACAGGTAGCCATAGGTTCAAAAGGCGGACAGGTGATCCGCTGTAAAACCACATTCAGATCCCAGTCAGGCGCTGGCGGGCGCAGAGGTGGTTTAAGCAGAAGGAGACCTCGGAGAAACCTCGCTACAAGAGGGTCGCTGGAAAGAGGTCTGCCGTCCACCGGCACATGATGTGCTGAAAGAGCACTGAGGTGAACTTTGACGGAGTTGGACTTAAGTCCCAGATTAGAGAGGTATAGCAAGTACTGCAGGATCACCGACACCGGGCAGGAGAAGGGATCCTGAGACTGTTGGGCACACCAAACGGAAAAGCGACGCCATTTAAGGGCGTAGCATTTGCGGGTAGAAGGTCGCCGAGAAGCTAGGACGACCTCTTCCACCTCTGCCGGCAGGAGAAGGGGAGCAAGGACTACCCTCTCAGCAGCCAGGCCATTAGATTGAGAGATCTGAGGTTGGGGTGTAGCAGAGACCCCTGATCCTGAGTGAGGAGATCCGGTTGTAACCCCAGAGGGAATGGATCCTCTACCGCCAATTGCAGCAGGAGTGGAAACCACGGCTGTCTGGGCCAGCGAGGGGCCACCAGGATCATGGAAGCTTTGTCTCGGAGAACCTTGAAAAGAGTTCGAGAGACTAGCGGGATGGGAGGAAAAGCATACAGAAGGCTCTCCGACCATGAGAGTAGAAAAGCGTCTGCCGCAACTCGAAGGGGATGTGGCTGACGAGAGCAGAAGCGAGGAAGTTGCCGGTTTTGAGGGCTGGCAAAGAGATCCACCGTGGGGAGGCCCCACTTTAGAAAGAGCTTCTGAACTACCAAGGGATCCAGGCGCCACTCGTGCGGCTGGAGGATCCTGCTGAGTTTGTCCGCCAGGCAATTTTCTTGGCCTGGGAGATAAACTGCCTTGAGAAGAATGCCGTGACTGACGGCCCAAGAGCAGAGCTTCTGTGCTTCCCGACAGAGAAGGAAGGAGCCCGTGCCCCCCTGCTTGTTCACGTAGTACATGGCAACTTGACTGTCCGTCTGGACAAGGACAGACTGGTGAGAGGTCAGGTGGGAGAAGGCCTTGAGAGCCAGGCGGATCGCTCTGAGCTCCAGGAAGTTGATCTGCTGAGCAGACTCCCACGTGGTCCAGAGGCCCTGAGTACGTGCCCCTTGGCAATGTGCTCCCCAGCCCAGGAGGGATGCATCTGTCGTCAGCACCTGGGCCGGCTGTGACTGAAAAGGCATGCCGAGTACCAGGTTCGGCCGATGAAGCCACCACTGGAGAGACGAGGCCAGCGGCTCGGAGACGCGCACTAGGTCTGCTAGGCCGCCTGGGGCTTGCTGCCACTGCTGGCGAAGACACCACTGAGCAGGCCGCATATTCAGGTGGGCATTGGGGGTCACATGGACGGTGGAAGCCATATGGCCGAGTAGTCTCAGGAAGCGCCTGGCGGAGACCAGGGGCTGGCTGCGAAAACGGTCGGCTAGGTCCATGAGCCGTTGAGCCCTGTCGAGCGGTAGGAACGCTCGTGCCTGAGGAGTGTGCAGCCTTGCGCCGATGAACTCAAGATCCTGTGAGGGGAGCAAAGTGGACTTTGCGAAGTTTATAACAAAGCCCAAGTACTGCAGAAGAGTCACCGTGCGGCGTGTGGCGTTGGTGACCTCCGGGGCGGACGCTGCTCTGATGAGCCAGTCGTCGAGGTACGGAAAGACATAGAGGCCGTGAAGCCTGAGATGGGCCGCCACCACCGCGAGACATTTTGTGAAGACTCGCGGGGCGGAGGACAGGCCAAAGGGCAGTACTCTGTACTGGTAATGATTTCCTGCCACCACAAACCTTAGGTATTGGCGGTGGCTTGGGTGGATGAGGATGTGCGTGTAGGCATCCTTTAGATCCAAGGAGCATAGCCAATCTCCCTGCTGGAGGTAGGGCAGAAGGATTCCAAGGGTAAGCATCTTGAACTTTTCCCGCACGAGGAACCTGTTGAGGTTGCGCAAGTCCAGGATGGGTCTGAGGCCTCCTGTCCGTTTTGGTACTAGAAAGTACCTGGAATAAAAGCCTTGACCTCTCAGGTGGTGGGGCACCGGTTCCACCGCCTGTTCCTGTAGAAGACCTGCTAACTCCTGAAGGAGTAAGTCCCTGTGCAGAGGGAGTCGTGGAGGTTCTCCCGGGAAATAGGGGGGAGGGACCTGGTGGAAGTGGAGAAGGTAACCTTCTCTCACGACTTGAAGCACCCAGGCATCTGAAGTGATGCTGGACCACCTGTGGGCGAAGTGAACCAGCCGGCCTCCGGTGCTGGGAGGAGCCAGCGGAGGGGGAGAGGCTATGCTTAAGGAGTCAAAAACCCCCACCCTGCTGAGCAGGGGCTGGTGGTGCAGGCTTGGGGGGTTGCTGCCTACGGGACCCGTTACCCCGTCCCTTGGCCTGCTGGGGAGCTGCAGGGGCCTGATATTGGGGGTAGTGTTTGTAGGCAGCCGCCTTTCTCGGGTAAAAGGACTTCTTTCCCGAGCCCTTCTTTTTCTGGGAAGGGGCGGAGGTCTTCCTAGAAAGCCTAGTCCTGGTGAGAGTCTCAGTCTCGATTTGTGCAGCCTTTTCAGCCATGGGCTTGCCAAAGAGGTTTTCACCTCGGCAGGGGACATCGACCAACTTGTCCTGCACCCAGGGCTCAAGGTCAGACGACTGAAGCCAAGCCTGTCGGCGGGCACCGATGCCGGCTGCGGCCACTCGAGCCGATGCTTCAAAGCCATCATAGGCTGCTCGGGATATGAATTTTGAGCATTCCCGAATGCCAGTGGACAAGGCAAGGAACCTCCGCAAAGGTTCCTCGGACAACCCAGCGGACAATCCGGCTAGCTCTTTAGCCAGGTCTCGGAGATACACGCCCATGTATAGCTGGTAGGTCTGGACACGACACGCAAGCATAGAGCCCTGGAAACACTTCTTACCAAGGCCATCCAGGTTACGGGCCTCCCTGCCAGGAGGCACCGAGGAGTGCATCTTCTGGCTCTTAAGACGATGCATGGCCGATTCCACTACCATGGAATGGTGTGGTAGCTGTGCTTTTTGGAAGCCAGGGCTCTTGCGGACTCGATAGATAGAATCGACCCGCTTGCTCAGGACTGGCGAGGAGGCCGGACTCTCCCACATGCGGAAGAGTAGTCGTTCCAGCATGGGAGGAACCGGTACAGTAAAGTGTTCCCTGGCGGGAGAGTCATACTGGAGGGCGTCGAGCTCTTCGGCTCGAGGCTCCTCCTCGGGATCCGCAGGGAAGGCCAAAGCCTTGGCCATATCCCTGACGAAGTCCGAGAACCGGGCATCCTCCGGGGGGACTGCTTCCGAGGTTTGGACTCAGGTGAGTCCGAGGGGACACACTGAGTCCGAAAAGAATCAGGTGACTCTTCCTCTTCAGACTCCCAGACCGACTCCGACGAGGAATCGGTGGGGTCGGCCCGGGCAGGCCGCGGCGCCTGCCACCCCGACGCCGAGGGAGTCGGCGTCGGCGACCTCGGTCCCGAACGGGAGGCCGAGGGTGACCTCGACCGAGGATCGACTCGAGTTCGCATGGACTCGAGGATCGGCTCGGTCTCCGGGGTCGACTTAGACGTCGACGTCCCGGCGGTCGGGGCAGCGGCGCCAGCGAGGTTAGCGAGCAGTGCCCGCTGCTGGTCCATGAAGGCAGACAGTCTGCTCTCCAAGGCCGTCAACCTGAGTCCGACCTCAGGTGACCCAGCAGCCCCCGACTCGGGCCCCGACGGCGTCGGGCCCGACGTCGGCGGTCTCGGAGGCGAGTCCAGGAGGACCACAGGACTTACCCGAGCAGGCAGCTCCGACTCCAGGCGAGGTCGCTTCGAGAGGTGCTCCTTCTCCAAGGACCCGGGACGGCTATCGGGGCTATGCGACCTGGCCCTCGCGGAGCCAGGAGCGAGGAGCGTCCACCGACGCCGCCCTCGCGGGTTTCACCTTCCATCGATGGTCCCCGGAGGGAGAACCCCTGTCGGAGGAACTCCGGCGACGGTCCGAGCTGGAACCTCTGGACGCGGAGGCCTCCGACGAGGTCCGGGTACGGCTGGGGTCAGCGAAGATCCTATCCCGCTGATGCCGCCGACTTCTCAACGCTTTGGAGGACATTTTGCCGCAGGCCCCACAGATCATTTCTTCATGATCCGGGCCCAGGCAGCGGAGGCAATTGTCGTGTGTGTCAGTTAGTGACATATTTCGGTCACACTGACCACACCGCTTGAAACCACTGGCAGCCATCGGGGGAAAAAGGGCCCCTGCGAGGTCAAAGGACCGGGCTGCCAGGGAAAAACCGAAAACGAAACTGACTAAGTCAGAAAAAGAAGAAGAGGACTCGTGACCGGCGTCGCGAGTCCGGGCGGGAAAAAGACCGGCGTCGAACCGAAGGAAAAAAGAGAAAATTATGAGTAAAATTAACTTTTTCGCGGGGACACGACGGGTACGTCTGTAGGGCTCCGCGGAAAAAAGAAGACTGGCTAAGATGGCACCCTTGGGCGGGAAGGCGACCGCGCATGCGCGCTGCAATTCCCAAAGGCTTTCTTTGAAAGCTGGGGAAAATTGCTCCGCGAGGGCTCCGTCGGCGCCGACGTCACCCATATGTGAGGACTGACTTCCTGCTTGGTCCTGGAGAATAAGGTGATACCTTATTATTGGATTAACAATATATTCTTGCAGTGGTGTAAATTCTGTCCAAGAAGCCCCTGCAATGTGGGGGGGCCCAGGCAGAAAGGGGCCCACACAGTGTTGGTAAGGCAGTGCGGCAAATGTACGTGATACTCTGCTGCACTGCCTCCACTCTTGCAAGTTTGCCATAGGCCCGGCAGCTGTTCTTCACTGAGCTGAAGTCTCATGATAACAGCCACACTGCGAGATTTCAGATCAGCAAAGAGGAGCCACCAGGCCTGCAGCAAACTTGCAAGAGCAGAAGCAGTGTAGCAGAGGACCAAATAAGTTTACTGCTGCTGCATTGGGGGGGGGGGGGGCCCTCATTGGAACGTACACCACTGCATTCTTGGACTAGCTTTCAAAGGTGTTTCTTTTGTATTCAGGGTGATAGTGGTTGACTATGAATCAGCACAGCAATTTTACTCAGATGCATAATAATAGCGGGCATTACAGGAGAGAACTTAAACCTTAATATCACCTGAGGACTGAAAACAAAATGCAAACCAATGATCTTATAATACTGCCAGTTTAATTATCTAAACATGATTTATAGGGAGTAACATGCTGCAGAGGGAAAGCCAAAAAACCTCTCACAAAACCACACTCAAAACACTAAAAAAAATGTTCAGTACTCACTATAAAGCACCATACAAAACATATCACATAATATACTCAAAAAATAGAAATTACACTTACCTGGTAATTGTTGTTCGTTGAGGAACTCCAGTTCAGTCCTCCACCTCTGGGTAGTGCACCTCCTCCTGCAGCATGGAGACTGGGCATGTCAAATTCGTGATATCACTGGATGTATCCTGCTGGTCTCTCCCATCAGCCCCAGTGAACTACTGACAAAGCAGACTCAAAGGAGCAACAAATAAGTAGCTAAAGCATTAATTACAACTTTAAACGTAACCATTAACTTTTAAACTAAAGACCCCTAAAAATAAGGGGGAAAACAACCACCTCTTTGTCCTGTCCTTTCTTCTTCCCCCAAGATCAAAGTAAGACAGAAAGAAAGAAAAACAGAAGACAAAGAGGTCAGAGAAAAAGAAAACACTGCGATTTCCATAATATTCAAAAATATTACACTCTTAGTGACTGGACCCCCCCCCCCCCAAACTGATGGCCAACTGCTGAATTGATCATTCCCGGGCAGGATTGAGGACTGAACTGGAGTTCCTCAAGGAACAACAATTACCAGGTAAGTGGTAAGTGTAATTTCTATTTCCTTATTGTTCCTCCAGTTCAGTCCTCCACCTCTGGGATGTAACAGAGCAGTAATCATTGGGAGGGACCATTCCACCCAGATCGCAGTACCGCTGACACAAAACAGGCATCACTCGCCGCCTGCACATCCAGGCGATAATGCTTGCTGAAGCAAGTCGCCGCTCTGCAAATCTCCACAGGCGGAACCAAACTGTGCTCCGCCCACAACGTTGCTTGCACTCTAGTAGAATGAGCCCATAAGCCATCCGGTACCGGATGACCTTGCAAGATATATGCTGACGCTATTGCTTCCCAGACCCATCTGGAAATTGAAGCTTTAGCTGCTGCCTCACCTTTACGGGGGCCTGCAGAGAGAATGAATAGACTTCAGACTTACGAAAGGACTCCGAAATCTTCAAATATTGGCACAGAACTCTCTTTATATCCTACTGACGTAGACTACAGTCTGAGACGCTTTCTTCCGAAGTAGCCAATACTGGTAACGACACTGACTGATTCACGTGAAAATGCGAAACCACCTTGGGCAGAAATGACGGAACTGGACACAACACGACCTTTCCCCTAGAGAAAGACATAAATGGCTCTCGGCAAGACAATGCCTGCAGCTCCGAGACTCGCCGAGCCGAACAAATAGCCACTAAAAACACTGTCTTTAAGGTCAGATCTTTGACTGAAGCCTGTGATAAGGGCTCAAAGGGTTCCCTAGTTCAGGGGTGGGCAATTCCGATCCTGGAGGGCCGCAGACCAGTCAGGTTTTCATGATATCCCTAATGAATATTCATGAGATCTATTTGCATCCACTGCCTTCTATTGTATGGAAATAGGTCCATGAATATTCATTAGGGACATCATGAAAACCTGACTGGTCTGCGGCCCTCCAGGACCGGAATTGCCCACCCCTGCCCTAGTTAACGCTCCTAATTAACGCTCCTAACACAAATTGAGGTCCCACGGAGGTACCACTACTCTGCAAGAGGGCCGTATTCTAGAGTCCGCTTTTAGAAAATGCACCACATTGACTTGAGAGCTCACGGAGACTCCTTAGACTCTACCTCTATAGCAAGCCAGAGCTGCCAGCTGGACTCTTAACGAACTGGCCGCTAAGCCCTTATCAAAATCGTCCTATAAGAAACTTAATACCAAGGGAACTGAAACCGTGCAGCACGGACCTGTCGTCTCTAACACCAGTCCTCAAATATACGCCATATTTGCATGTATGCTAGGGATGTGGACTGCTTTCTGGCCCGAAGTAAGGTCGCAATAACGGCTCCTGAATAGCCTTTTTTCCTTAACCTCACCCTTTCAATGGCCAAGCCGTAAGCGAGAACCGATCCACCTGAGGCATCCGAAGCGGACCCTGCATCAACAGATTCTCTGTTGCCGGCAACCTCCAAGGATCTCCGTCGAGAAGCTGGACCAAATCGGCATACCACGGCCGCCTCAGCCAATCTGGTGCCACTAACAGCACCCTTCCCAGATGAACTCTGATGCGCTGAACCACTTGTCCTATGAGCGCCCATGGAAGGAAGACAGAGGAGACCGGACGATGGCCAACGTTGCATCAGGGCGTCGATCCCTTCCGACATCCTCTCTCGCCTTCGGCTGAAGAAGCTATTTGCCTTGGCCGAATAAAAGGTCACCATGAGATCCATGATCAGCGGCCCCCATCTGTGGACTATCTGAGCAAATACGTCCGGAAGAAGCTCCCATTCCCCGGCATCCGCCCGGACTCTGCTAAGAAAAATCTGCCATCACATTGTCTGTTCCCGCGATGTGCGCAGCCGAGATCGCCTGGATTTGAGGCTCCATCCAGGCGAACAGCGCCTCTGCTTCCTCTTCCATGGCAGCGCTTCCCGTTCCACCCTGCCGATTGATGTAAGCCACCATCATGGAATTGTCAGACAGCACTCACACTGCCCGACCTTTTACCTTGGCTGTGAACGCTTGAAGTGCTAGAGCCACCACTCGTAGCTCTAGACGGTTGATCGACCACTGGACCTCCTGGTCGCTCCAAGTCCCCTGTGTGAAGAGATCCCCGCAATGCGCATCCCAACCTGTGAAGCTCGCATCTGTCAGCACCGGAAGCCATTGTGGTTGTTCCAGGGGCAAGCCCGCCTCCAGATTTCCTGGGCAAAGCCACCACTGGAGAGATTGACTGAAGCGAAGAGGACAAGGGAGACATTTGCTCAGAGCATCATTCTGATGAAACCAGCGTCGCAACGATGACTTCTACAACGGGTGCATGTGAGCTCTGGCCAAAGGCACCACACTTCTAGGGTTGCCGCCATTGTACCTAGCATCCGAAGATAGGGCCACGCTGATGGAGCTGGAGTGGACAAGAATTTGCAGACTACATGCAATGTTCCCTCTAATTTTCTGTAGGCTGTGTGCGCATAAAATATCAGCTGTGTGCAGCTTTTGAAGGAAGGTTAAATTTTTGTGCGCCACATAACGACACTCGGCGTTATATACTTTAAAATTTGACTACACATCAGAATACAGTATGTACACCACACTGATTTTAATCAAATTAAATGAAAATAGACGATTACTAAATGAAGCGGGAAATTTCTAGTAATTACAATCATAACTTTTAAATTTTAAGACGTCTGTGTTGTTTTCTATCAGAATCAGAGCCGTAATTTTTGTGCGCTCTGTTGTAAAGTATGTGCGCTCGCTTGGCGAGGTGAGTGCGCGCGCACACGTGCACAGCTTAGAGGGAGCAGTGACTACATGTCGAAGAGCTTGTGCTCGCCGGTCCGGCAGGAAAACCACCCCCCGCTGCGTGTCAAAGCGCACTCCCAAGTACTCTAGAACCTGAGACGGGACTAAGCGGCTCTTGGCAAAATTGACTACCCTGCCAAGGCTCTGAAGAAACTTCACAACCTTGTTCATAACCTGCGCGCTCTCAAATCAACCAATCGTCTAGATAAGGGTGGACCAAAATTCCTTCCTTCCGCAGCGCCGCCGCAACCACCACCATGACCTTTTGTGAAGGTGCGCGGAGCTGTCGCTAAACCAAAGGGCAAAGCCTGAAATTGGTAACGTCCCCACGGTAGAGCAAACCTTAAAAACTTTGATGAGCTGCTCTGATCGGGATATGTAAATACGCCTTGGTAAGGTCTAGGGAGGTCAAAAATTTCCCCTGCTGAACCGCCACTATTACCGAACGTAAGGTTTCCATCCGGAAGTGAGGCACTCGAAGACAACGATTCACTCCTATGAAATCCAGGATAGGCCGGAGCGAGCCTTCTTTCTTTGGAACTACGAAATAAATGAAGTAACAACCGACGCTGAAATCCGCCAGAGGCACCGGCACCACAGCTCCCAGCTGTAAGAGACGATCCAATGTTTTTCTGCCGGCCTCTGCAAGGGGAAAGCACGAACTAATCTAGTACGGGACGAGCCAATTCTAGAGCATATTCTTTGCATGTTATTTCCAACACCCATTGGTCGGACGTTATTTGGACCCAGGCAGGAAGGAACTCCCGAAGCCAACCTCCAATCTTTTGACTTCCTACCCGGGCCCACCTCGCTTCATTGTGACTTTTGAGCCGACGTTGCGGCGGTTGCTGCAAAACCTCTACCTGCTCCCCGAAACCCACAAAATCCCTGGGCTCCAGAAGCAAATCTTCCTCTTTGGAAACCTCCTAACTGAGAAGTATGAAACCTCTGTAAATCTCAAAACTGGCCTCGCGCCGACGGTAGAGACTGCCCCTGCTTAGGCTTGCTCTCTGGCAGTCTCCCGCCTTTGGATTCTCCCAAATCCTTAACCAGTTTATCCAAATCTTCACCAAACAACAACATCCCTTTAAAAGGAAGCTTGCTGAGGCGCATCTTAGAACCATTGGCTGACCAATTTCTTAGCCACAGGTAACGCCGAGCGGCTACCAATGAGGACATACTATTTGCTAAAGCTCTAATCAAATCATTGTGAACATCTGCTAAATACGCCAAACCCAATTCCAGTCTTGTCACCTCCAACAATTGCTCCTGCTCTGTTTGAACGGACTGCCGTAAGCATTGAGACCACCGAAAACAAGCTCTCACTACCCAAGCCCCACAAATGGAAGCTTGCAGTGACAGAGCGTTAGCTTCAAAGGCTTGTTTCAACAAGCCATCCACCTTCCTGTCTTGTGCATCCTTCAAGGCCGCGCTGCCTTCCACAGGGATAGTGGCCTTATTTGTGACCGCTGACACCGCCGCATCTATCTGCGGGGACCAAAACCTTTCCTTTTCCTTGTCTGCCAAGGGGTAGAGTTTGTTCATTGTTATAACCCCTCTTAGTCCCGCTTCTGGGAGATTCCATTCATCCTGGATCATGCAATTAACCACTCGGTGAACAGGAACCACCACCTGAGATTGCCTCACTGCTTGAATGAGACAGTCCTCCAATCCCTCTTCCTCCGACAGTTGAATCGAAGCCAGATTGAGCGTCTGAAGAGACTCCGTAATGAGCACTGTAAGCTCGTCCTTCCGGAAAAACCGTATGATTCTCGCCTGATCCTCCGGCTCTGGAATCTCACCTTCTTCCAATTTGTCCATCCCCGATTCCAGATCCAACACAGCCTCCTCTGTCTCGGGCCACTCCCCATCTGAGAGCGGAAGGTCAAGGGGTCTCGCCCTCTTAAGGGGGTCTTACGAGCTCGCTGCCAGTTCATTCTAGACCGGACTGCTGCAGTGGGACCGTCAATGGTTCAGGCACCTTCCCCTGTCGCCGCAAACAAAAGGCTTGATGCATTATCAAGACAAAATCTAGGGAAAAATCTCCCAGCGACGGCTCCGAAGACCCAGCGCTAGATGGTCCCGCTGGGGATTCCTGTGAAGACAACGAAGGGCCCTGAACCAGCACCACCCCCTCTGGCCTTGCCGACAGACTGCGAGTCTCTTGGGCGATGTTATCCTCTAAATGTTGTTCCATAGTCATTGAAGCTGCAGCGCAGCCCCGACAGATTCCTGCGTCCGATACTGTGCCTTTACGGGAGCCACACATCAGACACTGGGGCTGCGAAGGCATTAGCGATGGCCTCCAATAACTCCGATGCCACAAAAAAAACTAAAAAATCCCCAAGGAAATCTCTTTTTACCCCCTTTTTCTTTAAATATATAATTTAATAAACAAAAGGAGAAGTGAGCTGAACCCCAAAATCTAGAAAATTAGCCCAAATGGGGCCTTACTGACTAAATAAAGCTGGAACCGAGACCCTGAAGTGTCTGAGCTGCATGTTTTCCCAGCTTCCCCCGTCAACGTGCAGAGCAGTGCTGGAGCTGCCACATGGCTGTGAAGCACGGGAAACAGCCCGGGACTGAACTCGGCCCTGCTTCGTGCCAAAATTCCCACCTTCCGCTCAACACCCCGCCGAAAGAATTGCACGGTAGAGAGGGGGCACTCACCTCCGGATGCGATTATAGCTGCAATACACTCGCTCTGCCGGTTCGGCCCGATTCACCGCCCTTCAAACCGCTACGCTGCTCATCCATGCTGTGAGCAGTGTTCACAGTGAGGGCTGAACTCCTGGCGTCGCTGGCTCACCCAGACGCCCCACAGCGATCTGAGGCAGCAGCGAGCCGATCAATCTCTCCCCTGCCGGGCTCCCCTCCGTACAGTCTGGGAGGGGAGAGCCGTCCCAAGGAAACACAGGCAGAAAGAAGAGGGAGACAGACAACAAGAATGGCACCGGATCGAGGCTGAAGCTGTCTGGTATTATTATTATTTTTTAAAAGTATAGCCCCAATAAATGAAGAAATATAAAGTGATCAAAGAAAAATTTAAAACTCTGTTATCTAACTAATGCTCCTTATCTGTTCCGCAAGTAAGCCCAGCACCTAGGCTCACCAAGTCCTCCTGCTGCATGGAGAGTGGACACACTGGGGCTGATGGGAGAGACCAGCAGGATACATCCAGTGATGTCATGAATTTGACATGCCCAATCTCCATGCTGCAGGAGGAGGTGCACTACCCAGAGGTGGAGGACTGAATTGGAGGAATGATAAGGAATATAAAACTTTATCACATATTGTAACCGTACAAAAAAAAGCACACCATCTATGTCATACAAAACCAATACAATATATATGTGCAATATACACAATAGATAGCCAAACCTACATAATAAACACTTTCACTGCAAAAGTCCCAGCAGTCTGAATAATGCAAAAGTACTTGGCTCCAAACTGTCATTCCGCTGGACTCTCTCAGTTCTCTAAATTTGCTTGAAGATAGTCAAATCCATACACATAGAAATTCCTGCAACTGAAGTTGAAATACATCAGCTAATACTGGAACACGCCTGACACCTTACATTCTGGCACCATGATGTTTCAGTAATGACTGCCTGCGACAGGGACTCATAACGCAGGAACTCACAGCTTAGCAGGATCTTGCTTCACATCTCAGCAGCAGTTCTGCCAACAATAAGTACTTATACCAAAAAAGCATGCTTCATATAGAGCTGGATGTTTAACAGCCTTTGTTCAAAGCAAAACTTCACACCTTGTCTGCTGAACTGCCAGCAGCCTTGTGAACCATGCAGGAATCATAGCAGTGCACACTCTATAATACAACAGGACAAAGCCTTCCAAACATTTTACCACTGCCAAAAAACTGTGGCACCCCTTTCTCATCAGTTTCCGCCCATCCACTAGGGCGTGCTGGCCGGATTTCCAGGGGTCTTCAAGACAATCGTCATTATAGAAATGGAAAATCTTTCTTCCTCTTTGCTTCATGGTCTGAGGCTTGTTCTCAGTCCTTTCATGGAGTGTGTGGGCCCAGAGACTCTGCCCCCTCCAGAGGATGACCCTCCCAAGCTGCTCCATGAAGATTTGGGGACCAGCCCCTGGTTCCTACGGTGAGCAGCAGGCTTTGCCTCTTCTTGCAGGAATAGGCACGGGTTAGCAAGGATCACTGGGTGCTAGACACCATTCAGGTCATCCATGTTCTGGAATGCAAAGAGCCAATTCACGATGCCTTCATCGTTTCCCCTTGTGAGTCTGCTATCAAAGGTGCCACTTTGTGGACCACTTTGAACAAGTTGCTATACCTAAAGGCGGTGGTGCTCGTCCCCCCCAAACGAGCAGGACAAGGGCAGATACTCCATCGATTTTGTGGTGCCAAATAAGGATGGCTCCTTTTGGCCCATTTTGGACATCAAGGGGTTCCAATGAGCACTTGTGCATCCTGCGCTTCCAGATCGAAAGCTAGTGCTCCATGATTCAAGCAGTGCACAGAGGGAAGTTCTTGGTGTCTCTGGATCTGGCTAAGGCAAATTTTCATGTCACGATCTGGGTAAATCAACAGAGGTATCTGCATTTCATCGTGCTTGGCTCTATCAGTTTGTCACCCTTCCTTTCGGGCTATCCACTGCCCCAAGGATGTTTTCCAAGGTCATACTAGTAGCAGCTGCGGCGCCAAGGCATCTGTGTCCATCCCTATCTGGATGACTGGCTCTTAAGACCCATTTCCCTTTCAGAAGTATCTCAGGTGACATCCTGAGTGGTGTCCTTTTTGGAAAGCCTTGGTTGGGTGATCAAATCAGGGAAAGAGCCAGCTGTTGCCTTCCCAAGTCTTGGAGCTCATGGGAACATGTTTTGACACTCAAGTGGGCAGAGTTTTCCTGCCAGAGGAGAAAATCAAAAGACTGTTGGATTGCCTGTCACTGTTCTGTGCACAACATGCACAGCAGGCGTCCAGAGTCTGGGATTATCTTCAGCTCCTCAGATTGATGGCAGCAACCATAGAAATGGTGCCGTGTTTGTGTGCTCACATGCAACCACTCCAGCGGTCCTTGTTGACTCTATGGTCCCAGAGTTCTCAGGAGTTCAAGCGCAGGCTTCTGTAGCTGTAAATGGTGAAGGGCTGCCGCCACCAGCGCAGGCTGGCCTGTTTTCTGAAGAAGGGCATACCACTGCACAATTTCTCCTGCGCTAGGAAAACCCATTAACAAGACCATATGGCTCAGGGCCATTGGAACTGCAAGGAAGCGGTGTGGTCCATCAACCACCTTGAGGCAAGGGCCATCAGGTTAGCTCTTCTGCGTTTCCAACCCCTGGTTGAGGGCCAGGTGGATGGCATGTTTCACACAATGCCACGTCAGTGGCTTATGTCAATCGGCAAGGCAGCATGAGAAGCACCAGGGTGGCTCTTGAGATGGCTTTCCTGTTTGTCTGAGCAGACAATGTGGAAGCAGATTTCCTCAGCCAGCACTCTCGAATCTTAGAGTGTGGGAGTTGAGTCAGGAGACATTTATTGATTCTGTGCTGTTGGTGTCACCCTGAAATGGGTCTGATGGTGACCTGCTCCAATGCCAAAGTTTGCCGCTTCTTCAGTCACCACACAGAGATGGGGTCTGAGGGCATCAATGCTGTGACCCAACCATGGCCAAGTCAGTGATTGCTATATCTGTTTCTTCCATGGCCCCTGGTGGGGCTTGTGATTTGGCATATAGAACGCCATCCGGGCAGGATTGTTCTGGTAGTGCCAGTTTGGCCAAAGAGAGCATGCTTCAGAGATCTGATATGGTTCCTGCAGGAGCCTCCTCTTTGGCTGCCTCCATCTCAGAATCTATTGCGGCAGGGAGCAATTGTCCTGGAGGACCCGGCTCCCTTCTTGCTTACGGCATGGCTCTTTAAAGGAGACTGCTGTGTAAGGGCTACTCTCCAGCAGTGATCTCTACTCTGCTTGGTCCCCGGAGATCTACCAAGTTAACATATATACAGATATGGTGCCTCTGAGCGCTAGTGCAATGCGCAGCAGTTGGCTCCTGAGGCAGACAAGGTGTCCTGCCTGTTGACCTTTCTGCAAGATGGCCTAGAGAAGGGCCTTTCATTTAGCTCCCTGAAAGTTCAGGTGGCAGCTTTGGCCTATGGTCTGCTGGTGGGCAAAAGTCTTTGGCCCTGCACCCGGATGTCTTGCATTTTCTCCAGGGAGTTCAGCATCCGCATCCTCCCCTTCGGTCTGTGATCCCTTCCTGAGATCTGTATCTGGTGCTCAGGGCCCTGATGGCGGCCCCTTTTGAGCCATTGAAGCATGCTACCTTAAAGGATTTGACACTCAAGACTGTCTTCTTGGTCACTATTTGTTCCGCAAGCTGGCTCAGTCTTGTCAAAATCCTTATCTATCCTTTTCAAAGGAGGCTGTTTCCATTCAGCCTGTGCCTTCCTTCTTGCCTAAGGTATTTTCTTCCTTTCCCCTGAACCAGGTGGTTTGCCTACCCTCCTTCCCAAAGGAACAGTGTCTGGCAAAGGATAAGGATCATTGCCTGGTGGATGTCTGGAGGGCGCTCCTCCAGTACCTGGAGGTTACAAATCTCTTTCATAAGTCTGACCATCTTTTTGTACTGTTTGCTGGCCAACACAAGGGTGAAGTGGTGGCCAACTCGACTTTGGGCGCTGGATTAAGGAGGTCATTGCCTCAGTGTACCTGTTGCAGAACCAGCCAGTTCCGGAGGGTTTATGCATCCATTCTACCTGAGCACAAGTGTCCTCATGGGCGGAGTGGAGCACAGTAACCCCTGCAAACATTTGTCAGGCAGCAATGTGGGCATCACTTTCCATTTTTGTCGAGCATTACCGCTTGGATATCCACGTGCGGGTAGACATGGTTTTTGGCTCAAGGGTTTTGCGAGCTGCTGTGTCTTCTTCCCACCCAGTGGTGTTGTAGCTTTGGCACATCCCATTTATCTGAACTGGTCTAGCAGGATAATATGAAAAGTGACAGTTTACTTACCAGTTAATGTCCGTTCCTTGAGTTCTGCAAGACCAGTCCAGAGCCCATACCTGAAACTGTATTTGCTCTGTTCTTCTGCTGCGGTACCCTTAGGTCCGCTATGATTTTTATACTTGGTTTGGCAGGTGCACAGGTGGTATTCTCTCTTCAGTCCTTCCTGTTGGGTATAAAGACCAAGGCAGAGAAGCTTGCATCTTGCAGATAAATGTATGGCTGCGTGCATCGAGAGCATTTTGGTTTCCTGGACCTGGGATGATATTCCAAGGGCTGCAGGGCAGAGATGTCATCCATCTTTCCAAGAAGGGTCGACGTGTCTTCAGTAGCAGACTGACTAACCTACTGAAGAGGGCTTTAAACTAGATTAATTGAGGATAGGTGATGAAAGCCCCCAGGTAACAAACATTAAATCCCTCTATAGTTGTCATGGTGTAAGAGTCTTAATGTTTCCAGATGTATCGAGGGAGACACAGAAGAGACATAGGCAGTGTCTACTTTTAAGACCGAGGGTGCTCCTGCTAGGGGCCTCATATTATTTGCGCTTCCCCTGTAAATGTATGGTGGTTCTTAAAATGCAGAGGTTTATTTTCCATCAACCTGAATATCTATTTGCATTTATAAGCGCTAGGATTCCTTTAATTTCAACTCCCACTGGTGAGGCTATGCCAGCGGAATGAGCAGTGAGGGTATTAGCTTTGGATTCACTTCAGCCATTGATATGTATTGTATTATTGTTTCTTGGTAATTCAATTTGGGATCCTCAACCTAATTGAGTTTTTCTTAATTCCACACTCTCACATTGTGAGCCATAGGTATTACTGTTATTATTTCTGGTTTGCCCTTTGATTATACCTATTTGGAAGCACTACCTTTTCTGTACAAACTTGTAAATTATATAAATAAATAAAACAAAAAACACACCTCTATAGCAATGGGTAATAGGGGCAACATCAGGATAATGAGAAACTAGACTCTCTCCTATAACCATAGAGTGGGCAGGTGTATCAGGAAAGTAGACTAGAGAATTAGTATATCACCTCTATCAAGGCCTGATGATTAGTTGGGAGGGTGCCTACATGGGTTAATAATGAGGACATTTAGAAAAAGAAGCGCAGGAATAACCTGTAGGATGTGGCAATGGATAAAGATAACACCAATGAATAAGGATGGAACATACAAGGTGTGACGAAAAAGAAATGAGAGACTATCCCATAAATGTTTTATTACAAAATCTACAGAGAAATTACACATTGTCCCCTTCAAAGTAACCCTCCCCCCCCCCCCCCCCCCCCAGAGTTAATGCACTTCTGCATTTGCTTCTGCCACGTACGGAAGCATTCGGTAAAGTCCTCCTCCTTGAGGTCCCTCAGCTCCCTCGTCACAGTAGCCTTGATCTCTTCTACTGAGGTGAAATTAGTTCCTTTGAGCAGTCTTCAGCCTGGGGAAGAGCCAGAAGTCGCACGGTGCGAGATCTGGGGAATAAGGAGGGTGGTTGAGAGCTGTGATCTGTTTGTTGGCCAAGAACTGCCTCACACTGAGCAAGTGCAGGTGTGTTGTCGTTGTAGAGCAGCCACGATTTGTCTCTC
Organism: Ichthyophis bannanicus; assembly: GCA_033557465.1. Lineage (NCBI taxonomy): Eukaryota > Metazoa > Chordata > Amphibia > Gymnophiona > Ichthyophiidae > Ichthyophis > Ichthyophis bannanicus. The sequence goes on along the minus strand of CM066050.1, from coordinate 76,054,487 downwards.
CACAGAACCCGCCTGCTGCGCCGAACCCGGTCATGGAGGCAATTGAGGACCTGTTGGTAGAAGTGCTGGTTGACTGTCTGACCCCTCAGGCACAAACTCATAATGGACCATTCCCTTCTGGTCGAAGAATACGATCAGCATGACCTCGATCCTTGATTTGGACAGGCATGCCTTCTTGGGTCTGGGTGACAGTCGAGTCTACCACTGCAGGCTCTGTCTCTTGCTTTCAGGGTCGTACTGGAAGATTCAAGTCTTGTCTCCTGTGATGACTCGGCCAACGAACTCTGGATCTTCTCCGATCTTCTCGAGCAAGTCTCGACAAACATTGACCCGGTGCTCCTTCTGGTCATCCGATAAAAGCTTGGGTGCCATCTTGGCGCACACTTTCCACATCCCCAGCTCCTGCACCAAGATGGTCCACACTGACTCCCTGTTCAGGCTGAGCTCTTCAGCTATCATCTGCACCATCAATCTGCGATCACTCCGCACCAGCTGGTTCACTCTGTCAATGTTCTCAGCTGTCTTTGTCGTGGAAGGCCGTCCTGACTTGGGGGTCATCCTTCACCTCCTTGTGACCAGTCTTGAAGCATTTGTGCCACTCAAAGACTCACAGCCTTAACATTGCATTTTCTCCTTAAGCCTTTTGGAGAAGTTGGAGACACTTAGTTGGGCCCTTCTCCAATTTAACCAGAAATTTCAAGTTGATTCTTTGCTCCATATTTCTGCCACCCTCAGTTGCGTGACAAAGTGATGGAGCAGTGCGCTACAAAAAAAAACCTGAAAAAGAAAAACAGAGTGAGAGAGATGAAAAATATTGTAGCAGAATAGTGGCAAGATTGTTGCATAACACAGTGACATAAGCGGTTAGCCAACTGGCAATGAGTCATGGGCATGGCTGCCACAGTCTCGTTTATATTTTGTCACACCTTGTAACAACAACATACAGGGAATGGCCCTTAGGATTTACTTCAGCTCACCCAGATTAGCGCTAATCATATGTTCTGGATTTGTTGTGTTGTGGCCAAGTATGTATATCATTATTTGTGCTGGACAAATATGATTTTTGATTTGCAGAATAAAAGTTTGTTAAAATAGACAGCTCTAAATCAAAGCAATTCATCATAAAACAAAATTTAACAAAATATGGACATACTGCATTATGGGCTTTACTAAATACTTTTGCACAGACACAGAATTGTGAAAAGTCTTTTTTTAGATAGGTTGCTGTGCTATAGCTTAGATATCAGGGTTGATCCAAGCAGATGCAAAGTAATGGGTGCCCCAGGAAAATCTTCAGCTTTATGCCGTTCCCTTTCCCCAAGATTTTGATTATTAAACTCAACAATCATAATCAACTGACCACCACCTTTCCAGCAATAATCCTGTAAAAATGCATACGATTGAACATCATACTTTTAAATATTACATTTTGCTATGTATGTATATATGTTTGAGTGAGAGCCTGTTCTTCCTGCAGGTTAAAAAATATGCTGATGGCTCTCAGTTTCTGTGGATATCAGAATCTAATATTTTGCTTTCATTGCTGCTGCCCTTTGCTGCCCTCAACCACCGCCTAGCTTGCCTAATGGTTGGGCTCTGCTTGAGAGTATATGGAATGCTATTGTGAGTGTTAAATAGCTTATTGTACTAGGAAAGGTAGGAAATAAAATGCTGTAAAATAGATCATGTGTTTTGTTGAATAAACATAGAAGTGTTTTTCTCTAACCTTGGCTGTTACAGGATCTCAACCTATTTGATTTTCAAATATTCTGGCAATTACCCTGTAGCTAGTTCCTTGAGCACATTCTTTGGAAACTATCTTTTTTAGATGCTAAATATTTGGTTGCTAATTTCCAAACATTCAGAACAATCCCGCTAAACAAATAAAATGGAAAATGTACAACTGCTGCATAGTCTCTAAGGGCCCCTAACAACTAACTGAAAACTAGCTGCTGCATGGCCCATTTTATTCAGATATGATTCAGACCTTTAAATACTTAGAGAAATAATGAACAAACAAACCTCTTCCAAAGACGGGAAAGCTGTAAAACTAGAGGGCATAACATGAAGCTGCAAGGGGGTAAATTGAAAGGCAATGTCAGGAAATACTTTTTCACTGAAAGGGTGGTGGATGCTTGGAATGCCCTCCCGATGGAAGTGGTGGGGCAAATATAGTGACAGAATTCAAAATGGCATGGGACAGACACAGTGGATCCCTTTACAGCAACAGGATAAAATCAAAATAAACTTATTTAATTTCTCAACATACAGGGGTGTCCTACATGGAGCAGTGGGTTCACCCCTAAAACAAAGACATGGGGAGGGGTGGCCTGCACAGAGCGGCAGGTGCACCTACTCTTGCCATCTTACTGGGCAGACTAGATGGACCATACTGGTCTTTATCTGCCGTCATTTACTATGTTACTATATTCCTATGGGCTGTATGGCAGATAGATCAAGCAATTATATCCAAAGTATTCTAAAAAAAATTGACTTTAGATGAGAGTTTTTCTTCCCTGACAAATAGTCACAGAAAAGAACAATGCTATCAAGTGATAGTTTGAGCCTGGGTGGGGGGTATTTTGATTTTCTAAAGAGGAGAAAATTGAAGTTGCATGTTAGTTCACTTGAATGTGTGCAAATAAATGTCAAACAAATACAACTCTCAAAAGCTTGTCAAAAAATAGTGTTAGTCCAATAAAAAAGTATCACCTGCAACTTGTGTTCACCTTTATTTACACATTTTCTAAAGGAAAACTGCACAAGAGATAAATGCAAATACCCTTTCCCAAGTTAAAAGCTACCCACTAACTTGAAAAACTGCACATGGCTTTCCATTTAAGACTTGCAGGTCAAATAAACCTACTGAAAATGTTATTAAGTTCAAATAAAACCCATAAGAAAGGGGGTGGGGGAAGTACAGTGCTATAGATGCACACAAAGAATAAACTTGAATCTAAGTAATTTTCTTTCCAACTTTCACCTGCCTCTTAACAGCCTGCCACATTGTTGGGATGGGGGCTCCAAGGGCAGTCAGATATCAATCAGGAACCCAGAAGAAAAACCTGAAAATTCTACTGAAAAAATATCCTTTAGAACTTTCTCAGTTTGATTCCTACTCATAAGCCTTATTCAGTGAAAACTTTTATTTTTCCATGGGTGCAGAACAGGAAAAAGTCCTTTGTGAATACTGCCCAACACCTTATGCACTCGGTCGCCTCTGAGCCTCGCAATTGAGATACTGCTCTGAAGCTCAAAGGGCTTCCTTTCTGACGCCATGTATTACATAGGGATGACAATAATTGTGGTTGTTTCGGTCCTGTTAAACTTAAGTCCATTATACAATAAAGTGGGAATTGTTTTATTGTAGAGCAGGATCACTTGATTTCCACTGCCATTTTTTGCTGTTTATATTTTTGTAACGTAAGTCCATTACAGCTCTATTACTGAATGATAAAATAATTTAAAATTTTAACATTGTCTCTAAATGTCCAGAGTATCACTGGACTGTTCAAAATTTCTCTCCAAATTTTATTTTACTATTTTTTTCCTAGTTTTCTCCAAAAAGAAAATCAGTAAGCCATGCGAAATTTAGTCATGCTTCAACCTCCAGGAAACAAATGACAAAAAGCCCTCAAATAAACGGAAATAGATGGACTGTCTTGCCTGGTTGTATTCAAGCATGCTTTGGAAGGGAAACTCCCACCATAACAATGAGCGGAGTGTTGTACTTTAGCGAGACAATGGAAAAAAAGGGGGGGGGGGGAAGCTTTTGGCGCTGAAAACTCATTGTTAAGGGCAAATGTATTACATACTTCTGTCGCTTTTGACAGGTGACAAAGACCTGCAAAGAATAACGTCTCCAGAACTAAACTCTTAGAACTTGGCACTTGCAGGCAGAGTCGCTGCGGTGCTGCCTACAGAGAAACAGTTGCAAAGGGATAGAGAGAGAGCAGTGGCAGCTCAGTGCCACCGCTGCAGTGCAAACACAGCTCTTGGCAGGGTCCAATCGCCTCCAGAAAAGTGCGATCGAGTCCTGACCAGCTCCCCAGCAGTCGATCACCCTTTACCTTGCTCCAGGACTCCGAGCACTGTGACGGCGGCCAGAAGAGCAACCTGCTCCAACATGCTGCGGACTCGGGCTGCTCTCTCGATCGAGCTGGGGGACGCCTCTTGGCTCAGGATCCTGCGCCCTCCGGAGGCACAAGGGAGCTGCGCGACGCGTTTTCCGCACGCCCAAGGGAGAAGATATAGAAAGGGGAATAGGACCCTCCCCCCAACAGCTAGCTTCAGTACCTTTGCCCTCCCTCGCATGCTGACCACTCCCCTCCCCATCCCTTTGCGTACAGGACCAGAGGACCAGCGTAGATAAAGCAAATTTAACCTCCTTCCCATATACTAAGGGGTATTTTATTATTTCTAGAGAAACACCAATCCAAAATCATAAAATTGCACTGGGACCAAATACTTAACCTCGAGTAAAATGACACCTAACAGTCATTTTTAGACCTTAAATAAACGGCTCACTACCAAAAAAGGACAACCTCTTCCATAGCCGAAAGGAGATTTCAAATATTAACAGATCAAGGAGCAGACTTTGGTTAAGGTTCATTGCTGCTGCCTGCCTTGGGCCCCTATTGCATTGTGATGAGATTCTAGTTCCTGTTTAAGCTTAACCTGGTAGTTTTGTTTGGTGTTTGGATATTATCAAATTAATTGTACAGAGCTGTGAATACCACACCCTAGCTATAGCTTGAAAAGGACGACACAAACAGGATGGTTCTCGTCTCTTCCCCTACACCCCTCCTCGTGAACTCCTCTCTTTTCACTTGCTTCTCTCCGCCTATTTCTTCCACTGCCCACTCGTGACTTCGGTCTTTTCACCTTGCTTTCCCTTATGCCTGGAACAAAAATGCCCAGAGTCTACATGCCAGGCTTCATCTCTGTCCCTTTTCAAGTCCATGTTAAAGACTCACCTCTTTAAAGCTGCTTTTGGATCCTAACACCCTTTTTCCTTGTGTCCCCTTATTCTTATCTTTTGTCTGTTTTAAATTGTAAGCTCTCACCAGCACGGGCATCTCTATGTTTGTACAGCATGTAGCACAATGATTAATAGCAACGGTAGGAGATAGGGTTGCCAGATTTTTGGAGAGCAAATCTGGGACACCAGGGCAGTGGTTCTCCCTCCTCGGGCATCTTCCCCCTCATATACTTGTAAAGGGCCAGTCGAGGTAGCAATTGTTATAATTGTTGTATAGTAATTACACCACCAATCCATGATTGATACTGTAGATACACAGTGCTAAAGGACCCATGACCCTGTGACTAAGACCTAGCTTTCTGACACATTTCGCTCCAAAAGACCTCTGTAGTCCTCTGACTTCATGATTCCTTTATTACATTCCAGGCCTCCAAGTTCCTGAGGCAGCAAAACAGCTGCCCGTTTCTCTGATGATTTCTTCTGCATATAAATTAAACAAATGTTTACAGCCTTGTCATACACTTTTGCTGATTTTAAACCATTCTGTTTCTCCTTGTTCCATTTGAACTGTTGCTTCTTGATCAATATAAAAGTAGTGGAAGAGAACTATTAGGTGTTCTTGTATACCCGTACTTCTTAATGTGGCCCAGAGTTTCTCATGGTTTACACAGCCAAAAGCCTTGCTGTGGTCAATAAAACACATATAAATATGGTATTCTTTAGTCTTTTCAAGGATCCATCTCACATCCACGATGTCGTCTCTCATTCCTTGCCCTTTCCTGAACCTGCTTGCACTTCAGGCAGTTCTCATTCCAGGTATGGCTGTAGTTTCTGCTAAATAATCTTAAATAAAATCTTGTGGCAAAGTTTCCCATGGTTTACACAATCTAAAGCCTTGCTGTAGTCAATAAAACACACATAGATATCCTTTTGGTAGTCATGTCTTTTCAAGAATCCATCTTACATCTGCGATGATGTTTCTCATTCTTCACCCTTTCCTATAAGCACAAAGTAAAGCAGAAAGATCTGAATCCTGCTTACACTTCTCATTCCAGGTACAGTTATAGTCTCTGCTAGATGATCTTGAGTAGAATCTTGGACCAAAGGTGTACAAAAAAAAAAAGCTGTGCAACAATTTCTGAGAAAAACAGAACACGACAACCTAGACAGGATTAATGGCATCTTTCATTAATAGCTGGTTGCACAATCCTTGGCAACGATGACAGCCTCCAAACATTTCTTGTAGCCATCTATAAAGTTTCATACATCTGTCTGCTGGTAGTTTCTCACACTCTTCATCTGCAATTTGTTCCATTTCAGGAATGTTTCCAAGATTTCTTTTACCAATGGCAGATTTCAGCTCTATCCAAAGGTTCTCGATTGGATTGCAATCAGGACTCATTGCTGGCCAGTTAAAAACAGTCTATTTATTCCTTCTTAACCATGCTTTTGAACTTTTGGACGTATGTTTTGTCATTATCCTGCTAGACCTTTGACCTCAACCTAGCTTTCTGACATTAGATAGCACATTTCACTCCAAAATACCTTGGTAGTCCACTGATTTCATGATTCCTTTAATACGTTCCAGTTCATGAGGCAGTAAAACAGCCCCACAACATTATGGAACCTTCACCATATTTAACTGCAGCATTATTTCTTCGCCTGTAAATGTATCAGTGGTCTGCACTGCCAAAGAGCTCAAGTTTTGTTTCATCTAGCTACAGGATATTTTCTCAGAAGGATTGTGGTTTCTCGTGGGGTTTGGACAAAGATCAGGCGGGCCTTTATAACCTGTCTTTCAGCAGTGGGATCCTCCTGGGCCTTCTCCGAGGAAGTCCTCCTTTGTTTAGTGCACAGCGTTATGGTGCAGGTTGAACCCACCACTCTAAATTGCTCTAGATCAGCCTTAGGCACTTTGGGTTTTGTGGGTGGTGTTTTACCAACAGTTTGTACTAACCTTTGAAACAGAAAAACATGACAACAGAAAAAGACCACATAGCCTATCTCTGCCCATCCATATCAACCACCATAACAATCCCCTTTATTCCTTTAGAGATCCTCTGTGCTTGTCCCATGCTTCTTTGAATTCAGTGTCCTCATCTCTATCACCTCCTCTGTGAGATTATTCCACAGATCCACCACTCTTTCCGTAAAAAAATATTTCCACCTATCACTCCTAAATCTATCCCTTTTCCCCTCATCCCATGTCCCCTTGTAGCAGAACTTGCTTTCTATCAAGAGGCTCTCCTCCTGCGCATTTATGCCAGGGAGGTATTTAAACATATCAATCATATCAATCATACACTACAATCAAAGTTTATTTACCTGAGTTGTAAAATTACCCTGTTATCCAAGTTGTTAACCCTGTTTAATGTAACTCAGACATTTTTGTGTACTGAAATGTTTTGTTTGATGTAAACCGCGCTGATGTCAAATAGTGCGGTATATAAGAAATGTAAATAAATAAATAAATAAATATCACCTCTATCCCGCCTTTCCTCTAAGATGTACATATTACGATCCTTAAGTTTGTTCTCATATGCTTTATAATGAAGACCACTAACCATTTTAATAGCCACCCTCTGCACTGACTCCAGCCTGTTTATATCCTTTTGAAGGTGCGGTCTCCAAAATTGCACACAATTCTCCAAATGAGGTTGCACCAAAGACTTATACAGAGGCACTATCACCACCTTTCTTCTGCTGGTCATTCCTCTTCCTATTCACCCAAGCATCCTTCTAGCATTTGCCATTGCCTTTTCTACCCGTTTAGCTACTTTAAGATCATCAGACACAATCACACCTACTAAGTCCCATTCTTCTTTAGTGGACAAAAGTACTTCACCCCCTATACTATATTGCTCCCTTGAATTGCTGCAGCCCAAATGCATGACCTTGCATTTAACATTAAATCTCAGCTGCCAAATTCTAGACCATTCTTCAAACTTAGCTAGATTCCTCCTCATGTTATCTACACCTTCCTGGGTGTCTATTGCAGATTTTGGTATCATTTGCAAAGAGGCAAACCTTACCCGACAGCGCTTCCGCTATATCATTAACAAAGATGTTTAAAAGAAATCGGACCAAGGACAGATTCCTGTAGAACAACACTGGTAACCTCCTCCTCAGAGTGAGCTCCATTTACTTGTACCCTTTGTCGCATCCCACTCAACCAATTTCTAACCCAAGCAGTAAAGCGTAGTTACTCACCTGTAACAGGTGTTCTCCAGAAGCAGCAGGAATCAGTCCTCACATATGGGTGACGTCGGCGCCGACGGAGCCCTCGCGGAGCAATTTTCCCCAGCTTTCAAAGAAAGCCTTTGGGAATTGCAGCGCGCATGCGCGGTCCTCTTCCCACCCAAGGGTGCCATCTTGCTCAGTCTGATGACATAGCTAAAGACAGCAAAAAATTAGCAAAAAACGAAAGCAAAGAACTGCAACTCCAAGGGGAGGAGGGAGGGTTGTGAGGACTGATTCCTGCTGCTCCTGGAGAACACCTGTTACAGGTGAGTAACTACGCTTTCTCCAGGACCAAGCAGGAAGTCAGTCCTCACATATGGGACTCCGAAGCTTAAGGCTACCGGAGACACTAAGCACAAAAATGAGCTCCCTCAAGCTCAGTAGCCCAGAAGGAAGGAATCTTCTCTGAATACGTCTCCAACCGGTAGCCCAACATCCGGGGTGGAGGGTAGGAGTTGCCTATACCTTGAAGAGGTTACGGAGGACTGCCTGTCCGAAAGCACTGTCCCTGCGGGACTCCCTCTCCAGGCAGTAATGGGCCGCAAAGGTCTGGCTTGAAGACCAAGTAGCGGCCCGGCAGATGTCTGCCAATGGAACAGAGCGGAGGTAAGCTACTATGTTTCTATGTTTCTAGCCTTTGCCCGAACACGATGGGCCGTGACTCGACTTTCCAAGGAGAGGCCGGCTGCCTCGTAAGCCCAAGCGATACAGTCAGCAATCCAGATGGACAGAGTACGCTTGGAGACAGGGAGCCCCAACTTATTGGGGTCATAAGAGACGAAGAGCTGAACAGCTCTTCTGTGCTCCCACGTACGGTCAAGGTAGAAGGTCAACGCCCTTCTACAGTCCAGGGTATGCAAGACCATTTCAGCTCGGCTGGAGTGTGGCCTGGGAAAGTAGGTCGGAAGCACCACCTCCAGGTTGATGTGAAAAGGGGAAACCACTTTGGGAAGAAACTTAGGGTGAGTCCGTAGGACTACCCGGTTCTTGTAGAACCTAGTGTACGGAGGATCAGACACCAGGGCCTGTAGCTCACTAACGCGTCTAGCAGAAGTGAGGGCCACCAAGAACAAGGTTTTCCAAGAAAGAAAACGAAGAGGACAGGTAGCCATAGGTTCAAAAGGCGGACAGGTAATCCGCTGTAAAACCACATTGAGATCCCAGTCCGTAGGACTTCCGGGTGGAGGGCCGCCTGGAAGCCAAGACGACCTCCTCCACATCTGGAGGCAGGCGGAGGGGAGCGAGGACTACCCTTTCAGCAGCCAGGCCATCAGATGAAGGGACCGGAGGTTGGGGTGCAGGAGAGTCCCCTGATCCTGTGACAGGAGGTTGGGCTGAAATCCCAGAGGAAGAGGGGTGTCCACCGCCAGCTGCATTAGAAGGGGGAACCAAGATTGCCTCGGCCACCGGGGAGCCACTAGGATCACCGAGGCTTTGTCCCTGAGAACCTTGAAGAGTGTCCGAGACACCAGCGGCATGGGAGGAAAGGCATATAAGAGGCCTGTGGACCATGGAATTAGAAAAGCATCCGCCGCTACTCTGAGAGGATGCGGTTGTCGAGAGCAGAATCTGGGAAGCTGCCGGTTCAGAGGACTGGCAAACAGATCCATGGTGGGGAGACCCCACTTGAGAAAGATCCGCTGAACCACCATCGGATCCAGCCTCCACTCGTGTGGCTGGAGGATTCTGCTGAGCTTGTCGGCCAGGTAATTTTCTTGACCTGGGAGATAGACAGCCTTGAGGAGGATGCCGTGGTGGACTGCCGAAGAGCATAGCTTTTGTGCCTCCTGACAGAGAAGGAAGGAGCCTGTTCCGCCTTGTTTGTTCACGTAGAAAATTGCAACCTGATTGTCTGTCTGTATCAGCACCGACTGGTGAGACACCAGGTGAGAGAATGCTTTGAGCGCTAGGCGGATGGCTCTGAGCTCCAGGAAGTTTATCTGTTGAGCAGACTCCCAAGGAGTCCAGAGGCCTTGAGTACATGTCCCTTGGCAATGTGCTTCCCAACCCAGGAGAGAAGCATCGTTCGTCAGGACCTGAGAACGCGCAGGGGGCTGAAAAGTCACTCCTAGTACTAGGTTTGGTAGCTGAAGCCACCATTGTAGAGAAGAGACCAGCTGGTCGGAGATCTGTACGGAGTCCGTTAGGCTCCCAGTGGCCTGATGCCATTGAGTGCGAAGGCACCATTGAGCAGGTCGCATGTTCAGGCGGGCATTGGGGGTCACATGGACCGTGGAAGCCATATGGCCGAGCAATCTCAGAAATTGCCTGGCCGAGACCAGGGCATTGCTGTGAAAGTGGCTGGCGAGATCCATGAGCCGCTTGGCCCTGTCCAGAGGGAGGAAGGCCCGCGCCTGAAGAGAAACAAAGAGAAATAATCAACTTTTCAGCGGGGATTCACAAACAACGTCTGTAGGGCTCCGCGGAAAAAAGAAGACTGAGCAAGATGGCACCCTTGGGCGGGAAGAGGACCGCGCATGCGCGCTGCAATTCCCAAAGGCTTTCTTTGAAAGCTGGGGAAAATTGCTCCGCGAGGGCTCCGTCGGTGCCGACGTCACCCATATGTGAGGACTGACTTCCTGCTTGGTCCTGGAGAACTTTAGGGTCCATCCCTAGGGTGTTTATAAATCACCTGTGAGGAACAGTGTCAAAGGCTTTACTAGAATCAAAATATACCACATCTAGGGTTCTCCCTCGGTCCAATTCCCTGGTCACCCAGTCAAAGAAACCAATCAGATTTGTCTGATAAGACTTGCCCCTGGTGAATCCATGCTGCTTTGGATCCTGTAATCCACTGGACTCCAGAAACCTCACTATTTTCTGTTTCAGCAGCACTTCCAATAATTTACTCACCACTGAAGTTAAAATAACCAGCCTGTAGTTTTCAACCACATCCTTACTTCCGCTTTTGTGTAAAAGGACCACCTGTGCCTCTCTCCAGTCCTTGGGCACCACTCAACTCCAATGAGCTATTGAAAATGTCAGTCAGTGGAGCTGCTAGAACGTCCCCAAGTTCCCTCAGTATTCTAGGGTGTATTCCATCTGGTCCCATCGCTTTGTCTACTTAAGGTTTAGCTGGTTTCTCACGAATACAGTCTTCTGAAAATTGTTCAAGATGCCCCTTGCTTCTGTTCCTGTTTGTGGGCGTTTTCTGAAGTCCTGCTCCTGGTTCTTCATTGTGAACACAGAACAGAAATATTTATTAAGCAATTCTGCTTTATCCTCATCAGCTTCTACATATTCCTCCCCTTCACCCTTGAGTCTGACAATACCACTTTTGTGCTTCCTCTTCTCACTAACATATCTGAAAAATGTCTTATCCCACCATTTTATTGCATTGGCTATTTCCTCCTCTTTTTGAATCTTTGTTTTCTTGACTACTTTGCTAGCTTCTCTAAGTTTTCCCAAATATAGATGCCTGTCTTCCTCTCTCTGTGATCTCTTGTAGTTCATGAAGGCCTCCCTCTTTTTCTTCACATTTTCAGCTACTTCTTTCGAAAACTGTAGCAGTCTCCTTTTCCTTTTACCTTTATTTACCATTTTAACAAAAAGGTTGGTTGCCTTTAAAATATCCCCTTTCAGTTTTGCCCACTGTTTTTCTACATCCCCCAGCTGTTCCCATTCTGTTAACAACTCCCTGAGGTATTAGGCCATCTTGGCAAAGTTTGTTTTCCTAAAATCTAAGACCCTTGGCTTTTGAATGGATTTTAACAGCCCTAGTCATAATACTGAACACCACACCATCTGGTGATCACTGGATGCAAAATGATCTCCCACTATAAAATGAGAAACACTTTCATCATTGGTAAGCACCAAATCCAGTATGGCCCCTTTACGTGTGGGGTCTGTTACCAATTGCTTGAATAGATCTCCCTGTAGAGAATCCAGGATCTCCTTAAGAAAACATAAGAAATGCCATACTGGGTCAGACCAAGGTCCATCAAGCCCAGTATCCTGTTTCAAAACAGTGGCCAAACCAGGTCACAAGTACCTGGCAGGTTCCCAAAAAGGTATGCAGGTTCCACAATCCTTGTCCCTGGGCAAGCAGTGGATTTTGCGGGTCATCTTTAATAATGGTTTATGGACTTTTCCTCCAGGATCTTGTCCAAACCTTTTTTTAAACCCAGTTACACTAAGAGCTTTTACTACATCCTAATTAATTACAGAGTCTGATTAAACGTTGAATGAAAAATATTTTCTCCTATTAATCTTAAATAGGTTAGATTGTAGCTTCATAGCATGTCCCCTAGTCTTTCTACTTTTTGATGGCGTAAACAACCAGTCTACATTTACCCATTCTACTCCATTCATTAATTTATAGACATCTATCATATCTCCCTTCAGCCATCTCGTTTCCAAGTTGAAGAGCCTTAAACCTTTAAGCTTTTCCTCATGGGGGTATCCTTCCATTTCCTTTACCATTTTGGTGGCCCTTCCCTGTACCTTTTCTAATGAGTTTCAATGCACAAATACCTGGAGTACTCCACTATTCATCTTTCTGCACTGAGAAAATTGGTCATTTAGCCATATACTCTGCTTTCAATCTTTTAACCAATTCCTGTTCCACAGTAGTACACTGCTTCCAATCCCATGACTTTTTAATTTGGCAGAGTCTCTCATGAGGGACCTTGTCAAAGGCTTTCTGAAAATCCAGATACAGTATATCAACTGGCTCACCTTGGTCTACCTGTTTATTCACACCTTCAAAAAAAATAAAATAGATTAGTAAGACAAGACTTTCCTTAGCTAAATCCATTGTGGCTTTCTTCCAGTAAATCATGACTATGTACATGTTCAGTAATTTTATTCTTTATAATGATTTCTATCATTTTGCCCAGTACTGACATCAGGCTCACTGGTTTAATGTGGAGAAGTTGGCCCGGTTGGCATGCGGCCTGGGAAAGAAGGTCGGAAGAACCACCTCCTGATTGAGGTGAAAAGGGGAGACAACCTTAGGAAGAAACTTAGGGTGAGTCCGTAAGACTACCCTATTCCTGTAGAACCTAGTGTAAGGTGGATCAGACACTAGTGCCTGCAGTTCACTCACTCGCCTAGCAGAGGTGAGAGCTACCAGAAATAAAGTTTTCCAGGAGAGAAAACGGAGAGGGCAGGTAGCCATAGGTTCAAAAGGCGGACAAGCCAGCCGATGTAAGACCACATTCAGATCCCACACTCAGGGGCCGGTGGACGCAAAGGAGGCTTAAGCAGAAGGCGGCCTCTGAGGAAACGAGCCACCAAAGGGTGGTTGGAAAGAGGCCTTCCGTCCACCGGCGAGTGGTGTGCTGAGAGAGCACTAAGATGAACTCGGACAGAGTTAGACTTAAGGCCCAGATTGGAGAGGTAGAGCAAATATTGCAACACTACCGCAACCAAGCACGAGAAGGGATTCTCACTGTGCTGAGCACACCATGCGGAGAATCTACGCCACTTAAAAGCGTAGGATTTCCTGGTGGATTGACGCCGAGAGGCCAAGACTACATCTTCCACCTCTCGAGGTAGTAGTAGGGGAGCTAGGACTACCCTTTCAGCAGCCAGGCCATCAGATGAAGGGACTGGAGGTTGGGGTGCAAGAGAGTCCCCTGATCCTGAAACAGGAGATAGTGTTGAAACCCCAGAGGAAGAGGTGTGTCCACCGCCAGCTGTAGCAGAAGCAGGAACCACGGTTGTCTCGGCCACCTGGGGGCTATGAGAATCAATGAAGCCCCGTCCCTGAGGACTTTGAACAGCGTTCTGGACACTAGTGGTGTGGGAGGAAACGCATACAGTAGGCCTGTGGACCACGAGATCAGAAACGCATCCGCTGCTACTGCTGCGGTTGTCTGGAGCAAAATCTCAGGAGTTGCCGGTTCAGAGGACTGGCAAAAAGGTCTATGGTTGGGAGCCCTCACTTGAGAAAGACCTGCTGAACCACCAATGGGTTCAATCTCCATTCGTGTGGTTGCAGGATCCGACTCAGTCTGTCTGCCAGGCAATTTTCCTGACCTGGGAGGTAGACAGCTTTGAGAAGGATTCCGTGATTGACAGCCCAACAGCACAGTCGTTGTGCCTCCTGACAAAGAAGGAAGGAGCCTGTGCCTCCTTGTTTGTTCACATAGAACATGGCAACTTGATTGTCCGTCTGGACCAGTACAGACTGGTGAGAGGCGAGGTGGGAGAAGGCTCTCAGAGCTAGGCGTATCGCCCGTAGCTCCAGGAAGTTTATCTGTTGAGTAGCCTCCCAAGGGGTCCAGAGACCCTGAGTACATGTCCCTTGGCAATGTGCTCCCCAACTGAGAAGAGAGGCATCGGTTGTCAGCACCTGAGTATGCGGAGGGGATTGAAAAAACACTGCGAGCACCAGATTCGGAAGATGAAGCCACCATTGCAGAGAAGAGACCAGGAGGTCAGAGATTCTCACTGAGTCCGCTAGGCCCCCTGTGCTGATGCCACTGAGTGCGAAGGCTCCACTGAGCAGGTCGCATGTGCAGGCGGGCATTGGGGGTGACATGAACCGTGGAAGCCATATGGCCGAGCAGTCTCAGGAATTGCCTGGCAGAGACCAGGGAATTGCTGCGAAACTGGCTGGCCAGATCCATTAGCCTGTGGGCCCTGTCCAGAGGCAGAAAAGCCTTTGCTTGAAGAGTGTCTAGTCTGGCCCCTATGAACTCTAAGTTCTGGGACGGGAGCAAAGTGGACTTTGCAAAGTTTATGACAAACACCAAGTGCTGAAGCAGAGCCACAGTGCAAAGGGTGGCCTGGTTGGCCTCTTGGGATGATTGGCCCCTTATGAGCCAGTCATCCAGGTACGGAAACACAAAGAGACCCTGAAGCCTCAGGTAGGCCGCCACCACTGCCAGGCACTTGGTGAACACCCTGGGAGCGGAGGACAGGTCAAAGGGTAGTACTCTGTACTGATAGTGGTTTCCTCCCACAACAAACTTGAAATATTGTCTGTGGTCTGGATGGATAAGGATGTGAGTATATGCATCCTTTAGATCTAAGGAGCATAGCCAGTCTCCCTGCTGAAGGTAGGGCAGCAGGATTCCAAGGGTAAGCATCTTGAACATTTCCCTCTCCAGGAACTTGTTGAGGTTTTGCAAGTCTAGGATGGGTCTGAGGCCTCCTGTTCTTTTTGGTACCAGAAAGTACCTGGAATAAAATCCTTGACCTTTCAGGTGGTGGGGCACCGGTTCCACAGCCTGATCCTTTAGCAGACTTGCTTACTCCTGAAGGAGTAGGTCCCTGTGCAGAGGGGGTCTTGGAGGCTCCCCTGGAAAATAGGAGGGAGGTACCTGGTGAAAATGGAGAAGATAGCCCTTTTGGACTATATGAAAAACCCAGGTATCTGATGTGACGGCTGACCACCTGTGGGCAAAGTGGGCCAGCCGGCCTCCTGTGCTGAGAGAAGCCAGCTGAGGAGAAAAGGCTATGCTGTTTGAGTCAAAAACCCCCACCCTTGCTGAGCAGGGGCCGGTGTCGGTGGCTTGGGGGCCTTCTGCCTACGGGGCCCTTGACCCTGCCCCTTGGCCTGCTGACCCTGTTGGGGAGCTGCAGAGGCCTGATAATGAGGGTATTGTTTATAGGCAGACGACTTCCTCGGGTAAAAGGACTTTTTTCCCGAGCCCTTCTTCTTCTGAGAAGGGGCAGAGGTTTTCCTGGAAAGCCTAGTCCTGGTCAGAGTCTCAGTCTCGGGTTCTGCAGCCTTTTCAGTAATGGGCTTGCCAAAGAGGTTTTCACCTCGGCAGGGGACATCGACCAACTTGTCCTGGACCCATGGCTCGAGGTCGGATGACTGTAGCCAAGCCTGTCGGCGGGCACCGATGCCGGCCCCGGCTACTCGGGCCGAACCTCGAAGCCATCGTAGGCTGCTCGAGAGATAAACTTCGAGCACTCTCGAATACCGGTGGACAAGGCTTGGAACCTCTGCAAAGGTTCCTCGGAGAGACCAGCAAAGAACCCGGCAATCTCCTTTGCCAGGTCTCGGAGGTACATGCCCATGTACAGCTTGTAAGTTTGGACATGGCAAGCAAGCATAGAGCCCTGGAAGCACTTCTTACCGAGGGCATCCA
This sequence comes from Ichthyophis bannanicus, assembly GCA_033557465.1. Taxonomy (NCBI): domain Eukaryota; kingdom Metazoa; phylum Chordata; class Amphibia; order Gymnophiona; family Ichthyophiidae; genus Ichthyophis; species Ichthyophis bannanicus. Next base: position 76,038,218 of record CM066050.1, on the reverse strand, counting down.
GGTTCTGGGCCTCCCGGCCGGGAGGCACCGAGGAGTGCATCTTCTGACTTTTCAGTCGATGCATGGCCGATTCCACAACCATGGAGTGGTGCGGTAATTGTGCCTTTTGGAACCTGGGGCTCTTGCGGACTCAATAAATGGAATCGACCCGCTTGCTTAACACCGGCGTCGAGGCCGGGGTCTCCCACATGCGGAAGAGCAGCCGCTCCAGCATCGGAGGAACCGGAACAGTAAAGGCCTCCTTCGGGGGAGAGTCATACTGGAGGGCCTCGAGCTCCTCGGCTCGAGGATCCTCCTCGGGATCCGCGGGGAAGGCCAAGGCCTTGGCCATATCCCGCACGAAGTCCGAGAACTGGGTATCTTCCGGTGGGGATCGTCTCCGAGGTTTGGACTCGGGCGAGTCCGATGGGACACACCGAGTCCGATGGGTGCCGGGTGACTCTTCGTCCTCCGTCTCCCAGCCCGACTCCTCGGAGGAGGAATCGAGCGGCTCCGGTCGGGCGGGCACCGATGCCCTCTGCACCGATGCCGAGGGTATCGGCGTCGGCGACCTCGGCCCCGAACGGGAGGTCGAGGGAGACCGTGGCCGAGGATCGACTCGAGCCCGCATGGACTCGAGGATCGGCTCAACCTCCGGGGTCGACTTAGACGTTGAGGTCCCGGTGATCGGGGCAGATGCACCGGTGAGACTGGCGATCAATGCCCGCTGCTGTTCCATGAAGGCAGCGAAGCTGCTCTCCAAGGCCGTCAACCTGAGTCCGAGCTCAGGAGACCCAGCAGCCCCCGACTCGGGCCCTGAAGGCGTCGGGCCCGACGTCGGCTCCCTCGGAGGAGAGTCCACGAGGACAACAGCACTTACGTGTCCAGGAGACTCCATCTCGACACGAGGATGCTTGGCAGGCCTCTCCGACTCCGAAGACCCGGAGCGGCTATCAGGGCTATGCGACCTGGCCCTCGAAGAACCAGGAGCGTTCACCGACGCCGCCATCGCAGGTTTCTTCTTCCTGCGATGTTCCCGCGAAGGAGACCCCCACTCAGAGGAACCCCGACGCTGCTCGGGGCCGGAGTCCCGAGACGTCGAGGCCTCTGACGAGGTCCGGGCCCGTCCGAACGCGGAGTCAGAAAAAATTTGATCCTTCCGGTGCTGCCGACTTCTCAACGCCTTTGAGGACATTTTGCCACACGGACCACAGATCATCGGGTCATGATCGGGTCCGAGGCAACGGAGGCAGCAGTCGTGTGTGTCGGTGAGAGACAGAAGTTTCTTACACCGATCACACTTCTTAAACCCGCTGGTAGCCATCTGGGGAAAAAGGGCCCCTGCTAGGTCAAAAGACCGGGCTGCCAGGGAAAAAGAAAAAAGGCGCGAACGCCAGTCACAAAGGACAAAAACCGAAAAAGAGAGGAAAGGACTCGATACCGGCGTATCGGTCCGAGCAGGAAAAGGATCCGGCGTCGAACCGGAGAAAAAAAGAGAAAAATAGGGAAAATCAACTTTTTCCTCGGGGAAAAATGAACTACGTCCTTCGGGCTCCGCGGAAAAAAGAAGACTGAGCAAGATGGCACCCTTGGGCGGGAAGGGGACCGCGCATGCGCGCTGCAATTCCCAAAGGCTTTCTTTGAAAGCTGGGGAAATGCTCCGCATGAGGGCTCCGTCGGCGCCGATGTCACCCATATGTGAGGACTGACTTCCTGCTTGGTCCTGGAGAACTATACAGATGCATTATAATATGCTTTGTTTTATTCACCCTTTCTTTCCTTATGATTCCTAGCATTCTATTTGCTTTCTTGGTCACTGCTGCACACTGGAGGGTTTCAACATATTATTCACAACTATGCCTAAATATTTTTCCTGGGTGGTGGTGCCTAATGTGGAACCTTGCATTGTGTAACCACAATTTGGGTTGTTCTTTCCTAGGTGCATAACTTTGCACGTGCACAATAAATTTCATCTGCCATTGGGATGCCCACTCTTCCAATTTATCAAGGTCCTCTTGCAATTTTTCAGAATCCTTATGAGTTTTAACAACTTTGAATTTTGTCTCATCTGCAAATTTGATTATCTCACTCGTTATTCCCATTTACAGGTCATTTACAAATATGATAAAAAGCAGTGGACCCAGCACAAATCCCTGGAGAACTCCACTATTCACTTTTCTCCATTGGGAAAATTGGCCATTTAGCCCTACTCTCTGCTTTCTATCTTTTAACCAGTTCCTGATCCACAGTACTATACTGCCTCCTATCCCATGACTTTAATTTCACCAAAAGGCTCTCATGAGGGACCTTGTCAAAGGCTTTCTGAAAATCCAGATACACTATATCAACACACTCACCTTTACCTACCTGTTTGTTCACATCTTCAAAATACAGATTAGTAAGACAAAACCTTCCTTGGCTAAAACCATGTTGGCTGTCTCCCATTAAGCCATGACTATCTACATGTTCAGTAATTTTCTTCTTTATGATGGTTTCTATCATTTTTCCAGGTACTGACGTCAGGCTCACCGGTCTGTGGAGTCCCGGATCACCCCTTGAACCCTTTTTAAAAATTGTCATTACATTGGCCATCCTCCAATCTTCAGATATTACAAATGATTTTAAATGGAAATTACACATACCTGGTAATTGTAGTTCCTGGAGGGTCCAGTTTAGTCCTCCACATTCGGGTAGTGCACATCCTCCTGCAGCCTGGAGACTGGACCAATCAGCATCTTCGGTATGATGTATGCAGGCGGAGCTCCCATAAGCCCCCAGTGAACTAGTAACAAAGCAAACTTAACGAAGCAACACATAACACTGTTATAAAAAGGCACGTAAACCAAAGCGAAAACTTTGTCCCCAAGAAGGTCCAACCCCTCCCCAAACGAGGAAGCCAGACCGCTGCACTACGCCACTGCCAACGCACCGGTAGAAAAAGAACAGCCCAAACCCAGACCCCCAAGGGAAAAGGCTGGAAGAGTACCCGTAAAAAACCAACGGACCGGAAGCGCGGCCGAAAAAAAGGACAGAGAAAGGCAGAAAAGAGCAGAGAAAACCGCTCCCAGACCGAGCTGTTCGCCAAGCGCGCCGCAATAGGTAACCTGATATGCGGGAGGGAAGGAGGACTAAACTGGACCCTCCAGGAACTACAATTACCAGGTATGTGTAATTTCCATTTCCTGAGCGGTCCTCCAGTTTAGTCCTCCACATTCGGGATGTAACAGAGCAGTCAACACCGGGCGGGACCTTGCCAGCCGGCGCGCAGAACAGCCGAACCAAAACAGGAATCTCGAGCGGCCAACACATCCAACCTGTAGTGTTTACTGAAAGCATGCAACGTAGACCACGTGGCCGCTTTACAGATTTCCGCTGGCGGAACAAGGCTAAGCTCTGCCCAGGACGTCGCCTGAGCCCTGGTGGAGTGGGCTCGCAACCCCTCCGGGACAGCCCGATGCTGTAACAGATATGCTGACGCGATCGCCTCTTTGACCCATGGCGCGATAGAGGCTTTAGCCGCCGCCTCACCTTTCCGTGCGCCGCCAAAAAGCACGAACAAGCGGTCGGTCTTTCGGAAGGCCGCGGTTATTTTCAAGTAATGCCGAAGAACGCGTTTCACATCCAGGTAGCGAAGTCTCTTGTCCGCCGGACTGTCGGAAACGGCAGGCAGGACCGGAAGGAAAACCGCCTGATTTAAATGAAAAGGCGAAACCACCTTGGGCAAAAAGGAAGGAACGGGCCGAAGAACCACACGATCCTGGGAAAAAGACAAAAAAGGCTCTCTGCACGAAAGCGCTTGTAGCTCAGAAATTCGCCTAGCAGAACAAATGGCCACGAGAAAAACGGTCTTCAGAGTCAGATCTTTAAGAGATGCCCGTCGGAGAGGCTCAAACGGCTGTCGAACCAAAGCCCGCAGCACGAGGTTCAAGTCCCACGGCGGGACGGAGATTCTACGCGAAGGGTGCAAACGAAAAACCGCCCTGAGAAAACGCTGTACGTCCAGATGAGCCCCGAGAGAAAGCCCCAACACTTTGCCACGGTAACAGGAAAGGGCCGCCAACTGAACCTTCAGAGAGCTGGCGGCAAGACCCTTATCAAAGCCATCCTGAAGAAAACTTAAAACAACGGGCACGGACGCCGTTGACGCCCGTACACCACGTTTGGAGCACCAGTCCTCAAACATTCTCCACACGCGCACATAAGTGAGAGAGGTGGACGTCTTGCGCGCCCGAAGGAGAGTGTCAATCACCGCAGGGGAGTAACCCCTCTTTTTTAACCGAGCCCTCTCAATGGCCAAACCGTAAGCGAGAATCGAGCCACCTGGGGCATCTGCAGTGGACCCTGAAGAAGCAGATCCGGTAGCGCGGGCAGGGGCCAAGGAACGCCGTCGCGCAACCTGACCAGGTCGGCAAACCAAGGCCTCTGGGGCCAGTCTGGAGCTACCAGCAACACCCGTCCCCGGTGGCCCTCTATGCGCTGAACGACCCGACCGATCAACGCCCATGGAGGAAAGACATACAGAAGACCGGACGCCGGCCACGGCTGAATGAGGGCGTCGAGCCCCTCGGACATGCGTTCTCGCCGCCTGCTGAAGAAGCGTCCCGTTTTCGCCAACTGAAACGTCGCCATGAGATCCATGACGGGAGGTCCCCACCGACGAACTATTTGCGCATAAACTTGCGGGTTCAGTTCCCATTCCCCGGGGTCTACCCGCACTCTGCTGAGGAAGTCCGCTTGCACATTTTCTGTGCCCGCTATATGCGCTGCCGAGATCGCCGGCAGACGAGTCTGTACCCAAGAGAACAAAGCCGTCGCCTCCGATTCTAAGGCCACACTGCCGGTGCCCCCCTGGCGATTGATGGAGGCCACTGTCGTCGCATTGTCCGATAAAACGCGCACAGGCCGCCCGAGCACCAAGGTTTCGAGGGCTATCAGGGCAAGCCTCACCGCCCGAAGTTCGAGCCGGTTGATCGACCAAGAAGCCTCCAGGGGAGACCACGTCCCCTGCGTAAAGCGATCCTCGCAGTGAGCCCCCCAGCCGGAGAGGCTGGCATCCGTCGTGAACGGAACCCAAAGAGGAGGTTCCAAGGGAAGCCCCATCCGTAGGTTTTTCGAGCAGAGCCACCACCGGAGCGACTGACGAACCGGCTTCGGGCAAGGCAACCTCATGTTCAATGAGTCGAACTGGTTGGACCAACGGCGTAACAGGGCACTCTGCAGCAGACGCATATGGAACCTCGCCCAAGGAACCACCTCCAGGGTCACGGCCATTGTGCCGAGGAGACGGAGGTACCACCAAGTGGACGGAGCAGGCAAGTGGAGGAAGAGGCAGACTAGACTCTGTAAGGCCAGGGCACGGCGCTCCGGCAAACACACCAACCCCCTGACCGTGTCGAAACGTACCCCCAGGTATTCTAGGTCCTGAGTCGGCAGCAGACGGCTTTTCTGCTCGTTGACCACCCATCCGAGATCCTGTAGCAGAGACACCACTCTGCTCGTGACTTGTACACACTCGTCACTGGACTTTGCCCGAATCAACAAATCGTCGAGATACGGGTGAACGAGGATGCCCTCTTTCCGCAAGGCCGCTACCACCACCACCATCACTTTTGTGAAGGTACGGGGAGCAGTAGCTAGACCAAACGGCATGGCCCGAAATTGATAGTGACCCCACGGAAACGCGAAGCGGAGGAACCGTTGATGAGACTCCCGGATGGGAATGTGTAAATAAGCCTCGGAGAGATCGAGAGACGTGAGAAACTCCCCTTGCCGCACCGCCACGATGACAGACCGCAAAGTTTCCATCCGAAAGTGCGGAACCTTGAGAGCACGATTCACGCCCTTGAGATCCAAGATCGGACGGAGAGATCCGTCCTTCTTTGGAACTACAAAGTAGATGGAGTAGCGACCGGCGCCTCGCTCGGAAGGAGGAACGGGAACTACCGCCCCTAGGGATAATAGACGATGTAGCGTCACTTGGACGGCCCGAGTCTTCTGATCGCCCTTGCTGGGAGACAGAACAAAGGCATCCTGGAGCGGGCACGCAAACTCCAGCGCATAACCCTGTTCGATAATCTGCAACATCCACTGATCTGAGGTAATTTGGGCCCAAGAAGGAAGAAAGTCACGTAAGCGACCCCCGATGACCGGACCTCCCTCCAGAGCCCGCCTCACTTCATTGTGGTTTGCGATTAAAGGAAGAGGACGAAGAGGAGGAGGCTCCAGAGAAAGCCCGTCCTGCTCCTCGGAAACCACGAAACCCCTGCGATCGCGCTCCAAAGCGACCGCGCTGGGAACTCCAAAGACGGGAAGAGCGAAATCTACGAAAGTCTCGAAATTGGCCCCGCGCAGGTGGCAAATTTCGATTGAGCTTAGGCTTATCCTCCGGTAGCCTACCACCCTTAGATTCACCAAGGTCTTTAAACTAACTTATCTAGAGCATCCCCAAACAACAACTTGCCCTTGAAGGGCAACTTACTGAGACGAGACTTTGAAGAGCCGTCGGCCGCCCAGTTACGCAACCAGATGGACCGGCGCGCCGCCACTAAAGAAGCCATGCTATTAGCCAATGACCTAATTAAGTCATAATGCACATCCGCCAAGTACGCCGACCCCGATTCTATGCGGGTGAGCTCCAACAACCCCTGCTGATCCAAGCCAGAGGCTGAACGCAGGCGCTGCGCCCAACGCAAACAGGCCCGAGCGACCCAAGTGCCACAAATTGAGGCCTGGAGGGACAAGGCATTGGTATCGAAGGCTTGCTTCAACAAATCATCTACCTTCTTATCTTGCGCATCCTTTAAGGCAGCACCACCCTCCACCGGGATGGTGGTTTTCTTAGTCACTGCCGACACCGCAGCATCAACCCGTGGGGATTTGAACAAGTCCTTGTCTTTGTCGGCCAAGGGGTATAGACGATTCATAGTCCTAATGCCCTTCAATCCGGACTCCGGTTGCTCCCACTCAGAATGGATCATTTGCTCCACCACACGGTGCACAGGAAACACCACCTGGGAGTCTCGCACCGCCTGAATGAGCGGATCCTCCAAACCGTCCTCCTCTAGAGGGCGAGTGACGGCCAGATTGAGGGTCTGCAGAGACTCCGTGATCAAAGGCACCAACTCTTCCCTACGAAAAACGCGAATAATCCGCGCCTGTTCTTCAGGTTCCGGGATTTCACCGTCCTCCAAATCGTCACCCTCAGCATCAGGATCACCCTCCGCTTCCAAATCAGGGTAATCCACGGCGTCCAGTTCAGAATCCAGGGATCTGAACCGCTTGGCGGCCGGCTGAGAAGAACAGCGGACCTCTCCCGAGGAAGGGGAGGGGAGAGGCGCTGGCCAAGGCTCAGGCAAGTGACCGGACCGGCTCAAGCGAAAAGCCTGGTGCATGAGGAGAACAAAATCCGGGGAAAAATCCATGGATGGGGATGCAAGAGCAGTACTTAATAACTCGGAAGGCTGGCCATTAGAAGAGGGAGCAGGACAAGCCGGGCGAGAGCCAGGCGAAGGGTCCTCTTCCGAGAGATTAGGAAGTCCAACAGGTTCTGGCAGCTCCTTCAATTCCGGATGATGTTCCAAGTCAGCCGAAACTGAAGCACAGCTCCGGCAGATGCCAGAGTCCACCACCGCACCTCTGCGCGACCCACAAATCACGCACTGCGGCTTAGAAGTCATGGCAATGCAACAGTATCTCAGCAAAGCCAGGCAAATAGATCCCACAGGAAAGAAAAAACTGAAGAAACTAGCCCAATCAACAGAAAGGGGTTTCTTGGAATTTTTTATTATTATTTTTTTTTTTTCCCAATAAATAAAATACTCCCCTGAATCCTGAAAGTGTCCTGAACAAAATCGCCAAAAGAAATAACCCGAAAAACGTCAGGGAAGCCCGTGCACAAGTGTTGAAGCCGGCGGGAAAACCCCCTTCAGGGCTACAAAATGGCCGCCGGACTCATGCACCCGCGCTGAAAAACGGTGTGAAAAATAAAGGAAAATAAATAAATGAAAGGTACAGCAGAACAACGCCAAAAGAAAGGTAGGGGAAAGGAAAAAATAAAAATCCTGGACTCGGACCCCCCCCCCCGCCGAGACGAGACCCCGATGGCAGCCGACTCACCTCGTTGGGGCAGGCACGGGAGCGCGCTGCAGCACCTGGGACAGAGAGGTAAAACAAGTCTCCTACCCGGCAGCAGCAGAAACGGAGATAGTCAGAAAGCAGCCCAATACAAAGGAGCTGTCTGGGCAGGGTAGATCTACTCCCCGTGCTGTCCAGGGGAGAGATCAAACCTGACTGCCAAATCACTCCGGTCAGGAAGGCAGGAGCCCAGTGCAGGACTGACTTCCCCGGAGGCCCCCTGGATCTCCCTTTTTTTTTTTTTTTTTTTTTTAAAGAAACAGATACCTATTTAAATGAAAGGAAGTGAAAAACCAAAATCAAACACCCAAAGCTAACTAGTGTTGCTTCCCCAAGTGTCACTAAGTGTGCCCAGGATGGGCACACACGTCCTCAAGCTGCAAGGAGACTGGACACACTGGGGGCTTATGGGAGCTCCGCCTGCATACATCATACCGAAGATGCTGATTGGTCCAGTCTCCAGGCTGCAGGAGGAGGTGCACTACCCGAATGTGGAGGACTAAACTGGAGGACCGCTCAGGAATTATAGTTCACAGATTAATAATAGTAGGTCTGCAATCTCAAATTTCAGTTCTTTCAATACCTTTGGATGTATAACATCTGGACCAGGTGATTTGCTACTCTTCAGTTTATCAAATAGTTGTAAAGCACAGTTACTTACCTGTAACAGGTGATCTCTGGGAACAGCAGGAATAAGTCTTCACATATGGGTATGTCGGTACCGACAGAGTCTGCACAGGAACGCTTTCCAGCGTCCAATCAGAAAGCCTTTGGAAGCATCCCAACACGCCTGCGTGCTGCCTTCCCGCCTTCCCAACTGTCTCTCCTCAGTTAAGTTTGAAAGCTGAGACAAAGAGAGAGAGAGCAAGGAAGGGAAAGATAGAGATAGAGAAAAAGCAACTCCTAGGGGAGGTGGGTGGGTTGTGAAGACTTATTCCTGCTATTCCCAGAGATCACCTGTTACAGGTAAGTAACTGTGCTATCTCCAGGAACAAGCAGGAATGAGTCTTCACATATGGGGGGCTCCCAAGCTCAGATGCCCAGAGGGAGTCCTAGCATGTTGCAAGTCTAGAACGAGCCATGCTATTGCTTAAGACCTCAGGCATCCTGGGGATGGCGGGTAGGAGTTGAATACAGAAGAGGAGCTGTGGAACAGCTGGCTAGAACAGGGTTTCTAAAGGGGAAGACCCAATATAGAGGGTATTTTGTAGTAAAATATTGTAATCTGGGCCTCCCTTGTAGACCTTGCACAATTCCACTGAGGTACATATGGATCTATTAGAAGAGCCAGTGAATGTGCTCAAGGGGTACCTCACTGAGAAGTAGAGGTAATAAAAGCAGAGAAAAACAAGTGGTCAGAACCCTTCAGGGTGAGAAATGGCCCCAGGGGGAAAGACTGGGGTAGTATAAGAGGTAGAGCTTCAGCGGAGACGCAGAAGGCAGTATTAAAGAAAGCTTAAGCTGTTTAGGTCCAAAAACAGTATAAATTTAAGACCCAAAGAAAAAAATGAGTTTGACCTAACTGGACTGGGGATGGAATCAGTCCATGTAGGGGAGAAAGGATATGGAGACCCTTGTATCTGATAAGAAAGTAAGGACAGACTCAGGAGCGCTAAGCGTTAGGTTAACTGAAGCTCCGCAATGTCTTTCCTAAATGGGGTCAATTAGAAAAGAAGAAAGGTACATGGAGAGCTTCAGGAGTACCCAACCTATATGGTAAGGAAAATTTTGTTAATTACCACAGAAAGTGGTTATAAGTGTTGCCCCCTAAGTATGCTGGCATAGCATTGATAGGGGTAGTGCCCATCTGTCAGGATCATATAGGAATGTAAGGATATCTGAACCTAACAGAACAGATAGATGAGTATATGGATACATATCTATCTAAAAATATATCTCAGTAGATCTATAAATATATCTATATACATATATCTATTGAATATATACACATATAGGGTATATATGCATATATCTATTGGAGATATGTAGGGGCCCCTACATATCTCCTATAGATATATGCATATATACCCTATATGTGTATATATTCAATATATGAGGATATGTAGACATATAGACACATATCTCCAGGTATGTGGAAGGAGAGAGGTCTATAGAAGCTGATCCCCCCTAGGGATATAGGGAGAGAGGAAGATTCATCTAAGAGCAAGAAGGTTAATACCTGCTTGAATAGACCTACAGAGAAATCTCTTTTCCTGGTTATGATTGGCAGAGTCAGAGGAGAGGTCTCCCTGACAAGATGTAGTCTGGATTCTTTTCAGAATTTGAGCTCTTGAATAACCAGGATGGCCTACGTGAAAAAGGCAGAGGATATCTTCAGACTGTAGGCAGGAAGTCCAGATTTCTCCAGAATTGCCATATGGAGAATGGATAGAGGACGCCACTGGAGGAAGATACCCTAGTGACTTGCCTATGAGGGCAAGAGAGGTATTGGGCGTCCTCTAGCTGCCATTGAAGAAAATTATCTCTGACGAGAAGACCAAAGGAGATATGGGCCAAGCCAGGGAATTGGCCCTTCTTTAGGTTTTCACGTAATGAAAGGCCTGAGACTGATGTCTCAAAAGAGATTTAAGATGAGATGGTAAGGGTAGGAAATACCTACCAGTCATGGAAACATGACTGGGGGAACCCCTTTTAACCATCTGGGGTTATCTGCTAGGCAAGATACTAATGCTCTCTAGCAAGGGCCCATAGTGCAAAGTTACTCTGTAGAGTTGCAGAGAGCATGCTGCAGGTTGGTTAGAAGAAAAACTGGCTGTGGAAAGCCAGCAGGTAACCAAGTATTCTGCCAAGGATGAGAGGGCGAAGAATAGAAGTTAACCAACCAGGCTGTGATAAGAGGGTTTCCCAAACGAGGTTGATAACCTGTTTGGGACTTAGCACTGAGGCTAGAAGGATTGCTAGTGGAGGAGAATCCCTGGTTGTGTGGTGGACAGAACCAGTGGCTTAACCACTAGGAAAGAGTAGTTACTCACCTGTAACAGGTGTTCTCCAGGAGCAGCAGGAATCAGTCCTCACATATGGGTGACGTCGGCGCCGACGGAGCCCTCGTGCGGAGCATTTCCCCAGCTTTCAAAGAAAGCCTTTGGGAATTGCAGCGCGCATGCGTGGTCCCCTTCTCGCCCAAGGGTGCCATCATGCTCAGTCTGATGACATAGCTAAAAGACAGCAAAAAATTAGCAAAATAAATCATATGACTGCAACTCCAAGGGGAGGAGGGAGGGTTGTGAGGACTAATTCCTGCTGCTCCTGGAGAACACCTGTTACTGGTGAGTAACTACTCTTTCTCCAGGACCAAGCAGGAAGTCAGTCCTCACATATGGGACTCCCCAGCTTAAGGCTACCGGAGACCTCAAGCCGAAAAAATGAGCTCCCTCTAGCTCGGCAGCACGTAAGGAAGGAATCTTCTCTGAGAACGCCCCCGACCGGTAGCCCAGCACCAGGGCCGAAGGGTAGGAGTTGCCTAAACCCCAAAGAGATAATGGAGTACTGCCTGTCCGAAAGCACTGTCCCTGCGGGACTCCCTCTCAAGGCAGTAATGGGCCGCAAAAGTCTGGCTTGAAGACCAAGTAGCGGCCCGACAGATGTCTGCCAACGGAACAGAGCGGAGATGAGCCACCGACGCAACCTTCGCCCTGACACGATGAGCCGTGACTCGAACCTCCAAAGAGAGGCCGGCTGCCCCATAAGCCCAAGCGATACAGTCAGCGACCCATATGGACAAAGTATGCTTGGAGACAGGTAGCCCCAACTTATTGGGGTCAAAAGAAACGAAGAGCTGAACAGCCCTCCGATGCTCCCGCGTACGGTCAAGGTAGAAGGACAATGCCCTCCTACAGTCCAGGGTATGCAGGACCATCTCAGCCCGGTTGGCATGCGGCCTGGGAAAGAAGGTCGGAAGAACCACCTCCTGATTGAGGTGAAAAGGGGAGACAACCTTAGGAAGAAACTTAGGGTGAGTCCGTAAGACTACCCTATTCCTGTAGAACCTAGTGTAAGGGGGATCAGACACTAGTGCCTGCAGTTCACTCACTCGCCTAGCAGAGGTAAGAGCTACCAAAAACAAGGTTTTCCAGGAGAGAAAACGGAGAGGGCAGGTAGCCATAGGTGCAAAGGGCGGACAAGTAATCCGCTGTAAGACCACATTCAGATCCCACTCAGGGGCTGGTGGACGCAAAGGAAGCTTAAGCAGAAGGAGGCCTCTGAGAAAACGAACCACCAAAGGGTGGTTGGAAAGAGGCCTTCCATCCACCGGCGAGTGGTGCGCTGAGAGAGCACTGAGGTGAACCCTGACAGAGTTGGACTTAAGGCCTAGATTGGAGAGGTAAAGCAAATATTGCAATACTACCGCTACCAAGCACGAGAAGGGATTCTCGCTGTGCTGAGCACACCATGCGGAGAATCTACGCCACTTAAGAGCATAGGATTTCCTGGTGGATTGCTGTCAAGAGGCTAAGACTACATCTTCCACCTCTCGAGGCAGTAGTAGGGGAGCCAGGACTACCCTTTCAGCAGCCAGGCCATCAGATGAAGGGACTGGAGGTTGGGGTGCAAGAGAGTCCCCTGATCCTGAGACAGGAGATCGTGCTGAAACCCCAGAGGAAGAGGGGTGTCCACTGCCAGTTGCAGCAGAAGCGGGAACCACGGTTGCCTCGGCCACCTGGGGGCTATCAGGATCATTGAGGCCCCGTCCTTGAGGACTTTGAACAGTGTTCTGGACACTAGTGGCGTGAGAGGAAACGCATACATTAGGCCTGTGGACCACGAGATCAGAAACGCATCCGCTGCTACTCAGAGGATGCGGTTGTCTGGAGCAGAATCTCGGGAGTTGCTGGTTCAGAGGACTGGCGAAAAGATCCATGGTGGGGAGGCCCCACCTGACAAAGATTTGCTGAACCACCAACGGGTTCAATCTCCATTCGTGTGGTTGCAGGATCCTGCTCAGTCTGTCCGCCAGGAATTTTCTTGACCTGGGAGGTAGACAGCCTTGAGGAGGATTCCGTGATTGACAGCCCAAGAGCACAGCCATTGTGCCTCCTGACATAAAAGGAAGGAGCCTGTGCCTCCTTGTTTGTTCACGTAGAACATGGTAACTTGATTGTCCGTCTGGACTAGTACAGACTGGTGAGAGGCGAGGTGGGAGAAGGCTCTCAGAGCTAGGCGTATCACCCGTAGCTCCAGGAAGTTTATCTGTTGAGTAGCCTCCCAAGGGGTCCAGAGACCCTGAGTACATGTCCCTTGGCAATGTGCTCCACATCCTAGAAGAGAAGCATCTGTCGTCAGCACTTGAGAATGCGGAGGGGATTGAAAAACCACTCCGAGTACCAGATTCGGAAGATGAAGCCACCATTGCAGAGAGGAGACTAGCAGGTCGGATATCCTTACGGAGTCCGCTAGGCTCCCTGTAGCCTGATGCCACTGAGTGCGAAGGCTCCACTGAGCAGGCCGCATGTGCAGGCGGGCATTGGGGGTGGCATGAACCGTGGGAGCCATATGGCCGAGTAGTCTCAGGAATTGGTTGGCAGAGACCAGGGAATTGCTGCGAAACTGCCTGGCCAGATCCATCAGCCTATGGGCTCTGTCCATTGGCAGAAAAGCCTTCGCCTGAAGAGTGTCCAGCCTTGCTCCTATGAATTCTAAGTTCTGAGACGAGAGCAAAGTGGACTTTGCAAAGTTTACGACAAACCCCAAGTGCTGAAGCAGAGCCACAGTGCGAAGGGTGGCTTGACTGGCTTCCTGGGAAGACTGGCCCCTTATGAGCCAGTCGTCCAGGTACGGAAACACAAAAAGACCTTGAAGCCTTAGGTAGGCCGCCACCACTGCCAGGCACTTGGTGAACACCCTGGGAGCGGAGGTCAGGCCAAAGGGTAGTACTCTGTACTGATAGTGGTTTCCTCCCACAACAAATCTGAGATATTGTCTGTGGTCTGGATGAATAAGGATGTGAGTATAAGCATCCTTTAGATCCAAGGAGCATAGCCAATCTCCCTCCTGGAGGTAGGGCAGCAGGATTCGAAGGGTAAGCATCTTGAACTTTTCCCTCTCCAGGAACTTGAGGTTGCGCAAGTCTAGGATGGGTCTAAGGCCTCCTGTTCTTTTTGGTACCAGAAAGTACTGGGAATAAAAGCCATGACCTCTCAGGTGGTGGGGCACCGGTTCCACAGCCTGTTCCTTTAGTAGACTTGCTAACTCCTGAAGGAGTAGGTCCCTGTGCAGAGGGAGTCTTGGAGGCTCCCCTGGAAAATAGGAGGGAGGTACCTGGTGAAAATGGAGAAGATAGCCCTTTTGGACTATATGAAGCACCCAGGTATCTGATGTGACGGCTGACCACCTGTGGGCAAAGTGGGCCAGCCGGCCTCCTGTGCTGAGAGAAGCCAGCTGAGGAGAAGAGGCTATGCTTTCCGAGTCAAAAAACCCCACCCTGCTGAGCAGGGGCCGGTGTTGGTGGCTTGGGGGCCTTCTGCCTACGGGGCCCATGACCCTGCCCCTTGGCCTGCTGACCCTGCTGGGGAGCTGCAGAGGCCTGATAATGAGGGTATTGTTTATAGGCAGATGACTTCTTCAGGTAAAAGGTCTTTTTTCCCGAGCCCTTCTTCTTCTGAGAAGGGGCAGAGGTTTTTCTGGACAGCCTAGTCCTGGTCAGAGTCTCGGTCTCAAGTTCTGCAGCCTTTTCAGCCATGGGCTTGCCAAAGAGGTTTTCACCTCGGCAGGGGACATCGACCAACTTGTCCTGTACCCATGGCTCGAGGTCAGATGACTGTAGCCAAGCCTGTCGGCGGGCACCGATGCCGGCCCCGGCTACTCAGGCCGAAGCCTCGAAGCCATCGTAGGCTGCTCGAGAGATAAACTTCGAGCACTCTCGAATACCGGTGGACAAGGCCTGGAACACCTCTGCAAAGGTTCCTCGGAGAGACCAGCAGAGAACCCAGCAATCTCCTTTGCCAGGTCTCGGAGATACATGCCCATGTAGAGCTGGTATGTCTGGACACGGCAAGCAAGCACAGAGCCCTGGAAGCACTTCTTACCGAGGGCATCCAGGTTCCGGGCCTCCCGGCCGGGAGGCACCAAGGAGTGCATCTTCTGACTTTTCAGTCGATGCATGGCCGATTCCACAACCATGGAGTGGTGCGGTAATTGTGCCTTTTGAAACCCGGGGCTCTTGCGGACTCGATAGATGGAATCGACCCGCTTGCTTAACACCGGCATCGAGGCCGGGGTCTCCCACATGCGGAAGAGCAGCCGCTCCAGCATCGGAGGAACCGGTACAGTAAAGGCCTCCTTCGGGGGAGAGTCATACTGGAGGGCCTCGAGCTCCTCGGCTCGAGGCTCCTCCTCAGGATCCGCGGGGAAGGCCAAGGCCGTAGCCATATCCCGCACGAAGTCCGAGAACCGGGTATCCTCCGGTGGGGATCGTCTCCGAGGTTCGCGACTCCGGCGAGTCCGATGGGACCCACCGAGTCCGATAGGTGTCAGGTGACTCTTCGTCCTCCATCTCCCAGCCCGACTCCTCGGAGGAGATGTCGAGCGGCTCCGGTCGGGCGGGCACCGATGCCCTCCGCCCCGATGCCGAGGGTACCGGCGTCGACGACCTCGGTCCCAAACGGGAGGCCGAGGGAGACCGTGGCCGAGGATCGACTCGAGCTCGCATGGCCTCGAGGATCGGCTCGGCCTCTGGGGTCGACTTGGACATCGAAGTCCCGGTGGTCGGGGCAGATGCACCGGTGAGACCGGCGATCAATGCCCGCTGCTGTTCCATGAAGGCAGCGAGGCTGCTCTCCAAGGCCGTCAACCTGAGTCCAAGCTCAGGAGACCCAGCAGCCCCCAACTCGGGCCCCGACAGCGTCGGGCCTGATGTCGGCTCCCTTGGAGGTGAGTCCACGAGGACTACAGCACTCATGTGTCCAGGAGACTCCATCTCGAGACTAGGTTGCTTGGCAGGCCTCTCCGACTCCAAAGACCCGGGACGGCTATCGGGGCTATGCGACCTGGCTCTCGAGAAACCAGGAGCGTCCACCGACGCTGCCCTCACAGGTTTCTTCTTCCTGCGCTGTTCCCGCGAAGGAGACCCCTGCTCAGAGGAACCTCGACGCTGCTCGGGGCCTGAGTCCCGAGACATCTAGGCCTCTGACAAGGTCCGGGCCCGTCCGGACACGGAGTCAGAGAAGATCCTATCCTTCTGGTGCTGCCGACTCCTCAACGCCTTCGAGGACATTTTGCCACACGGACCACAAATCATCGGGTCATGATCGGGTCCGAGGCAGCGGAGGCAGCAGTCGTGTGTGTCGGTAAGAGACATAAGTTTCTTACACCGATCACACTTTTTAAACCCGCTGGCAGCCATCGGGGGAAAAAGGGCCCCTGCAAGGTCAAAAGACAGGGCTGCCAGTGAAAAAAGAAAAAATGGCACGAATGCTAGTCACGAAGGACAAAAACCGAAAAAGGAGAGAGTGGGCTCGATACCGGCGTATCGGGCCCAGGCGGGAAAAGGATCCGGCGTCGAACCGAAGTAGAAAAAATAGGGAAATCAACTTTTTCCTCGGCGAAAAACTAACGTCGTCCGTCAGGCTCCGCGGAAAAAAGAAGACTGAGCAAGATGGCACCCTTGAGTGGGAAGGGGACCACACATGCGCGCTGCAATTCCCAAAGGCTTTCTTTGAAAGCTGGGGAAATGCTCCGCACGAGGGCTCCGTCGGCACCAACGTCACCCATATGTGAGGACTGACTTCCTGCTTGGTCCTGGAGAATTTATTTATTTATTTATTTATTTGCATCTCTTATATACCGCGCTATTACAATCAGTGCGGTTTACAGTGGAACAGAACATAAAACAATGTAGCAGTTACATTGGGTTTACAATAAAACATGGGATACAAACTTGGAAAAACAGGGGGAAAAATTGCTGTATCTGCAGCAACGTACCAGGGCAGCGGAGAAAATTTCTTTTCCCTCTCCCTCTTTTAGATTGGGAAAAAGAAACAACAGACCTGGTAGGATTTCCTATTGTCTGATGGGCTGCCCTAAGGTAACAAGTGGGGAGACAACTCCGGAAGGGAGAATCCCCCGGTAGAACAGGTAGAGGACCATAGGGGCTTACCAGTGTAAAAGGGTCCCTCTTACAAACCAAATGTTATAGTAAGAGGGAGGTAAGACAGCGTTAAAAGAGAATGACTATGGAGGAAGTCTCTGACAGGTGAGATGACACATGCCAGTACAGGGAAAACAACTATGTATTAATAGTAGTTAGTTCTCTTTCCTCCAAGAGGAAGAGGAAAACCCTGTTAAGTATGGGCATGATCATCATAAAGACTCTTAAAGTTAAAGAAAAGATGTCTCATGAAGAGATATCTAGGAAGGTTAGAATAAATTAGTGCAGATACTGCACATGAAAAGAAGCAGACTGCTACTCTAACCACCAACCAAGAGGGGCAATGATGATCTATTTGAAACCCTGTGACTGCTGGGTTTGTTGACCCTGAGGTTGTGGATTCTTCAGACCAGGGTGATGTTTCCCCCGTTTGGGAACATCTGTATGATGGGCAGAAGATGGATAAAATCTTCTTTCCCTAGGGGAAGAAATTTTGGCAGGACATTTCCTACCAACTGGGAAAGAAGGCGGCGTAGAACAGCCATTGGAAACAGGACAGTCAGTTGTTAACTGAGCAACCTGGAGTAAAGACTCCTTGTTAAAGGGATTTTCTCCAGTGCAAGGAGTATTTCCCAGTCTAACTTGTGCCCATTTGTCCAAGCCTGAAGCTTGGAGCCAGGCTTTACGTCATGCTCCTATAGCTATAGCAGAAGTCCAGCTAACAGACTCAAAGGAGTCTAGGGAAGCACGAGTAAGAAATCTAGAGATATTTTGAGCATGACTAACCAGTGAGGAATAGTCTGCACTCTTGGGCTCTTGAAGAAAAGGAGTCAAAAGAGGTAATTTCTTTGTGACCTCCTCAAGAGATAAGCCCATATAAAAAATATGAGAGAATTCTTGCTGAAAGAATGGATGCCTGGAAAGTTTGGCGTCCAAAGGCATCTAAAGTCTTAGACTCACGACCTGGCGGATAAGAAG
Source organism: Ichthyophis bannanicus (assembly GCA_033557465.1). Lineage (NCBI taxonomy): Eukaryota > Metazoa > Chordata > Amphibia > Gymnophiona > Ichthyophiidae > Ichthyophis > Ichthyophis bannanicus. The sequence goes on along the minus strand of CM066050.1, from coordinate 76,020,025 downwards.
AGTGCTTTTTAGTACTCTTCACCTGCCTCATTGCTGATTCTACAACAATGGAATGATGAGGAAGTTGAGTCTTTTGAAATCCTGGAGAAGGGGGCATCTGATATAGAAGATCAGTTGCTCTGGAAAGTGGGGGTACCTTTAAAGGAGCTTCCCACATTCGTAGAAGGAGATCCTGCAAGGAATGATGCAAAGGTAGCATGATGTTTTCCTTTGCTCTCTCAGGAATATAGAAGGATCCTGTATTGCCTTGTGTAGGACCTTGTCCAGGAATAGAAATGGCAAGGGATTTTGCCATATCTAGGAGGAAAACCTGAAAAGAAGGATCCCCAGAGGGAACTTCCTTTGGATAGGCTAGATCTGATGAAGAACTAGCGTTGGCACCGAGGGATCTATCCAAGCTTATAGGAATAGAAGATCCTGGATGGTGCAGTATGGAATCCTTATAGGATGGTTGCTGGTACTGCGGGAGGTCGGGACCAGCGCCAGTCGGTAGCACATCGTCCATGCTAGGGATAGATTCCAAACTCGAGGGAAGCGAGCTTGACGAGAGAAGCATGGAAGGCACCGACAGCAATGGTAATGTGGATAACGGTACCGAATTCGGTACCGTATCCGATACCGGTGGATGAAGGCCAGCCGGTGGCAACTCTAACGGTATCGAAGAAACCGAGAGTTGCGGATCCGAATTATCGGAACCGAGCCTTCGGTATCGTCTGGTGTCGATACCAAGGCGAGTCGGTACCCAGTCCTCCAGACTAGAGATCGATTCCAGACTCGGCATCGAAGGAAGCGAGTCTATCGATGCACGTCTGGAGGGTACCGACGTCGGTACTAGTTTCGGTACCGGTACCGATACTGGAAGGTCGGTCTGGAGCGTATCCAACGGCCCCGTAGGTACAGAGGACGCCAGACGACGATCCTTGGTGAGGAATGTTTCATCCAACACCATTGCCGATGCCGGGGTATCGGTACCGCTCGAAGTGGATGCCACCACCGGGCATGGCTCAGGTATGTTCTGTGAGGGGTGAACCTCAGGAACAACCTGAAATCCCACACAGGCTTTGGAGGCCGAAGACTCCCACCGGGGTTTTGAAGCCAGTGGTTTCTCGAGGGTAAGGCTGTAGGCATCTCTATGCTGTGCATGAGAACTGCCGCTCGAGGACTGGCTAGACTTAACAGACTGTTTTTGGGTTACCTGATCCTGTGTAGAAGATATGGTCGGTGCCCTGAAGTTGGATGGGGACCTCGTGTCGAGGGGAATTCGATGTTGAAAACTTCTTCCTACAATACTATTGCCAGAGGGCTCCGGAGGAAAATGGTCAGGACCCAAGCAGGTTGGACACCAATTGTGAGTGTCTAAAAATAAGTTTGTACCGCCAGTTTGTACATTTCTTGGGGATAGTGGCTGGCGGTTCCATGAAGGAAAAAAGGAGAGGCCTAACAGGCCTGAGAAACCGTGAGACACTGAGGAGGAAAAATATTCCTTAAAAAGGAAAAATTTTACAAGAAAAGAAAAAAGAAACACCGGCGGTACCGGTGGCGTCAGGGAAGGCAGTCGCAACCACAAGAAAACTAAAAAATAAAAGAAGAATTTTCTGCGGTGACAGGAGGATGTCCTACTGGCTCCGCGGAAAAACGAAAACTGAGGAGAGACAGTTGGGAAGGCGGGAACGCAGGCGTGTTGGGATGCTTCCAAAGGCTTTCTGATTGGACGCTGGGAAGTGTTCCCACGCAGACTCCGTCGGTACCGACGTACCTATATGTGAAGACTCATTCCTGCTTGTTCCTGGAGAATACATCTTCTTGATGTAGCAATATTTCTTTCAGTTCTTCTACGGCATCACCTTTAAATACCATTTCAGTCAAGGGTAACATCCCCATATCTTCCTCAGTAAAGACCAAAGCAAAGAATTCATTCAGTTTCTCTGCTATGGCCTTATCCCGTCTTAGAGCCCCTTTTACCCCTCTATCATCTAAAGGTCCAACTGATTCTCTCACAGGCTTTTTTGCTACGAATGTACTTGAAAAAGTCATTATTATGCATTTTTGCGTCCACAGCAAGCGTCTTCTCAAATTTTCTCTTTGCCTGCCTTATCAATGCCTTGCATCTAACTTGCCAGTGCTTATGTTTATAGTTTTTGTCATTTGGCTCCTTTTTACATTTCTAAAAGATAGTTTTTTTGGCAACAGCCTCCCTGACCTCACTTTTAAACCATGCTAGCAATTTTTTGGACTTCCACTTTTCTTAAAGCGTGGAATACAGCTAGTCTGGGCTTTCAAGATAGTATTTTTAAACACCACCCATGCTTGATGTAAATCTTTATCCTTAACTGCTCCTTTTAGTTTTTTTCTCAACTATTTTCCTCATTTTATCATAGTCTCCCTTTTGAAAGTTAAAAGGTAGTACTGTGGATTTCCTTGTCCTTCATTCATTTATTAAATCAAACGCAATCATGCTATGATCATTATTGCCAAGTGGCCCCAACACACTTATCTCTGGCACCAGATCTGGTGTTCCACTAAGGACTAGGTCCAAAATAGCTTCTCCTCTGGTTGGTTCATGAACCAGCTGCTCCAAGATGCAGTCATTTATTTCATCTAGAAACTTTATCTCCCTAGCATGTCCTGCCATGACACTGACCCTGATTTCTTTGAGCATTTCATCATCCATTTGTTCATTCTGGCCAGGCGGTAGATAGTACATCCCCACTGCCATCGCCTTCCCTTTCTTACATGGAATTTCAATCCATAGAGATTCTACAGTGAATTTTGTTTCCTGCAAAACTTTAGTCCTTTATAACTCAATGCCCTCTTTAACAGAGTGCAACCCCTCCACCAATTTGATCTGCTCTATCATTACAATATAGTTTGTACCCAGGTATCACAGTGATAGGGTGGAAAAACACTTTATTCAATCAAAAATATAGCCAACCCGACACAGGCCGTGTTTCGTGAACCTTTGTCAGGGGTTGATCAGGCTAAACACTAAAACATAAAAATGAAATAAAAGCATAATGAAAAACCAATATGTAAAAGAACAGATGACTTAATAAATCCATACGTAAGTACAGTAAAAACAAATATCATAAATAGTTAAAAGATACTTACGAAAAACCAAATAGGACCAATAAAAGGGATAATAAGTGCAACTGGAACCCAATAAATAATAAAACTACTCATAATCAAATAATAAATAATAAATACTATAACAAAATGAAACCACCAAACATATCAGTTAAATACATAAAAATGAATAATTAAAACAGTAAAAAAGGAGGGATTGCAGACAAGCATATCATACAATAATTACTACTATGGAGCACAAGAGCATAGCAGACAACGGTCATTTGCACAAATTAACTTAAAATGGTATAGAGATACTCAATATGTTGGATATCCCAGCATTATAAAGAAAGAAATAGAACGCAGCAGGAGCGAAGGAAACACAAGGACCCAAAGGGAACTTGGGTTACTTTTGTCTTTACTGGAATCTCTCTGTTGATATGCCCTAACTTCAATCTTTTGCTAGTATCCATCCTTCAAGGATAGCATAGTTATTCACCTGCAACAGGTGTTCTCCAGGGACAGCAGGAATCAGTCCTCACATAAGTCAATGCCAATGCAGCCCTCGCGGAAGCATCTCCCTCTCTTTCAAAGAAAGCCTTTGGAAGATGCCACCACACATACGTGGTCCCCTTCCCGCCCAAGGGTGCTACCTTGCTCAGTCAGATGACATATCTAGAGCTAACAAAGGGATGACAAAAATTATAGCAACTCCAAGAGGAGGGGGGAAGGTTGTGAGGACTGATTCCTGCTGTCCCTGGAGAAAGCGTAGTTACTCACCTGTAACAGGTGATCTCCGGGAACAGCAGGAATTTAGTCTTCACATATCGGTATCGTCGGTACAGACGGAGCCTGCGCGAGAACGCTCCCCAGCGTCCAATAGGAACGCTTTTGGGAGCATCCCTCAGCACATGCGCGCTACCTTCCCACCTTTCCAACTGTCCCTCTTCAGTTAAGTTTGTAGCTGAGTGAAAGGATAGAGGGAGAGAGGAAAGAGACAAAGAGATAGAGTGACAACTCCTAGGGGAGGTGGGTGGGTTGTGAAGACTAAATTCCTGCTGTTCCCAGAGATCACCTGTTAAAGGTGAGTAACTACGCTATCTCCAGGAACAAGCAGGAATGTAGTCTTCACATATGGGGACTCCCTAGCTGAAGATGCCAGGGAGATAGCCCCAGGAAGGTGGCATCCTTCCTCCCATGGATCTCTGGCATTCCAGCAGGGTTGGTGGGCAGGAGTTGAATTAGGTCTGAAAGAGATTTTGAAGAACAGCTTGGCCAAAGAAGGCATCCCGACGGGAGGCTTTATCCAGGCAGTAATAGGCTGTGAAGGTGTGTACCGAAGCCCAGGTGGCTGCTCGACAAACGTCATCGATAGACACGGAGTGGAGATTAACATGGCAGCTGCCATGGCTCTCACGTTATGAGCTGTGACATGGCCCTGAAGAGGAAGACCCTTACTCTCATAAGCAAAGGATATGCATTGGGCAATCCATTTAGATAAAGTTCTTTTGGAAACTGGAAGTCCCAAATGACTAGAGTCAAAAGCTATAAAAAGTTGCGAGGACTTTCTATGTTGCTGTGTTCTCTGTAGGTACGAGGGTTGCTATTTATATTTCTGGCCTAATAATGAAAAAACAAATATTTATGATCAAAATTGGTTTTATTGATTTTCAAAATATTCTCCATGAAGATCAATACACTTTTGCATGCGTTTGAACCAATTTTCGAAGCACTTTTTCCACTCCGATTGAGGTAACTCCAAAACATGCGTTTTGAATGCATCAACCACATCTTTGGGTGTTGAAAATCATTGACCACGTAATTTGTTTTTGATGTGCGGGAATAAAAAGAAGTCATTGGGTGCCAAATCAGGGCTGTACGGTGGATGACCCATCAATTCAATGTTTTGGCCGGTCAAAAATTCCTTTGTTTGAGCCGATGTGTGAGAGCTCGCATTGTCATGATGAAGAATTATTCACCTCTTCTTCGACTTTTTCCGAATTTCTCCGAAGACTTCTGGCAAACAAATGGTCATGTACCATTCAGAATTGACCGTCCTACATTGCTCTAACGGCACTGTCGCCACGTGACCGGTAATGCCAAAGAAACAGGCAACCATTTGCTTCAATGTGCTTCTTCCACGAACAACTTTTGTTGGATTTGGCTCACCTTGGAAGACCCATACAGTCGATTGCTGTTTTGTTTCAGGCTCATATGCATAGATCCATGATTCGTCACCTGTGTAGATGTTATACACAGTCTTTGATGCACCTTGAACATATTTTTTCAACATTTCCTTGCACCAATCGACACGAGCCTTCTTTTGAGCGTTTGTCAGATTATGCGGGATCCAACGCGAACAAATCTTTTTTACGGCCAAATGATCATGCAATATCTTATTGATGCTTGTCATACTAATGCCCAAAGATGCCTCAATCTCACGGTATGTCACATGACAATCTTGCTTTATCAGTTCACACACAGCATCGATATTTTCTGTAACAACCGATTTTGGACGACCCCGACGAAATTCGTCCTGGAGCGAACGTCGGCCACGACTGAATTCGTTATACCAGCTTTTTACAGTGCTGTAAGATGGTGCTTTATCGCCATATAAAAAATTAAGTTCATCGATGCACTCTTGTCTTAATAATCCACGTCAAAAGTTATGAAAAATAATCACACGAAAATGTTTACGAGTTAATTCCATTTTTCGCCCGAGATGAATTTTTCAAGTTACTGTAAACAACAAATCGCGCTCAAATGATAAAATGTTATGAATAAGGTTAAGTTCAACAATGTCAGTGTTCCAATGGAACCATTGGATGGCGCCTGGCAACACTTACTGTTGCTAAGTCCAGAAATATAAATAGCAACCCTCGTAAAAGGCTAAGGCTCTTTTACAATCCAAAATATGAAGATTTCTTTCTGCATTAGAGGCGTGAGGCCTCAGAAATTATACAGGAAGATAAATTGATTGATTCAAATGAAAAGGCGAAACCACCTTTGGCATAAAGTGTGGATGAGTTCTAATAACAATCTTGATGAAACCTAGTATAAGGAGCATCAGCCACTAAAGCTTGCAGTTCACTAATGCGACGTGCAGAGGTGATTGCAATTAGGAAGATGACCTTCCAGGTCAAAAACGTAAGGGTTGTAGTGGCTAAAGGCTCAAAAGGCAACTTCATGAGCTGCCCGAGAACTAGATTTAGATCCCATGCCACCGGTGATGGCTTAATGGGAGATTTGGTTAACAGAAGACCTCTCATAAATCTGGATATGAGTGGATGAGAGGAAATTGGTTGTCCATTCAGAGGCTTATAAGAAGCTGCAATTGCACTAAGATGGACTCTTACCGAATTGGTCTTTAGACCAGAATTCGATAAGTGAAGGAGATACTCTAGTATCAATTCAAAAGGTATGATAAGGGGGTTTAATCCCTTCTTGGAGCACCATATAGTAAAACGTTTCTACTTGAAGGCATAAGATCTTCTTGTGGAAAGTTTTCTAGAAGCCTGAAGGATATCCTTTACCTGCTGGGACAGGTTGAAATCCTGGAGGTCTAAGCCTTCAGCAACCAGGCCGTGAGATGCAGGGACTGGGGTCTCGGGTGCCATAGCGTCCCGTCCTCTTGGGAAAGGAGATCTGGAGCATGCCCTAACTCCAGAGGTGCAGCTTGAGAGAGATGTAGAAGCAGGGGATACCATGCTTGGCGTGGCCATCGTGGTGCTATGAGAATCATGCGACCCCTGTCTCTCTGAAGCTTGAAGAGTGTTTTGGGGATGAGGGGAATGGGTGGGAAGGCATAAAGGAAGTCCTGACCCCAGTGAAGGAGGAAGGCATCCCTTGCCTGACAATTGTGAGCTGGAATCCTGGAACAGAACCCGGGAAGTTTGGCATTCAATCGACTTGCAAAGAGGTCTATGTCTGGAGTGCCCCAGAGATGAAATATCATTGCCACCTGGTCTAGGTGGTGAGACCACTCCTGAGGCAGCAGTACTCAACTGAGTTTGTCTGCCCAAAGGTTTTGAATACCTGGAAGAGATACCACTAGAAGGTGAATTTGATACTCTCTTGCGAGGGCCCACAGTCGTAAAGCTTCGTTGCATAACGACAGAGAGACTGTCCTGCCCTGCTTGTTCACATAGAACATGGCTACTTGATTGTCCATCTGAACTAGGACTGTCTTGTAGCTGAGCTGGGTGTGGAATACTCGAAGAGCTAAATAGATTGTTCTTAATTCCAGGAGGTTTATGTATAGACCAGCCTCCTGTGGAGTCCAGGTGCCCTGGGTAGAGAGATGATTCAGGTGTGCTCCCCAACCCACCTGTGATGCATCTGTTAGGGTGGCCTGAAAAAAGGGTTGATGGAAAGGAGACCCCACTGTCAGATTTTCTAGTGATTGCCACCATTGGAGGGACAAAATTAGTCGTTGAGAGTTTACTATTTTGTCTGATAAATGTCCTGTGGCCTGTGTCCACTGTATGGATAGGGTCCACTGAGCTGCTCGCATGTGGAGGCGAGCATATGGGACTACGTGAACTGTGGATGCCATATGTCCCAGCAACTGTAGTAGCTCTCGAGCAGTTAGGGAGGATTTCCCTGCTGCTTGAGAAGCTAGTTGCATTATGCAAAGACACCGGGCCTGTGGAAGGAAAGCCTTTGCCTGTCTGGTATCTAGACAGGCCCCTATGAATTCCAGGCATTGGGAAGGAACAAGTTGGGATTTTGGGATGTTTATTACTAACCCCAAGTATTGGAGGATTCGCATTGTGCGAGACAGTGCAGTGCTGGCCTCTGCAACTGTAGGGGCTCGAATGAGTCGGTCGTCTAAGTAAGGGAAGACGAATATCCCCAGGGTTCGTAGAAATTCAGCTACTACTGCAATGCATTTCGTGAATATCCTTGGAGCTGAAGCCAGACCAAAGGGAAGAACCCTATACTGGAAATGTTTTCCCTTGAAAAGGAATCATAAGAATCTCCTGCGATTTGGATGGATCAGAATGTGAGTGTATGCATCCTTTAAGTCTAGAGAGCAAAGCCAATCCTGGCTTGGAAGGTATGGCAGAAGAGTTCCAAGAGAAATCATTCTGAACTTCTCTCGGAACAAGTATTTTTTCAATTCTCTGAGGTCTAGAATGGGTCTGTGTCCTCCTGTTTTCTTTGGAATAAGAAAATAGTGGGAGTAGAACCCTGCACCCCGTTGAAGAATGGGTACCTCTTCTATTGCCCCTTGGGCAAGAAGTGTTGAGACCTCGTGATCTAGGAGATTGTCTGCGGAGGTTTGAGAATTTTATTGCCTTAGAATTGTAGGAGGGGGCATGCTGTGAAAATGGAGCTTGTACCCTTCTCCTACAATGGACAGAGTCCAATCTTCTGCTGTTATCTGATGCCATCTGTTGGCAAATTGGCATAACCCGCCTGGGATATTTGGGGGTTGGGGACCCCTCAGAGACAGGAAGGCTAAGCTCTCTAGGAAGGAGTCAAAGCCTTTGAGGGGGCTGAACATGCGGAGCTGGTTGGGCTCTCGGGTCTTTTAGCTTCTTTTGCTGTCTAGTTTGTCCCTTTTGGGCAACCTGACCCTGAGTTTGATTCTGCTGGGTATAGGAAGGATAAAATTTCCTCTTTTTGCTGAAAGAGGGTTTTTTATAAGGCTTCCTTTTGGCTGGAGTGGCTATAGATTTTGACAATCTAGAGTGGTATTGTCAGCATCTAACTCGTTAGCCTTTTCCTGCCAGTTCTTGCCAAAGAGATTCTCTCCCGTGCAAGGAATGTTGCCTAACTTTTCCTGTACCCAAGTTTCCAAGTCTGATGCCTGAAGTCAGGCAATCCGTCATGCCCCAATGGCAATAGCAGAGGTTCTGCTGATGCACCCAAAGCAGTCAAAGGCTGCACGATTCACAAACTTGGAGACATCTTGAGCATGCTTAATTAGAGCAAGAAAGTCTTGTCTCTTTTCATCTGGGAGAAGTGGGCTCATAAGCTCCAAGTCTCCTGTAACTTCTTTGAGGAACATGCCCATATATAGTATATATGAACTGATCCTAGCTGAGAGCATGGAAGCCTGAAAGGTTCGGCGCCCAAAAGCGTCCAGAGTCCTGTATTCACGACCTGGGGGATTAGATGCATGCCTCTTTGCACTTTTCATCCTACGCATGGCTGACTCCACCACCATTGAATGGTGTGGCAGCTGAGTCTTTTGAAATCCAGGACATGGCGGAACTCGATACATAGTATCAAGTCTCCTAGAATGAGGAGATGTAGTCAGAGGTATCTCCCACATTCTGAGCATAAAGTTATGCAGAATTTCATGGATGGGCAGAGCGCCTGCCTCCTTTGGAACTTTAGGATATTGGAGAATTTCCAATTCCTTTGCTCTGGGTTCCTGTTCAGGATCTACCGTGATTGAAAGGCCTTTGCCACATCACAAATAAAATCCTGAAAAGACATGTCCTCTGGAGGTGACATTCTGCGTTGGGGAGAAGAGGGATCTTCCGGGAGAAACCCTTTGGTACAAGCAGAATTGTCAGAGAGTTCAGAATCGAAGGATTCGAAGTATTCCTGACCACGATGCTCATGCAAAGCACGGTCCCGGTATCGATCAAAGTCGGTACCGAGTTGATCCGGTACCGATCTGTCGATTCCAGCCAAAGATGGCGTGGGAAGAACTCCCACTGGGGCCGGTACCATAGGTACAGGTACCGGCATCGGTATCGATGTCGGTACCGATGCCCGTTGAACCATAGGTGTCAACGGTACTGCAGCTGTGAGAAGAGCTGCAATGCTGCGTTCGATAGCGAGGAACCTCTGGTCTATCGACGCTGCTGATGCCTGGGTGTCGGTACCGGTGAAAACGGGTGGGACCTCTGAGCATGGCAGCAGTAGCTCTTGCGAGGTCAAGGCCTCGAGAACATCCTGGAGCCCCACTGATGCTTTGGAAGCCGAAGCCTCCCGCCGGGGCTGTTTTGCCAGTGTGGTTCCCTCAAGTTCAATGCCAATGGCCTCTCGATGCTTAGCAGGAGAGCTACCCTTTGAGGACCGGCTTCTTTGTTTAGTTACCTGAGATCCATGGTTGAAGAGGAGTCTCTTGAAGATGTCGATGCAATGGATCTAGAATCCGAAGAAAAGAGTGTACCGAGCTTTGCAGCCTGGTTCTCTTAGTCATCCCCATGCAGGAGAGACATTCAGATGGAGAATGTTCAGGCCCTAAACATTTAAGACACCAATCATGGGTGTCAGTGACGGAAATGGTACCGCCACACTTAATACATTTTTTAAAACCACTAATTGGTTTTTCCATGTTTCAGGAATATGAAGCCTAATGCCCAAAATGGCATCGAGCACCGAAAAAGAAAAGTTTCTGAAGAGAAACAGTTCAAAGTATAAAATTTTTTAAAAAAAGAAAAGAAAAGAACCGGCGGTACCGGTAGGCGTCATGCGGAGGCAAACATGACCACAAGAAAACAATTTTAAAGACGGAATTTTCTGCGGTGACAGGGTATGGGTCCTGTCAGCTCCACGGAAAATGAAGAACTGAAGAGGGACAGATGGAAAGGCGGGAAGGCAGCGCGCATGTCCTGAGGGATGCTCCCAGAAGCGTTCCTATTGGACGCTGGGGAGCGTTCCCGTGCAGGCTCCGTCGGTACCGACGATACCCATATGTGAAGACTAAATTCCTGCTGTTCCTGGAGATTACTTGGTATAGGTGAATAACTATGTTCTCTCCAGGAACAAGCAGGAAGTCAGCCCTCACATATGGAACTCCCTAGCTACAGGCTACCGCAGACTATAGATAATGCACGGCCGAGCTGTGAGCAGCCACAAGCGAATCTGAGGACAGCCTCTGATGACCCCACTGTCCAGGGAGAACCATGGCTTCGGTAGCCTCAACAAGGGTGTGAGGGCAGGAGTTGCCTAAACCCCAAACAGATTACGGAGTACGGCCTGGCCGAAGGCACTATCCCCTCTCCAGGCAGTAGTGAGCTGCAAAATTGTGGACCAAAGACCAGGTGGCAGCCCAGCAGATGTCTGCCATGGGAACACAGTGAAGGCTCAAATCTGAAGTTGCCATAGCCCTGACAACATGCGCTGTGACCCGCCGCTCCAGCAGCAGCCCAGCCTGGTTGTGGACAAAACTGATGCAGTCTGCCACCCAGATGTTCGCTTGGTGACAGCATCCCCCAGACGACAGGGGTTGTAGGAGATAAAAAGCTGTAAGGTTTTGCAGTGGCTCTGAGTACGCTGTAGATAGAAGGACAAAAGCCCTTTTGCAATCCAGAGTATAGAGAACAGCCGACATTTTGTCAGTTTGGGACCGTGAAAAGAAGGTAGGGAGTACCACCTCCTGGTTAAGATAGAAATCAGACACCACCTTTGGAAGAAACTTCAGATGAGTGCAGAGCATGACCCTGTTCTTTTAGAACCTAGTGTAGGGTGACTCAACCACCAGGGCCTGGAGCTTGCTGACTCTGCATGCGGAGGTGAGTGCTGCTAGCAAGGCCACCTTCCAGGACAGTTATCTCAGGTGGCAGACAGCCAAAGAGAACCTTGGTAAGCTGCACCGGGACCACATTGAGATCCCATTCCACTGGGGGTGGGCAGATGGGAGGCTTCGAGAGCAATACGTCCCGCATAAATCAGGTAATGAGGGGCTGCACAGAAAGAGGCTTGCCCTCTATGGAGTGATGGTTCACGTAGAAAGCGCCAGGTGCACCCTGACGGAGGTGGAGTTAAATCCAGACTGTGAAAAGTGGAGCAAATATTGCAGCACTGAGTGCACTGGGCAAGAGAACTGGTTCACCCATTGCTCCGTGCACTGTAAGGAGAACCTGTGCCACTTTAAGGCATACGCTCATCTTGTGGAGTCCTTGCGAGAGACCAGGACCACCTCTTCTACCTCCTTGGGGAGGTTGAGGGGTGCTAAAGTGACCCATTCAGCAGCCATGCTGTGAGGCACAAGGATCCCAGGTTGGTGTGGAGGACTGAACCCTCCTCCTGGGACAAAAGTCCCGGTGAGCTTCCAAGAGGGACCGGGGACTCCATCAAGAGATGAAGCTGTAGAGGAAACCAAGGCTGCCTAGGCCATTAGAATCCGGGAAACCTTGTCTCGCTGGACCTTGAAGAGGGTCCGTGCTATCAGAGGTGTGGGAGGGAAGGCATACAACAGACTCTCCAACCACAAGAAGGCATCCGCTACCTGGGCCAATGTGGCTGTGGGCAGAACAAACATGGTAGCTGAGCATTGGTCGGGCTGGCAAAGAGGTAGAGGTTCGGGGTGCCCCACAACCTGAAATGTTGCTGTGCTGCCCCAGGGTCCAGGTGCCACTCATGTGGTGGAGGACCCTGCTTAGCCTGTCTGCCAGAATATTTGTCCTGGCCTGTCTGGTCACGTATGAGCAGAGGGCTACTACCTTCTGCCAGAGATGGTAGGAGCCTGTACCGCCTTGCTTATTTAGGTAAACATTGTGACTTGATTGTCCATCTGGACAACACTGTCTGATGTTGCAGACGGTGCTGGAAAGCCTTGAGCGCAAGGAAGACAGCCCTGAGTTTCAGCAGGTTGATCTGCTGCTGGCTCTCCTCAAAGGCCCAGACACCCTGGGTGTGCAATTCCCCACAATGGGCACATCAGCCCAGCAGGGAAGCATCTGTCATGAGGACCCTCTGGGGGCTTGGAAGGGCATACCCTTCAGCAGGTTTTGAGGATCCTGTCACCAACTGAAGGATTCTGCAAGCTGACAGGACATTGAGACTCTGTCCTGGAGCCTGCCCCTGGCTTGGGTCCACTGTGAGCGGAGACAACACTGAGCTGCCCACATGTGGAGGCAGGCGTTGGAGACCACATGGACCGTGGAGCCATGTGGGCAAGGAGACGAAGCATGGACCACGCTGACATAGTGTGCAGCAACATTGCACTTCGGTTGCCAGGGCTGTGAGGCAATCTGCCCTGTCCCAGGGGAGGAAAGCCATGGCTTGGAGGGTGTCCAGGCAAGCCCCTATGAACTCTTCGATTTGGGATGAGATGGGATTTTGGGCGATTTATCACGAATCCCAGGTGTTGCGGGACCTTGATGGTGCAGCCCATGGTCTGCAGCATCTCTCAGGCTGTCTCTCCTTTTACGAGCCAGTCATCTAGGTAAGGTAAGACGAAGATAGGCAGACACCACTGCCAGGCATTTGGTGAAGACCCTTGGTGTGGAGGCAAGGCCGAAGGGAAGTACCCTGTACTGGAAATGGTCACCCCCGACCATAAATCTTAGGTACCGCCTGTGACTGGGATGGATAAGCATGTGGGTATACGCATTCTTTAGGTCCAAAGAACATAGCTAATTTCCCTGCTGGAGGTAGGGCAGCAAGATTCCAAGGGAGAACATCTTGAACTTCTCACGCACCAGGAATCTGGTCAGGTTTCTTAGGTCCAGGATGGGCCTTAGTCCTCCTGTCCTTTTTGGAACCAGAAAGTACCTGAGGAAAACCCCTTTCCTTTCAGGTAGTGTGGTACAGGCTCCACAGCCCTGTCCCTGAGAAGGCTGCGAGTTCTTGCATTAGCAGAGCCTCATGCAGAGGAGACCGAGGAGGCTCCCCAGGAAAGAAGGGTGGAGGCAGCTGGTCCAGGTAGAGGAGGTAACCCTCCCTGATCACCTGAAGTGCTTCATGATAGTGATGGAAGCCCACCACCTATGGGCAAAATGGACCAGGCACCCCTCCCCACCCCATAGGCAGCTGATCCTCCAGAGGAAGAGAGGCTATACTGGGGGCATCAAAACCCTGACCCAGGCTGGGCTGGAGCTTGGGGCCCTTGGGGTTGCATGGGCCTTGGCCCACTCCCTTGCCCTGGTGACCCTGCTAGGGAGTCTGGGTGGCCGGGTATGGAGGATAGCCTCAACAGTGATGGCCCTGCCTATGGAAAGGAGGCTTCTTTCCCGGAGGCTTCTTCCTCCGAAGAGTAGAAGTCTTCCTTGAGAGCCGAGTCCAAATCACATACTCATTCTCAATCTCAGCAGCTTTGTCCTCCTTGGGCTTACCAAAGAGCTGCTCCCCGAGGCATGGGATATCAAGGAGCTTCTCCTGCACCCATTGTTCAAGGTCAGACATAAGGAGCCAAGTCTGGTGTCGGGCACTGATGCTAGTGGCAGCCATCCTCGCACTGGACTCAAAGCCATCATAGGCAGCTCGAGATAAATACTTGGAGCACTCTCCTACAGACTTCCTTAGGGTCTGGAAGTGCCAGAGGTAGTCTCCATCGAGGCCAGCCGCGAAGCCTCCAAGCTCCTTTGCCAGGTCTTGGAGGAATATGCCGATGTAAAGTTGGTAAGTTTGGATGCGGAATGCTAGCACTGAGCCCTGGTAGCATTTCCACCCAAGGGCGTCAAGGGTGCAGTGATGAGTGCGTTTTTGGGCTCTTCTGCTGGCACATGGCCGACTCCACCACATGGATGCATGAGGGAGTTGGGTCTTCTAGAAGCCTGGCCCGCGCTGGACTTAGTACGTTGTATCCAGGCAGCAGCTAACAACTGGCACAGATGCCGGGATTCCCACATCCAGAGAAGGAACCAGTTGAGGATGGAGGGGACCGGGACCATCAGGGTCTCTTTGGGTGGTGCCTCGAACTGTAGGATGTCTAACTCTTCCGTACTGGGGTCTTCCTCCAACTCTGTAGTGAGGGAGAGGGCCCATGCCATGTCCCGGACAAACTCGAGGAACGAGGTGTCCTCAGGTGGGGATCAGCACCTAGCCATTGGTGGAGACTGATCCAATGGGAGGTATCGGTTGGCTTGGAGACGTCTCCCAAGCCCAGTAGTCTGAGGAAGATTGGAGGCCCAACAGCTCCAGGGGTGTCATCAGCTCCGGTCTTCAGTGGCTCGAGGCAAAAGGCATGGCCAGAGCCCGAGGCACTCGCCTGGGAAGACCTCGGTCCCAAGGAAAGGAAGCGAGATCAAGACCCTTGCCGAGGATCTACCTGACTGTGTAAACACAAAACGTAATGGCTACAACTTCTTGAACGAACACGCTCTATAACAAAATGAAAACTCGTTCACTATCAACAAAACTGGATTAGAGATGATTTCAAAAAATCTGAGGTCTCAGTTAAACAAGAGCATTGCCATCAAGACTCACGTCTTAGTATAGCAAAGTGCGTTTTCACATCATTGACCTCTTAACATAGCAAACAGAACTCCAATCTTGATAGCACTCTGCTTAAACTACAAAAGAAGAGAGTTAGAATGGAACTCCATCGCTTCTCCCTTATTGAATACATCAACCGCCAGCAGATTCCCAGGGGGCTTAGAATGTACAAAGAACCCCGGAAACCCACCATGGAGGTGGAATTTGTGGAACAATGGAATAGAATTTTGAACAAATGTTCCCTTGACTTGATGGTGTTGATTGTAGAGACAGCACAAAAAGATTTAGAGACACTTACGGAGGAAGTGCAGAAAATGGAAGAAAGTTTAAAAGTAGCAACACCCGAGGGGGTTTTCACGGCCAAGTCAGATGAATTAAAGAAACAGATCCTGACTTTTCATCAAGAAGTGATGGCCACGAAATTAAAGAAATTGAAACGTGACCATTCTGATTACACCGTAGGATACGTATATCCATGGATGAATAGTAAAAGAAAACAGAAAAAATCGGGCAAACGTGTTTGTTTTGGCAATACCTCGGATGAAACTTCATCTGCTGATTCTACTAAATCTTCAAGGGATGGGGAGGATTTTCGACGACGAGCGAGACGACACCAAGAAAAAGAAGAAAGAGTCAGATCGATTGAAACAACGCAAACGCGAGTGCTCCAACCCGCGGAAAAAATGAACGTCAGCCACACGGCTTCCAATGGGCAGTCTCTAGTAGTAAATATTTCGGGCATTGAGCTTCCTCAGGGTGCCTTGACTTTATTGAATAAAGGTTTATCTTATGTACCTAGTATTCACTTTGATTCCTTTCAATTTAGGCTTGATTTCAAAGCCTTAATGCGTAAATTAAGTTTGAAAAGCTATTTTGCAGGGGAGGATGTACAGGGACAACAGCAACAACTATCTTCACAGGTTACAGCGGCCGGAGAACATGATTTTGGGCGAGTACGTTTACCTATTCGATCCACGTGGTCCCCTCCAGGCCCTCTTCATCCGGCGTTAGAAGTTTTCAAACATTTGGTATTGGCAGATATTTACCAACTGGAAAGGACTCAAAAATTACGGCGAACAGTGCTGACGATGGAAGAACGCCGGGCATTGCAGGATTTACATTCCCGCACTGACATAGTAATTCGGAGGGCCGACAAAGGTGGGGCTATTGTGATATTGGCACGAGAAGAGTATATTGCGGAGGCCATGGCTCAGTTGCAAGATTCACATGTTTATTCAGTTTTAGAACAGGACCCAGTATTGGAACTACAAAGCGAAATACATCACCTCACCTCAGAAGCGTTAGGAGCAAAATTAATAACGAAGCAGGAATTTCAGTATTTGAATGTCAAGACCCCTGAGACAGCAAAATTTTATCTTGTCCCTAAAATCCATAAGAACCTCACTAAACCCCCAGGGAGACCGGTTGTGTCGACCCGTGGGAGTATTTTGGAGCCGTTATCTACTTTTGTGGACTCATTTTTACGTCCTTTACTAGTCACCATCCCTTCTTATTTAAAGGACACTACTCATTTCCTTAACATTATAAATGAAGCTTCTGCTTTATCGGGCCAGCAGGATGTTATTTTAGTCACGCTAGACGTGATTTCTTTATATACGAATATCCCACAGGAGACAGCAGTGCAAGTAGTGGGGCAGGTGTTAAGACAACGTGGGGATGTCTCTACGGCTTTAAGGGACTTCCTTATTAACTTAGCAAGGCTAGCCATTAGTCATAACTATTTTGTTTTTGAGGGAGTACTTTATCAACAGAATTCCGGGGTAGCGATGGGCGCTACGTGCGCCCCATCTATAGCTAATTTTTATATGGGCTTGTTCGAACAGCGTTGGGTTATTCCCTCGGACTATGCCTCCCATATAGCAGTGTGGAAGAGATATATAGATGATATTTTTCTGATATGGAAAGGCACAGAGGAGTCCCTACTTGTCTTTATAACTTGGCTTAACAACTGTGATGTTAATATTAAATTTACTTATGTCTACCATAGAAACAATGAGGGGGGCGTATGGGTATAATGAGGGGGGCGAATGAGGTGGGAAACGACCATCTATAGAAAGTCTACGGGCAGGGTTACTTTCTTACAGTTTGATAGCATGCACCCAAGACGCCTAAAAGAAGGACTTCCCTTCTCCCAATTCTTGCGTTTTCGACGTAACTGTTCTAGTAGGGCAGACTTTAGGATTAAATCTAAACAGTTATATAGAGGTTTTGAGCAGAGGGGTTACCCTAGTGTAATAGTCAAACGGGCATACTCTCGGGCATTGTTTAATCATTGTGCAGCTCTGCTGGATATGAGGTCTCCTCATATGTTAGAACACTTTGAAGAGGCTAGTATTAACTTTATTACAAAATATTCCCCATTGAGTGCTGATATTCAGAAAGTGTTTAAAAAACATCGGAACGTTTTAGCAGCAGTACCAGGACTACGGGGTAAAAAGGTGCGTTGTGTATGGCAACGACACCGTAACCTCAAGGAATGGTTAAGTCCAGCAGTTTTGCCGGTAATAAAAGAGGGTATTGAAAATAGCCAGCAGTTAGGTCATAAGAGCTGTGGCTCATGCGATATTTGCGACATCACAATTACCACTTCGGTATTCGAGTATCAGGGAGTATCTCTTAAGCTAAAACATGTCACTACTTGTGATTCATATAATGTCGTTTATGCGATAGTTTGCCCCTGCGGGTTATGTTACATAGGCAAGACCATAAGATCTTTTTGTGTTCGTATGAGGGAACACCGTAGTCGTATAACCCGGAAGATGCTGGAGGCTCCCATAGTATTGCATTGTGTACAAAAGAACCATGTTTTTGAACAGCTGCGCTATGTGTAGACAAGATAGAACAGGGGAAGGCAGGAAAAACTCTTGATCAGGTTCTGATTAGACAAGAACAAAGGTTGATTTATATTCTAAATACTTTGGAGCCGAAGGGATTGAATAGCGTTATAGAATGCTCGGCCTGTGTTTAGCTTTTAGTCCGGTTCAAGCTTGTAGGGGGGTGAGCAGAGAACGGTCCTGAGGGATGATTTAGTAACATGATTTGACTCCGCGGGTGATAATAGGTTGAGTTTATAATGACATTGCCGTAAATTCATGTCTATAGTTTGATGTAGTTGGTAGGTTCATTGGAAAGTGGGTTGTTAGTGATGTGCTTTTTTAGGTGAAGAACTGATTAGCTTAAGTGGTTTTGGCTTGAGGGCTTCAATATATGATTAGCATGTTATTGATTTGTTTCAAGTTAGGAGAAGGTGTGACGAAAGGTAGTCTAAGGATGGTGTTAGTTGGCTAGGAGGGCCTTTAAAAATGGAGCCCTGAGGGTTACCGGGCATGCGTGGCGTTTTCTCATAGAGACGATTGGTGCTTCCATGTAATCGGGAGCGGAATGAAACCACAGAGAGTTAAGACACGGGCAGCAGGTATGGTAAGATTTTATAGAGGGTTTTTAGGTAACATTTTAAGAAGGGGGGTAATAAGGTTAAGAAGGTGGGATTGGAGGTCACTAATTAGTGTTATTTTGTTTGTTTATAGATTTAATAAGATCCCCTGAGGAAACTTTAGAAACATAGAAACATGACAGAAAAAGACCACAAGGCCCATCTAGTCTGTCCTTCCATAACAACAACTACAACAGTCCACTTTTTACCTTTAGAGATCCTCTGTGTTGGTCCCATGCTTTTTTGAATTCAGTTACTGTCCTCATCTCTACCACCTCCACTGGGAGACTATTCCACGGATCCACTACTCTTTCCGTAAAGAAATATTTCCGCATATCACTCCTGAATCTATCTCCCTTCACCCTCATCCCATGTCCCCTCGTCGCAGAACTTGCTTTCAATTGAAAGAGGCTCTCTCCCTGAACATTTATGCCACGGAGGTATTTAAATATCTCAATCATATCACCTCTATCCCGCCTTTCCTCTAAGGTGTACATATTAAGATCCTTAAGTCTGTCCTCATATGCTTTATAATGAAGACTACTAATCATCTTAGTAGCAACCCTCTGCACCGACTCCATCCTGTTCACATCCTTTTGAAGGTGCGGTCTCCAGAATTGCACACCATACTCCAAATGAGGTCGCACTAAAGACTTATACAGAGGCATTATCACCTCCTTTTTTCTGCTAGCCATTCCTCTCCTTATGCACCCAAGCATCCTTCTAGCTTTTGCCGTCGCCTTTTCTACCTGTTTAGCTACTTTAAGATCATCGGACACAACTACGCCTAGGTCCCGCTCTTCTTTAGTGGACAAAAGTACTTCACCTCCTATGCTGTATTGCTCCTTTGGATTGCTGCAGCCCAAATGCATGACCTTACATTTTTTAACATTAAATCCCAGCTGCCAAATTCTAGACCATTCTTCAAGCTTAGCTAGATCCCTCCTCATGTTATCTACACCTTCCTGAGTGTCTACTTTATTGCAGATTTTGGTATCATCCGCAAAGAGGCAAACCTTACCAGACAGCCCTTCCGCTATATCACTAACAAAGATGTTAAAAAGAATCGGACCAAGGACAGATCCCTGGGGCACACCACTGGTAACATCCTTCTCCTCAGAGTGAGCTCCATTTACTTGTACTCTTTGTCGCCTCCCACCCAACCAATTTCTAACCCAAGCAGTAACTTTAGGGTCCATCCCTAGGGTGCTCAGTTTGTTTATAAGTCGCCTGTGAGGAACAGTGTCAAAGGCTTTACTGAAATCTAAATACACCACATCTAGAGCTCTCCCTCGGTCCAACTCCCTGGTCACCCAGTCAAAGAAATCAATCAGATTTGTCTGACAAGACCTGCCTCTGGTGAATCCATGCTGCCTCGGATCCTGTAATCCGCTGGACTCCAGAAACCTCACTATTTTCTCTTTCAACAGCGTTTCCATTAATTTACTCACCACCGAAGTTAAACTAACCGGCCTGTAGTTTTCAACCACATCCTTACTTCCGCTTTTGTGTAAAGGCACCACATGAGCCTCTCTCCAGTCCTTTGGCACCACTCCCGACTCCAACGAGGCATTGAAAAGGTCAGTCAGTGGAGTTGCTAGAACGTCCCCAAGTTCCCTCAGTATTCTAGGGTGTATCCCATCCGGTCCCATCGCTTTGTCTACTTTAAGTTGAGCTAGTTTCTCACGAACACAGTCTTCTGAAAATTGTTCAAGATGTCCCTCGCTTCTGTTCTTATTTGTGGGTGTTTTCTGAGGTCCTGCTCCTGGTTCTTCATCTGTGAACACAGAACAAAAATATTTGTTAAGCAATTCCGCTTTATCCTTATCAGCTTCTACATATTCCCCCCCTGTACCCTTGAGTCTGACAATACCACTTTTGCCCTTCCTCTTCTCACTAATATATCTGAAAAATGTCTTATCTCCCCATTTTATTGCATTGGCTATTTCCTCCTCCTTTTGAATCTTTGCCTTCTTGACTACTTTGCTAGCTTCTCTAAGTTGTTCCAAATACAGATGCCTGTCTTCCTTTCTCTGTGATCTCTTGTATTTCATGAAGGCCTCCCTCTTTTTCTTCACTTTTTCAGCTACTTCCTTCGAAAACCACAGTGGTCTCCCGTTCCCCCTGCCTTTATTTACCATTTTAACAAAAAGGTTGGTTGCCTTTAAAATACCCCCTTTTCAGTTTTGCCCACTGTTGTTCTACATCCCCCAGCTGTTCCCATCCCACTAACGACTCCCTGAGGTATTGGCCCATCTTCGCAAAGTTAGTCTTCCTAAAGTCTAAGATCTTCACCTTGGAATGGATTCTAACAGCCCTAGTCCTAATACTGAACCACACCATCTGGTGATCACTGGATGCAAAATGATCTCCCACTGCAACATCAGAAACACTTTCACCATTGGTAAGCACCAAGTCCAGTATGGCCCCTTCACGTGTGGGGTCTGTTACCAATTGCCTGAATAGTTCTCCCTGTAGAGAATCCAGGATCTCCTTACTCCTAGATGATACTGCAGCAGGAAAGTGCCAATCAACATCTGGCATATTGAAATCTCCTAGCAGTAGCACTTCCCCTTTCCTAGCAATGCTGTGTATGTCTTCAATTAACTCTCTGTCCACCTCTTCCTCTTGTGAGGGAGGTCTGTATATCACACCAATGCAAATAGATTTCTCTTTCCCTCTTTCTAGTTTAACCCACAATGCCTCCTCTCTCCCTTTTAAGCTCTGTAATTCCAAAGCTTTAATAGTAGTTTTTACATATAGTGCTACTCCTCCTCCCCTTCTTCCTACCCTGTCCTTTCTGAATAAAGTATAGCCAGGTATAGTTACATCCCAGTCATGGTTTTCTGTGAACCATGTTTCTGTAACTGCCACTAAATCTAAGTCAGCCACTCCCACCAAAGCTTCAACTTCAGAGATCTTATTTCCCATGCTACGGGCATTAATACACACTGCTTTCCATATGTTACCCCTGTTACCCATTTCCATAAAGGTATTTAATGTATCACTTACCTGGGGGCTTTCACTTACCTGGGGGCTTTCTTCACCCATCCCCAACGAATCTAGTTTAAAGCCCTCTTCAGTAGATTAGCCAGTCTACTACCAAAGATGTGTTGACCTTTCTTGGACAGATGGATGCCATCTCTGCTCTGCAACTTTGTTTGTGAAACGTCTCAGTGGTACCGGGGATTGACGTTGGGATCAAAAGAGAGATACAGAACATTTCTAATCTGGGAAGTTGATATCGCATGTTTTTTCATGCTAGTTATTGAGTTTTATTAAGAGATTATTTATTGAAGAGTGCTACCAAGATTGGAGTTCTGTTTGCTATGTTAAGAGGTCACTGATGTGAAAACGCACTTTTCTATACTAAGACGTGAGTCTTGATGGCAATGCTCTTGTTTAACTGAGACCTCAGAGTTTTTGAAATCATCTCTAATCCAGTTTTGTTGATAGTGAACGAGTTTTCATTTTGTTATAGAGGATCTACCTGAGGCATCTGGCTCTCGGGGATTGCTTCGACAGCCTGGAGAGTTCTCGGCATTGAGATCCCTGTGGTCTTGGCGTGAGTGCCAATGGGGCTAGGCATCAAAGCCTGTTGGGATGTGATGAATGCAGAAACGCCATGTTCAAGCGCCAACATGCGAGCTTCCCACTCTGGGGTGGCTGCCATTGACTCCGATGCCGGGGTTACTGGGTCTGGTGTTGAGGAGGAGAGGGGGTCCTTGATGGGACGGCCCTCGGGAGACTGGAGTCCATCTTTGGAGGCCTTGACTTCCGTTCTGGGTACCTTCCTTGGCCACTCCCACTTCTCAGATGCTCATCAGGGGCTGAGGGACAGCGCACGTCTTCCCAGTTTATTGATATTTATTTCAATTTTTCCAATCATGGGTAACTTCCCTACATCTTCAGTAAAGACTGAGACAAAGAATTCATTCAGTCTCTTCACTATGGCCTTGTCCCCTCTCAGTGCCCCTTTTACCCCTCTATCATCTAATGGTCCAAGTATCTCAGTTTTTTTTACTATGAATATACTTGAAAACGTTTTTATTATGCGTTTTTGCTTCCACAGCAAGCTTTCTTTTTCAAATTCTCCCTTTGCCTGCTTTATCAATGCCTTGCATCTAACTTGCCAGTGCTTATGTTTCCAATTTTCATCATTGGGCTTTTTTTTCCATTTCCTGAAAGATACTTTTTTGGCTACAACAGCCTCTCTGATCTCACTTTTAAACTATGCTAGCAATTTTTTGGCCTTCATTCCACTTTTCTTAAGGCACGGAATACAGCTGATCTGGGCTTCCAAGATAGTATTTTTAAACAACGCCCATGCTTGATGTAAATCTTTAACCTTTGCAGCTGAATTCTAAATTTTCTTTAGAAGCTCAAATGACAAGAATTTGGCTTTCATAGTCTGGGCATATCATGTGAAGAGAGAGAGCATTAGAGAAAGACATCTTCCATATTGTCTCTCCAGTCCAGTCGCATGGATTGTGTCCCCCAACCAGCAGATGGAGACTGAGCATGACAAACTTTGCTGATATCATCCCATAAGGGCTCTGTGCATTAGTTAGGTTGCCAGTACTGTTCAGTCTCCAGCAGATGATTAGGACCTCGTGCATCTGGTCTGAACTGAGGGCCTACAGATAAGAACTGGTGAGAGAACGATGCTGAACAAGAGAGGTTATTCACCGTTGATAGTGGCTATGCTGCTCAGAGCAAGGAAGTGGTCGACATCCTTGTCATATGTCAGTGTGGAGTATTTGAAGAATGGTGCAGGCCTCACAGGACAAACACTCTCGCAGCCTCCATCTCACAGATACTAGCTTTTCTGCAGGCAGGTCTGAATAAAGGCCTGGCCCTAAATTTGCTACGGGTCCAAGTAGCCACTTTAGCCTGTTACCCTGGTAGAGTGCATGGAGTTTCCGGTAAATCCGGACGCGGTTTGGTTTCTGCAGGCCATGAAGCAAGACAGTCCACCACAGCAGCTTGTGGTACCACTATGGGATCTCAATCTAGTTCTGTCTGCCTTAATGGAGCCTCCATTTCAGTCTTTGGATGTGGCATCCCTCAAGGACCTCATACTGAAAACTGTGTCCCTGGTGGGTATTTGTTCAGCACGGCACAATTTCAGAGCTACGGGCTTTGCCCTGTCGTGAATAATTTTTGGTTTTCCACCTGAAGGTGGTATTACAAACAGTCCCCTCCTTTTTACTGAAGGTGGTGATTTCTCTTCACGTTAACTAACCTGTGTGGTTGCCAGTCCTAGGGAAGGGTGGTGGCACAGGGGAAGGCAGGAAGTTAAGGTTGCTAGACCAGGAGGGTACTGCATATGTACTTAAAGTGCACAACAGCATTCCGGCGCTCTGATCAGCTTTTCATTTTATTTGGAGGTTCACACCAGGGGTTTTCAGCATCTAAGGTGTCCATTGCATGGGGGCGATTTCCTGGCATATCTGCTGAAGTGCAGGACGCTGTCTCAGGAACTACACACTCACTTGACAAGAGTGCAGGAGAGCTTCGTTCCACCCGGAGAGATCTGTAGGGCAGTCATGTGGTCTTCGTTGCATGTCTTTGTGAGACATTATCGTCTCGATGTCTGTGCCAGAGAAGAGGTTCAGTTCAGGGCCAGGGTGGTTCAGGCCAAGCTTGCGGTTCCCCCCTGTTAGATTTCACTGCTGTGGTACATCCCATGCATCTGGATTGTACTGGAGGGACAATATGGAAGATAAAATTAGGCCACACCTGCTAATTGCCTTTCCTGAGTCTCTCCAGTCCAGTTTAGCACCCACCCTGTTTAGCAGTTCAGTTTAGCCATATGTGTCATGGGAGAAGCGAGCCTGAGGGGTCCATCAGTCTGGAAGTGTTTGGTATGAGTTACGGCCTTGGGTCCTTCCCTTTCTGTTATAGGTGTGTTGGTGGGCTCTCCAGAAGTAGAGAGCAGGGGGCTTACATGGTTTGACTTCTTGTTTTGTGGTAATCATTGAAATATGTAAAACAAATTTAAAAAAGAGAAATTCTGGTTGTAGTTTTCACATTATGGTTCTCGTGATCTGCTTTGGTACTAGCCCTTATGGGATGACATCAGCAAGGTTTGTCATGCTCAGTTTCCATCTGCTGGTTGGGGGGCACAACCCATGCATCTGGACTAGACTGGAGAGACTCAAGGAAAGGCAATTAGCAGGTAAGGCCTAATTTCACCATTCTTGGCAAGGTTGAAGGCCAGTAATGTGATGGACTAATACAACAGAAGAAGCTATGGATGCCACTCTAACAATGAAGCTGCCAGACTGAATACAGTTTGGGTTAACTATCCAGAGGGTCACCATGACTAGACAGTGACTCAACACTGTCTAGTCATGGTGATGTCCGGAGCTTCAAAAAGAGATCATATAACACCAATACTAATCGATCTACACTGGCTCCCGATAAGTTGCAGAATAAAGCACAGTTACTTACCTGTAACAGGTGATCTCTGGGAACAGCAAGAATTAGTCTTCACATATGGGTACGTCGGTACTGACGGAGCCTGCACGGGAATGCTCCCCAGCATCCAATCAGAAAGCTTTTGGGAGCATCCCTCGCGCCTGTGCGCTGACTTCCCGCCTTTCCCACTGCCTCTCCTCAGTTGAGTTTCATAGCTGAGACAGAAGGAGAGAAAGAGGAAAGGAGATAGATAGATACAACTCCTAGGGGAGGCGGGTGGGTTGTGAAGACTAATTCCTGCTGTTCCCAGAGATCACCTGTTACAGGTAAGTAACTGTGCTATCTCCAGGAACAAGCAGGAATGAGTCTTCACATATGGGAACTCCCTAGCTGTGGGTGCCAGGGGAGATCCCATAAAATGCGTATCCCTGGAACAGGACGGCATTTCCCAAACTTGGATCCCCGGCATCCCCTGAGGGATGGGGGGTAGGAGTTGAATAGAGAAGAGCTGTAGAGGAACAGCGAATCTAAAGACTACAGGGAAAAATGAGTCTTTAGAAGGTATGTCAAGTATCATTAAAATATTTAATGAACTAGTACAATATAGAGCTTACCTACTGGAGTGTAGGAAGTAGAACTGTGACGGAGTGTACTGTAGATGCAGTAGCGAAATCCTCAAGGTAACTTCACAGCAGTGAGGATGAAGTTCCAAACCTGGAATGGGCAGGTGACCCAGGTGTCAACTGGGGTAGGAGAAGAACGGCAGGTCTTCAATGGAAAGCTTTATGGGAAAAAGCTGAAACTCTTTTAGGTACAGAGTTATTAACATTGAGGACTAAAAGAAGACGACTGACCGATCTGAAGAATTAGCCCAGTCCTGAAGGGAAGAGGGGGTATGGAAAAAAGCCCCTATTCCCAAGGAGAACAGAAGTGTACTCAGAAGTACTGAAGATGTACACTGTCTTTCCTAGCTGGTAAGAGATAGGAAGACATTGAAGTTTGATACTTCATAGACAGGGAGATTTATAACAAAAATAGAAGCTGTTGACATCACAGCAGTAATTGTGTGTATAACCGCTCCCACTTACTGAGCCGTATGAGAATAGGCAAGTTGACTGTCTGGACCTCTTAAGAAGGTAAAAGCTTTATAGCACAGACAGTTAGGGAGATAGTAGGTAATACATAGCGTCCTATGGACATCTCCCAATGGGTATATATATATATATATATATATATATATATATATATATATATATATATATTGTCGTGCCCTCTCTGGCCAAGCGGTAGCCTCTGGTATTGCAAGGCTCTGGAAGGTGGTAGTTGTGCCTTCACTGATATAAACCACAAAACACTTCTTTCGAAATTAAAGGGTTTTATTCCCCGTCCCTTGAGGGTACTTTTATCTTCAGGAACATAAATCAAATGCCTTGCTTGGACATATAACATAAAGTAACAAAAGCAAACAGAACTTGCTTCCTTCAGCTTTCAAAACAACAAATAAATGAAAAGAACAAAACAGCTTAAATATTTCAATATGGTTCTTTCTCCTGTAGCTGACAGCACAGCTTATATCTGCTTTACTTAGAGAGAGCTGCAGCCTGTTGCTTATAACACTAAAGCTGGGACACAAACTAATTACTTATCTGAGAGAGAACTCAGGTTCTATCAAGGTCAAAGAGCAGTCCATCAATTCTGGCATATCATATTCTTCTGCATTTTGATATTCCATTAACTCCGGCTGACTGGAAGGTTCATTCTGGACCTCAGTAGTAACGTGGGAGAATGGCTGGTTAACCTCGTCAGACAGGAAGTTCCTTTCTTCCTTAGAGCTAGTGTCTCTCTGGGAATTACCATGTATTCTAGAGTTGAGCTTTTCAGGGCTCTGCCCCTGCTGGTATTTTAGAATATAGCTCAACTCTTGGTTTGCTCTGCTAGTGGGATAATTAAGGGAATTTCTCTGCCGGTTCAGGCTTCCCTTTTGTAACCCAGCTGCGCTCAATTGGAGAGCTCGTGACGGAGTTTCACAGGGAGCTGGGAGCTTACAATGACTACAAAACTCTTCAGCTTTATCTGGTAAGTAAAACCTTTTTCTTCTAGGGTTTTTAAAACCAGAAGGGATATTTTCAGCCTCTAGATCAGTGATGGCTAACCTTTTTGAGCCCGAGTGCCCAAACTGCCGCACAAAACCAAAGAATTTCCTCAAAGTGCCAGCACGTCAATTAAAGCCCCATTTGCATAAGGTGCTTCATTTGCATAAATATTTGCATAATGTTACCATACACTAACTTTTAGTAAACATGCCTCTTAATGAGTATATGGATAAAGAAAGACTAAAAGGTTTCTACATTACTATAATCCAGTACCAACCGCCAGGCACATTAGGAACTACTACAAACGCTGCCCATTTAGAACCCATAGCAAACCCGCCGTATCCTAACAGCACTACCAGGACTCACAAAGCACCATACTCTACCTATCAAAAGGCAACACTGCAAATATTAAACCAATACATCTCAGAGAACAACAATACATGACCTACTGGGGAAAGAACAAGTGGCAATGTCAAATAGGAATTATATAAACAGAATACCTCAGCTCAGTTACACATGCAGAACAGACCATCACCAAACAAGGAATCACAATTTAGAAACAGGAAGACAATAATTAAACTGGGAACCCCAAAAGCCAAACTTGGAATATACAACAACACTGTAGAAATAAAACTATATATTAATTTCCTCTTGTACTAAACAAAGCGCAAAAATTAATGATGCACATTTCCCAGAGCTGACATATTCCAGTTAATAAATTCAAAATAAAGAGATATTTTTCTACCTTTTGTGCATTTTTTTTTCAGTTGCAATTGTTCCAGCCACTTTCTTCTGGTTTCTTCGTGTCTTCTGCTAACTCTCCATCTGCTGTCCATTTGTCCTTTCTTCTGTCTTCTTGTTTTTTTTTTTCCATTCTCTCTCTACATCTGCTTTAACATACTAATCTTTCTCCTTTGGCTCTTTCCTCATTCCTATTTCATCTACTCAAAATTTACCCCTCCATCCTCAATCCCCACTTACTCTCCCAATACCCGGCCAATTGTAGATTTTTTATCCCTCCCACACAAAATATTTTTCCCCTCTCCATTTTACTCTCCCAGCCCCATCCCATTCTAATCCTCCCCCAACACCAGCTCCCTTCTAGTTCCAGCCTCACCCAGCATCCATTCCCTTCTAGTCCCTGCATCAGCCCATTTCCAGTCCTAGCAGCCCCCCAACCCAATACCAGTCCTATCCCCCCCTCATCAACCCACTTCCAGTCCTAACCCCCCATCACCCCATTTTCAGTTTAAGCCCCCCCCCTATAACCCATTACCAGTCCTAACCCCCCACTTCCAGTCAGCCCCCCATAGCCCATTGCCAGTCCTAACCCCCCCATCAGCCCACAGTCCATTACCAGTCCTAACCCCATCAGCCCACCTCAAGTCCTAACCCCTCCCCATCAGCCCATTTCTTGTCCCAGCCCCCCCATAGCCCATTATCAGTCCTAAACCCCCCCATAGCCCATTACCAGTCCTAACCCCATCAGACCACCTCCAGTGTTAACCCATCAGCCCATTTCCAGTCCTAACCCCACCCAACAGCCCACCTCAAGTCCTAACCCCTCCCCATCAGCCCATTAGCAGTCCTAACCCCCCCCTAGCCCATTAGCAGTCCTAACCCCCCCTCCTAGCCCATTAGCAGTCCTAACCCCCCCCTCCTAGCCCATTAGCAGTCCTAACCCCCCCCTAGCCCATTAGCAGTCCTAACCCCCCCAGCCCATTAGCAGTCCTAACCCCCCCCCCAGCCCATTAGCAGTCCTACCCCCCCCCTCTCTAGCCCATTAGCAGTCCTAACCCCCCCCCTAGCCCATTACCAGTCCTAACCCCCCATCACCCCATTTCCAGACAGCCCCCATCAGCCCACAGCCCATTAGCAGTCCTAACCCCCCCTAGCCCATTAGCAGTCCTAACCCCCCCTCCTAGCCCATTAGCAGTCCTAACCCCCCAGCCCATTAGCAGTCCAAACCCCCCCCAGCCCATTAGCAGTCCTAACCCCCCCTGCCCATTACCAGTCCTAACCCCCCATCACCCCATTTCCAGACAGCACCCATCAGCCCACAGCCCATTAGCAGTCCTAACCCCCCATAGCCCATTATCAGTCCTAACCCCCCCTCATAGCCCATTAGCAGTCCTAACCCCCCCCCTCCTAGCCCATTAGCAGTCCTAACCCCCCCCCCCAGCCCATTAGCAGTCCAAACCCCCCCCCAGCCCATTAGCAGTCCTAACCCCCCCCCCCAGCCCATTAGCAGTCCTAACCCCCCCCCGGCAAATTTAAAAACAGAAAAAGCGGGCTCTGGCTGCTGCCGCGGACGCGGCAGCATGCAGTGTCCCGCGGGGCCCCCTCCGCCCGCTAAGCCCCTCTGCAAGGGCTTTCAGATTCGCGAGGGAGACAGCGTCTCCCTCGCGTCTCTGTTAAGCCCGCAGGGGCTAATGGGAAATTTCCCATCAGTCCCTCGCGTCTAAAGGGGCTGATGGGAAATTTCCCATTAACCCCTGCGGGCTTAACAGAGACGCGAGGGAGACGCTGTCTCCCTCGCGAATCTGAAAGCCCTTGCAGAGGGGCTTAGCGGGCGGAGGGGGCCCCGCGGGACACTGCATGCTGCCGCGTCCGCGGCAGCAGCCAGAGCCCGCTTTTTCTTTTTTTGCGGACCTTCACGCGTGCCAGCTGCAAGGCCTTCGCGTGCCACAGCTGGCACGCGTGCCATAGGTTCGCCATCGCTGCTCTAGACAGTGGGACCTTGTGTGCCTATTTCCATACCTCCAGGGTTGTCTTCTTTCATATGGCAAATCACTCTTGCATTCACTCTGTGCACTGGAACCTGCAACTGCAGTCTTCTTGCGTCTCTCTGGCTCAAACACACTATCTGGCTGTTGATATCTCTCTGCTTCACTCAGGTCTTCGGTTCCCCTCTGACCTTCACGCTGGCTCTCTAGTTGCTCCAAAGCCTCATTGTCACTCTCTCTTACATTCTCATACCTGCTCCATGCTTCCCAGGGTTTTAGCTGCCTTTGCTGTATTCTCTCAGAGTGTGTCAGTGGCTGCTTCAGCTCCTCTCTCTCTCTCTCTCTGATTGTCTGGGAGGCTATTTTATCCCAGTGTTTCCTTGCTCCACCCCCACCCAGCTGAACCCTGTCAGGTAAAATGAATTCCCTTCCTTTGCTGGCTAGGTGTGTCCTCATTGGGCTTTTGCACGTGTTTCTAGGTTGCTCCCGGTAACCATCTGACATTTCCTTGTTTACCCTGTCACTTTTCCTGTGCTCCTTTATGCTGAACTGCATTTTCTCGTGTTGTTCGGGGTCTGCACTGTTACAATATATATATATATATATATATATATATATATACATATATATACATACATACATATCTCTATATATGTGCGATATAGATATATATATATCGATAGGCATGACTTATGCCCACAGATTACAGAAATATGTATGTATAGGACATATACATACATGAATATATGTCTGAGGATACATGCCTGCAACTGAGTCCCACAAAACATTCATATGGGGAATGTGATGGGAAAAGATTCATCTAATAAGGGGGTGAGAACCACCTGAAGATATAGCGTAGTTACTCACCTGTAACAGGTGTTCTCCAGGAGCAGCAGGAATCAGTCCTCACTTAGTCTTCTTATGGGTGACGTCGGCGCCGACGGAGCCCTCGCAGAGCAATTTTCCCCAGCTTTCAAAGAAAGACTTTGGGAATTGCAGCGCGCATGCGCGGTCGTCTTCCCGCCCGAGGGTGCCATCTTAGCCAGTCAGATGACATAGCTAAAAAAGACAGCATAAAAATTTGCAAAAAGAACATGAGCAGACGATTGCAACTCCAAGGGGAGGAGGGAGGGTAGTGAGGACTGATTCCTGCTGCTCCTGGAGAACACCTGTTACAGGTGAGTAACTACGCTTTCTCCAGGACCAAGCAGGAAGTCAGTCAGTCCTCACTTATGGGACTCGCAAGCTCAAGGCTACCGGAGACCCTAAGCACAAAAATGAGCTCCCTCTAGCTCAGCAGCACAGAAGGATAGAATCTTCGCTGAATTATCACCCACCGGTAGCCCACATCCGGGATGGAGGGTAGGAGTTGCTCAGACCTCAAAGAGATTACGGAGGACTGCCTGTCCGAAAGCACTGTCCCTACGGGACTCCCTCTCGAGACAGTAATGGACCGCAAAAGTCTGGCTCGAAGACCAAGCAGCGGCCCGGCAGATGTCTGCCAGCGGAACAGAGCGGAGGTAAGCCACTGACGTAGCCTTTGCCCGAACGCAATGAGCCGTGACTCGACCTTCCAAGGAGAGTCCGGCTGCCCCATAAGCCCAAGAGATACAGTCCGCAACCCAGATGGACAGAGTACGCTTGGAGACCGGGAGCCCCAATTTATTGGGGTCAAAATACACAAAAAGCTGAGCAGCTTTACGGTGCTCCCGCGTACGGTCAAGGTAGAAGTTCAATGCCCTTCTACAGTCCAGGGTATGGAGGACCGTTTCAGCTCGGCTGGAGTGTGGTCTGGGAAAGAAGGTTGGAAGTACCACCTCCTGATTGATGTGAAAAGGGGAGACCACTTTAGGCAGAAATTTTGGGTGAGTCCGTAGGACTACCCTATTCTTGTAGAACCTAGTGTAAGGGGGATCAGACACGAGGGCCTGCAATTCACTTACGCGTCTAGCGGAAGTGAGGGCTATCAAGAACAGTGTTTTCCAAGACAGAAAACGGAGAGAACAGGTAGCCATAGGTTCAAAAGGCGGACAGGTGATCCGCTGCAAAACCACATTCAGGTCCCAGTCAGGCGCTGGCGGGCGCAGAGGTGGTTTAAGTAGAAGGAGACCTCGGAGAAACCTCGCTACGAGAGGGTCGCTTGAGAGAGGTCTACCGTCCACCGGCACATGATGTGCCGAAAGAGCACTGAGGTGAACTTTGACGGAGTTGGACTTAAGTCCCAGATTAGAGAGGTGTAGCAAGTACTGCAAGATCACCGACACCGGGCAGGAGAAGGGATCCTGAGACTGTTGGGTACACCAGACTGCAAAGCGACGCCATTTAAGGGCGTAGCATTTGCGGGTAGAAGGCCGTCGCGAAGCCAAGACGACCTCCTCCACCTCCGCTGGCAGGAGAAGGGGAGCAAGGACTACCCTCTCAGCAGCCAGGCCATGAGGTTGAGAGACCTGAGGTTGGGGTGCAGTAGGGACCCCTGATCCTGAGTGAGGAGATCCGGTTGTACCCCCAGAGGGATTGGATCCTCCACCGCCAGTTGCAGTAGGAGCGGAAACCACGGCTGCCTGGGCCAGCGAGGGGCCACCAGGATCATGAAGGCGTTGTCTCGGAGAACCTTGAAAAGAGTCCGAGAGACTAGCGGGATGGGAGGGAAAGCGTACAGAAGGCTCCCCGACCATGAGATCAGAAAAGCGTCCGCCGCAACCCGAAGGGGGTGTGGCTGACGAGAGCAGAAGCGAGGAAGCTGCCGGTTGTGAGGACTGGCAAAGAGATCCACCGTGGGGAGGCCCCACTTGAGGAAGAGCTTCTGAACTACCAAGGGATCCAGACGCCACTCGTGCGGCTGGAGGACCCTGCTGAGTTTGTCCGCCAGGCAATTTTCTTGGCCCGGGAGATAAACTGCCTTGAGGAGAATGCCGTGACTGACGGCCCAAGAGCAGAGCTTCTGTGCCTCCCGGCAGAGGAGGAAGGAGCCCGTGCCCCCCTGCTTGTTCACGTAGAACATGGCAACTTGATTGTCCGTCTGGACAAGGACGGACTGGTGGGAAGTCAGGTGGGAGAAGGCCTTGAGAGCTAGGCGGATCGCCCTGAGCTCCAGGAAGTTGATCTGCTGAGCAGACTCCCACGTGGTCCAGAGGCCCTGAGTACGTGCCTCTTGGCAATGTGCTCCCCAGCCCAGGAGGGATGCATCGGTGGTCAGCACCCGGGTCGGCTGAGGTGACTGGAAAGGCATTCCGAACATGAGGTTCGGCTGCCGGAGCCACCACCGGAGAGACGAGATCAGCGGCTCGGAGACGCGCACTAGGTCTGCTAGGCCGCCTGTGGCTTGACGCCACTGCTGGCGGAGACACCATTGAGCAGACCGCATATTCAGGCGGGCATTGGGGGTCACATGGACGGTGGAAGCCATATGGCCGAGTAGTCTCAGGAAGCGCCTGGCGGAGACCAGGGGCTGGCTGCGAAAACGGTCGGCTAGGTCCATGAGCCGTTGAGCCCTGTCGAGCGGTAGGTATGCTCGCGCCTGAGGAGTGTGTAGCCTTGCGCCGATGAACTCGAGATCCTGTGAGGGGAGCAAAGTGGACTTTGCAAAGTTTATAACAAAGCCCAAGTGCTGCAGAAGAGTCACCGTGCGGCGCGTGGCGTTGGTGACCTCCGAGCGGACGCTGCTCTGATGAGCCAGTCGTCGAGGTACGGAAAGACATAGAGGCCGTGAAGCCGGAGATGGGCCGCCACGACCGCGAGACATTTTGTGAAGACTCGCGGTGCGGAGGACAGGCCAAAGGGCAGTACCCTGTACTGGTAATGATTTCCTGCCACCACAAACCTTAGGTATTGGCGGTGGCTTGGGTGGATGAGGATGTGCGTGTAGGCATCCTTTAGATCCAAGGAGCATAGCCAATCTCCCTGCTGGAGGTAGGGCAGAAGGATTCCAAGGGTAAGCATTTTGAACTTCTCCCGCACAAGGAACTTGTTGAGGTTGCGCAAGTCCAGGATGGGTCTGAGGCCCCTGTTCTCTTTGGTATCAGAAAATACCTGGAATAAAAGCCTTGACCTCTCAGGTGGTGTGGCACCGGTTCCACCGCCTGATCCTGCAGAAGACCCGCTAACTCCTGAAGGAGTAATTCCCTGTGCAGAGGGGGTCTCGGAGGTTCTCCCGGAAAATAGGAGGGAGGGACCTGGTGGAAGTGGAGAAGATAGCCTTCTCGCACGACTTGAAGCACCCAGGCATCTGCGGTGATGCTGGACCACCTGTGGGCGAAGTGAACCAGCCGGCCTCCGGTGCTGGGAGGAACCAGCGGGGGGGGAGAGGCTATGCTTTGCGAGTCAAAAACCCCCACCCTGCTGGGCAGGGGCTGGTGGTGCAGGCTTGGGGGCTTGCTGCCTACGGGACCCGTTACCCCGTCCCTTGGCCTGCTGGCCCTGTTGGGGAGCTGCAGGGGCCTGATAATGGGGGTATTGTTTGTAGGCAGCCGCCTTCCTCGGGTAAAAGGACTTTTTCCCCGAGCCCTTCTTTTTCTGGGAAGGGGCAGAGGTCTTCCTAGAAAGCCTGGTCCTGGTGAGAGTCTCAGTCTCAATTTGTGCAGCCTTTTCCGCCATGGGCTTGCCAAAGAGGTTTTCGCCTCGGCAGGGGACATCGACCAACTTGTCCTGCACCCAGGGCTCAAGGTCTGACGACTGAAGCCAAGCCTGTCGGCGGGCACCGATGCCGGCTGCGGCCACTCGAGCCGACGCTTCAAAGCCATCATAGGCTGCCCGGGACATGAACTTTGAGCATTCCCGAATGCCAGTGGACAAGGCTAGGAACCTCCGCAAGGGTTCCTCGGACAGACCAGCGGAGAATCCGGCTAGCTCTTTAGCCAGATCCCGGAGATACATGCCCATGTACAGCTGGTAAGTCTGGACACGACATGCGAGCATAGAGCCCTGGAAACACTTCTTACCAAGGCCATCCAGGTTACGGGCCTCCCTGCCAGGGGGCACCGAGGAGTGCATCTTCTGGCTCTTAAGACGATGCATGGCCGATTCCACTACCATGGAATGGTGTGGTAGCTGTGCCTTTTGGAAGCCAGGGCTCTTGCGGACCCGATAGATAGAATCGACCCGCTTGCTCAGGACCGGCGAGGAGGCCGGACTCTCCCACATGCGGAAGAGTAGTCGTTCCAGCATAGGAGGAACCGGCACAGTAAAGTGTTCCCTCGCGGGAGAGTCATACTGGAGGGCGTCGAGCTCTTCGGCTCGAGGCTCCTCCTCGGGATCCGCAGGGAAGGCCAAAGCCTTGGCCATATCCCTAACGAAGTCCGAGAACCGGGCATCCTCCGGGGGGGACTGCTTCCGAGGTTCGGACTCAGGTGAGTCCGAGGGGACACACCGAGTCCGAAACGAATCAGGTGACTCTTCCTCTTCAGACTCCCAGACCGACTCCGACGAGGAATCGGTGGGGTCGGCCCGGGCAGGGCGCGGCGCCTGCCGCACCGACGCCGAGGGAGTCGGCGTCGGCGACCTCGGTCCCGAACGGGAGGCCGAGGGTGACCTCGACCGAGGATCGACTCGAGTTCTCATCGACTCGAGGATCGGCTCGGTCTCCGGGGTCGACTTGGACGTCGACGTCCCGGCGGTCGGGGCAGCGGCGCCAGCGAGGCCAGCGAGCAGTGCCCGCTGCTGGTCCATGAAGGCAGACAGTCTGCTCTCCAAGGCCGTCAACCTGAGTCCGAGCTCAGGTGACCCAGCAGCCCCCGACTCGGGCCCCGACGGCGTCGGGCCCGACGTCGGCTGTCGCGGAGGCGAGTCCAGAAGGACCACAGGACTTACCCGAGCAGGCATCTCCGACTCCAGGCGAGGTCGCTTCGGGAGGTGTTCCTTCTCCAAGGACCCGGGGCGGCTATCGGGGCTATGCGACCTGGCCCTCGCGGAACCAGGAGCGTCCACCGACGCCGCCCTCGCGGGTTTCACCGTCCGACGATGGTCCCCGGAGGGAGAACCCCGGTCGGAGGAACTCCGGCGACGGTCCGAGCTGGAGCCTTTTGACGCGGAGGCCTCCGACGAGGTCCGGGTACGGCTGGGGTCAGCGAAGATTCGATCACGCTGATGCCGCCGACTCCTCAACGCTTTTGAGGACATTTTGCCGCAGGGCCCACAGATCAGTTCCTCATGATCCGGGCCCAGGCAGCGGAGGCAAAAGTCGTGTGTGTCAGTGAGTGACATATTTCGGTCACACTGACCACACCGCTTAAAGCCACTGGCAGCCATCGGGGGAAAAAGGGCCCCTGCGAGGTCAAAGGACCGGGCTGCCAGGGAAAAACGAAAACGAAAGCTGACAAAGTCAGAAAAACCGAAAAAAGTAAGAGGACTCGTGACCGGCGTCGCGAGTCCGGGCGGGAAAAAGATAAAATAATGAAGAAAAATCGACTTTTTCGCGGGGACAAGACGGGGACGTCTGTAGGGCTCCGCGGAAAAAAGAAGACTGGCTAAGATGGCACCCTCGGGCGGGAAGACGACCGCGCATGCGCGCTGCAATTCCCAAAGGCTTTCTTTGAAAGCTGGGGAAAATTGCTCCGTCGGCGCCGACGTCACCCATAAGAAGACTAAGTGAGGACTGACTTCCTGCTTGGTCCTGGAGAAATAGAGAATCTATTTCTGCGGTGCAGGAATGTAGTTCAGTGGAATAACCAGTATGGTTGCGTGAAAAAACAGGATAATAGCAGTCTGGCAAGAGCACGTCAGGAGTACTTTAGGACTCTGACATGTCCAAAGGACAAAAAAACGCATAGACTAAGACACCAGGATGACCCAGCCAAGGGACACAGGGGTATCATGTACACTAAAAGAGTATGCGTAGTCCAAGTGGAGCAGAAAAGCATAATGCCAAGCTGTAAGGAAAAAAGGGGTAGATTCCTGCAAGATTGGGAATTCCTTGGACATTCACGCAGAAAAAGCTTGTCTTCTGTATCACAACAGGAGACAAGAGGGTATAAAGAACCCATATAGTCATGGAATGATTATATATAAGCTTTTTCTACTATATGGAAAAAACCCTCAGAGACAAAGTTCAATGCTCTGTAGCAAGGGCCCATAGTAGAAAGCTTCTCTGAAGATTGCAGAGAGCATTGTGCAGGAGAATTATGAGATAAAACTGACTGGTCAGGTGTGTTGCCACATCCTAGGAAAGGATATGGCTAGAAGAAGATAACCTGCAGTGAGTAGTATTATGCAAGATAGTTGAAAGTAGCTTGCAATGAGTATTAAAGTAATCACTGGAACTCCTGCATGCACAGCAACTGAACAAAACAGAGGGGATTCTCCTGTATAAAAACAGAGAGAAAAACAGACAAAGGGAGCGGAGATATTCCCGTCCCTGTCTGATGAGTTGTTCAGAGCAGGCATTGAAGGATAACAAAAAGTCTACACTGTAAAGAAAGAGAAGTGTTTCAGTATGGTACCAACTCAAGTAGGGGAAAAACCCTGGAAGAGAGGGGGTTGGAAGGTGACTTACCATATGGTAAGTCAGCTGAAGGAAAAGATGTCCATGTGGGGACAGAAACTATTGTGGCGGTCGCGCCCCTACCAGGCGGTCGCCTAGTAGGGACGGGAAGCCATCTTGAATTCCTCTTTACCAAGGATTGTAGTTGTGTACAGAGATAAATGAACCAAGTGGTTGTTTCAAAGCACACAGGAATTTTATTAGCTTCCGTGGCAAGCGGATAACAAATCTTTCAAGCAGTTGTACACTCAAGTCAAAGAAAATAAAGGATAATCTTCTCCCCTTAAAGCAAAGCTTACAACCAGTGTTGTAGTAGAATTATTTACACAGGCTTTCTTTTCTTTTCCCTTTATGATGCTTCTCTATTCCGTAATCATAAAGCACATGTATTTACAATTCCTAACTTCTCACTGCTCTCAGGCTTTCACTACTTAGCCACAATGCACATATCACAGTCCATCTCAGAACAAGCTGAAGTCAGGTCACTTTCTTTACCTTCTACCTCCATGCTTTCTGCTGAGCTGTATCTTGGCAAAGTTTGAAAACGCTTGGGCACTTTATGCTTAATGTTCTTTAACAGGTTAAACAGCCTATTCCACTGAATGGCCCCTTCTGCTCTAGGTAGGACTTCAACGGGCTTCTCCTGTTCAGTTTCTCCTGAAAACCCCTTCTTCCTAATCCGGGTTTTCTCAGGCCTAAACCTCTCTTCAGAGTCAGAGCAAGAAACACAGGGTTTTGGCTTTACTGCTTTCTTTCTCCTACCTTGGAGTCTTGTTGCAGCACCTTCCTGGCTGAGGCTTCTGTGGCTTGTGACTCTCTCTGCCTCTGAGCTAGACAGGGAATCAGGGTCAGATCTCCACTTCCCTTCCTGGGGCTTCTGCTGCCTGCAGACAGACCCTTCATCAGAGGAGTCTAAGCACTCTTGCCTTAGCCTTCTCAAAGCCAACCTTTTCTCTCTCTCCCTCTTGCCAGTCTGTTTGGTCCTCTGCCTGGAACCTTCTCTGTAGCTTCCTTGGCTGAAGTGCTGGCTGCTCTTGTCTCTGCTACTGCTCTCTTTGTGACTGCTTCTCTCTTGGCTGCTTCTTGCTTGGCTGCCTTTCTCTTGGCTGCTTCTCCCTTGACTGCTTCTCTCAACTTTGTTTGTTTTCTCAAACTTAAACGTTGAGCAGGGCACCTCCCTTCCTGACTCCACCCACTTGTACCTCCTACTCTTACCTGGGGTTGTCATGGAGTCTGGGAGTGGCTTAAACCTAGCTCTACCCTCTTGGTTTCTCTCAGAGATTTTGCTGTGGTGTACGTGTTCTAGTGCACCCATCCCCCGAAAAGAACAAAAAGTTCTTCTTTCTCTTTTATTTCCATGCTGAGCTGCACTCTCCTTACCACACTATCATGGGATAGTTGTAACCTCCCTTCGTAGTAGGAAGAAGGGGAGAATTCTGTAACCCATGGACAAAGTATCCTAACAGCTTAGCGTACTGAAAAAGAAAAAAACAGTGTAGAGTTTGAAGAATAAACTTCTGCTAAAGAAGTTAACTGTAGATTGCAACATACAGGAACCTATGGTTGCTTGGTATGATTAGACTGGTTAGAGTCTGGAGACTTCAGACTAGGATGAGATGTCCCTTGCTTGGGTACATCTGGAGGATGGGCAGGAGAAGGGTGAAACCTTCTTTTCTTAGGGAAAGAAGGTTTGGTAGGACATTTCCTACGTCCTGGGGAAAAAGAAGGCTTAGGATGGTTTCCAGAACCAGGAAAGTCAGTGGAGCAATGAGCAACCTGACGTAAAGCCTCTTTATTGAAGAGATTTTCTCCAGTACAAGGAGAATTACCCAGTGTATGTTGTGCCCATCTGCTCAAGTCTGAAGCTTGCAGCCAGGCTTTACGACGTGCTCCAATGGCAATAGCAGAGGATCTGCTAACAGACTCAAAAGAGTCTAGAGAAGCACGAGAAAGAAACCAAGAGATATTCCTGCTATGATTAAGAAGTGAGGAATAGTCAGTGGCCTTAGGCTCTGACAAAAAAGGGGACAAAAGAGATAATTTTCTGTGACCTCCTGAAGTGTCAGACTCATATAAAAAATATATGAAATAATTCTTGAAGCCAGCATAGAAGTTTGGAAGGTTTGACGTCCAAAGGCATCAAGTGCTTTAGATGCACGACCT
Source organism: Ichthyophis bannanicus (assembly GCA_033557465.1). Taxonomy (NCBI): domain Eukaryota; kingdom Metazoa; phylum Chordata; class Amphibia; order Gymnophiona; family Ichthyophiidae; genus Ichthyophis; species Ichthyophis bannanicus. Next base: position 75,980,503 of record CM066050.1, on the reverse strand, counting down.
GGCGGATAAGAATGCTTCTTCTTGCTTCTTACCTTCCTTATTGCTGATTCCACTACAATGGAATGATGTGGAAGTTGTTTTTTTTGAAACCCCAGAGAGGGAGGCACCTGATACAGAACATTAATGGCTGTAGAAGGCGAAGGAACCTTTAAAGGTGATTCCCACATCCTCAGAAGAAGATCCTGCAAAGAATGATGTAAAGGAAGCATTATATTTTCCTTTTCTGCAGGATCTTGGCTAAGAGAAGAGCCAGGAATAGGAATGGCAAGAAAGGTTGCCATGTCAAGGAGAAATTTCCGAAAAGAAGGATCTCCAATGGGAACTATTCCTGGGTAAGCTGAGGTTGAAGGAGAAGCTTGAGCACCAGAAGACATACTAGACTGGTGCAGAAAAAGAATCCTGCTAGATGGACAGTGATACTGCCAGTTCTGATTCGAGGCAGCTAGTACTGCATCGTCAGTGCCCGGTATCGATTCCAAGTTAGGCATAGAAAGGATCGATGGCACCGATGGAACTGCAGGAATCGACATCGATACCGGTACCGGAGACGGTAATGTCATCGAAGCAGTAATCGGGGGCTGCTGAAGCGGTACCGAGGTAGCCAGAGAGCTTTGGTGAATATCCTCGGTACTGCGTAGTCGGAAACGATATGGATCGGTTCCGAAACGCGTCGGTACCAAGTCATCTAGACTGGATATTGATTCTAGACTCGGCATCGAAGGAAGCGAGTCTATCGATGCATGTCTAGAAGGTACCGACATTGGTGGTGGTATCGGCAATGCTGATACAGGAGAGTCAATCGGAGTTGTATCGATCGGTTCCGAAGGTACTGAGGACGTCCGAAGACGATGCCTGGTGAAGAGAGGAACACGCGACACCGGTGCCGATGTCATGTCGGGGTATCGGTACCGCTCGAAGCCGGTACCAACCCCGAGCATGGCGAAGATACAGGAAAGTCAATCTGAGTCGTATCGATCGGCCCCGAAGGTACCGAGGACAGCAGATGACGATCCCTGGTGAAGAGTGGAACACTCGACACCGGTGCCGGTGCCGGGTTATCGGTACCGCTCGAAGCGGATACCACCCCCGAGCACGGCTCAGGTATGTTCTGTGAGGGGTGAGCCCCAGGAACAACCTGAAACCCCGTAAATGCTTTGGAGCCCGAAGACTCCCGCCGGGGTTTTATTGCCAATGGGGTCTTGAGGGCAAGGCCGGAGCCGTCATCATGCTGGGCATGAGACTTACCCTTCAAGAATTGGCTAGTCTTAACAGACTGTTTTGTGGGTTACCTGATCCTGGAGAGAAGAATAAACCGGTGTCCTCACCTCAGGAGGAAAAACGGCATCGAGGGAAACTCGAAAAAGGGAAGGTCTTCTCCCAATAATACAGCCTGATGGATCAGGGAAAAAAGGGTCAGGACCCAAACAGGTTAGACACCAAGCATTGGAGTCTAAAAAGAAAACGTTGTTTCCACAGTGAAGGCACTTCTTAGGGGAAGGCGGCTCCATGTTGGAGAGGCCTGGTAGGCCCAAAAAAGTTAAGACAAAAACTGAGGAGAAAAAATATCTCTAAGTTTAGAAAAGAAAAGAATAAAGCACCGGCGGTACCGGTATTGGCGGGAAAGACAGCCGCGACCACAAGAAAACAAGAAATAAGAATTTTAAAGAAAAAAGTTTCTGCAGTGACAGGAGGATGTCCTGTCGGCTCCGCGGAAAAACGAAAACTGAGGAGAGGCAGTGGGAAAGGCGGGAAGTCATCGCGCAGGCGCGAGGGATGCTCCCAAAAGCTTTCTGATTGGATGCTGGGGAGCATTCCCGTGCAGGCTCCGTCGGTACCGACGTACCCATATGTGAAGACTCATTCCTGCTTGTTCCTGGAGATTATATAAAACTCTCCTCATCACATTCAAGGCCATTAATAAAATCTCCTACATCGATCTCAAATCTCCTCACCCCTGCACCAAACAATAGATCCAGGAGACTAGTAGCGGAAAACACACTAGTTACTCCTAGTATCTCCACAATATGGACACAACTAACCACTAACAGAGCTTTTGTGTAGTATGCTCCCAAGTGCTGGAACAAACTCCCTCCCAGCATCAGATCAATCAGGGACATCACTCAATTCAGAAAGACCATTAAGCACTATTTATTCACTTTGCACTTCAAGCTACCATACATACCTTAGAATTGCCATCCGCCTGACTCACTTAACTCCCTTCCACACAGCAACAACCCAGAACAAAGGTTTTAAAAAATGTGGAAAGTACTGCATCTCTGCAAATACCAAGCCATGATGTTACCTGTTTAATTGTATATAGTTCTCCCCGGTTCATACCCAGTTTACCTTCCCTGTTATCTGTAAACCTATGTCAGTTTTATATTGATAGGTATTTGTTGTTTAATGTAAACCGCACTGATGATGGTGTGGTATATAAAAACTGTTAAATAAAAAATAAATAAATAAAACAACACTGATCAACATTTGTATGTGTGCTTATAACTCAAGGACTGCTACAATAGTTTTTCTAAATTAGAAAAATTACTGAATGCTCCGTAGACTGTTAGTTCTATTGGTATAAAGCCACTACCACAGAAGGGAGAAAACACAACCAACTCAAAACTATATAGCAGACCCCTTCTGATAATCTAAATATGAGGTGTGATCAAAAAGTATTGAGATTTATACAACACAAGAAGTAGAACACTGACAGTTATTGCACTGTCTCCTTCAAAGCAGTCCCTTTCCGATAAAACAATTCTTCCAGCATACCTGCTACTGCTGGAAACAATGTTGAAATGCCTCTTTCAGTATGTTGTAAAGCTGCTATGTCAAATTTTGTATAATGGTCTCCAAGTCATCAAATCTCCTTCCTTTCAGTGGTAATTTCAGTTTTGGAAACAAGAAAAGGTCACATGGTGTGAGGTTAGGCGAGTACAGAGGCTGTCTTGCTCAATTTGGTGTTTGGCCAAGAACTGCTGGATAAGATGTGATGAGCTGGGGCATTATTGTAATAAAACAACCATTCACCACTCCTGTGCAACTCTGGCCTCTTATTCATCTCTCGAGTCAGATGTAGTACTCCATTATTGACGGTTTGGCCTTTTGGAGCATACTTATGATGAACAATATCCTGGTAATCAAAGAAAACTGAGCATGACCTTGACATTGCTCCTCACCTGATGGGTTTGTGTTGGGCCTGGGAGAATCTGGAGTTTTTCATTGTGAGGAATGAGCCTTAGTTTCTGGGTCATAACCATAAACCCATAATTCATCACTAGTAAAAGTCTTTTTTGATTAAATGAGTCATTTTCAATGCATTCCAACAACTCAATGGCTGCAGAAAGTATCTTTTTGATCAGGGGACAGGTGTTTCGGCACAAATTTTGTAGACACACATCTCATCCCCAAAACAACAGTAAGAATGGATTGTACCAACCCAAAACTGATGTCCACGTCCTCAGCAATCTCCCCGATAGTCAATCGACGATTTGAGAATATTGCAACATGCAATGCTTCAACTTTGTCTTCATTGCTGCTCCTTGATGGCTTTCCAAAATGTTCATCACTGTCAACACTTTGGCAGCCCTCTTGGAAATGTTTGTATCAATCAAACTCTAGCACGACCCATGCATTTATTGCCATACACTTGCTGTAACTTGTTATAAGTCTCTTTGCATGAATCTCCAAGTTTCTGGCAGAATTTAATGCAAATTCACTGTTCAACTTTTTCACTCATCGTAAATCTGATGAGCTGCTTTTACACAATACCAAACATTACGTGATTAAAAAAAGAACAGGTGTGCTGAAGCCATGCTACACTCTACAAATGCAGAACACATAACTAGGTCACGGCATGCTTAACAGCATTGTGGTGTGATGTATTGTTATATAACTACACAAGTCTCAATACTTTTTGATCACATCTCGTATGAAGATAAGTGGAAGACTCAACAACCTTTTCTATGCTGATGATATCCCAATACTGGCTGAAAGTGAAGACAAGCTGAAATAACTGCTTCTTAAGATCAAGGAACAAAGTCTTACACTGGGCCTGCACCTTAAAGAAGACAGAGATCCTGACAACTGGCAAAATCAGTAAGTGTATTGTTGATGAAGAAGAAATTGAAATAGTGGACAACTTTAACCTGCTTGGATCAATAATCAATAAAGAAATGACAAGCAGTCAAGAAATCCAACGACACATTGCTCTTGGCAGAATGGCTATGAAGGACCAAGACAAGATTCTCAAGAGCAGAGATGTCTCTCTCCATACAAATATTCGACTTGTCCAAGTCATAGTATTTTCAACAACATCTTATGGATGTGAAAGTTGGACAGTGAAAAAGAAGAAAATGGTTGCCTTTGAATTATGGTGCTGGCGAAGAATACTGTGTATACCATGGACTGCCTGAAGAACAAACTGGGCAATACTAGAGGAGTTCAAACCAAAGCTTTCTTTAGAAGCTCAGATGATAAGACTGACTTTCATATTTTGGACACATCATACAAAGAGAGAGATCATTAGAGAAAGACATCATGCTTGGAAAGATTGAAGGTCAACACAAAAGAGGAAGGCCAGCAATTAGATGGATCAATACAATAGTAGCAGCTATGAATGCCACTCTATTGACAATGAGCCACCTGACTGAAGACCGAATACAGTTTAGGACAGCTATCCAGAGAGTCACCATGAGTAGACACAGATTCAACGGCACTTAATATTTTTATTGTATATTCAAGGGTGGTTGTTATGATGACAAACAGAATATTTCCGAGTATTTCTCAAGATATTGTACACAACATATCTAAAATGCAAGGGTGCCAATAATGTTTACCACAACTGTAGCTATATGGAGTTGCTGATTGCGATGGTTCTGATAGGGATGGTCCAGTTCTTGCTGTGTTGGTGTCGGCCTGACATCGCCCCAGCCTACTCATGGCTTAGGTAGAGCCTGGGGGGGGGGGGGAGGTTTCCAATAACCCCCCCCACACACACGGTCAGCCTCCTTGCAGTCCTAGGCCCCATCCTCCACTGTCAGCCTCCTTGCAGTCCCAATATCCCCCCTCCCTATTGTCCAGCCCCCTTCCAGTCCTTCCCCTCCCCCATAGCAGCCCCAGTCTCCTCTCCCCAGTGTTAGCTGCCTCCTCTGTTCTCCTTTCTTGGTTGCTGTTGCAGGTGATGTACATATCTGCAGGAGCATTTTCCTTTGCTTCCATGGCTGTGCTGCCTTAGAAGCCACCGGCACCATGACAATTTTAAAAGGTACTAACAAGCATTTCCTTTTTCTTGCAGGAAATGGGGAAATACTTGTGTTTACCTGATGCCATGGAGCCAGTGGCATCTAAGGCAGCACAGCTATGGGAGAAAAGGAAAAATGCTCCTGCAGCTATGAAACAGTGAGTCAGGTTTTGACCACCCTTAAAAGTTGGGCACCCCAAGTCAATGTCTCACTGGCTCGCTTTTTAAGGCTCAGCATCCTCCTACTCTGCTTCTCCTCAAGCAGCCCTCTCCCCTCCCCCCGCAACATGCTCCTTGTGCCAGCTAATAGGACAGGGGCAGCAGCAAGGAAAGCAAGCAAGGAGGAAGAGGTGGGAGCAGCTGCTTAACACCTGTGCCGCACAATCTTTTTCTGCCAGGGCCATGCAATTTTTTTCTGCCACTGCCAGGATTGTGTTATTTTCTTTGCCCTTGTAACACTGCCCTATGCAAATGCACTGCTTGCATAATGGGTCACGCCAGTCCTATTTATGCATATAGATAAATATTCTATACATTTCTGAAGTTAACTATTTTTCAGAAAAAAAGAGAGAATTCTACATCTTTTCCTACCAGGACCGAGAAGATGGCATCAGACGGGCATGTAGGAAAAGCAAAGTCCTTTGCTTCTGTTCCCACTGAAATAAAAAACAGGTGGTGGTTATAGTTCATGGAGTCGGGAACACCATTTCAGAATCAGGGACATCTGGTAACCTTATCCAAAGAGCCTTTTTTATATAATGAGGCCAACATTCAAAGGCCGCAGCCAGCATTTTTTTCAATGGCTGTGTGGTATTTAATTTTATAAGGACATAAGAATTCACATACTTGGTCAGACAATTATCCTATTTCTAACAAAGGCCAATCCACATCAAACCCTACAAAAGTACAATTTCCATGTTACTTACACACAAGGGTATAAGCAATAGCTTTCCTAATGTCTAACCTTAACAGAAATCTATTGATAGAGTAGGTCTCTTAGAGCTCAAAAAATAGAAGGCTTTTCTGAGCAAGTGCTAGCCACTTCCCATCACCCTACTCATCCCTCTATGCCCTAGTACCTTCTCCAGCTGTAGGAAGGTTTATCCTATAGGGAAGGCAGGTGGATCTGTGAGACTAATGTATACTGCTGTCACAAAGAACCCCCCTCTAATACGTAAGTAACCTGTCTCTATGGATAAGAAGGATGAATCAGCAATACAATGGTAAGGCCCAAGCAGAAGGCTAGGGAGTGGTGTTAAAGGATTGTGTGTTCACCCTTTACAATCTATGTAGCATGAAGATGCTGCGGCAACAGAGCTGATATTGGATGTTAAGTCTATTTGTAGGGCCCCAACTAGTAGTTATTTCTGTCTGGAAAGTGGAGGAGAAATTAAAAAGGGAACCCTTAATTTCATAATAGATTTCTATTCTGCCCATTCAGCTTGATGGAGCATATAAAGAACAACCTGTCACATACAGCATGTATGGTTAAGGGCAATACAGCCAAAAAGTAAAAGAAAAAAAAATAAAACAGTATACAGGTTCCACTCAATCTAGTTGAACCCCATGCTGATCCAAAATAGTGTGCAACCAGTGAGCCCACATTAATTCCAAATGGGGTGCAGTGTGGGTCTGGTGCTTCAAAATAAAGCAAGCGGGAGTGTGGCGCTACAGATGGATTGATGGAGTATAGTGTGAAGGAACATTCTGACAGAGGAACTGTGGATCTGCTTAAAGGCAGAAGATGAATGCATTCTAGAGGCCAGTTAGCAAGGGTGACTCAACAGGAATAGGGAGGTGGATGAGATCAAGGTGGTACCCCCTTGGAGATGAAAAATGAATAACTCTTTGAAGGCAGGTATATTGTGGCATTTTCTCTGCCTGTGATGTCTTGTAGAGCTATATAAATGATTAATAGTAGGAGTATCACTCAGTTCCACTGGGAATCATGTGTCAGTGCCCATCACACCAGTTTGTATGGATAGGGCAGCATGCATAATATGGTCCAGGAGTCGGTTGATAGGATTATGCTTTGTTATGGCTGACAACTGTGGAGACACATTCTGGTTTCTTTGGAGTGGGATGAGGAGCTCTGTTGTGTTAAGCAGGGATCCATTTGGGATCAATACTGAGGGGAAGAAGAGCAGCAACAGAAGCTGAGGTAGGTCTAGGTTGAGCCCTCCTTTGCTGTTCAATAGGTATGGATGGGATGGGGGAGGTGTAGCCACTCCAAAGCTGAAGGCTAGTTGAGCAGGTTTCTATTATGTGTGTATGGGTGCAAAGGATATGCCGAGAGAACCTCAGCAGTAGCAAGAGATAGGACCCATAATGGAGGGCGTGCTCTGATGGTGGTTTAGCTGCCAATTTGTCTATTGACCTCCAGCTGTTCTGCCTGCCTTAAACTGGAAGGGGGAGGGAAAGTTAAAATTCCTGCCTGGGCTGCCTCAGAAACTGGAAAGATAATGGAGAAGAATGTGTTCCTGGGTGATCCTATGACCTACGGTGCACTGGAGGCAAAGATGTGCCTATTTTCTGGAGAACCAGCCTTCTCAAGCATGCTGGTGGCCACAGTGTGTTCTCAACTTGCTGCTGATGCATACCTTGTCGAGACACAGATGTGCGATTAGCCAAAGATTTCTGGAAGGAATTGGAGTTTGTGAAGACCATCAGCTTCAGGGCAAGTGACAAGTTGAATGGCTGTACAATTTATGACGGATAACTAGTGAACTGTGTTAAGTGAAATTTTGAGGAAGAACATTTTAACAGCTTCTGAATGCAGAAGACGACCACTAAAGGTATGAAGCTGTTGAGGGTAGTAGTGCTCAACTTTAAATGGGATAAGATATCATACAGTGTGAGCAGTTTTCATGTTTGACGTAATGCTTGAACACGGTGGTGGTGGCTAGGGGCCAAAAAAAGGCCAGGAGGTTCCTACTTGAAGTAAACTGGATTTCTGCTCTCTATCCAGGTATGCCATTAGTCCCAGGAGGGACAGATAATTGTGTGCATTGCAGGAGACTAGAATAATAGATGGAAAGAAAGGGAGAGAAATACTTTGAGAAGAGAAATGAAAGAAATTAAAACAGGCGACCAGGAAGATCGACCCACCAGGCAGGGCAGATAGAAGGGACCAGGGAGGAGAGGGTTGGGTACAGTGGTGCCCCACCTAGGTTTTTCTGATTTCTAGGAGAGCTAATATTTATATAGTACCATCTGATATTACCAGTGTGTGGCTGACTCATCCCAATTGTCCACTGAGAAAGCAAGTCAAGCAAAGGATAAAGATTGTGTCCGAGTCAGCTGCTAGCCTAGGTAGCAACAGGGGCCCATTAACTATTACTTGGTTTAAAAGAAATTCAGCAATCCAGCCTAGAGATGGCGCAGTGGGAGTTACAAGGGGAAAGGTGGCTTAATCATCAGGCAGACTAGGTGGTTGCTAGAACAGCTGCTGTCAAAGCAAAATAATGGGTCTGGATAACCACACTAACTTGAAGAACACACAGTGCATAGATCTACCTAGGTAAATAGATTTTGGAAAGTGCCCTCATCATGTATGTATATATGGAACAAAATTTAATATGCATTTTAACAGAATTGTTTTGGGAGGGATGGTATTAGGAAGATCATTAGTTTTAATTTTCAAATAGGGGGAGGGGAATTTAGACAGCAGCTACAGGACTGAATAGAGTGGGGTACAAAATAAAGGTTTCCCTGGGGCACCTAATATCCCTGCACTGGCTCCAGATCATTGCTATCTCAGGAGTTGGGAGACATTATGAGCTGAGCAAAGGATGAACCTGAAAGAGCAGATCTGTTGGGCATATTCTGGCATGGCCTCTGTGGCTGCTTATTTTTCTCTTATAAGATAGTTTTTGCTCATTCACTCCAGCTCAATCGGAATCAAACTGGGATCTAGCACTATAATGGCAGCTGACATGGGAGGGAGTACAGTAGAGTAAAACAGAAACCAAAGAGGAGCATGTTCTAACAAAATTGAAGTGGTAATGATTTCTGCAGTTCTCATAAGTGCATACTAGAAGGAGCTATTGGCAAATTGTGAAACACAAGGCATATTCAATGATATCCATTCTTCCCTCTAAGTATGGTTTAACCAGGACTCCATTAACACTGGGTTATAAAGACATTTAAATTAATTTGGTACACATATGGCACAAACCAACTTCAGGAAAGATGACTTAAAATGTTTGCACTCATGAATATTTGTGATCTCTGCTAGTTCCATATGCATCACCCTCAGTCAGATCATCACAACTCTTCTTATTGTATCAGACCTTCCTCATGTGTAATCTGCAGTGAAATAACCCATAAAGCATAACTACTCACCTGTAACAGGTGATCTCCGGGGACAGCAGGAATTTAGTTTATTGTTTATTAAAAGCTTATTATACCGCCCATCACAAAAGCATCTGCGTGGTTTACAAACATGTCAAAGGCTGCTGGAAAGAGAAAAAGCCAATTCATATGGAAAGGAAAGAGCAGAGGTAAAGAATAGAGGAGGGGGGGGGGGGGAGATAAAGGACCAGAGAGCAAGTGAAGGAGTACGTAGTTTCCAATAGGAAAGCTTTTGGGAGCATCCCACTGCGCTTGCGTAGCTGCCTTTCCACCTCTCCCTCCTCAGTTGAGTTTGTAGCTGAGATAAAAGGAGAGGAGAAAAAGACGACTACCTACAACTCCTAGGGGAGGAGAGTGGGTTGTGAAGACTAAATTCCTGCTGTTCCCGGAGATCACCTACTACAGGTGAGTAACTACGCTATCTCCAGGAACAAGCAGGAATGTAGAAACTCCCTAGCTTGGAGATGCCAGAGAGATGACCACCTCAGGGTTGGCTGCGGAATGACAGGTATAACTAAGGAGGTCATGCATCCTCCAAGGATGTCTGGTATTGAAACCCAGGATGGAGGGTAGGAGTTGATCTAAGTGAAAAAGATGCTGAACAGCAGCTTGGCCAAACAAGGCATCCTGGCAGGAGTCCTTGTCCAGGCAATAGTGAGCAGCAAAAGTGTGGTCAGAAGATCAAGTTGCTGCTTTGCATATCTCAATCGCTACAGAATGTAGATTTGCCATAGAGGCAGCCATGGCCTGAACATTATGTGCAATGACATGACCTTCGAGAGAGAGTCCTGCCTTTTCATAAGCAAAGGAGATGTAGTCTGCTATCCACCTGGAAAGAGTACATTTGGATACTGGCAACCCCAAGTGACTGGAGTTAAAGGAAATGAAGAGTTGGGCAGCTTTTCTGTGCTCTCGAGTCCTCTGGAAATAAAAAGCCAAGGCACATTTGCAATCCAGATTGTGAAGGGTTGCTTCTGCCCTAGAGAAATGAGGTCTAGGGAAAAAGAAGAAGGTAGACTGGTGAGACCACCTTCCAAAGTGAGGATGAGTCCTAAGGACTACCTTATCATGGTGGAATCGTGTATAAGGAGGGTCAGCCACCAAAGCCTGGAGCTCACTAATGCTGAAGTGAGGGCAATAAGGAAGGTGACCTTCCACGTGAGAAACTTCAGTGAGGTAGTGGCTAGAGGTTCAAAGGGCAGCTTGAGAAGCTGTCCTAAAACAGCATTAAGATCCCATGCCATTGGAGGGGGCTTAATGGGAGGTTTGGTTAATAGAAAATCCCTCATGAAGTGTGCTACAAGCAGCTGAGAAGAGATGGGCTGGCCATCTAAGGGCATGTGAGAGGCCGCAATTGCACTTATGTGTACTCATACTAATTTGGTTTTGAGTCCAGAAGAAATAGGTGGAGGAGATACTCAAGTAATGCCTCCACCAGAGCTGAGAAGGGGTTAAGATCCCTCTCAGAATACCAGAAGGCGAATCTACGCCACTTGAAGGCGAGGAGGAGTGGTCTAGTGGTTAGGACAAGGTACTTCAGGCCGGAGGGCCAGGGGTTCAAGTCACACCTGGGGACAGCAATCTCAGGCCGGAGGGACTGGGATTTCTAGTCCTATAGGCACTCCTTGTGGTCTTGGGCAAGACACTTAACCCTCCACTGCCCATGTTCCCTGTAAGTATTAGTGTATGTGTCTCATATCCCCTTGTGTTAAATGTATCCCCCAATTGACCGCTTTGACCCGGTGAAAAGCGGGATATAAATACAGCTAAATAAATAAATAGGAATGCCTGGAGGATGGCTTCCTAGAAGCCAAGAGGATGTCCTTAACCTTCTGGGAAAGGTTAACATCCTGGAAGGCCAAGCCCTCAGCAGCCATGCAGTGAGATGGAGGGACTGGGGATTGGGGTGGAGCAACATCCCCTCCTCCTGAGATAGGAGATCTAGAGCAGACCCCCAGATCTATGGGTTGAACCCAAGACAGATGGAGAGGAAACCACGGTTGTCGTGGTCAGCGTGGGGCTATGAGTATCATGTAGCCCTTGCCTCTCGAGTTTAAAGAGAGTCTTGGGAATGAGGGGAATGGGAGGGCGGGAAGGCATATAGGAAGCCTTGACCCCAGTGGAGGTGAAAAGCATCCACCTGCTGGCTGTCCAGTACAGCAAAACTCTTGGAGTCATCCAGTGGGGGGGGGGGGGGGGGGGCGGTAGTCTTCACAGATTAAGCTTGTACCCCTCCCGAACTATGGACAGTGTCCACTGCTCTGATGTGATAAGATGCCACCTGGAATCTCCAGAGGCAGAACAGTTATGTTCTCCAGAAAGGAGTGAAAGACCCTGAGGAGGCTGGGTCTGCTAAGGTGGCGGCGATTTAAAAGTCTGAGCCTTCTTGTGCTGCTTTGATAGCTGCTGCCCCTTCTGAGGAGCATAGTGTTGACACTGTACAGCAAGGGTGTAAGGAGGATAGTACTTCTTATTGAAAAAAAGCTCTTTGCTGCTTTTTTCCTAGTTGGGTTGGCAGTAGATCTAGATATGCGTGACCACACGACTCCTTAGGTCAAAATTACAGAGGGTTAAAGACCAACTATTGTACTGAATGCCCTCTAAAAATATTGAGAAAATGGCTAAATGGAAATCACACTAATTTCTTCTCTTTTTTGTTTTTCTTGTTTTTACTTTTTTGTTACTGTTTTTCTTTGTATATTATATGTAGGAAATGAATGCAGGTCTCAGACTCACACTGACACTGCTCCGAATATTCAGAAAGCAAAGTGCCTTATCGCATCAATGACCTTGAAACATTCATCCTTCATACTAAAGAAATAATGTGTTGCTTATCTTTCCATTAGACCTTTCTTCAATTTTTACCATATTCATAAAACAAGTTGTTACTAATAGAAGATTGTGCTTATCTTATCATTCTGCTGTGACTTGAACTCCCCGACGCCACCAAGTGGGTACCGCAAATGCGTTTCGAATCCTTCTTCAGGGGGAAATTTGTTTGAACAGCACAAGCTATAAAACAACAAGAAAGTCATAGACTTAATACCAAACTTGCAGTTTCAGTCCAAAGCATGATAAAATGCAACTGGATCATCTACCTCTCTTCATACCGCGGAATGCTGCATACTAATCCACCAAAACATTTAGATCCTGAAACTCTTTCAATATGCAGCAAAAAACGCCACGCATGCGGGCCAACTCTCTCAAAGGAATTGAAATAGTGGTAACGTGACAGCTGGCAACCAATCAACTAGCAATGTCTCAGCACTTACAAAGTGTCAAAAATGAGTGGGCGAAATAGACTTCTAATATTAAATGCAGATTCGCCATTCAATTGAGCTATTTAAACCAGTCGTGCCGGTTGTTGCTAATCTGAAAATCCATTTCTGCTCTTGTATTGACAACGTTTGAGCCCACGACTTGCCATTCCTACCTGCAGATACCATTTCGATAGCGAAACATCGGAGTTCTTCAAAAGTATGGTGGTGAGCAATGCAATGGGCTACTATAGGAGCTTCCAATACTTTGCATTTCAACTTACTACGATGTTCGCTAATTCTAGTTTTAAGTTGCCGCTCAGTTTTACCAACATAAAGGACAGGGGCATTTAATTGCATAGACTACATGGTCTGAAAGGCAGTTTGTAAATTGTTTTAAGAAATAATTTTTGCCATGATACGTAAAGCTAGTTAACTCCTCTGTCACTGCACAAATAGTGCAATTACCACATGTCTTATGTCCCGCTACTTCCATGTGAGATATCCTATGACTTGGCCTTAATTGTGCTGGACTAAGTTTTTCCTTAAGGTTAGGATGTCGTGTCCAGACACATCTTATGGACTTATTTCGCAACCCAGGTACAGTGCTAAGAACATTCCGATGTCTCTTCAAAATGCATTTGATTGCACCACTAAGGGGAGAGAATTTAGTAACAAAATATATAGTATCAACATACTCCGTGGAATCTCGTAATTTAGGCTGTAATAGCAGAGCCCTATTATAGTACAGTGCCCTTTTGTAGGCTTTCCGAATTACTGGATGGGGATACCCCCGTTCATGGAAATCCCTGATTAAATTTTTTGCCTGTATCTTGTATTCTGCTACACTAGAACAATTCCTCTGGTATCTAATGAACTGGGATAGTGGCAAACTATCACGCAATTGTTTCAGATGATTACTCGTGTAGTGTAGAATAGTATTTTTGTCCGTTGGTTTTTTATAGACAGATGTGAGCCAACCATTGGGGCTTTTTTGAACTACTACATCTAAAAAAACAATTTTTTGAGCGTGATAGGTGGAGGTAAATTGTATGTTAGGATCTGCATGATTCAGCCAGCTGGTAAACTGTTGGAATTCTAAAACAGAGCCACCCCACAACAGAAAAATGTCGTCTATAAATCTCCTCCTCAAAATTAAATGATGCTGATACGATGATCCAACCAGCCAATGTCGTTCAAAGTCCTGCATATACAAATTGGCTACAGACGGGGGCGCAAGTAGCGCCCATAGCTACTCCGGACATCTGTTGGTAAATTTGCCCTTCAAACTCAAAATAATTATGGGAAATAGTAAGATCTGCCAATTCAGAAATAAACGCTAACAGACCTGAAGATAAATTTCCTTGTTCACGTAGTGATGTAACAATGGCCATATGTGCTTCTCTCTGGGGGATGCTCGTATACAATGCTGCCACATCCAGTGTTGCCAGAAGTACATTCTCTTTAGATGCCCATTCAGAGTATTCATCCAAAATGTTTAAAAATGTGAGGTGTCTAATGTACGACGGAATGGTAGACATTAAGGGTCTCAAAAATGAATCTATATAAATGGATAAGGGCTCTAAAACCGAACCCTTGATGGAGACTATCGGCCTCCCTGGTGGATTTAAAGCATCTTTATGTATTTTAGGAACTAGATATAATCTAGCAATAGTTGGTGAAGATTCATTGAGGAACTTCCACTCTTTTCTAGTAATTATAGACGCCTCTAAGGCTGGTGTAGTAATACTTTTAATTTGTTGTTGTAGACCTTCTGTGGGGTCCTGTGATAGAACTTTATAGATGGTACTCTGAGATAACTGACGATGGGCTTCTGCTAAATATTTATCTCTATCATTACCGTGGCACCTCCTTTATCTGCACGCCGTATTACCACGTCTGTTCTAGCCTGCAATTCATTCATTGCTTTACATTCCACTGATGTTAATGTCCGAGACTTCAAAGAGAACTGTCTTTCTAAATTGCAAACATCTGCCAGGACCAGTTCCTTAAATAAGTTAAGCGCTAGCGGAGGTGGCTCCTGGGGTATCCAAGTAGACCGAAAGGATAATGGAATCCTATTTTGAGCTTGAGGCACTGCTGAACTAATTGTGTCCAATTTATGAGTTGCAAAAAATGCCTTCAGATGTAATTTCCGCATTAAATTTTCGAGATCAACTCGGAATTGAATACTATCAAAATACATAGCTGGAACAAAGGTGAGCCCTCTATTTAATGTTTTCATGTTCTATGGACAACGGCACTGTTGAAATGTTAATTACTAGAGACTCTCGTGGGACTGACTACTGGAGGAGGTAATGACTTGAAAATGCTAGGGGACAAATGATCTGATGTCAAACTCGTTGGCATCCGCCGCCTCTGCCCCGATATTTTCCCCTGCTGGAATCTTTCTTTTTTGCCTTCGCATCCTCGTCCTCTTGAAAATCCTCTTTTGATGTTTTACCCGAATCTGATGAACTGAGATCCCCCGAGGAAACATCGAAATCTACTTTCTTATGCGATTTACGTAACTTCCTCCTTAAGTTCATCCATGGGTAAACATACCCAGATGTATAGTCTCCGTAATCTCGTTTCAATTTTCGTGTCTTAAGCTGTTTGACTTCTTCATGGACCATTTGTACTTGCATTTCATTCTCCTTCATTTTATTTGTAAACTGAGCTGCAGTCACTTCTTTTTTCAAACTGGCAGTCAAAGTATCAATATCATGCTTCAAGGTTTCTAGACTAGCTGTTGTGGTCTCAGTAATCAATACCATAAGATCCAAAGAACACTTATTGAGAATGCCATTTCTCAATAAATCCCGGATTATCCAAAAATAATTTGGGCTCTTTATATATCCTGAGACCCCTCGGAATATGCTGACGACGGATATATTCTATCAAGGATAAACGATGTAATTCCATTCTTATTTTGCGTTTTTGCGCTTTCAAAAGTGTTTCCCAGTCCATGGTGAGATGTCCATCAGTTTCAGTCTCCTCCAAAGCAAATAGGGTCGCTTCTTTGCATATATCTGCAATGATTGGCATTGTAGCTATAAACCTCCTTCCATGAAGAGTGACCTTCCATGATTGCGTGACCACACGACTCCTTAGGTCAAAATTACAGAGGGTTAAAGACCAACTATTGTACTGAATGCCCTCTAAAAATACTGAGAAAATGGCTAAATGGAAATCACACTATAATTCCTTCTCTTTTTTGTTTTTCTTGTTTTTCCTTTTTTTTTAACTTTTTTTCTTTGTATATTATATGTAGGAAATGAATGCAGGTCTCAGACTCACACTGACACTGCTCCGAATATTCAGAAAGCAAAGTGCCTTATCGCATCAATGACCTTGAAGCATTCATCCTTCATACTAAAGGATACAATTACACAGCAGAATGATAAGATAAGCACAATCTTCTATTAGTAACAACTTGTTTTATGAATATGGTAAAAATTGAAGAAAGGTCTAATGGAAAGATAAGCAACACATTATTTCTTTAGTATGAAGGATGAATGCTTCAAGGAACATACCCATATAGAGTATGTAGGAACTGATCCTGGGAGGGAGGAGTGGCCTAGTGGTTAGGACACAGTACCTCTGGCTGGGGGTTCAAATCCCACCTGGGGACAGCAATCTCAGGCCAGAGGGACTGGGGTTTCTAGTCCTATAGGCACTCCTTGTGGCCTTGGGCAAGCCACTTAACTCTCCGTTGCCTCAGGTACACATAGATTGTAAGCCCTTTGAGGACAAGGGAATGTATCCAGTACCTGTTTGTAGTGATTACATAATGTAAACCGCTTTGATTGAAGGATAAGGTGGTATAGAAAACTGGTTAAATAAAATAAATAAATTTTTTTTTGTTGTTGTTGTTGTTGTTAAGTGCCGTCGAGTCTGAGTCGACTCATGGCGACCCTCTGGATAGCTATTCTAAATTGTGTTCAGTATTGAGTCAGGCGGCTCATTGACGACAGTCTGGTACCCGTAGCTGCTGTTATTGTATCGGTCCATCTCATTGCTGTTTATTTATCAATCCATCTATTTGGTGGCTGGATCCATCTCATTGCTATATATTTATCGATCCATCTCATTTATTTATTTATCTAACATTTATTTATATACTGCCCCTTCCTGAGATAAAGGTCAGTTTACATGAAACATCACAGCAACTTTTACATTAAACTTTGAAACTATGTACATTTAACTTGTTACAACTATATACAATAAACTTTTTATATCTATATACAATAGTCTGTGTGTGGTATGGTTGTATATATTGGTATCATGAGGTGTGGTGTGTGGCCGATAACATGGAAACCTGAAAACGTCATCAACCAAAGGCATCTAGTGTTCTCGATTTCCTACCTGGGGGGTTTGAGGAATGTGTCTTAGCACTCTTTATTCGACACGTTGCTGATTCCACGATGGAATGGTGCGGCAATTGTGTCTTTTGAAAACCAAGACACTCCGTTACCCAGTACATGGTATCAGGTCATCAGATATGTGGAGAGATAGTAAGGGGTGTCTCCCACAAACAAAGCATAAGGTCGTGAAGTGTGCATAGCAGCCTCCTTCGGGGCTGTACGATATTGAAGAATTTCAAGTTCTTCGGCCCTAGGCTATTTCTCTGATGTCACTGCTATGGACAAACCCCAAGCAACATCGCAAATAAAGTCTCGAAAAGACATGTCCTCTGGAGGGGACATGCAAAATTGTGGAGACGAAGATGGGTCTTCCGGGATAGTTCTCATATCCTCAGTATCGGCCGATTCATCATCCGATGAATCAGAATCCGAAGACTCAAAGTATTGACGAGCAGGGTGCTCCCGCTCTGCACGTACTCGGTACTGATCAAAACCGGTAGCTGAGGCTTGTGGTGACGGAACCTCAGTACCAGAAACTGATTCGAGGGCTGGCACGGGCGGTAGCGTGGTAAGCAGCAAAAAAGTCAATGCAGGTTGTGTTGGTACTGGAGCCAGTACTGATGCCTGAGGGCTAATCTGAAGGTATTCAAGGTTTAAAAAAAAATGGATCTGATTTTGATCTGGGTGGTGCTATGCGCCACGTCAGCGCATAGCCTGCCCCACCTCCTGCCTAACCCAGATTTTCCATGCCAGGGTCATAAGCAGCCCATCGAAAATCTGGGTATCCGTGTACAGCTAGGCCGCCGCACCTTACAGATAGGTAAGGGTAGCATCATGGTCTGCCTCTGCACCACCCCTGACACGGCCTGATGCTAATCGCATAGCATCAGGACATGTAAGGAACAAACCAGGGAATTTTGGAAGGCACTACTCATATAGGTACCTTTGAAAATTCCTCGCTAACATCGTTACTCACTTGTAACAGGTGTTTTCCAGGGACAGCAGGAATCAGTCCTTATTTATGGGTGATGTTTGCGTCAAAGCCCATGCGGAGCATTTCCCCAGTTTTCAAAAAAAGCCTTTGGGAATGCTACCATGCATGCATGGTCCCCTTCCGCCCAAGGGTGCCATCTTGCTCAGTCAGATGACACAGCTAGGATGGTAGCAAAAACTGTCTTGAAGGACTAGAAAAAGGGACTTACTTCTGGAGAGAGATCTGCAACTTTGAGTATATACTTCTGGTAATTTTCTAAAAAGAATTCTTTGTATTAAAGCTAATTAATCTGTGAACCCACTATTTTTTTGTTAAATCAGTCAGGGCCTAGTAGCAGCAGTTTAAGTTTAAATTTAAAACATAGAGGAGAACTTTTTGGTTACATTTCATACCCAGCAGAGAGTTTGTAGTTTAAATTTAATAGTCACTCAGGGCCTAGTAACAGCAAAGTACTTTTAGTTTAAAACACAGAAGAGAGCTTTCTGGTTAAATTTAGAACCCAGCAGAGAGCTTGTAGTTTAAATTTCATAAGAAGTTAGAGCCTAGCAGCAAAGAGCTATAATTTTAATCAAATCAGAATTTAGCTTAGCACAAAAGGCAAAACAGGGTCTGTACTCTGAGCAACAAATAAAGTCTTCTAGAGACCTTTACAAAGAGGCCTTCTACCTAGGGGGGCAAGAAACCTGTGAAACCTTTTCAATAGGTGTTAACACCAGGTGGCAGATCAAAAGGCCATTTTGAAAGACTCCTCCTATCCAAGCAAGGACTGTTAATTACCCAGGAAGTTGGTCACAGCTTACCTCAGCAGCACAGGCATAAATAGCTGTAGGGCTGGTACCCCTGCAATTCTACATGCAAATCTCCGGCCTGCTCAGCAACTCAGGCCTGAACCAAACTGCACAAAACAAGATGGATTCTTCACTTCACTTTTGCTGTGCTCAGCTACAAACCTGTCCTCCAAGCAACTGCTTGCACAGCGTTTCTAAGTGTGCATGCATACAGAGGCTATTGTCCGTGGCTGGCCTTGGACACTTGTACATGCCCAGAAGTTACATACTGTTGCTTCTGCCTGACCTTTTACCATGGCTCCTTTGTTTGCAAGAAGCTCACCATCATCTACCTCCTGATTCGCTGAGAACACCTCAGACTGCCTGGTGCCCACCAATCATCGGACCTATGACGGAGGATTCTCACACAGAATTATGCATTCTGCACTGGAAACTTTAGTTGTAAGTTGGAGAGTAAGAGAGTTGGGGCTTTTTCCCACCTGGACATACAGACTTCTGCACCGGTCCTGCTGCTGTGCACTGCGTACCTGATTCCTGCGCCCTGAGCCTTCCGCCAGACGGCCCCTACGTGTGGGCTAGGCCGTCCTCCACAGGTCTGAGATAAGACTTTCACAGATACCTCCGGTTCGGACTTACTGCGGCTCGCCTGTGACGTGGCTGGAGCTTGCAGTAGCTAACAGCTACCTCCTTGAACGACGCTGCTTCTGAGTACCGACGGAGCTAAGGTACTGGCTTATCTCTCCTCTCCTGGATGGGCAAAGGGGTTAGCAATATATTTCGTGCTTTTCCTCAGTGCAGAGCGAATCAGTGACGTCTGGTTACTAATCTGTGATATATTACGTTGTCCAAGTGTACATCTGCACTATAACAAATTTTTACCTCATGTTTCTAATTAGCTCTATATGTGTATGTATTTTTTTCTATTTGGTTGCCTATAATAAAGTCTAATATATATCTGCAGACCAGAATTCTTTCGTGGCTCATTGCCAGAATAACTCACCGAACTTTGGGCTGTATATTAGTAGCTATCTCCCCTAGACAACAACAGAGAGTCTAACTTATTTTTGTGCTACGAATATACCCTACATAGCTCAACCAGAGCTCTGTGATCCTCTGTCTTGAAGGACTAGAAAAAGGGACTGTTACTTCTGGAGAGAGATCTGCAACTGAGTATATACTTCTGGTAATTTTCTAAAAGGAATTCTTTGTATTAAAGCTAATTAATCTGTGAACCCACTATTTTTTGTTAAATCAGTCAGGGCCTAGTAGCAGCAGTTTAAGTTTAAATTTAAAACACAGAGGAGAACTTTCTGGTTACATTTCATACCCAGCAGAGAGCTTGTAGTTTAAATGTAATAGTCACTCAGGGCCTAGTAACAGCAAAGTACTTTTAGTTTTAAAACACAGAAGAGAGCTTTCTGGTTAAATTTAGAACCCAGCAGAGAGCTTGTAGTTTTAATTTCATAAGTAGTTAGAGCCTAGCAACAGCTAAGAGCTATAATTTAAATCAAATCAGAATATAGCTTACCTCAGCAGCACAAGACAGGGTACTGTGCAGCAGCCCTCTTTTAATAATGATAGAGCTGATCAAATTGGTGGAGGGGTTGCTCTCTATGTTAGAGAGGGCATTGAGTCAGAAAGGATTAAAGTTTTGCAGGAAACGAAATCTGCTGTAGAATCTATATGGATTGAAATTACATGTAAAAGGGGGAAGGCAATGGCAGTGGGGGTGTACTATCGAGCGCCTGGCCAGAATGACCAAATGGATGATGAAATGCTCAAAGAAATCAAGGAAGCTAACAAAAGTTACAGCGCAGTAATAATAATGGGTGATTTCAATTACCCCGGTATCGACTGGGTCAGTGTCACGTCAGGACATGCTAGGGAGATAAAGTTCCTAGATGAAATAAATGACTGCTTCTTGGAGCAGCTGGTTCATGAACAGACCAGAGGGGAAGCCATATTAGACCTAGTCCTTAGTGGAACACCAGATCTAGTGCAAGAGATAAGGTTGTTGGGGCCACTTGGCAATAGTGATCATAGCATGATCGCCTTTGATTTAATTAGTGGAGGAGGGATAGTAAGGAAATCCACAGTACTACCTTTTAACTTTCGAAAGGGAGACTATGATAAAATGAGGAAAAGTGTTAAGAAAAAACTAAAATGAGCAGTTGCAAAGGTTAAAGACGTACATCAAGCTTGGGTGTTGTTGAAAAATACTATCTTGGAAACCCAGACCAGCTGTATTCCACGCTTTAAGAAAAGTGGAAGGAAGTCCAAAAATCTGCCAGCATGGTTTAAAGGTGAGGTCAGAGAGGCTGTTGCCAAAAAAGCATCTTTCAGGAAATGGAAAAAAGAGCCAAATGACGAAACCTGGAAACAGCACAAGCACTGGCAAGTCAAATGCAAGGCATTGATAAGGCAGGCAAAGGGAGAATTTGAGAAGAAGCTTGCTGCGGAAGCAAAAACGCGAAATAAAGACCTTTTCAAGTACATTCATAGCAAAAAACCTGTGAGAGAGTCAGTTGGTCCATTAGATGATAAAGGGGTTAAAGGAGCACTAAGAGGCGATAAGGCGATAGCAGAGAGACTGAGTGAATTCTTTGCTTCGGTCTTTACTGAGGAAGATGTAGGGATGTTACCCATGACTGAAGTGGTATTTAAAGGTGCGGAAGAATTGAAGGAAATATTGATACATCGGGATGATGTATTACAACTATTAGATAAACTGAAGAGTAGCAAATCAGCTGGGCCGGATGGTATACATCCAAGGGTGTTGAAAGAACAGAAATATGAGTTTGCAGACCTGCTATTAGTAATCTGTGAACTATCATTAAAATCATCTCTAATACCTGAAGATTGGAGGATCGCCAATGTAACACCAATTTTTAAAAAGGGTTCCAGGGGTGATCCGGGAAACTACAGACCGGTGAGCCTGTCATCAGTACCAGGAAAAATGGCAGAAACCATCATAAAGAATAAAATTACTAAGCATGTAGATAGTCATGACCTAATGGGAGACAGCCAACATGGCTTTAGACAAGGAAGATCTTGTCTTACTAATCTGTTATGTTTTTTTGAAGGAGTGAATAAACAGGTGGACAAAGGTGAGTCGGTTGATATTGTGTATCTGGACTTTCAGAAAGCCTTTGAGAAGGTCCCTCATCAGAGACTTTTGGCAAAACTAAAGAGTCATGGGATAGGAGACAGTGTACTATTGTGGATCAGGAACTGTTTAAAAGATAGAAAGCAGAGGGTAGGGCTAAATGGCCAATTTTCCCAATGGAGAAAGGTGAATAGTGGTGTACCCCAGGGATCTGTGCTGGGTCCGCTGCTTTTTGACATATTCATAAATGACTTGGAAAGTGGAATAATGAGTGAGGTTATCAAATTTGCAGATGACACAAAACTATTTAAAGTTGTTAAAACCCAAGAGGATTGTGGAAAATTGCAAGAGGATCTTGATAAACTGGAAGAATGGGCATCAAAATGGCAGAAGAAATTTAATGTGGACAAGTGCAAGGTTATGCACCTAGGGAAAAACAACCCAAACTATGGTTACATGATGCAAGGTTCCACATTAGGAACCACCACCCAGGAAAAAGATTTAGGCATCATTGTGGATACCATGTTAAAACCCTCGGCCCAGTGTGCAGCGGCGGCCAAGAGAGCAAATAGAATGCTAGGTATGATAAGGAAAGGAATGGAAAATAAAACAAAAGATATTATAATGCCTCTATATCGTTCCATGGTGAGACCGCACCTTGAATATTGTGTGCAATTCTGGTCGCCGTATCTTAAAAAGGATATGGCGATTTTAGAAAGGTTCAGAGAAGAGCCACCAAAATGGTAAAGGGGATGGAAGGATACTCCTATGAAGAAAGGCTAAAAACGTTAGGGCTCTTTAACCTGGAAAAGAGACGGCTGAGGGGAGATATGATAGAAGTCTATAAATTAATGAACGGAGTGGAACGGGTAAACTTTCTCCAGGAATAAGCAGGAAGTCAGTCCTCACATATGGGACTCCCTAGCTCCAGGCTGCAGAGTACCGAACCATGTCAATACCAATGGCAACCAAGCGGTTAGCTGTGAGTTGCAGAAGGTGAGTACCCACTGAGAAACTCTACAAGACCCTAGTGTCCAGTGACACTATCACTCCAGTAGCCTGAACACCCCGAGAATATTATGGAGTACTGCCTGACCAAAGGCACTGTCCCTGCCGGACTCGTTCTCCAGGCAGTAGTGAGCTGCGAATGTATGAATTGAAGACCATGTGGCGCCTTACAGATCTCCATCACCAGCACAGAGAGGAGATTGGCCACTAACACGGCCATTGCCCTCACACAATGCACTGTGATCCAGTGCTCAAGGGAGAGGCCAGCTTGCTCATAGGCGAGGGCAATACAGTCCATCACCCAAGTGGACAGTTTTCTTAGTCACAGGGAGCCTCAGTCTACTATGGTCATATGATGTGAGAAGTTGAGGAGCTTTGCGATGGGCCTGGGTCCGCTGAGAGTAGAAGGACATGGCCCTTTTGCAATCCAGTGTATGAAGCACTAGTTCCTCCCTGCCAGTGTGAGGCTGCAGGAGGACGAGGTGAAAAGGAGATACCACCTTCGGGAGCAATTTGGGGTGCATGCAGAGCATTACCCTCTTCTTGTAGAGCCGTGTATACGGTGGATCTGCCACCAGAGCCTGGAGTTTGCTCATTCTTCGAACGGATATGAGGGCTACTAGAAAAGCCACTTTCAACAACAGGTACCAAAGGTGACAAGTGGCCAGGGGCTTGAATGGTGGTTTGGTGAGCTGGGAGAGCACCACACTGAGGTCCCACTCTGCTGCTGGCGGGCAGAGAAGGGGCTTGGATAACAAAAGGTCCCGGAGGAACCTGGAGACCAGGGGCTAGCTTGATAGGGATTTTCACTCTATAGAATGGTGGTGCGCTGCTATGGCGCTCAGGTGCACCCTCACAGAGTTTGATTTCAGCCCGGTGTGTGACAGGTATAGGAGATACTGAAGAACGAATTGCACATGGCAAGAGAAGGGGTTCTCCTCTCTTCCCACACACCAGAGAACCTTCGCCACTTAAAGACATATACCTTTCTGGTGGAGGGTTTTCGGGAGGCCAGCAGGACCTCCTAGACTTCCTCAGGAAGACTGAAAAAGGGGCCAATGCTACCCTTTCAGCTGCCATGCTGTTAATGTTAGCGACCCCAGGTTGGGGTGCAGGAGAGCGCCCTCCACCTGGGACAGGAGGTCTGGGACCCAGCCCAGTGGGACTGGGAGTGCCACCAAAAGGGAAAGCAGCAGAGGGAACCATGGTTGCATGAGCCACCTGGGGGCGATCAGTATCACTGATGCCCTCTCACTCTGGACCTTGAAGAGGGTCTTGGCAACCATGGGGGAGGGGGGGGGGGAGTCAGTGGAAACGCATAGAGTAGGCCTTCTGACCACGGGATCAGGAAGGCATCTGTCTCCACTCTCCCTGGGTGTGGTTGGCGTGAGCAAAAGCAAGGTAGCTGCACATTGTCTGGGGAGGCAAATAGGTCTATCACAGGCCTGCCCCAGCGGTGCAAAAGTTGCTTCGTTACTCTGGCGTCGAGGCATCTGCTGACCACCGGCACTGATGCTGGGGGTCTCCCACATTCTCAAAAGTAGCCACTCAAGGATCGGCTGCACCAGCACCATGAAAGTTTCCTCAAGTGGAGACTCAAACTGAAGGATCTCCAGTTCCTCGGTGCAGGGGTCCTCTTCCACTTTGATTTGTACCTAGAGGGCTTGGGCCATATCCCTGACAATCATGAAAAGCCACGTCCTCCTGAGGAGAATGGCACCGAGGTAGAGGGGTCCGAAGGGATGTCTCTGTGCTGTCTGGTTTCCGGGGAGGCCTCATCATCTGTTTCCCACTCAGAGTTGAGGAGAGATGACTAGTCCAAGACCTTGCAGCTTCATGCCTTGAGGCCTGGGCCAAAAGGCCGGGGGTCCCCCCCTCAAAAACCTGGGGTCTGAGTCTTGGAAACTCGTCAGGGAGGACCAGATGTCCAAGGAACGGGACCAGGACCTCGACCGGGGCAAAGGGCTTACCTTAAGCCAGTGACACTCGGAGCTCGGCTCGACGACTGGGAACTCCCCACAGTCAGGGGCCCAGTCGTCGGGGCAGATGTGGACAAACCAGACATTATTGCCTGCTGCATGGCCAGGATAGCAGTGATGATCTGCTCCATAGCTGCCATTCTGTTTTCCAAGCCAGAAGGCTCCACAGCTTTCGGTGCAGGCACAGAGGATTTCTAGCCCAGCGCTGGCACTTTTGCAAGTGCATCCTCAACAAGGACTACAGCCTTGAGGAACCTCATATGGTCTCTGTCAGCCGAGGAATCCTTCTTGTGGACCTTGGTGAGACGTTTCACACAGTCACCCGAGTCCCTCCGACTCGTTTTACCAGATTTCCCCGGTGTAACCTAGATAGGCTTTGAGGAATTTTTCTTCCGAGGGCTTCTTGGAGGAGTCGCTGCCACGGGACTCAGAGGACTCTTGAGCCTCATGAGAGGTGCTGGGCTTGGAACTCGGCATCAGGGAGGCCAGTGCCAAGCTGGACCTTGGGAACAGACTCTCCTGCAATTCCAACCTCCTTTTATTGGTTTTAGGTGTCATGGCCTGGCACAGGTCACAAGATGCGCTATCATGGTCCAGCACCAGGCAGCATAAACAGCAGTGGTGGGTGTCTGTAACAGACATGGTTTGCCTGCAGCAGTCACATTTTTTGAACATGGTTGGGGACACCCGGTTGGAGTAGACAACCCCTGGGCGAAAAATGTCACAAATTCCGATCGAGGCAAACCTCGATGAAAAAAAAAAAGGGGAAAGGAGCCAAGAACAGCGCCGGACTCTGCTCCAGCTCAAGGCAGGAAGAGGAACCGGTACGCAAACCAGGAACAGCTAATTTAAGGATTTAGCAAGGATTTTTTTTCCGGGAAAACTGGATGTGCACCAGTTTGGCTCCGCGGAAAAAAGGAGACTGAGCAAGACGGCACTCTTGGGCGGGAAGGGGACCATGCATGCGTGGTAGCATTCCCAAAGGCTTTCTTTGAAAGCTGGGAAAATGCTCCGCGTGGGCTCCGTTGGCGCAGTTCCCCATGTGTGAGGACTGACTTCCTGCTTGTTCCTGGAGTAAAAGCAGTTACCCATGCAAATACCTTTGAAAATTGGTCCAACGTTTATGCTCACATTTGCTAGTTATCTACAAGGTCAAGGGTAGTACTGTCCTTGTGAGGCTCCACAATGGCCCTCTCTTTGATGGAGCCTGGGCCCTTCCAGCAGGCTGAATAACCCGAGTTTTTTTCCCTTTTTGCTTTCCCTGTCATGTTTTGCTCTTTATCAGAGCTTTATGTATTGTATTAGTCTAGCTACCCCCTTTTCTACTGTAGTCTCCGGCTTGCCTGTCTGTATGAATGACGTATATTACTTTAGTTTTTAACTGTTTTTCCCCTGAATTGTATAGCATCTTGCTATTATGAAAGGGCGATTCAGCTAATACATAAAGATAAGGACATGGGACATTTTCATTTCACACTCCTTCCCTACCTCCACCATCTACAGTAAATATGTGGTCTTCTAGAGAGGATGACATGTTTTAATACAGGGCTTGACAAACCCAATGGCGACTACAAAATGAGATGTGGTGCTTGGTGTTCAGTGCTCCCAACATGTGGCCAGGAGCAGCATTATCTTCCTGCAGGGATCCCATCTCCTAAAGACAGAAGTGTTGCTCATGGCTAGGACTGGCACCGTTTGCCCGCAGGAGATGGGATCCCCGTAGACAGAATTTCTGCTGAAGGCCACCATCACAACCAGGACCGGCGGTATTCATCTGTAAAAAAACGTAACAAACAGGACAGCAGACAGCTGAAGAAATTTAAAGAGACAGTATAAGGTGTGTGCAAGGGGGGAAGGAAGTGGGGAGAGTGCCTGGGAAGGGAAACAAAAGTTGGGGGTGAGGGAAGACAGCACGAGAGGGGTTGGAGTGAGGGGGGGGGGGAGAGAGCGCGAGGTTACTCACCTGTAAGGTGTTCTCAGGGGACAGCAGAAATCATTCCTCACATATGGGCGACGTCGGTGCCAATGGAGTCCCTGTGGAAACATCTCCCCAGCTTTCAAAGAAAGCCTTTGGGAGATGCAATCAAGGGTGCCATCTTGCCTCAGTCTAATAATATAGCTAAGTTGGCAAAAGGAAAAATAAAATAAAATACAGTAAGAGAGCAACTCCAAAGGGAGGAGGGAGAGCTGTCCCTGGAGAACAACTGTTACAGGTGAGTAACCACGCTTTCTCTGGGAACAAACAAAAAATTAGTCCTCACATATTGGACTTCCCAGCTACAGGCTACCGAGAACCTGTAAAAACGCCAGAGTGACCTGCAAAGGGTGAGCCGCGATAAGCAGCAGTTGAGTCCCTACTGAGACACACTTTCAAGACTCAAGTGTCCGCAGAGAACCAGCACTCGGGTAGCCTGAACACAGAAGGGTCGGAGGGCAAGAGTTGCCTACACCCCGAAGAGTTTGTGGGGTATGGCCTGGCTGAAGGCGCTGGCCCTTTGGGACTCCCTCTCCAGGCAGTAGTGAACTGTGAAGGTATGGACAGAAAACCAGGTGGCAGCCCGACTGATTTCCATCATGGGGATGGAATGCAGATTTGCCAAAGAGGTAGCCATGGCCATGATGCGGTGCGCCATGACCTTCTGGTCCAGTGAAATCCTCACCTGCTCATAGGCAAGGGTAATGCAGTCCGCCACCCAAGCAGAAAGAGTTTGCTTAGTCACAGGATATGAAAAGCTGAGGTGCTTTACCGTGGCCCTGAGTCTGTTTCAGATAGGACAGGGCCCTTTTACAATCCAAAGTATGGAGAACGGTCTCCACCCTGCCAGCATGAGGCCTTGGAAAGAAGGTGGGGAGCACCACCTCCTAATTGAGGTGGAATGGGGACAGCACCTTCGGCAAAAACTTGGGGTGTATGCGGAGCACCACCTTGTTCTTGTAGAACCTTGTATAGGGGGAGGCTCTGCCATCAGAACCTGGAGCTCATTGCAAGCTGATGTGAGTGCTACAAGGAAGACGACCTTCCAGGAGAGGTACCTGAAATAGCAGGTAGCCAGAAGCTCAAAAGGCAACTTAATGAGCTGTGAGAGCACCATATTGAGGTCCCACTCCACTCTGCTGCTGGAGGGCAGACAGGAGGTTTGGATAGCATGAGGCCCTGCAAGAACTGGGACACAAGGGGCTGAACCGAGAGGGGCTTCCCCTCAACGGAATGGCGGTGTGCTGCGATAGCACTTGTTACTCTGACCAAGTTGGACTTTAGTCCCACCTGCAACAGATGGAGCAGGTACTGGAGTCCAGTTGTATCGAGCAGGAGAACAGTTTTGCCCGTCTTTCGGCACACAACACCAAGAATCAGCGCTACTTGAAGGCATACTCCCTTCTTGTGGAAGCCTGAGAAGCCAGAAGAACCTCTTCCACGCCCCATGGGAGGATGAAGGGAGCTAACGCTACTCTTTCAGCAGCCAAGATGTGAGTGACAGGGACCCCAGTGTACGATAGAGCTTTGCTCCTGTCATAGTCCTGAGGCTTGGCCCAGGAAAAAAATCGGCAACACTGCCGACAGGGAGGGCAGCAGTGGGAACCAGGGTTGCCTGGGCCACCAGGAAGCTATCAGCATTAGTGATGCTCTGTCACACTGGACCAGAGGTGTCAGCGGGAAGGTATACAGGAGGCCCTTCTCTCCATGGGATGAGGAACGCATCTGCTGCCACCCGGGATGAGTACGAATGGCAGGAGCAGGAGGAGAACAACTGCATGTTATCCGGGCTGGTGAAAAGGTCCAGACGCTACTCGTGTGGCTGGAGGACTCTGCTCAGCTTGTCTACCAGGGCATGGTCTTGGCCTGGGAGGTAGATCGCCCTTAGGAGCATCTCTCTTGTGTGCCACAAAGAAGCAGAGGGCTACCGCCTCCTGGCAGAGGGAGTACAACCCCATGCCCCCTTGTTTGTTCACACAGAACATTGTGACCTGGTTGTCGGTCTGGATCAGCACAGACTGGTACTGCAGCTGGTGGCAGAAGGCTCAGAGCCAGAAATATCACCCGGAGTGCCAGCAAATTGATTTGCATCCGGAATTCATCTGGGACCAGCTGCCTTGCGACTGGAGGCCCTCACAATGCGTTCATCAGCCCAATAAGGAGGCATCTGCCAGCATCCGAGGGCATCCACCAGCTGGCAGGTCACTCTCACTGTCCCTAAATTTGCCTGTGGCTTATGTCCACTGAGAGCAGAGGCACCACTGGGCCGCTCACGTGCAGTCTGATGTATGGGGGGGGGGGGGTGTCACGTGAACCGTGGATGCTGTGTCCCCCAACAGGCAGAGTAGAAACCAGGCGGGTAGCACCCAACATCTGTGTACCTCGGAGCCTAGCCCCTGTACCTCAGAAGGCTTTTGCCTGGAGGTTATCTAGCTGCACCCCTATAAACTCTAGGCATTGAGCCAGCGTGAGGTGGGACTTGGGGTAGTTTATGACAAACCCCAGGTGCTGCAGGTTGTTCATGGTGCGCCCGGTGGCACACTGTCTCCCCTTATGAGCCAGTCTTCCAGAAAAGGGACGACGAAGGCCCCTTAGAGCCGGAAATGGGCTGCAACCACCATGAGGCACTTGATGAAGACCCTAGTCAGAAGGGCAGCACCCTGTTTTGGTAGTGTTCTCCTCCCACCACGAACTGGAGGTATTTTCTGTGGCTGGGGTGGATCAGGATGTGTGTGTAGTGTCATGATGTGGGTATTGATAAAGTTGAAAGTTTGAAAAGAAATCCTGTTTCTTTTAAGAAGCTAGGTGTGCAATTACCTTCAGGCACAGCTAGAGGGAGCAGGCAGGAATATTCAGGAGCTAATGAGCTTGAGAAGCCTAATGATTTGCATCTGAAAATGACCCCGGAAGTCAGGCAGGAAGGATTTCCTTATAAGCCAGAGCTGAATGCTTGCAGGCCAGGTCCAGGTGCCTTAGGGAAAGGCAGTCCAGCAGCATTGTGCAGTAGAAGTGGAGGTAGAGATCCAGGACGAGGTCCGGCTGCAGTAAGGAAAAGGTGTGTGCAAGACTACACAGAGGGTCCAGCTGCCTTGAGGAAGAGGAGCACGGCTACACAGGGGAGCACGGCTTCACCAAGGAAAGAGAAAGAAGAGAAAGAGAAGGACCTGAGAAGGAACAGTGAAGAAATCCTAGAGGAGCAAGCCCACAGGTACAGGGTTCACAGGGGTGAAATCCAGAAGGGCCAGGCTGATTGTGCAGCTCTCCCAGGGAGGTTTGTTAGAGCCAGCTCTGAAGTGAGAGGCTCTGCCACGCCCTGTTCTTCCAGTGTTCCTGACTCCAGAAGAGAGAGAGCTAAGCCAGAAGCCAAGGGGAATGGTTTGGTGAGAAGCTCACAGTCTCTGAGGAATAATTAAGAAGCACAGCCCTGCCTAATGCTGAGAGGCAGAGACATTGCTACAACAGGAAAATTGCTGAAAGGAAAAACTCTGTGGAGTTAAGCCAGCAAAGTTCCAGGTATGAAACAGTTATTGATGCTAGTAAATGCATGAAGCATAAAGGCCCTGGGAAAACCAGTCCTCGCTTTACAAGGAAGGAGAAACCAGACTGGTTTAGTAAAATCCCTAAAGCCCTGAGAACAGACCCTTATTGGAGACAAGGCCCCAGAGGCATAGCACACCAACAAGAGTCAGACAGGGACAGTGTTTGTTCCCCGGGTGATTTTAGTGAGGAAGAATGCATGGAGACAGAATGCATTGACACAGTTTCCCTATCACCACCAGAGCAGATGGAGTGTGACCTGTGCACAGCCTCATGGCAAGAGTCTGTAGTAACTGAGCAAAATAGAAGTTTTATAAAATGTTGATGTTTTGGAATGAACTGAATTCCTGTTTCTGACTTCTGCATTAATTGTGGAGTGTAACAATTAAGCACATGTTCTTGAATACTGGTGACCTTTTGCAACAAAGGACTTTTCTGTTTCGTTATTCATCTCTTAATTTGAACCCTTGCATTGACGGGGAATAAAAGCCTTAATTCCCTCCACTTGGTTTTGGTGCTAGGTTCTTTTAGGCAGCCGGAACTGATAAGAACATTTTACTGCGCAAATGAACCTTACGTTCCCGGTGGCTCCCTAAATATAATCTTTGCCGTGGATTGCCCATAAACATATGCATAGTCGGGCCTCGCCACGACAGTAGGCATCATTTAGGTCTAAGGAGCATAGCCAATCTCCCTGCTGGAGGGATGGCAGCAGTGCTCCAAGGCAGAGCATCTTAAACTTTTCCCTTGCCAGAAATCTGTTCAGCTCCCACAGGTCTAGGATGGGCCTGAGGCCCCCTGTCCTCTTGAGGACAAGGAAATACCTGGAGTAGAAGTCGGTGTCCCAGAGATGTTTTGGTACTGGTTCCACTGCTTTGTCCTGGGGTAGGCCTGCAAGCTTGGTGAGGAGCAGGGTCTGGTGAAGGAGAGGTCTGATGGGCTCTCCTGGGAAGTATGAGGGTGGCACCTGCTGTAGGTAGAGGAGGTAGCCCTCCCTGACCACTTGTAGCACCCACATATCAGTGATGATGGCTAGGCACCCTCCTTGTGGGTTGCAAAAAGCTCCCCCCGGGCAGGACCGGGGCCGGCGCCTGGGACTTTTGTGTTTTGCTTTTGGGGGCCATGCCCCTGACCTTTTGCTGCTGACCTTGTTGAAGGGCCAAGAAGGCCTGAAAATGCAGGGTACTGCCAAAACCTCCCTTCCTCAGGAAAGAGTAGTTACTCACCTGTAACAGGTGTTCTCCAGGAGCAGCAGGAATCAGTCCTCACATATGGGTGACGTCGGTGCCGACGGAGCCCTCGCGGAGCAATTTCCCCAGCTTTCAAAGAAAGCCTTTGGGAATTGCAGCGCGCATGCACAGTCCCCTTCCCGCCCAAGGGTGCCATCTTGCCCAGTCTGATGACATAGCTAAAAGACAGCAAAAAAAAAATTAGCAAAAACGAAATGATAGGACTGCAACTCCAAGGGGAGGAGGGAGGGTTGTGAGGACTGATTCCTGCTGCTCCTGGAGAACACCTGTTACAGGTGAGTAACTACTCTTTCTCCAGGACTAAGCAGGAAGTCAGTCCTCACATATGGGACTCCCTAGCTTAAGGCTACCGTAGACCTCAAGCTGAAAAATGAGCTCCCTCAAGCTCAGTAGCACAGAAGGAAGTAATCTTCTCTGAAAACGCCCCCGACCGGTAGCCCAACACCAGGGCCGGAGGGTAGAATTTGCCTAAACCTCAAAGAGATTATGGAGGACTGCCTGTCCGAAAGCACTGTCCCTGCGGGACTCCCTCTCCAGGCAGTAATGGGCCGCAAAAGTCTGGCTTGAAGACCAAGTAGCGGCCCGGCAGATGTCTGCCAACGGAACAGAGCGGAGATGAGCCACTGACACAGCCTTCGCCCTAACACGATGAGCCGTGACTCGACCCTCCAACGAGAGGCCAGCCGCCCCATAAGCCCAAGCGATACAGTCAGCAACCCATATGGACAAAGTACGCTTGGAGACAGGGAGCCCCAACTTATTGGGGTCAAAAGAAACGAAGAGCTGAACAGCCCTCCGATGCTCTCGCGTATGGTCAAGGTAGAAGGACAAGGCCCTCCTACAGTCCAGGGTATGCAGGACCATCTCAGCCAGGCTGGCGTGCGACCTGGGAAAAAAGGTCGGAAGAACCACCCCCTGGTTGAGATGAAAAGGAGAAACCACTTTTGAAAGAAACTTAGGGTGAGTCCGTAAGACTACCCTATTCCTGTAGAACCTAGTGTAAGGAGGATCAGACACTAGGGCCTGCAGTTCACTAATGCGCCTAGCAGAGGTAAAGGCTACCAAAAACAATGTTTTCCAGGAGAGAAAACGAAGAGGGCAGGTAGCCATTGGTTCAAAGGGCGGACAGGTAATCCGCTGTAAGACCACATTCAGATCCCACTCTGGGGCTGGTGGGCGCAAAGGAGGCTTAAGGAGAAGGAGGCCTCGGAGAAAATGAGCCACCAAAGGGTGGTTGAAAAGAGGCCTGCCGTCCACCAGTGCGTGATGCGCAGAGAGAGCACTGAGGTGGACCCTGACAGAGTTGGACTTAATGCCAATCTCCGGCCTGCTCAGCAACTCAGGCCTGAACCAAAATGAACCACACTGCACAGACAAGATGGATTCTTCACTACACTTTTGCTGTGTTCAGCTACAAACCTGTTCTTCAAGCAACTGCTTGCACAGCGTTTCTAAGTGTGCATGCATACAGAGGCTATTGTCCGTGGCTGGCCTTGGACACTTGTGCATGCCCAGAAGTTACATACTGTTGCTTCTGCCTGACTTTTTACCATGGCTCCTTTGTTTGCAAGAAGCTCACCATCATCTACCTCCTGATTCGCTGAGAATACCTCAGACTGCCTGGTGCCCACCAATCATCGGACCTATGACGGAGGATTCTCACACAGAATTATGCATTCTGCGCTGGAAACTTTAGTTGTAAGTTGGAGAGTAAGAGAGAGTTGGGGGTTTTTTCCCCACCTGGACATACAGACTTCTGCACCGGTCCTGCTGGCTGTGCACTGCGTACCTGATTCCTGCGCCCTGAGCCTTCCGCCAGACGGCCCCTAAGTGTGGGCTAGGCCGTCCTCCACAGGTCTGAGATAAGACTTTCACAGATACCTCCGGTTCAGACTTACTGCGGCTTGCCTGTGACGTGGCTGGAGCCTACAGTAGCTAACAGCTACCTTCTTGAACGAAGCTGCTTCTGAGTGCCGACGGAGCTAAGGTACTGGCTTATCTCTCCTCTCCTGGATGGGCAAAGGGGTTAGCAATATATTTCTTGCTTTTCCTCAGTGCAGAGCGAATCAGTGACGTCTGGTTACTAATCTGTGATTTCTTACGTTGTCCAATTGTATATCTGTACAATAACAAATTGTTACTTTATGTTTCTAATTAGCCATATATGTGTGTGTATATTTTTCTATTTGGTTGCCTATAATAAAGTCTAATATATATATATCTGCAGACCAGAATTCTTTCGTGGCTCATTGCCAGAATAACTCACCGAACTTTGGGCTGTATATTAGTAGCTATCTCCCCTAGACAACAACAGAGAGTCTAACTTATTTTTGTGCTACGAATATACCCTACATATGGGGGCTCGTCCGGGATGAGTCTTTCTGAATGTGCTACGCCTCTCAGAATTTGTGTAATATTTCTGCATTGTCCTATTGTGGTCAACACAGCTGTTTATGCTGAGGTTTTTGTGGCCAGAGAGCATTGTCTGTGAGACGGCTTTGCAACCCCCATTACAGGCTCTCTGCATTAGAGTACTTCTAGCGGTGCCCTGTGTTTGTTTTTACAGACAGTCTCAGCTAGTGATTTACGATGGTTCACACAGAGGGCTGGTTGGATCAGGTTTCCGCTCTCAGGAAGCGGAATGCTCTGGATCAAACGGAATTGCAATTTCTGACAGTGTGTAGCTCTGAACTAGCCGCCCAGACCAGGAGACTAACGGATTTCGCTGCTCTTTATGAGCAGCGAGAGAGAACTCTGATGGCTCAGTTAAATGAGATAGAGACTGCTCTGATTGTAGTAAGACAGCGCACGGCTAGTCTCCAAAGAAAGCTAGCTGTTGCACGTCAGGAATGTGGGCAGGACATACAGAGAGTTAACCTCGAAATCCAGCAAGCTGACTGTTTTGAATTGGCGTGTGTGTCCACCGCTCAGGGTAATGAGACAGAGTACAGGGATAATTTCAGCCCTCTAGGCTTCTCGAAGTACCAGAGGGTAGATGACGGCAGTTTGCCACTGGAAACCCTGCCCAGTGTAGAACGGCAGCTTTTCCAGAACAGAGTCAGTTCTCTCCCATCAGCGCATGAGCACAGGAGAGAAACAGGGCGGAGTTAAACACCCTACTCTCAACCCCTCCCCATACAGGGAGCGGTGGAGGAGGGGGTGAGAAGTCTCCCTAGTGATGGCAAACTGTACCAGCAGCGACCACCAGAGGGAGCTGAAGGGACGCAAAATCCTCTATGTGCCCGTGTCATGCAAGGAAAACACACAAATGAAGGTGCTTCTGTCGCACAATTGCAAATCATCAAGACCTTGCGGAGCATGGTCACTCCTTTTGAGAAAACTGGTCATGCCACCATAAATGAACATTTAGCTGCAGTCAAAGATGCCTTTCGGGCACTGAACATTACCAGGGGGGAGGACATGGTTTTGTATCTTCCATGGTCTTTTGATGTGCCTTGTCAGCAATTTATTCGGGCCATGGCAGACGATGAGAAGAAGGACATTGTCATTTTTGAACAGGCACTAAAGAAACATTATGGGCCATACCCTGATGATATTGCTGCAAAGCAGGCAGCATTTAGTATGACTCATAGGGAAAATGAAACGCCCCGAGTTTGCTTACAGACTTAGGCAGACTTTCTTCCAGAGTGACCCTTCTTGGGAAACGATAGAACACCATCAGGAGTTTCGTAATCTTTTCTGTCAGTTGCTCCTTCCATCTATTAAACCTTATATGTCTGACAAGCGTCACGAACCCCTGTCACGTGTGATAGAACATGCTGAGTGGATTTGGGAAGCTGTTCCCAACATGAGAGCAACCAATACTGGCAGCACAGTCCGGGCTCCAAGCAAAGCCAGAGAGCCAAAACAGTGTGTTAGTGCTGTAAAATCCACTCTTTCGTTAGAAAATAACTCTTCTCCTTCTGTTCCACAGAATCCTCCCAGGCCACCCCAGAATAACCAGTCATCTGGGTCTAAGCAGCGCTCTGGGAATCAGCGTTTCACTCCACAGAACCGGAACTGGAAGAGAAAGCCCGGTTTTGACAAATACCTGGAACTGGAGAAGAGAATAAGCGAGCTGACAGATATGATGAAGGCTACCATTGAATTCAGCTCCTCACAGGTGGCTCCTGCTAGTAGTGCGCCTCCTAACCCACGAGCAAAGCCTCAGAAGCCAGAGGAGGAACTGGTTGACTCCTCTTCCCCTTCTAATGCGACTGAATGACTAACCGACTTTGTTTCTGTCCCACAGGTCACTATTGCACAGGTGCAGCCAGCTGGAGATGCCACCCCATGGACACAGAGTGACAATCCCGAAATGGACAGCGAGGGTCCAGCCTTTGACACCATCAGGAAGCACAAGTACTTTCTGGGTAAACTCAAGCCAAAAGGACAGAGGTATACTGTTCCTGTTACAATTCATCAGGCTTTTCTCTGTGAGGGCCTGATAGATTCAGCCTCTGAGGCTACCCTGATTACCTCGAGTCTCTTTGATAGACTCACTGCTTCCTTGGGGAGTCAGAGGACCCTACACATCACACCCAGTGATTTGTCACTCGCAGCTTATGGGAATCAGCCCATAGAGTCTATGGGGCAGGTCTGGCTTAACCTCCAAATTGGAAAATTACAGGTGAAGCATCCTGTAGTTATTACCAAGTGCCCTGGGGAAGAATTCTTGATTGGCAATGAGCTCCTGAAACGGTTACGCCCCATTCTGGACTACGTCCAGGAAGTGATCTGGACACAGGTCACACATCCCATACCTTATGCTAGGGTAAAACATGACAGCAGAGTCAGTGGTCCTTGTTCGGTGGAACGCACAAACAAGTCCATCAGGATTAATTTCCAGAGGTCAGCTGATCCCCAAATCCTTCAGCTCCAGTATGAAAGGGCTGGAGATGAGGATCAGGGCATCAGCGACATGGTTTCCATTGCAGTGGGTTCAGTAGCTAACATTGTCCTTGATACTGACTGCCTGCAGATATTCCTTAAGGAACCTGTGGAAGGTTGTGAGGTGCAAACCCCTCCTCCATCCCATCCCTGCCTAGATCACCCTAGGAGACTGACGGACATATTCTCGGCTGAGAAAGGTCCCTTTATATATGTGCAGGTGGGCATGTCCCAAAAGGAAAGGGCCTACCTATTACCCCACTGTGACCACTCCCTCATCAGTGAGACTCTTTTCTATCGGCTCAAACAGCTTACCCTTGATTGGGTAATGGGAGCGAAGACTTCGTTCCAAGTGCCTGGGGAAGGGCTCAAGACATTCATGGGCTACTGCAATCTCCCCTTGCAAGTTGGGGTCAAAGGTTTTCGGCACACCTTCTCCATCATCAGAGGACTTGAGGTGCCCCTCTCCTTAGGCTCAGATTGCCTTGTTCGACTGGGAACTTATGTGGATTTTGTGAACATCATCCTCTGGAGTAGGATGGAAGGAGATCCGGTGGATTTCTCTGGTGCCCGCCCATCCCTACGGGCTGGTCAGACTATCCCTCAAGTCTGTGAAGTGGTCTGTGCAGAAGACACCCACATACCTGGGAGGGTACAGGATTGTCCCCTGCCGATACAGGTGACCCGAGGACATGTGGTCTCAGACAACTTGGTCTTCTTCAGTCCAAATTCCCGTTTTGAGGAGCTGGGCCTAGCCATGGGTCCCATACCCTGCATGGAGGCCACAGCTCCCTCCTTACACTTATTGCTCACCAATCCAAATCCAGATCGCATTCACCTTGTGAAAGGCGAACCCCTGGGATTCCTAGTGGGAGAATTGTTCCCAAGTGTGGAATTGAGTCTCCAGATTATCGGGGAAGCCCCTGTTTCCTGGAACATCTGTGAAGGGGGGGGGGACCCCTGCGTGTGTTCGATCCTCACCCCGAGGCCTCCTCACCTTACAGTTTGTCTGGCCACTTAGTGCTGACACCTCACAGGTGGACCTCGAGTCTGACCATCTGATTTTGTCAAGTAAACTCGATGAGGCTGTTAGTTCCCTCACCCACCGGGGGGGGGGGGGGGAGCCCCATGCTGTCCAAGCCATCCAGGTCTCCTCTCTCCAAGATGAGATTGAGGAGAAGGTTGAAATACCCTCAAACAAACCTGTTCTGGGATTTGACGAAATGGTTGCGGGAAAACTTGCTGAAGCAGACGCCTGCACTGATGAGTCAGAAAAGGCCCAATTAAAAGAACTGCTGTACCGTCACAAGGACCTGTTTGCCACTGACACCTATGACTGTGGTCTCACCGACCTACATGTCACCTGGATTCCTACGGATCCAAACAGTAAACCTGTCTTTGTGAGGCAGTATAAAATCCCATTGGCCTCATTAATCATTAATTCCCTGGAACAAAAGGGAATTATACGTCAATGCAACAGTACTTACAATGCCCCACTGTGGCCTGTCATCAAAGAAGGACTCTAGCTGGCGCTTAGCTTTGGACTATCGCCAGCTTAATAAAAAGGTACCTCTATCCAGATGGCCTATGGCACATCTGGAACAGAACTTAGCCACCATTAAGGGTGCAAGGTACTTTACAAGCCTGGATTTGGCCTCAGGATTTTGGACTATACCTGTCCATCCAGAAGATCAGCATAAGCTGGCTTTTACCTTCGGTAGGCGACAATATACTTGGAATCGGACACCGTTTGGTTATTTGAATGCCCCAGCAGACTTCAATATTTTCCTGCATAAGGCTTTGCCTGATGCTGAGACTAGAGGCACCCTCGTCTATGTAGACGACATTCTGGTGAAGAGCGCCAGTTTCACTGACCATTTGCAAGAAATAGAGCATGTTTTCCAGCAACTGAAAGCTGCGGGAGCAAAGCTGTCCTTGTCAAAGGGCCAATGGTGCCGGAAATCCCTCAATTATTTGGGTTACGAAGTTTCTGCTGAGGGACTGCGGCCTCAAAGGAAGAGAATTGCGGCCTTGCAACAACTCAAACGTCCGACCAACGTGAGTGAGCTGCGCTCATTCTTGGGCATTTACAATTATTCACGCCAATTTGTGGATCAATATGCGGAGATTTCCCGACCCCTGGTCAAACTCCTCAAAAGAGATGAACCTTGGGTATGGAATCCCGACCAAGAGGCAGCTCTAGAAGAGCTGAAGGCAGCTTTGAGTCGAGCTCCCTGTCTTGCCTATCCAGAGAGTGGCAGAGAATTCTTCGTGGAACTAGGTTTCACTGATCACTCTATGAGTGCTGTTCTGTACCAGATGCATGACACAGATAGGAAAGTTATTGCCTATGCCAGCAAAGCTTTAACGGAAGTGGAGAAGAAATACTCTGACTGTGAGAAATCCTTGTTGTCCACAGTCTGGGCCCTCCAATATTTCCGCAGTTATATCCAAGGTGAGAGGTTGGTTGTTGAGACTCATCACCAACCCATCATGTTCCTAGGCAGTGATCGGATTAAATCGGGACAAGTGTCAAACAGTCACATTGTCTCCTGGACCTTAGCACTTCAGGGCTGGCCCCTGGAGGTCAGGTATGCTCAAAACCGCAAGGATGACGCCGCACAGGGCCTGGCTGAATTGCACGATTGCACTGCCAGAGAACCTTTAGTGGGTAATTTAGACACCGAAATGGAGTCATGTACGCCTGAGCCTTCTCGTCATCGTCCTTAAGATGAGAACCTCTGTAAAGGCTACCCCAAGGTGTATGTGGACGGTTGTGCTTACCGTCGAGAGCCTGACCATGAACTGGTAGCAGGTATAGGTGTAGTTTGGAACCAGAACCACCCTTGTGAACCCTTCAAGTACCGTCTGGGTACCAAGACTAATCAGTATGCAGAGCTAGCTGCAGCCCTGGCAGCTCTCCAGTCCGCTGCTCAGGGAGGGGTTCACACCCTAACCATCTGTACTGATTCAGACTACGTCCGACAGAATTTTGTTTCCCACTTACCCATTTGGAAATCTAACAATATGCTGAATTCCAAAGGGAAACCTGTCAAACATGCCGGATTGATTCTGGCCTTGGACAAGGTAGCTCATGAAAATGACATGACCATCTACTGGAAGAAAGTGAAAGGTCATTCCCGTGTTGATAACCCTGACAAGATTGGAAATGATCTAGCTGATCAGCTTGCCAAGGAGGGTGCTGTCTCTGGAGACCTCTGGCAGTTGGAGGCTCCCGAGACCAATGGGCTTCAAAAGGTGACGGCGGTTACCCGGCGACAAGCTCAATTATCCACCATGCCCCCTGTGGTTCAATGGTGTGGCGAGAGCACAGATCTCGACCTCGTGCAAGCCCAGAAACAAGATCCTACTCTTGGACGTTTCTACCTTTTTCTGCAGAACCCCCAGGAACACCCATTAAATCTGGAGGATTGTCAGGACGATGAGGAACTGAGGATCCTCTACATCTCCAAGGACATGTTCCATCTCCAGAAAGATCTGTTGATACAGACGAGTAAGCATGGTATTGTGCAATGGGTGGTACCTCGGGCCTTCCGAGGAGTCATGTTACAGCATGCTCATGATGAACCTTGTGCCGGTCATAGAGGTGACCGAATAACCTATGAAACGTTGAAGCAAGTGGCCTACTGGCCCCACATGTACCAAGATGTACAATTGTATACTAAAGGTTGTCTGACCTGTTGCAGATTCCAACCTGCAGCTCCTTCTCATAGAGCACCTTTGAGAAACAGAGGTCTGACCATGCCTTGGTCTGATCTCCAGATTGATTGGATCGGCCCCGTGCCCCGATCCTCTCGAGGCAACAAATATATGTTGACGGTTACCTGCTTATTTACTAAGTGGGTCGAGTGCATCCCAGCACCCAACTGTACCGCCGAGACTACGGCCACCTTGTTGTTAAACCATGTTTTCAGCAGGTGGGGCCTCCCCATGCGAGTGGAATCCGACCAGGGTTCCCACTTCACGGGACAAGTCATTAAGCATCTGTGGAAGGTACTAGGTGTGAAGGCCAAAGTCCACATTGCTTATCGTCCGCAATCCTCTGGACAAGTGGAGAGAGCAAACAAAACTATCATCAGTATCTTGAAAAAGTACGTTTCTTCCTCTGGGAAGGACTGGGACATCAAACTGCCCTTGGTCCTGATGGCTCTCAGAGCCACGCGTCATCGTGCT
This sequence comes from Ichthyophis bannanicus, assembly GCA_033557465.1. Taxonomy (NCBI): domain Eukaryota; kingdom Metazoa; phylum Chordata; class Amphibia; order Gymnophiona; family Ichthyophiidae; genus Ichthyophis; species Ichthyophis bannanicus. Next base: position 75,939,563 of record CM066050.1, on the reverse strand, counting down.
ACTGGTGTGTCCCCTTTTGAGATGACAGGTAGGGACATGGTTTTACCCCTTCATCTTCTTTACAGGACTAATGATGTGACTCTCGCTGCTGCTACAACTGCTCATGAATATGTTGCCCATTTAAGACAACACTTGCAAAGTGCCTTTGCCTTTGCCCAAAAGAATTTGGACACTGCTGCTAGGGGTAGGAAGGCCTACTATGATTTGAGGACTACCTCTAAAGAATACCAGATTGGCGATAAGGTATTCTACTACAATTTTGGTAAGAATAAGGTCACAGACTGTATATTTCTACCTAGCTGGAACGGTCCATTTCCTATTGTGGATAAAGCCTCCCCTGTTGCTTATCAAATTCGAATGAAGTCAGGTACTGAGAGGGAAGGCTCCCTTAAATGGGTCCACATTAATCAGCTTAGACCGTGTCATCCCAGTAAGCTCCTTCCTGAAGAACCTCTTGATGTTGTGAGTGATTCTAACCTTGAGGCAGCATAGCCTGTTTATTTTCTTTTACAGATGGAGTCCCGGACTTTGAAGGTCCTGTTCCTGATTTTGCTGTTAGCGGGATCCGAGGTTGCCAGATTGATTGAGCCTGGCCCTCTTTCTGGTGTCGTGCTACAGGATACGCCTGGTTTCCTGATTACACAGTCCCAGACTGTCACACAGAAAGTTTTTGTGTCCCTAGATCCCCAACATGTTTTACAGAAGCATTTTGAATCGTCTGTTGCACGCATCACTAATATACGTGGTGCCTAATCTTGGCATGTGCCAACGCTCTAAAGACATTCATTGGTTGTGTCCTGGTAAACCTTTCCTGAAGGACACTTCTACGTCTCTTTGTGGGTTGTCTGCTGAAAATGTGAAAGAACAATGTAAAGTTACCATGACCAAGTTCGATGACTTTTCAGAGATGAAAGTTGCTGTTGTCAACGTTTGGCTGGTTAGTACCCCTCTGAGTGAACTCTTGGTGACCATGAATAAACATGACATTCATAATAGAGTTCCTCTACCCTGCAATGTTTGCTTGATTGATGTTCCCAAGAACTCCATTGTTAATGTTGGTGGAGTTTCCTTGTTTTATCTTGATGCTGACCCTGTTTCGACAGAGCTCCAGATTTTGGATGTGTTTCGAGGTCATGAGATTGACTTCACTGCAGCCTTGACCTATCTTTTGGACTATAAGGACTCTCACACAGTTGAACTGTCCATTGACCAGGCCGACCTTGCCATTGCAGATTATAACTTTGATTCACGAGATGTAGACATTTTACAAACTGATTTTATGTCACGTCATTGTTCCTGGTCTTTTCTTTCTGTTGGTGCTCCAGTTTCTTATCTCTTTGTATCAACAGAGACAGATTCGTGCTCTTCGTCGCTCTATGCATCCTGCACCTCTGCTGCCTGCCATGCGTCTGCAGGATTTGCTGGAACATCACACTTTTGAATAAGTGTCACCATTTTCTTTGAAAGTTATCCATTGCTCTTGATTGAGTTGTGTGTTTTTTTCATAGCTAGCATGTGTTTATTTTACTAACACTGTTACACATGGCTTCTCATTACTTTTGAGTATTCACCTTGGTGTTACACTAACACATTATATTGCATTACTGATATGCATTTTTGGTTTGGATACTATATATACTCTTGAGTTTGAAGTTACCATGCATTATTTTGATTGAATTGACTTGACTGTATCAATGTCATTTTATTTTGGCTTCTTTTATTGCTTGAGTGTATTCACTGTATTATTCCTCATGCAGTATTGCTTTCATGCATATTTTGTGCTTGGTGTATTAGCCACTTCTCCTGCATTAGTCAATCATTTGTCATTTGGTTCTGACCTGCACGGTAGTACTGCTAGTTAGGCTTTGTACGATGGAGTGTACTCCCTTGTAGCATCCTCCATCTTACAAGGGGGGGGGGGGGGGGATATGTAGGGCTGGTACCCCTGCAATTCTACATGCCAATCTCCGGCCTGCTCAGCAACTCAGGCCTGAATCAAAATGAACCACACTGCACAGACAAGATGGATTCTTCACTACACTTTTGCTGTGTTCAGCTACAAACCTGTCCTTCAAGCAACTGCTTGCACAGCGTTTCTAAGTGTGCATGCATACAGAGGCTATTGTCCGTGGCTGGCCTTGGACACTTGTGCATGCCCAGAAGTTACATACTGTTGCTTCTGCCTGACTTTTTACCATGGCTCCTTTGTTTGCAAGAAGCTCACCATCATCTACCTCCTGATTCGCTGAGAATACCTCAGACTGCCTGGTGCCCACCAATCATCGGACCTATGACGGAGGATTCTCACACAGAATTATGCATTCTGCGCTGGAAACTTTAGTTGTAAGTTGGAGAGTAAGAGAGAGTTGGGATTTTTTTCCCCACCTGGACATACAGACTTCTGCACCGGTCCTGCTGGCTGTGCACTGCGTACCTGATTCCTGCGCCCTGAGCCTTCCGCCAGACGGCCCCTAAGTGTGGGCTAGGCTGTCCTCCACAGGTCTGAGATAAGACTTTCACAGATACCTCCGGTTCGGACTTACTGCGGCTCGCCTGTGACGTGGCTGGAGCCTACAGTAGCTAACAGCTACCTTCTTGAATGAAGCTGCTTCTGAGTGCCGACGGAGCTAAGGTACTGGCTTATCTCTCCTCTCCTGGATGGGCAAAGGGGTTAGCAATATATTTCTTGCTTTTCCTCAGTGCAGAGCGAATCAGTGACGTCTGGTTACTAATCTGTGATTTCTTACGTTGTCCAATTGTATATCTGTACAATAACAAATTGTTACTTTATGTTTCTAATTAGCCATAATTGTGTTTTTATTTTTCTATTTGGTTGCCTATAATAAAGTCTAATATATATATATCTGCAGACCAGAATTCTTTCGTGGCTCATTGCCAGAATAACTCACCGAACTTTGGGCTGTATATTAGTAGCTATCTCCCCTAGACAACAACAGAGAATCTAACTTATTTTTGTGCTACGAATATACCCTACAGGTTGAGATGAAAAGGAGAAACCACTTTTGAAAGAAACTTAGGGTGAGTCCGTAAGACTACCCTATTCCTGTAGAACCTAGTGTAAGGAGGATCAGACACTAGGGCCTGCAGTTCACTAATGCGCCTAGCAGAGGTAAAGGCTACCAAAAACAATGTTTTCCAGGAGAGAAAACGAAGAGGGCAGGTAGCCATTGGTTCAAAGGGCGGACAGGTAATCCGCTGTAAGACCACATTCAGATCCCACTCTGGGGCTGGTGGGCGCAAAGGAGGCTTAAGGAGAAGGAGGCCTCGGAGAAAACGAGCCACCAAAGAGTGGTTGGAAAGAGGCCTGCCGTCCACCGGTGCGTGATGCGCAGAGAGAGCACTGAGGTGGACCCTGACAGAGTTGGACTTAAGGCCAAGGTTGGAGAGGTAAAGCAAATATTGCAAGACCACTTCCACCAAGCAGGAGAAGGGATTCTCAGACTGCTGAGCACACCACATGGAGAACCAACGCCACTTAAGAGCGTAGGACTTCCGGGTGGAGGGCCGCCTGGAGGCCAAGACGACCTCTTCCACCTCCCGAGGCAGCAGGAGGGGAGCAAGGACTACCCTTTCAGCAGCCAGGCCATCAGATGAAGGGACCGGAGGTTGGGGTGTAGAAGAGTCCCCTGATCCTGTGACAGGAGATCGGGTTGAAACCCCAGAGGAAGAGGAGTGTCCACCGCCAGCTGCATTAGAAGCGGGAACCAGGGTTGTCTCGGCCACCGGGGAGCCACTAGGATCAACGAGGCTCTGTCTCTGAGAACTTTGAAGAGCGTCCGAGACACCAGTGGCATGGGAGGAAAGGCATACAGGAGGCCTGTGGACCATGGAATCAGAAAAGCATCCGCCGCTACTCTGAGAGGATGCGGTTGTCGAGAGCAGAATCTGGGAAGCTGCCGGTTCAGGGGACTGGCAAAGAGATCCATGGTGGGGAGGCCCCACTTGAGAAAGATCTGCTGAACCACCAACGGATCCAATCTCCACTCGTGAGGTTGGAGGATCCTGCTCAGCTTGTCTGCCAGGTAATTTTCTTGACCTGGGAGATAGACAGTTTTGAGGAGGATGCCGTGAAGGACGGCCCAAGAGCACAGTTTTTGTGCCTCCTGACAGAGAAGGAAGGAGCCTGTGCCTCCTTGTTTGTTCACGTAGAACATTGCAACTTGATTGTCCGTCTGGACCAGCACAGACTGGTGAGAAGTGAGGTGGGAGACAGCTCTCAGAGCTAGGCGAATGGCTCTGAGCTCCAGGAAGTTTATCTGCTGAGCAGACTCCCAAGGAGACCAGAGGCCTTGAGTACATGTCCCTTGGCAATGTGCTCCCCAACCCAGGAGAGAAGCGTTGGTTGTCAGCACCTGAGAAGGCGGAGGAGATTGAAAATCTACTCCCAGCACCAGGTTTGGCAGATGAAGCCACCACCGCAGAGAAGAGACCAGCAGGTCGGATACCCGTACTGAGTCTGCCAGGCTCCCCGTGGCCTGATGCCATTGAGTGCGAAGGCACCACTGAGAGGGTCGCATGTTCAGGCGGGCATTGGGGGGGTCACATGGACCGTGGAAGCCATATGGCCGAGCAGTCTCAGAAATTGCCTGGCAGAAACCAGGGAATTGCTGTGAAAGAGGCTGGCGAGATCCATGAGCCTTGGGCCCTGTCTAGAGGCAGGAAGGCCCGCGCCTGAAGTGTGTTCAACCTGGCGCCTATGAATTCAAGATTTTGAGAGGGGAGCAAAGTGGACTTTGCGAAGTTTATGACAAATCCCAAGTGCTGGAGTAGAGTCACAGTGCGATGAGTGGCCTCTTGGGAAGACTGGGCTCTGATGAGCCAGTCGTCCAGGTATGGAAACACAAAAAGGCCTTGAAGTCTTAGATAGGCCGCCACCACTGCTAGGCATTTGGTGAACACCCTGGGGGCGGAGGATAGGCCAAAGGGCAGTACTCTGTATTGGTAATGATTTCCTCCCACAACAAACCTGAGATATTGTCTGTGGTCTGGATGAATAAGGATGTGAGTATAGGCATCCTTTAGATCTAAGGAGCATAGCCAGTCTCCCTGCTGGAGGTAGGGCAGCAGGATTCCAAGGGCAAGCATCTTGAACTTTTCCCTTGCCAGGAACTTGTTGAGGTTTCGCAAGTCCAGGATGGGTCTGAGGCCTCCCGTTCTTTTTAGTATCAGAAAGTATCTGGAATAAAAGCCGTGACCTCTCAGGTGGTGGGGCACCGGTTCCACAGCCTGTTCCTGAAGAAGACTTGCCAACTCCTGAAGGAGTAAGTCCCTGTGCAGAGGGAGTCTTGGAGGCTCCCCTGGAAAGTAGGAGGGAGGTACCTGGTGAAAGTGTAGAAGATAGCCTTTCTGAACTATATGAAGCACCCAGGTATCTGATGTGATGGCTGACCACCTGTGGGCAAAGTGGACCAGCCGGCCTCCTGTGCTGAGAGAAACCAGCGAAGGGGAAGAGGCTATGCTGACAGAGTCAAAACCCCCACCCTGCTGAGCAGGGGCCGGCATTGTGGGCTTGGGGGCCTGCTGCCTACGGGACCCATTACCCCGTCCCTTGGCCTGCTGACCCTGTTTGGGAGCTGCTGAGGCCTGATAAGAGATAAGAGAGAGAAGAACACAGAACAGTAAAGTTACCATGATATATGGACACAACAACCCAGACCATGTCATCAGCGAAACTCCAGAAACAGACGCCACGGACCAACGCCTAAGGGCCACGCCAAAGGGCCCTCTGGCGTGGGCCCGCAAGGCACGGGCGCGCCCTTAGAACGGCGGTTTTTATGCCGTTAGACATGGCAGCTGATTGGTGGCTTGTGGAGGAAGGGGGAGCTCTTGCTCTCACCCCCGGTAAGATCACTGCTCTCCCTGTGCCCTTAGAACGGCGGTTTAGTAATATAATATTGTGATCTGGGCCTCCCCTGTTGGCATTGCACAAATCCACTGAGGTAGATATGGATCTGCTAGAAGAGCCAGTGAATGCGCTTAAGAGGTACCTCACTGAGTAGAGGAAACGAAGTAGAAAAAACAAGTGGAGGTCAGAACCCTTCAGGGTGAGAACAGCCCCAGGGAAAAAAACTGGGGTAGTATAAGAGGTAGAGCTTCAGTGGAGATGCAGAAGGTACTATTGAAGTAAGCCTAAGCTGGTTTGGTCCAAAAATAGTGCAATCCTTGGACCAAGAGAATAAATGAGTCTGGCTCAACTGGACTGGGGTTGGAAGCAGTCCATGTAGGGGAGAAAGGGTGTGGAGACCCTTGTATCTGATAAGAAGGAAGGACAGACTCAGGAGCATTAAGCTTTAGAGTAACTGAAGCTCCACAATGTCTTTCCTAAATGGGGTTAATTAGGAAAGAAAAAAGGGACATGGAGAGCTTCAGGAGTACCTAAACCTAAAAAGGTTATGGTAAGGAAAACATTTGTTAATTACCACAGGAAGTGGTTATAGTGTAGCCCCCTAAATATGTTGGTACAGCATTGATAGGGGTAGTGCCCATTTGTCAGGATCAGGTAGAGATGTAAGGATATCTGAACCTAACAGAGATAGATAAGTAGATGGATACAGATCTATCAAAAAACATCTCATTATATCTGTAAATATATCACCCATAGGGTATATATGCATATATGTATAAAGAGATATGTATGGACAGAAAAACACACAGATAGATATAGATAAGTATATATATGTCTCTATATATACCTATATGAATATGCCGGTATATAGACACTTGTCTCCAGGTGTATGGATGGAGAGATGTCCATACAACCTCATCCCCTCTAGGGAGAGAGGAAGATGTATTTGATAGCAAGAAGGTTGATACCTGCTTGAAGAGATATATAGAGAATCCTCTTTTCCTGGTTATGACTGGTAGAGTCAGAGGAAACGTTTCCCTGACAAGAAGAGTCTGAAGTCTTTACAGAATTTGAGCTCTTGGATAACCAGGATGACCTACATGAAAATTGCAGAAGATAACTTCAGTCTGCAGACAGGAAGTCCAGATCTCTCCAGAATTGCAGTATGGAGAATGGATAGAGGATGCCCCTGGAGGAAGATACCCTAGTGACCCACCTATGAGGTCAAGATGGGTATTAGGCGTCCTCTAGCTGTCTTTGAAGAAGCTTATCTCTGACTAGAAGATTCAAGGAGATATGGGCCAACTCAGGGAATTGGCCCTCCTTGAGGTTTTCACGGAATGAAAGGCCTGAGGCTTATGCCTCAAAAGAGATTTAAGATGAGATGGTAAGGGTAGGGAATACCTGCCAGACATGGAACATGACTGGGGGACCCCTCCTAACCATCTGAGGTTATCTGCTAGGCCAGATACTGATGCTCTCAAGCAAGGGCCCATAGTGCAAAGCTACTCTGAAGAGATGCAGAGAGCATGCTGCAGGTTGGTTAGAAGAAAAAAACTGGCTGTGGAAAGCCAGTAGGCGACCAGCTATTCTGCCAAGACAAGGGGGCAAAGAATAGAAGGTAACCAACCAGACTGTGATAATAGGGTTTCCCAAACGAGGCTACTAACCAGTTTGGGACCTAGCAGTAAGGCTAGGAGGATTGCTAGTGGAGGGGAAGCCCTGGTTGTGTAGTGAACAAAACCAGTGGCTTAACCACTAGGAATTGCTGTATGTGCAGCAACTACCAGGGCCGCATGGAAAAACTTGTTTTCCCTCTTTCTTTTTTGGATTGGGAAAAAGAAAGAACAGACATGGTAGGATTTCCTATAGTCTGATGAGCTGCCCTAAGGTAACAAGGGGGGGAACAATTCCAAAAAGAAGAAATGCCCCGGTAGAACAGGCAGAGGACCATAGGGGCTTACCGGTTTAAAGAGTCCCTCTTACAAACCAATGTTATAGGAAGAGGGAGGTAAGACAGAGTTGCAAGAGACCGACTATGGAGGAAGTCTCTGACCGATGAGATGATACATGCCAGTACAGGGAAAGAACTGTCTATTGATAGCTGTTACCTCTGTTTCCTCCAAGAGGAAAAGGAAAATCTGTTAAGTATGGGCATGAGCATCATAAGACTCTTAGAGATAGAGAAAAGATATCTCATGAAGAGATATCTAGGAGGGTTAGGATGAAAATTGGTGCAGATACTTCAAGTGAAAAAAAGCAGACTGCCACCCTAACCATCAACCAAGAGGGACAATGGTCTATTTGAAACCCTGCGACTGCTGGGTTTGTTGACCCTGTTGAGGTTGTGGATTCTTCAGACCAGGGCGATGTTTCCCCTGTTTGGGAACATCTGTGTGATGGGCAGATGATGGATAAAACCATCTCCCCCTAGGGGAAGAAAGTTTGGTAGGACATTTCCTACCTACTGGGAAATCAGAAGGCGTAGGATAGCCTCTAGAAACAGGAGAGTCAGTTGTTAACTGAGCAACCTGGAGTAAGGACTCCTTGTTAAAGAGATTTTCTCCAGTGCAAGGAGTATTTCCCAGTCTAACTTGTGCCCATTTGTCCAAGTCTGAAGCTTGGAGCCAGGCTTTACGTCGTGCCCCTATAGCTATAGCAGACGTCCTGCTAACAGACTCAAAGGAGTCTAGAGAAGCACGAGTAAGAAACCTAGAGATATTCTGAGCATGACTAACCAGTGAGGAATAGTCTGCACTCTTGGGCTCTGGAAGAAAAGGAGTCAAAAGATGTAATTTCTTTGTGACCTCCTCAAGAGATAGACCCATATAAAAAATATATAAGAGAATTCTTGCTGAAAGCATAGATGCCTGGAAGGTTTGACGTCCAAAGGCATCTAGTGTCTTCGACTCACGACCTGATGGATAAGAAGAGTGCTGTTTTGTACTCTTCACCCGCCTCATTGCTGATTCTACTACAATGGAATGATGAGGAAGTTGAGTCTTTTGAAACCCTGGAGAGGGGGGCACCTGATACAGAAGATCAGTTGCTCTGGAAGGTGGGGGTACCTTTTTTTTAAATTTATTTATAACTTTCAATTACATTACAAGAAAACAAATACTATACAAAGAAAAAACAAAGCATCCACATCAAATGCAATACAAAATCGAAATAAATTTAGCCCTCATCAAGAAGGAGCTCGAAAACAAAATAAGAAAAAAAAATCCCATCATAGCCCGATAATCCCGGACAATCCCAAAAGACAAAGAGCCAAAGAAAAAGAAACCAAAATCACACTTCATCCCTTATCCTTTAAAAATTCTAATAACTGTTGAGCCTCCCCAAAAACATAACGCTTACCTTGGTATACAATATGGCACTTACAAGGGAATTTTAAGTAAAATAAAGCCCCTAGCGCCACAACGCGTGGACGGATCTCCAAAAAGGCCCTCCTACGCTGCTGTGTGGCCCTAGAGACGTCAGGAAAGATTTGAACAAGTTGCCCACAGAACTTCTCATGTTTCTTTTTAAAATATGCACGAAAAATTCTCTATCTATCTCAGAGACTAAAGTAATTAACAAAGTGGCACGTGTTGTTATCACATCCTGCGAAGTTTCAAGAAACTCAGAAATATTTAATGAAGGAACAGCCAACTGTTCATTTTGTAAACCCCCTTCCCTTAAATCTTTAGGTAAATTTCCCACAGGGAGATAAAAGATTTTTGAAAGGGCAATTAAATCTGCATCAGATATCAATAACACTTCTTTCAAATATTTTTGAAACAATATAGTTGGAGAAAGGTAGTGGGTACACGGAAAATTCAACAACCGCAGGTTCCTAGCACGCAAGGAGTTTTCTAACAGTTCATCCTGACGTTGTAAAGAGGTAACATTCTGTATCACTGTACTTAAAACTCCTTGCTGCGAGGAACCCCGCACTTCTCCTAAACTTTTTTCCATAACAGATAATCTAACTTCATGATTTGAAAGCTTTGCCACAGTCTGTTTTGAAAAATCAGAAATTTTTTGTAGAGAAGGCCCTAAGGCGAGCTCCATCCGAGCTAACATAGACCAAATATCTTTTAAAGATATATCCTCCGGTGGAAGTTGTGGCTTTTCTGCCACAGGAAATACTACAACTGAGGGAAGCGGTGGAGGCAAAGTCTCACCCATAGAATCCATATTCAAAAACGAGGAAGGTAACAAAGGTTTCTCAACTTCCAAAGCAACAGCTCCTAAAGGAGATGAAGTAAAAACTAAAGGTTCCTTGTCCTGGTGAGCCGGGAGCAAATTTCCATTCATCGGGGAAGCATAGGAAGGAGAAGTACTCACAGTTGAGGCATCTTCCAAAACACTATCCTCTACTCGAATTTCAGGCAGCGTCGAGGAAGGCTCACCAACCCTTACATGCGCATCCATTGGGCCTACCACTTTAACAGCCTTCACCTGCACCGCCGGAGGGTATTTCTTCTTCCGCTTCCCCATCGGCATTTACACTAAACACCGAAATACGCCGAAGGGGCGCCAAAGGGGCAGAGCCTGCCCCTTTGGACACGCACCACGGGCACGCGCCCGCTACCGCGTCCCGCGGAGAGGGCAAGATAGATATAGCTCCTCCAATCTAGCTGCCCCAATCAGAGCAGCCACAGCAGGCAAACCGGGCCAATCAGGAACAAGCTGGTAGCAAACAGCAGGAAGCAAACGAACTCCTCGGTGTCCCGCGGAGAGGGCAAGATAGATATAGCTCCTCCAATCTAACTGCCCCAATCAGAGCAGCCACAGCAGGCAAACCGGGCCAATCAGGAACAAGCTGGTAGCAAACAGCAGGAAGCAAACGAACTCCTCGGTGTCCCGCGGAGAGGGCAAGATAGATATAGCTCCTCCAATCTAGCTGCCCCAATCAGAGCAGCCACAGCAGGCAAACCGGGCCAATCAGGAACAAGCTGGTAGCAAACAGCAGGAAGCAAACGAACTCCTCGGTGTCCCGCGGAGAGGGCAAGATAGATATAGCTCCTCCAATCTAGCTGCCCCAATCAGAGCAGCCACAGCAGGCAAACCGGGCCAATCAGGAAGAAGCTGGTAGCAAACAGCAGGAAGCAAACAAACTCCTCAGGTGGGGGTACCTTTAAAGGAGCTTCCCACATTCCTAAAAGGAGATCCTGTAAGGAATGATGCAAAGGAAGCATGATGTTCTCCTTTGCTTTGCCAGGAATATAGAAGGATCCTGTATTCCCCTGTATAGGATCCTGTCCAAGAATAGAAATGGCAAGTGATTTTGCCATATCCCGGAGGAAAGCCTGAAAAGAAGGATCCCCAGAGGGAACTTCCTTTGAATAGGCTAGATCTGATGAAGAACTAGCATTGGCACCGAGGGATCTATCCAAGTTCATAGGGATAGAAGATCCTGAATTGTGCAGTCTGGGATCCTTAGAGGATGGTCGCCGGTACTGACGGAAGTCGGGACCAGCGACCGTCGGTAGCACATCGTCCATGCTAGGGATCGATTCCAAACTCGGTATCGAGGGAAGCGAGCCTGATGAGAGAAGCATGGAAGGCACCGACGGCAATGGTATTGTGGATAACGGTACTGGCTTCGGTACCGTATCCGATACCGGTGGATGAAGGCCAGCCTGTGGCAACACTAACAGCATCCAAGACACCGAGAGTGCCGGATCGGAATCCTCGGAACCGAGCCTTCGGTACCGTCTGGTGTCGGTACCAAGGCGAGTCAGTACCCAGTCCTCCAGACTGGAGATCGATTCCAGACTCGGCATCGAAGGAAGTGAGTCTATCGATGCACGTATGGAGGGTACCGACGTCGGTACTAGTATCGGTACCGGGGACGATACCGATACTGGAAGGTCGGTCTGCAGCGTATCCAACAGCCCCTTACATACCGAGGACGCCAGACGACGATCCTTGGTGAGGAATGTTTCATCCAACACCATTGCCGATGCCAGGGTATTGGTACCGCTCGTAGCGGATGCCACCACCAGGCATGGCTCAGGTATGTTCTGTGAGGGGTGAACCTCAGGAACAACCTGAAACCCCACACGGGTTTTGGAGGCCGAAGACTCCCACCGGGGTTTTGAAACCAGTGGATTCTCGAGGGCAAGGCCGGAGGCATCTCTATGCTGTGCATGAGATTTGCCACTCGAGGACTGGCTAGTCTTAACAGACTGTTTTTGGGTTACCTGATCCTGTGTAGAAGATATGGTCGGTACCCTGAAGTTGGATGGGGACCGCGTGGCGAGGGAAACTCGATGATGAAAACTTCTTCTCACAATAGTATTGCAGGAGGGACACTCCTGAGGAAAATGGTCAGGACCCAAACAGGTTAGACACCAATTGTGAGTGTCCAAAATTAAGGTTGTACCGCCAGTTTGTACATTTCTTGGGGATAGTGGCTGGTGGTTCCATGAAGGAAAGTGGAGAGGCCTAGCAGGCCCGAAAAACCGTGAGACACTAGGAAGGAAAAAATATTCCTTAAAAAGGAAAATTTTTACAAGAAAAGAAAAAAAGAAACACCGGCGGTACCGGTGGCGTCGGGAAAGGCAGCCGCGACCACAAGAAAACTAAAAACTAAAAGATTAATTTTCTGCGGTGACAGGACGACGTCTTGCCGGCTCCGCGGAAAAACGAAAACTGAGGACAGGCAGTTGGGAAGGCGGGAAGGCAGCACGCAGGCGTGGTGGGATGCTTCCAAAGGCTTTCTGATTGGACGCTGGGAAACGTTCCCGCGCAGACTCCGTCACCAAGGTACTAAAGGGAGTCCTGGAGTGTGGTGTTGCCGGAGACTCCGGCACGGAGTCAAACTTTTGGAAGACCTTTTCCTGATGCTGATGACAGTTCTTTAGGGCCTTTGAGGGCATGGTTCTGCAAAGTTTGCAGTCCGAGGGACACCTTGAGATAAGAAGGTAAAAAAAAAAGAAGGAACGAACCTGAGGAAAAACGCAGAGGCAAGCTGGCTCGGAGGTGGAAAGGAACCGGTACGCAAACTGGATAAAAATGTATCAAAAATCACACTTTTTCTGGGGTAAACTGGACAGATGTCTGGAGGGTTCCATGGAAAAAAGGAGACTGAGGCAAGATGGCACCCTTGGATGGGAAGGGGACCATACATGCATGTTACATCTCCCTAAGGCTTTCTTTGAAAGCTGGGGAGATGCTTCCGTGGGGGCTCTATTGGCACAGACGTCACCCATATGCGAGGATTGACTTCCTGCTTGTTCCCAGAGAACAAGGGGTTAGAGGGTGAATACTTGAATACATGGGAGGAAAAAGGCACAAAGCACAGTTACTTACCTGTAACAGGTGATCTCTGGGAACAGCAGGAATAAGTCTTCACATATGGGTACGTCGGTACTGATGGAGCCTGCGCTGGAACGCTCCCCAGCATCCAAAAAGAAAGCCTTTGGGAGCACCCCACACGAATGCGCACTGCCTTCCCGCCCATTCACTTCCCTCTCATCAGTTGGGTTTGTAGCTGAGACCGAAGGAGGGAAGTAAACAAATTAGAGAGAGAGAAACAACTCCTAGGGGAGGTGGGTGGGTTGTGAAGACTTATTCCTGCTGTTCCCAGAGATCACCTGTTACAGGTAAGTAACTGTGCTATCTCCAGGAACAAGCAAGAATGAGACTTCACATATGGGGACTCCCAAGCTAGAGATGCCTGAACGAGGTCCTAGCATGTTGCAAATCTAATAGATGGGCCATGCTATTTCCCAGAACCTCAGGCATCCAAGGGATGGAGGGTAGGAGTTGAATTAAAAAGGGTGTGCTGTGGAACAGCTTGACTAAACAAGGCATCTAGGGGGGAATCCTTGTGTAGATCATAAATATTAGAGAAATATTGAATTCCAATTTTCTAATGTGGATCTTAGTCAAAAGTAATGTGAAAGGTTTTTTTTTTAGGCTAATATGGTCTGGTGCTAACAGCCAGTACATTATCCTCAAGAAAATACCTCACTGTGAAGTAGAGGAAATAAATTTTGCAATACAGGCAGAGGTCAGAAGCCTTAATGGCTAGAACTAATCCCAGAAGAAAAAACTGGGGGAGTTTAATGAGGTTGGACTTTGGATGAGAAGCTAAAGCTTCTGTAGGCCAAAATTTGAAGCTCTTTATCCTTGGAGCAGAATAAGGCTCTAGGAAGAGAGGAGATAAATCTGACTGGTTTGCAGAAAAAGGATGGGTCTTTAAGACCCCTCTATCCAAATGAAAGAAAGAAACATTTGTAGTAGGCAATGTAGCCTCCAATTTCATGAATATCAGTAATGTTTTCCCTAAGTGATGTCACTTAGGATAATGACTTACATGAAGAGCTTCAGATGTAAAGTAACCGAAGAGGCTACGGTAAAAAAAGGTAGTTTCTAATTACCATAGATATTTGGTTGTCCATTTAAACCTTATGGTATGCTAGAACAGCATTCATATGGACAATAAAGAGTAGTTACTCACCTGTAACAGGTGTTCTCCAGGAGCAGCAGGAATCAGTCCTTCCATATGGGTGACACTGACGTCGATGGAGCCCTTGCGGAGCATTTCCCCAGCTTTCCATGAAAGCCTTTGGGAATGCAGGCACGCATGCGCGGTTCCCTTCCCGCCTAAAGGTGCCATTTTGCTCAAACATAGCTTAAAAACAGCACACAAAAATTTAAAATAAACCATGTACAACTGCAACTCCCAGGGGAGGAGGGAGGGTTGTGAGGACTGATTCCTGCTGCTCCTGGAGAACACCTGTTACAGGTGAGTAACTACTCTTTCTCCAGGACCAAGCAGGAAGTCAGTCCTCACATATGGGAGACTCCCTAGCTCTGGGCTACCAAGGAATCCAGGCTGAACAAGAGAACACCCTCTAGTCCCAGCATCAAAGAAAGGCTTTTTCACTGACAGAACCTCCACCAGTAGCCCAACAGAGGGCAGGAGTTGCCTAAACCTCAAAGAGATTCCAGAGTACTGCCTGGCCAAAAGCATTGTCCCTACGGGACTCCCTTTCCAGACAGTAATGGGCCGCAAAAGTCTGGCTTGAAGACCAAGTAGCAGCCCTGCAGATGTCTACCAACGGTACAGAGCGGAGATGAGCCACTGAGGCAGCCATTGCCCTGACACGATGGGCCGTGACCCGACCCTGCAAAGGAAGGTCAGCCGCCCTGTAAGCCCAGGTGATACAGTTAGCCACCCAGATGGACAAGGTACGCTTGGACACAGCTAACCAAGTTATTAGGGTCAAAAGAGATGAAGAGCTGAGTAGCCCATCTTTGCCCCTGCGTACGGTCAAGGTAGAAGGATAAGGCCCTCCTACAGTCCAGGGTATGCAGAACTGCTTCAGCCTGGCTTGCATGAGGCCTAGGGAAGAATGTTGGAAGAACCACCTCCTGGTTGAGGTGGAAAGAGGAGACAACCTTTGGAAGGAACTTTGGATGAGTCCTGAGGACTACCCTGTTCTTATAGAATCTGGTGTAAGGCCTGTCACAGACCAGGGCCTGAAGCTCACTCACTCGCCTGGCCGAGGTTAGGGCTACCAAGAAGAGTGTCTTCCAGGACAGGAAGCGTAGAGGGCAAGTAGCCATCGGCTCAAAAGGTGGGCGAGTCAGTTGCTGCAAGACCACATTCAACTCCCACTCAGGAGCAGGAGGACGGATTGGAGGCTTGAGCAAGAGCAAGCCTCTGAGGAATCGGGACACCAAGGGGTGAACCGACAGAGAATGTCCTTCTACCAGTGAGTGGTGAGCTGCTAGAGCTGAGAGGTGGACCCGAACAGAATTGGACTTAATCCCTGATTTGATAAGTGCAGTAGGTACTGGAGTACCACTGGTACAGTACAGGAGAAAGGATCCTCTGTACGTAGCTGACACCACACAGAAAACCTTTTCCATTTTAGGGCATAGGTTTTCCTAGTGTACTGTTTCCTAGAGGCTAGGAAAAACCTCCTCAGGTAGGTCCCAGGGAGCCAAAACTACCCTTGCAGCCTCCATGCCATCAAATTGAGAGATTTGAGATTGGGGTGCAGAAGGGAACCCTGATCCTGAGAGAGAAGGTCGGGTTGCAATCCCTGAGGCAGTGGGGGATCCACTGCCAGCTGAAGCAGAAGTGGAAACCAAGGCCGTCTCGGCCACCTGGAAGCCACCAGCAGGACCGAGGCCTTGTCCTGAAGAATCTTGAACAGGGTTCGGGCCACCAAGGGCGTGGGAGGAAACGCATACAGGAGGCCCTGAGACCAAGGAATTAGAAAAGCATCTGCTGCTATCCGCAGAGGATGCGGTTGCCTGGAGCAGAACTTTGGCAGCTGTTTGTTCAGTGGACTGGCAAACAGATCTATGGATGGAAGTCCCCATTTCAGGAAAAATTTCTGAACCACCAAGGGATGGAGCTGCCACTCGTGGGGCTGCAGAATCCTGCTCAACCTGTCGGCCAGGTAGTTTTCCTGGCCAGGGAGGTAGACAGCCTTGAGGAGCATGTTGTGCTTGAGGGCAAACAAGCAAAGGTCCTGTGCTTCCTGGCAAAGGAGCCTGGACCCAGTTCCGCCCTGTTTGTTCACATAAAACATGGCTACCTGGTTGTCCATTTGAACTAGGACAGACTGCTGAGCCAGGGCTGGAGAGAAAGTCTTAAGGGCCAACCAAATAGCCCTTAGTTCCAGGAGATTGATTTGCTGTGCGGCTTCCCAGGGAGACCACAGGCCCTAGGTGCACTTGCCTAGACAATGAGCTCCCCCCAGCCCTGCAAGGAGGCATCTGTGGTCAACACCACTGTGAAGCCAGGAATCTGAAAAGGCACCCCTTGCAGCAGATTGGGTGGATGGAGCCACCAGCTGAGGGATGCCAGAAATTGTCTGGACACCCTTATCTTGTCTCTGAGGCTGCCTGTGGCCTGTGACCACTGAGACCGAAGGCACCACTGTGCCGGCCTCATATGGAGTCGGGCATTGGGGGTCACATGAACTGTCAAAGCCATGTGGCCTAGAAGCCTTAGGCAGAGTCTGGCGGAGACCAGTGACCTGCTGAGAAACTGACTCACCAAACTTATCAGCCTTTGGGCTCTGTCTTCGGGCAAGAATGCCTTTGCCAGCAGAGTGTCCAACCTTGCCCCTATGAACTCCAAGTTTTGTGATGGGAGCAAAGTGGACTTTGCGAAGTTTATGACAAACCCCAGGCTTTGAAGAAGAGCAATAGTTCTGAGGGTGGCTTGTCTGGCCTCCTGGCACGTCTGACCCCTGATGAGCCAGTCGTCCAGATAGGGGAAGACAAAGATACCCTGATTTCTCAGGTAGGCCGCCACCACTGCCAGGCATTTGGTAAAGACCCTTGGAGCGGAGGTCAGGCCAAAATGTAGTACTCTGTACTGATAATGGTTTCCTCCCACAATGAACCTGAGGTATTTTCTGTGGTCTGGATGAATGAGGATGTGAGTGTACGCATCCTTTAGATCTAAGGAGCATAGCCAATCTCCCTGCTGGAGGTAGGGCAGAAGGGTTCCAAGAGTAAGCATCTTGAACTTTTCCTTCTCCAAGAACTTGTTGAGGTTGCGGAGATCTAGAATAAGTCGAAGGCCACCGGTTCTTTTGGGTACTAGGAAATACCTGGAGTAGAACCCTCGACCTTGTAAGTGGGGAGGCACAGGCTCCACCGCCCTGTCCACCAACAGACCTTGAAGCTCCTGAAGGAGAAGATCTGTATGCAGGGGAGGTCTTGGAGGCTCCCCTGGAAAGTACAGAGGGGGCAGCTGTGTGTAGTGCATAGCCCTTGTGGACTATTCTTAACACCCAACTGTCTCCCGTGATGAGTGGCCACTGGTGTGCAAACAGAGCGAGGCGACCTCCTGTGCAGGGTTGGGAGAGCAGGGACGGAGAGGCTATGCCTAAGGAGTCAAAAAACCCCACCCTGCTGAGTGGGAGCAGGGGCCGGAGGCTTGGGGGTCCTCTGCCTATGGGGCCCATTACCCTGCCCCTTGGCTTGCTGACCCTGTGGGGCAGCTTGGACAGCCTGATATTGTGGGTACTGTTTGTAGGCAGTGCCCTTCCTTGGGTAAAAGGACTTTTTACCTGAGCCCTTCTTCTTGTGAGAAGGGGCAGAAGTCTTTCTAGACAGCCTTGTCCGTGTGAGGTGTGCGGCCTTCTCGGTCATGGGCTTGCCAAAAAGGTTCTCACCTCGGCAAGGGACATCGACCAACTTGTCCTGAACCCATGGCTCGAGGTCTGATGACTGCAGCCATGCCTGGCATCGAGCCGCGATGCCGGCTGCCGCAACACGGGCCGAAGCCTCGAAGCCATCGTAGGCAGCGCGGGACAAACTTAGAGCATTCCCGGATCCCCGAGGACAAGGACTTGAACCTCTGCAAGGGTTCCCCGGAGAGACCAGCAGAGAACGCGGCCAGCTCCTTGGCCAGGTCTCGCAAGTACATGCCCATGTACAGCTGGTAAGACTGGACACGGCAAGCAAGCATCGAGCCCTGGAAGCACTTTCTACCAAAACCATCCATGTTTCAGGCCTCCCTGCCAGGGGGCACCGCGGAGTGCATCTTCTGACTTTTCAGACGATGCATGGCCGATTCCACCACCATGGAATGGTGTGGTAGCTGTGCCTTCTGAAAGCCAGGACTCTTCCGGAGTCGATAGATCGAATCGACCCGCTTGCTTAAAACCGGCGCCGAGGCCGGTGCCTCCCACATTCGGAAGAGGAGCCGTTCCAGCATCGGAGGAACTGGGACAGTAAAGGCCTCCTTCGGAGGAGAGTCGTACTGCAGGGCCTCGAGCTCCGCGGCTCGAGGCTCCGCCGCGGGGTCTGCAGGGACAGCCAACGCAGTGGCCATATCCCGAACGAACTCCGAGAACCAGGTATCCTCCGGAGGGGATCTACTCCGGGGTTCAGACTGCAGTGAGTCCGATGGGACGCACCGAGTCTTGAAGGTGTCGGGGGACTCCTCGTCCTCCGTCTCCCATGCAGACTCATCCGATGAGGAATCGGGGTCCAACCTCGCGGGGCCTGCGAGCACCCGCCCCGACGCCGAAGGCACCGGCGTCAACGCCCTCGGTCCCGAACGGGAGGTCGAGGGAAACCGCGACCGAGGTCGACCTCGAGCCTTTATGGCCTCGAGTATCGGCTCGGTCTCCGGGGTCAACTTCGACGTCCCGGTGGTCGGGGCAGATGCGCCAGACAGACTGGCCATCAGTGCCCGCTGCTGTTCCATGAAGGCAGACAGTCTGCTCTCCAAGGCTGTCAACCTGAGACCCAGCTCAGGAGACTCAGCAGCTCCCGACTCGGGCCCCGGCGGCGGCTCCCTGGAAGGAGAGTCCACGAGGACTACAGGGCTTACGTGTCCAGCAGACTCCGGCTCCAGTCGAGGAACTTTGGAAGGCTTCTCCTGTTCCACAGGCCCAGGGTGACAGTCAGGGTTCTGAGACCGAGCTCCCGAGGAACCCGGGACCTCTTCCGACGACACCCTCACGAGCCGCTTCTTCCTTTTGCGTTCCCGGTCAGGGGACCCCTGTCCGAGGAGCCACGATGGTGCTCGGGATCCGACTCCCGAGATGTCGAGGCCTCAGACGAGGTCTGGGCCCAGCCAGAGGCCGAGTCAGAAAAAAGCCTTTCCTTTTGGTGCTGACGACTTCGCAGTGCCTTGGAAGACATTTTCCCACATGGTCCAAATGTCTTAGGGTCGTGATCAGGACAGAGGCACTGAAAGCAGCAGTCGTGTGTGTCGGTGAGAGACATCAGTTTCTTGCACCGATCACACTTCTTAAAACCGCAGGAAGTCATCGGGGAAAAAAAAGAGTCCCTGCGAGGTCAAAGGACCGGCCTTCCAGGGAAAATGAAAAAAGGGCGCGAACGCCAGCCACTAAGGGCAAAAACCGAAAAAGAAGATCGGGCTCGATACCGGTGTACCGAACCCGGCGGGAGGGGAACCAGCATCGAACCGGAGAAGAAAAATAGTGAAGAATCGCGAAAAAAAGTCAACATTTTTCCGGGATGACTAGGACTCACGTCCGGTGGGCTTCACGGAAAACAAGAGACTGAGCAAAATGGCACCTTTAGGCGGGAAGGGAACCGCGCATGCGTGCCTGCATTCCAAAAGGCTTTCATGGAAAGCTGGGGAAATGCTCCGCAAGGGCTCCATCAACATTGATGTCACCCATATGTGAGGACTGACTTCCTGCTTGGTCCTGGAGAACAAATCTTTCAGAGTGAGATATGTGTGTGTATATATATATATATATATAGATAGATAGATAGATAGGAGAGACTCACTTAACAAGAAGGGGTAAGACCTGCTTGAGAATATGGATAGAGAACCCCTTACTAGTTACACGTGGGAGAACCATGAAGGTGGTTACATGGAAACCAGTGGAATGTTCCTAGTCAGGAGGATAGGTCTAGATGTCTTTAAATTCTAGACTTTGAATAACCAGATATGGAGATCTACGTGAAGGGGTGCAGAGAAATCTGTAGTCTTAAGACCACAAATCTGGATCCTTCTATAACTTCAGTGTGGAGAAAAAGACGCACTATAAGGGAATACCATATTTTCCCCATCTATGAGGGCAATATGAGTATAATGCGTTCTTTGTTCAGCGTAAGCTCCAATGAAGTATTGGAGATTAGAAGGAATACACTAGACAAGGACCGACTGCAGTGAAAAGAAATGCATCCCTGTTGGAGAGTTCCACTGGAGATGTTGAACAACTCAGGGAATTAAACAATTTTTTATGCTTTCATGTGATCTAAGCCCTGGTATATTTTCCCTAAAATGAAATTTTAAGGAAGATGGCAGAGTAGGAAAAAAATGGTCATGTGGGAGCATGACTGGGGAAAGCCCTTTAACCATCTGGAAGTTACCTACCAGGAATGGCTGTGACGCTCTCTAGCAAAGGCCCATAGTTGCAGAGCTTTTTGTAGAATTGCAGAGAGCATGTTGTAGGTTGCTTAGGTGAGATCTGGCTGTTTAATTGCCAGTATGCAACCTAATCTATTCTGTGGGAGCCAAAGAATTGAAGATGGCTAAGAATAGTAGACAGGCCGGTTGCCTGCAACAATAAATTGTCCAAGTAGGTTTTGGAACCTCTCTTGGAATTATCTGTTATTAAGGCAGCAGAAGGGGTTAGGTCCTATAGAATGGAAAAGGACTGACAGACATAAGTTTAAATTAGACTTACCTGCTAATTGTAGTTCCTGAAGGAACTCCAGTCTAGTCCTGGAAACTCTGGGGTTGTCATCCTCTTCCAGCAGCTTGGAGACTGATACACATCATTCTTTGATGACACTGGTATAAGGATACAGGCACCGCCTCCTTCCACTCCAGTAATCTATTGACAAAGCAGACTCACCGGAGCAAGAATTAAGTTAGCACACATACACCTAAAACTATTATCCTATAACTGTAATACTAGAACAAATATAACTGCCCCCACTACATTGGCATATTTAACCCGCCAAGGATCTCACTTCCCTTCCCGGAAGCGAACAACTGCCCGACATGACCTTACACCCCCAATAGAAAACTCGCCCCCTGAGCCGTAAGTTGCACAGTTCCCTTGTTCTCTTACCTGAGAAGTGCTGTGCTTCAGGCTCGACAACTCTTAACGGGTCGGGATCCGGGACTAGACTGGAGTTCCTTCAGGCACTACAATTAGCAGGTAAGTCTAATTTAAACTTCCTTATCATCCCTCCAGTCTAGTCCCGGAAACTCTGGGGATGTAACAGAGCAGTAAAAGTATTCAACGGGCGGGACCTGCTACACCAGCCTGAAGCACCGCTGATCCAAAACAGGTATCCTTATTCGCCTGAACATCCAGACGATAATGCTTGACAAAGGAATTTAAAGATGACCACGTTGCCGCCTTACAAATCTCTATTGCCGGGACAAAACTGTACTCTGCCCACGAAGTCGCCTGCGCCCTAGTGGAATGTGCTCTTAAACCTTCCGGGACCAGTTTCCTTTGCTTCAGCGTATCTTTTGAAATCGCCTCCTTTATCCATCTAGCAATCAACGTTTTGGACGCAGCCTCACCTTTGCGAGGACCGCCGAACACCACAAACAACCTATCCGAACGTCGGAACTCCGCTGTCCGACCGAGATACCTCTTCAAGGCCCTCCGGATATCTAATCGACGCAACTGCGTGCTAGAAGAAGCTCCCGACGCCACATGGAACACCGGCAGAGATACGACCTGATTTAGGTGAAAAGGGGACACGACCTTCGGCAAAAAGGATGGCACCGGCCTTAGAACTACCTTTGACTCGTGAAAGGACAAGAACGGTTCCCTACAAGATAACGCCTGCAATTCCGAAATCCTCCTTGCCGAAGCTATGGCCACCAAAAACACTACTTTTAGCGTAAGATCCTTCAAGGTCGCTTTAGCCAAAGGCTCAAATGGTTGAGCACTCAAAGCCGCCAATACCAATTGCAGATCCCAAGAAGGAACAAGCTGTCTGCATGCCGGTCTCAGACTCACCGCTCTCAAAAATCTTTTTACATCCGGATGAGTGCAGAGCGCCTGACCCTTGATCTTCCCTCTATAACAGGAAAGCGCTGCCAAATGCACTCTCAAGGAAGCGGCCGCCAATCCCTTCTGAAAACCATCCTGCAAGAACGCTAGTACCTCCGGCACAGACGCTCGTAGAGCCTCACATTTCCTGTCCACACACCAAGCCTCAAAAACACACCACACGCGAACATAAGCCAAGGTAGTAGAACGCTTGCGAGCTCTCAACAAAGTGGAGACCACGGCCTCCGAGTAGCCTCTAGCTCTTAACCTCGCCCTTTCAAGAGCCATACCGTAAGCGAGAACCGAGCTACTTGGGGCATAAACAACGGCCCCTGTTGCAACAGATCCCTTCTGACTGGTAGCCTCCACGGCTTCCCCAGCACCAGCCTCCTGAGATCCGCGTACCAAGGCCTCCTCGGCCAATCTGGCGCTATCAGAATTACCAGCCCTCTGTGGCGTTCGACGCACCGCACCACCCGGCCTATTAACACCCAGGGCGGAAACACATACAGAAGCTAATCTACGGGCCACGCCTGGGTAAACGCATCCAGCCCTTCCGACATCCGTTCTCTGCGTCTGCTGAAAAACCAATCCACCTTCGCTGAATTGAATGTCGCCATGAGATCCATGATCGGCGGTCCCCAACGACGAACGACCTTGTCGTAAACGTCCGGATGAAGTGCCCACTCCCCAGGATCCACCTTTACCTGGCTCAAGAAGTCGGCCGCTACATTGTCTACCCCTGCGACATGCGCTGCCGAAAGCACCTGAAGGTTCTGTTCGACCCAGTGAAACAACTGCTCGGCCTCTAAGGGAGCACTGCTGGTGCTCCCTTGCCTGTTGATGTAGGCCACCGCGGTCGCGTTGTCCGAAAATACTCTGATCGCCGCTCCTGCAAGGAACCGTTGAAACTCCAGAAGAGCTAACCGCACTGCTTGAAGCTCCAACCTGTTGATAGACCAAGTCCGCTCCTGAAGCGACCATTGTCCTTGCGTGACTCTCCCCTGAAAATGCGCTCCCCAACCTGGTAGACTTGCATCCGTCGTCAGCGTAATCCAGAGTGGCATGTCCAAGGGCATACCCTTTGCCAAGGACGCGGGGAGCAACCACCACTGCAAGGCTTCCCGCGTCTCTTCCGGACAGAGAAGCCTCCGGGATAGCGAATCGCTTTGATGAGACCCATCTCCTGAGTAGCGCTCTCTGCAAGGGCCTCATATGGGCCCTCGCCCAGGGTACCAAATCGATCGTCGCCGCCATCGTTCCCAGGACTTGCAAGTAATGCCACGCTGTTGGTCGAGCTCTGCCCAGGAACCGCCAAATCAATATCTGAAGGGCCTCCGCACGATGCGGAGGCAGAAAAACCTTTCCGGCCCCGGTATCGAAACGCGCCCCGAGGTACTCGAGGTTCTGAGAAGGCACCAGACTGCTCTTGGTCACATTGACTACCCAATCTAACCTCTGGAGGCAGCTGACCACCTTTGCTGTAGCCTCCTCGCTTTCTATCTTTGACTTTGCTCGAATCAACCAGTCGTCCAGATATGGATGAACCAGAACACCGTTCTCTCTCAGTTCCGCTGCTACGACGACCATAATCTTGGTAAAGATTGTCGGCAGCCCAAATGGCAGCGCTCAAAATTGAAAATGCCCCATCGGAACCGCAAACCTGAGAAACTTCTGATGCTCCTGCCGAATCGGAATGTGCAAGTATGCCTCGGACAAATCGAGGGAAGTCAGAAACTCCCCAGTTTTGACTGCCAAGATGATCGATCTCAGCATCTCCATATGAAAATGTGAAATCCTGAGACACTTGTTTACTCTCTTTAGGTCCAAAATTGGCCGATAAGTTCCTTCTTTTTTCGGAACCACAAAATAAATGGAGCACCGACCTAAACCGCATTGGTCTCGAGGCACCGGTACTACCGCCTTGAGATCTAGAAGCCTCTTTAAAGTCTGTTGGACGGCCTCGCACTTGCGATGTGCCTTGCAAGGAGACTGTACGAAAGCGTCGGTCACTGGCTTCTGAAACTCCAATGCGTAACCTTCTCGAATCACCTCTAACACCCACCGATCTGACGTGATGTTGACCCAGGCAGCGTAAAACTCCTGCAGACGGCTGCCTACCGCTACGTCCACCTGGGCCTTCCTGACTTCATTGCGGCTTTTTGACACCTGAAGAGCCGGCAGCAAACCCCCTGCTAGCCCCTCGGAATCCGCGAAACCCTTGGCTTCTATAGGGAAAACGCCCTCTCTGACTCTGCGTAACCCTGGAGGTGCGAAAGCGACGAAAATCCCGCTGCGGCATCCTTGCGAATGGCGGAAACTTTCCTTGCTTCTGCTTATCCTCCGGAAGCCGGCCGCCCTTGGACTCTCCTAGATCCTTAACTATCTTCTCCAAATCCACACCAAACACCAGCCGACCCTTAAAAGGAAGCTTACTTAACCTCGCCTTTGAGGAACCATCCGCTGCCCAATTTCGCAGCCAGAGATACCTCCTAGCTGCCACTGCTGAAGCCATACTGTTCGATAGTCCCCTAATGAGATCATACTGAATATCTGCTAGATATGCCGTACCGGACTCCAAACGAGCGGCCTCACCAACGACCTCATCAGTCCGTTCTCCCTGGACCCTCTGCGCCCATCCGGAGACAAGCTCTCGCTACCCAAGCCCCACAAATCAAAGCTTGAATGGACAGAGCTTTTTGTCTTGAGCATCCTTAAGGGCTGCACTTCCTTCCACCGGAATGGTGGTCTTCCTGGTCACGGCCGACACCGCCGCATCCACCTTCAGGGACTTAAACTCCTTATCCTGGTCCACTAACGGATACAACCGAGACATTACTCGAGAACCTTTGAGCGTCGCCTCGGGTATATCCCACTCCTCCTGGATCATCTCCTTAATAACTCTATGCATCGGAAAAGCTTTTTGAGTCTTTCTAAAAGCTTGCAAGAGCGGATCCTCCAATGCCGCTTCCTCTGTCGGCGCGGACTGGGGCATATTAAGTGTCTTCAAGGTCTCCGCAATCAGAGCCGGCAATTCCTCTCTCCGGAAGATGCGCACTACCCTAGCCTGGTCTTCCTATTCCGTAATCTCTCCTTCTTCCACCTCCTCGTCCATCTCTGGATCGTCATCCGTGCGCAAATCTACTGAAAACTCTGAGAGATCTTGTTTATCTCCGTCCAGCCGAGCCCTTTTTATACCTAAGGCCGAAGGTGCCACTGACATAAGAGTCCCCGGCCTTTTGAGTCCTATATCACTCCCTACGGGACCCAAAGCCAAGGAAGAAGCTTCTTTAGGCACACCGCCAAAAGCCCTTTGAATAAGAGCCACAAAGTCCGGCGAAAAAATGGACGCCAAGTCCCCTGTCAAGGGAGCCCGGACTCTGGTAACTTCAGAAGCCAAGGAAGGACCCGGCAGGGGTTCCGCCTGATCCAACAGAGGCGACCGAGGCCCCTGAGCCGCTACCTCGCGGTCCTCCTCCAAATCTAATCGCTGCTGTTCCATTGCTGACGCCTGGTTACAGCTCTTACAAATGCCTGCCTCTGACACCACAGACCTTTTTACTCCGCAGAGCAAACACAAGGTCTTAGCAGGCATATTAAGTCTGACACCTAGTGCACCCCTAAGCAAATGAATGTACCACTGAAACCCAAATATGCAGTAGTAACTTTAAAGACCAATATCCTTTAAACTTAACACTTTTTTTATTTTTATTTTAAACAACCTACAAGCAAGCAGGAACTCCCCCGAGCAGAATCGCCCTGCTCCTATTCAAAAACGAAGCCCAGTCTCCTCACCCTGCGGGCTTGTTTCCCCAGACTTAATGGCGGCGTTTCCTGCTCAAAACGAGAACGCGCCACGAGGCTGCTGCTCCCCTGGGGCTTAATGTCAAGTAATTAACCACGAACCTCAGGCCACTGACCTCAGGTGTCCCGAAGAGCTCCTCTTACCTCCGTGCACCGCTAACACGGAAAACTGCCTGGAAACATCGCGGTAAGCCTTTGTGTGTTCAGCACCGCTGCCGCCTCAAGAAACAGAAGCAAAAGGGAACTGTGCTTCACGGTTCCTGTTCGCCTTTCCCCACAAGTGCATACAGGCAAGCTTCTGTCTAGCGCTGGGGAAGGGAATCTACCAGGCAGACAAAATTGCTTTTAGACTCCCCCCGGGCCCCGGATCATCCTGCTCCGTTCTGCCCCGGTAAGCAGGGAAGTGAGGCCCCGCAGCAGCCCCCAATTTAAAGTGATATGCCCCTGACTGTAGAAGCTTTAGCAGGCATCCCAATCTAAGGCAAATAAAATCAAATAAACTCAATTTGTAAGTTAAGCTAACCCTCAAAATAAAAGTAACTAAACTCAAAGTCCTTAATTATTACTCCAGCGAGCCAGAAACTCTGGCTCATATCCTCCAGCTGCTTGGAGACTGATATAACTGGAGTGGAAGGAGGCGGTGCCTGTATCCTTACACGTCATTCTTTGATGACACTGGTATATCAGTCTCCAAGCCGCTGGAAGAGGATGACAACCCCAGAGTTTCCGGGACTAGACTGGAGGGATGATAAGGAATTAGAAGTGATAAAACTCAATTATGGTCTGATAAGCTGTCTTAAAAGAAATATTTGAAAAGATTGCAGAGGGAGGAAACTCTGTATGGAAATCACTTACTGGAGTAGGTATTGAAGACAATCCTATGGCTTAAAGGGTAAGTCCTCCAGTCAAATAGTATCACTCTTGGAGTGAGGTCTCGAATAAGAGGGATAGAAAGTAATACAGAGCTGTGAAGACTTACAATTTGGTAAGTCTGTGAAAAAGGTAAAGCTCCCCTGCAGTCAAAAATATGAGATATCCTCGTACAGGACAACTGTCAAGGTAAAGGGCATAGCCATACCTTGGAATTAGTTGTTACTCCTCTATTTGGTTTAAAAGGAGAGGAGAAACTTGTTACCTGTAGGGCATGACTATCTTTAATAGCTCTAAGAGCTAAAAGAATGGATTCCTTTTGGCAAAGGATTCATGCCTAAAGTGGAATATTGAGACAGTGTATCACTGACCTCTCAGTAAGGATGAAAAGAACTGTAAAAGCTTCTGTTGTTAAGAAGTAGCGGTTCTGAAACTCAACAGGAAAAAGAGATTTAATGAATAAAAGATCAGAAACCCTGCGACCACTGTTCCCTCTAAGCTGTGCGCGTGTGCGCGCACACACACCTCGCCGAGCGAGCACACATACTTTACAACAGAGCGCACAAAAATTACGGTTCTGATTCTGATAGAAAACACAGACGTCTTAAAATTTAAAATTTGTGATTGTAATTACTAGAAATTTTCTGCTTCATTTAGTACTCGTCTATTTTCATTTAATTTCATTAAAATCAATGTGGTGTACATACTGTATTCTGACGTGTAGTCAAATTTTAAAGTATACAACTCCGAGTGTCGTTATGTGGCACACAAAAATGTAACCTTCCTTCAAAAGCTGCACACAGCTGATATTTTATGCGCACACAGCCTACAGAAAATTAGAGGGAACATTGCCTGCGACTGTTGGGTTTGCTGAGCCTGTCGAGGCTTTGGTTTTCTTATGATGTTGCCCTTCTTTGGAAACATCTGCATGATGGGTAGAAGATAAATAAAACTTTTTCCCCTTAGGGGGACAAAGTTTGTTAGGAGATTTTTTATTAGCTGGGATAGAGGAAAGTTTTGACAATCCTCTGCAAGCAATATCATCAGTGTTTAACTGATTAGCTTGGAATAAAGCATCCTTGTTAAAGAGATTTTCACCAGTACAAGGAGTATTTCCCAGCCTTTCAGGTAGGGAGAGTAAAGAGCACAGCAGGAGGAGGAGAAAGGAGAGCGAGGTGGGACTGGAAAGAAAATAATTTTATTTATATGTATTTAGCTCACACTTTTACAGTAGTTACAGTAGTTCAAGCCAAGTTGCACTGACTGGAATGGAAGGAGTGGAGAAAATGGGAAGGGGAATGGTGACAATACATTTGAGTATTTCTTCCATGGAGATGGCACACACACTACCCCACCCTCATTCAATGCAACATGCACCCCTTTTGTCCACTCTGCATCCCATTCCAGTCAACGTAACTGGTCTTGAACTACAGAAATATTGTGAGTTAAATATATATAAAATTCTCTTGCTCCAGTTCTCCCTCATTCCTTCTCCTCCTACTACAGCCCTATTTGCCCTGCCCACTGAGGCAGAGTTCGTTCTCTCTCTCCCTCCGCCCTCAGCACCACACAGGTCATGGAGAATCTCTCTCATTTTGACATGGTGCTGATGCTCTTGAGATACTTATCCTGACTCCATGTAGCACAGAACAAATCTGAAGAGGAAGTTAAATGTTTGTAAATATACAGTACATAATGACTGTATAGCATTATCTCACTGCTTGTGTGTCATTTCTGCAAAAATCCCACATACAAAATAAACCTTAACATTTCAAAAAGTCAAATAAAAATAAGACAATGTTTACAAGTAAACACAGGAGTGCCTTGTTGTTAGAGGGATTCGCCTATGCAGATCATTTTAGTGTATTTGTTTCATGCAACACACTATGCTACACATCCTCAGATTATTGATAACCACTTCAACACTAGGTAAAGCTACCTGCATCCAAGAGACCACCACATTAAAAAAACAAAAACAGCATTTTTCATACACTAGCAAAATACTTGTATTTATTTTTTTAATAATGGTAGAACAGAGGTGAATGATCTCATTTTTGGCGTGAAACAGGGTAAGTAGAAGAATAAGGTATTACTGGGGCCCTTTATACATTAAAAAAGTCTTCAGGTTAGCATCAATTTGAATTACTCTTCATTTACAAGCATACAACTTATGATACCCCCCAACTCCAAAACAAATATAGAATATACAGGTTTTTAAAATCTATAAAAAGTAAAAAATATACAGTCAGAAGATCTAGCTCTTATTCCATCTTTTATATAAAACTGTAAACATTTATTTACACAAAGGAAATGTGTATTACAAAAACGTGAGCACCCTTTTTCTGGATTCAGGTTTTGGAAGGCAGCGGATGTTCCACAGTGACAGTGTCGGCCAAACCCCTACCCTACCCCACCACCCCACAATAATTTAAAAAAAGCCAGAAATGGCTGAAAATGCCCAGGGTACATTTCATACATGTTATTGCTTGGAAACTCCAGCTATCTGTATAGAAACAGATGTGAGCCTAAAGCTAGAAGACTCCACCTCTCTTCAAATCCCAATCCACTCCTAATCTATGCAAGACACTGATCCAGACATCTGCGAGACATGAGCAGTGCGATACAGTACATATGGCTGAAAGGATTCAGATTTTCTGTGGGATGTGTAAGTTAGTTGCTGCTCACTCCTATATAAAGAAATGGAATTGCTCAGAGATTGTGCCCTTTTTCTTTTTTTAAACAGAAGGTGTGACAAAGGGCTCTTCCGAGATAATGAAGATGGAATGGAACGAGCAGTAGTGGTGGAAATAAAGGCGATATACTCTACATTGTTAAACAATATATGGAGAGTGTGAACAAGGGTGAGGGGAAGGTTAGGATAATGCATCATTTCTTTTGTAACAAAAGTGGGATATTTTCTTTCATAGTAAGGCTCTTTAAAGAACTATGTTCCAAGAAAACTATAATCCAATCTTGTTTAATATTATTTTGATTCTATTCTATCCCCTCCTCTTTTTGTGACTTTTCTTTTCTGTGAGAAGATGAAGTATAGTCTCCCCACAAACCTTGCAATGGCATCCTAGTATTATCAATTAAAAGCAGGAGATAAAGCAAACCCCCACTCCTCCAGAGAGGCAAGGCACACTGGTGCAGAATGACTAGCAGCATGTTAAAGAAACACTGATCGAACCATGAGATGGATAAGAACTTTTCCCAGTTACCAGCACATGAAAAATGTTTAGACAACACTTCCTCCTAGCAACATTTGAGTGCAACAGCAAAACTTAAGTTGAAAGTATGCTCAGGCAGATTAGCTCTTGCTGACGGATCTGCCTCTGTCTCCAAGGGCTGCTTCTTTCTCAGATACACGCAATCTTTTTGCAGTTGTTCCAAAACTGATACCTCCTCTCCCTCCTCCTAGCCTAGCTTTGATTTCTTTTTCTCCTAAAGCGTGAAGGCCCCTCATTGTATTAAGCAGTATGATCCAGTCAACTAAATGTCCGAGTCAACATTCTCCTGCAGTGATGAACCAGTGAGAGAACAATTTCAATAACCTAGTAACACTGGATAAAAGTGGATTTTTCCAAGACTACAGTGTGTATTTCCACACATTCTAACAAGAATATTAAAACCAAAAAGGTACTGTTAGTGTTAAAATGCAATTTGAAAGAAAGTGCAAACCATGAGAGGAGAGAGTAATACAGTGTAAGGATATGAGAAGAGCTCAGTTAAGTTCCTCCTGTACTTTACAAAGCTGAATCTTCCATCTATTCAAGCTTTTGTGTGTCCACCGTAGGAAACCCTTAAGTTATTCATGCAAAATTTTAGCAAGTTTCCAGATGGAAAGACTCAGTAAGTCTTTCTACTGTGCCACTTCAGCTCAAAACCTGTCCAGTCATACACCTGAATCATTCATCATATCATTAAAAAAAAAAAACGCCATGAAGATAGTGCCACACAATTCAGCAAGCAAGCGAGTCAACGCCATTTTTCTGGTTTTGGCAATGAAACAATAGATTTTGTTGCTTTGGGGATTTTAAAATATGATAAAATATACATCATGAAATTCAGAGCTGGGCCAGCCAGTGTTTGAAATATTTCTTTTCTGAGGCTTGTGAATTGATTATGAAGTTACTATTCCCTCCTCACTACCTTGTATGATAGGATATGCATGGTCACCATGACACTTGCCCTCAAATGTTCTGTCACTTTGCATTGAAATAAAAGGGAATTTTATTAGCTGATGAGGGCTTTGGATCAAAACAATTCAAGTCACCTATTATTGCTTCTCTTTCACTTGGAGCTATGGCTGTGACTGTGCAAAGACAGTGTTAGGTGTGCCCAACAAGCACTGTGCTCCCAGAGAACCTGAGTCTGAGTAAAAGGCAGACTCCTGAGATTTACCAGTCTGGCTGGGAAAGGCAATGCAGGCCCTTGCAAAACAACTTCCACAATGGGTGAAACTGTAAAGGATTTCATATTTAAATTAATTTCATTTAGCTGGGCTAACAATTTTCAAGTAAGTTCTTCATATCTTTGAGGGTTTGTGTATGTGTGTTCTCAGTTTATGCTCCATTAAATCCTGCACTGAATTCAGTTTCTGACCTCACAATTATATCCCAGGCCATATACGATGTCATCTAGAGATTTAAGATATAATAGCAGATGAATGCATCAGAAGCAGCTACAGGCTGGGGAAAAAAACCTCCCACTCATATTTTGAAGTATAAAATGGAGACAAGAGGGAAAAACATTACATATAAAGGATATTGCTTCTTTGTTCAAGTTCAGCCCAGTGCAAAACTCATTCATTAAGGGGCTTGCATGGAGACAGCCAGAAGTACTATAGGGCACAAAGTGAAACCAGCTCACCATTAAGCCCAGGAAATCCACAATGTCAAGACGTTCACTAGCAATAAAGCCTTCAACCCTACCTCTTTCATGGACAATAAACCTCTGCATATCACCAGGCAAAAATATTGCTTCTGGAGTGCTGGACAAGAAATTGGCTTTCCCATTCAGTGATCCACTCTTTCCTCTTACAGCAAGAATATACAAATGTTAATGCTTTCTTGGGATGTTTCTTCCCAAACCTATCACCCAAGTCAGTGAAACATTCTGACAAAGCACAATCAAATACTTTTAGTACCCTCTATGTGCAATGAGAACTTTTCAAGATGGCAGCAGATGCAGAGGTCATCTTACTATAATGCCACAACTCATGAGACCCACTCATGTATATTACTAAAACAGAGTTTCTTTAACTTATTGCCATATCAGAGTTATTAAACTCTTGGCTGGGGTACACTGACATTTCTGACTGGCTAGCAGACATTTTGGAAATAATGTTGGAATCTACAAACTGTTGGTATCTGACTTGGGCTCTCTCTGCTTCCCTAAACTTGTTTGGGTCTGCATCGCTGTCAATTAAGTGGGTAATTGTCAGTGTGAATCCTTGATTTGTGTAAGCTTGTCATGTGACATCAAGGCTGTGTAGAAGGAAGCAACAGTTTCCAGTCTGTTTTTCCAACCATTTTCCCTAATGTATGCACATTTCTTTAATGTCATAAGCTTTTGGTCCAAATGGAGCTTATCTCTTGAAAACCTTTGAAGGAAAAAATGCCTACACACAAAAAATAAGTCCAGCTTTCAATGACTCCCCAACAATTCATCCAAATCATTCATCCATTCCTCAGAAGTCCTGTTTTTCAGTAAAGAGTCGATCAGGTCCGCATCCCCTGACAAATTTTGCAATCCACTATTACCTGATTGGCTACCGTAGGCAAAAGATATCTCCTGACTGGGTGCCCTCACTTGGTAGCTTTGACTACAGTGCAGATTTGTTCTATTAGACATTTGCTGATTGGGGGTCTGACTGAAATTAGTCATATCGGGAACAGGCTGGGTCAGGCCAGGTATGACTTGCTGGGGTGGTGCTGGTTGTTGGCTAGGTGGGTTTGTCCTTTGTTGTGCACCTAGTGATGATATTATCTGTCCAGAAACGGCAGAGTTCATTGATGCTATGGATCTGTTTGTGCCAAGACCTACTTGAGGTATTCCTTGGCCAAATTGTTGATTGGCCATCTTGAGATGGTTCTGCTGAATATGGAAACCAGTGGTAGCATTAAATGGTCCTAAACTGTTATTGCCTTGGGCCTGGTTGTTGATAGTCTGCATACCTTGATGCTGCCAAGATGGGTTTGGGGCTGACATGGCTGCCGGTACTCGTGCCATCTGGGGTTTTGATAAGGCCGCATTCAATGTTCCTTTACTGTGCTGCTGTGCTAAGTTGGAGTTTGCTAGTGAGTTTTGACCATAACCACTAGAAACAGCATTACCCTGACTCAGATTTGGTTGCCTCTGCATCTGTGGTTGTCCATTGTTGATGGTGCCCTGGGTTGCATGTGTTGGAATCATTTGGTTTATGCCAGGTGCCATGTTGTACACTGCACCTCGCTGAACACTTTGCATATTAGAATTATACTGAGCAACGCCTCGATCCTGCTGGCTGGAGGCAGGCACAGAAGATACAGCATTGTGGCTAGGTCCTATCTGAATCAGTGATGGAGTCTGAGAAAATATCCGCGGACTACTGGAGTTGGACTGTCCCAAATTATTAACTCCGGGAATTGCTGGAGATGACCCTGAAACAAAATGAATACAAGTGTTTAATTACATATGAAACGCACAAAACATCTGGGATCATATTTGAGCAAAACAAAGATTTAAAATTCAGCATTAAATATAAATATTAAAGCATTCTTTGGTTCCTCTGTTTCCTCCTTTAGGCTTCTAGCTGATTAAAACCAAGACCCTTCAAGTGCAACTAACCAGCATTTTCCAACCCCTCCCAAACTTAGCCCAGTGCAATGATGATCCTCAGCCAAAACATACAAAGCATGGTTCCTTCCAGAGTCCAGTTAACATGGGCCCTAAAGTTAGGCCATTAAATGTTGCTGTTGAGCAATGGCTGAGACTTCTCCCCCCCCCCACCAGGGACTGTGAATGCTGCCTCTACAGCATTCCCAGATTCTTGTTAAGCAAGAGAGTGAAAGACCTGATGCAAGGACTGAGCCCAGTCCTCTGCATAGTAGTTTGCAGTACTTGTCCTTAAGCTACTGAGGTGACCCAAAGATTACATCCTGAACAGCTCCACCATTTTATTCTCTTGGTACACCTGTATGCGGATTAAATGCCTGGATGACATACATGCCTTCAAAGAGGGATCACACCATAATAGATGAGAGCAGAATACAAGATGGTCAATCCAGCATGCCAAACTACTGCTTTCCATACTACAATATAGCCTAGTTGCGGAATGCAGCACTTATACAATTTATTCTTATCTGTTAGCCTGTCTTCCTCGTTTGTACTCCATCATTGCAGGCAGATAAACATACAGGAGTTTGCCACTTTGTTCAGACAGTATCCCACTCCTCCATTATCCACACTTTGTGGTGCTGCCTGAGCATATGGACTCCTGGGTCCCTCTATATAACCTGCCCAGGACCTAAAGTTATTGCTATACTTTGAGTCTGCCAAACAAATTCAGGTGCTATTTAATTTTATGCAGTCCCCCAAACACTTGGCTGCATGACTGCCCACCTTTCCACCAGGACCTTCTTGGGTATCATTTTCTAAAAAGCTGCCTAGATCTTACCCCTGAACAATGTGCATAAATCTACATATTTTAGTCATATACATGTATAAGTGGTCACGATACTGTGTCAGGACTTGACAAATCTCAGGCACCAGGACACCATGGTGATTAGAAATTTTCTTCTGGTGCTTGGGATTTTCATGGCCTTTTAAACAAAAAAGGTTGTCTCTTGCAAATGTTGCTGGAGCTTCTTTCCTGCACCACGTGACAAACTCACACAGAGCTGTGTGGTTTGGAAGAAAGCAGCTCCTGCTCCAGCAGCAACGTCTACAGACAGACTTTTTTTTTAATGGAAGAGTAGGAAGACATCCAGCAAGGGTCAGGATCTGTGGTGCTATGGAAAGCAGGGAAGCTGACTGGCTTGCAGGAGCAGGAGAGGAGGTTGGGGGGAGGGGGGAGACTGACTGGCTGGCTAGTAGGGTTAGGGGAGGCTGACTGGTTTTCAGTGGGCAGCGGTAGGAGCTGGGGGAGCTGGCTGGTGCCCTGACTGGTTAGTGGGAGGGGTTGCTAACTGGTTTGCAGAAATAGGAGGAGAGGCTGAGGGACTGACTGGCTTGCAGGAGGTGAGGAGGGAGGTGCTGGTGGGTGAGGATTTGTTTGGAAGTTGCTGACTGGTTTTCTTGGGTGATGAAAGCTGGCTGAGTGGTAATTGCTAGCTAGGGTAGGGACTGGGGGATGGGACAATTTTAAAGGAGGGAGTCTGGGTGATGACAGTGTGATGGGGAGACAGCAAGCATGAGACCAAGTGAGACAGTGTGTGTGGGGGGGGGGGTCGGGGAGGAGAGGAAACAGCAAGAGTGAGTGATGATAGGTTGGGGATGGGGGTGACTAGTGGCCTGCAGACGTGCATTAGGGCCCTGATGTGCCAATATATTTCCCTTGGTCATGGAATGGGGAAACAGCCTTAGTAAATACTCAAGACCCAAAGGAACTGCAGTACACCTCTGAAGAAAATCATCCCCCACTCCATTGTTGAACTTCAGAGAGGTGGGGGAGTAGGGCTCAGCTGCTGTCTCCTAAATCTAAAAAAGAATTGAGACCCTGCTATGAGTGTGCACAGGGGCAGAGTGTGGGTGGAGTGTGGACAGAATGCAAGATTATGTGTATAAATCACAATACACTATTATTTATGCATGTTCCTAACAAATTTAAGTGTGGGCTTTTATACCAGCCCTAGGGCTCTTGCAAGTAATATCTTAAATGAACATGTTTGCGATCATTTACGCTATATTTTATAAAATACGCATATACCTGATATTCAAAAACAAATGTGAAATACTGCATAAAAACATGCACTAAGGGGCCAATGCAGAAAGCTGCTCTGAAGTCATGCGCTTTCAACTCTTGTCTGCCTGCCTCTATGCAGCACACCAACAGAGCACAACTTCAGTGCCGGCATGCAGAAAGGGGAACATATACAAATTAACCATGCATTAAACTGGGGCATAATGGCAGCGTTAAACTGGGACAGCAAGCCCAACACATGCGGACAGAAGTTGACGCACATTTGGCATGGCTTTCTCAGAGAAACAGGGGCACTATGTGGCTAGCTTTCATATGCACCCTGACAGTATTTTGATGCCTGGATCATCTGAGGTGAAGTGTCATAGAAACATAGAAACATGATGACAGAAAAAGACCACAAGGCCCATCTAGTCTGTCCTTCCATAACAACAACTACAACAGTCCACTTTTTACCTTTAGAGATCCTCTGTGTTGGTCCCATGCTTTTTTGAATTCAGTTACTGTCCTCATCTCTACCACCTCCAATGGGAAACTATTCCACGGATCCACTACTCTTTCCGTAAAGAAATATTTCCGCATATCACTCCTGAATCTATCTCCCTTCACCCTCATCCCATGTCCCCTCGTCGCAGAACTTGCTTTCAATTGAAAGAGGCTCTCTCCCTGAACATTTATGCCACGGAGGTATTTAAACATCTCAATCATATCACCTCTATCCCGCCTTTCCTCTAAGGTGTACATATTAAGATCCTTAAGTCTGTCCTCATATGCTTTATAATGAAGACCACTAATCATCTTAGTAGCAACCCTCTGCACCGACTCCATCCTGTTCACATCCTTTTGAAGGTGCGGTCTCCAGAATTGCACACCATACTCCAAATGAGGTCGCACCAAAGACTTATACAGAGGCATTATCACCTCCTTTTTTCTGCTAGCCATTCCTCTCCGTATGCACCCAAGCATCCTTCTAGCTTTTGCCGTCGCCTTTTCTACCTGTTTAGCTACTTTAAGATCATCGGACACAACTACGCCTAGGTCCCGCTCTTCTTTAGTGGACAAAAGTACTTCACCTCCTATGCTGTATTGCTCCCTTGGATTGCTGCAGCCCAAATGCATGACCTCTCCTCAGATGATCCAGGCATTGGAGAAAGCCCCCGACAAAGTGTAGTTACTCACCTGTAGCAGGTGTTCTCCGAAAACAGCAGGAATAAGTCCTCACATATTGTGATGTCACTGACTAAGCCCACATAGGAACACTCCCCAGCTTCCATAGGAAGCTTTTGGGAGGACCATCACACAGGCATGCTCATCTTTCCGCCCAAAAGGAGCCATCTTATTTCAGTATGACATAACTTAAGCAAAAAAGAATCAACTTCACTGGAAGGGAGGGTAGCGAGGACTTATTCCTGCTGTCCCGGAGTACAACTGCTACAGATGAGTAACTACGCTTTTTCTAGGACCAAGCAGGAAGTCAGTCCTCACATATGGGACTCCCAAGCTACAGGCTACTGAAAAAATTATACAGTAAAAAGCCCAATGGGGCAACCAGAAAAATGAGATGAGATGGGCAACCTGTTTGTTGAGGGTTCACTTATGTGGTTGAAGAACTCTGCTGAGGCGATCCGCCAGGACATCGAGCTCCTCCGGCAGGTATAATGCTCAGAGAAGCATGCCATGTGAAATTGCGAATCTCCCAAGAGCACAGTTTCCCAGCAGAGGAGTTATGAGCCTGTGCCCCCGTTTGTTGATGTAGGACATCATTACCTGGGTGTCAGTCTGGATGAGGACAACATGGTTGACCAGCTGCTCCCAAAAAGCCCTGAGCGCATTGGAAATGGCACAGAGTTCCGGAAAGTAGATCTGGTGATGACCTGCTTCTACCATTAAGAGGCCCTGAGTGTGGAGGCCATCGAGATGGGCTCCCCAGCTTGTCTTGAAGACATCTGAAGTCAGAAGCCACTGATGAGGAACGGCTTAGAAAGGAAGCCCATTGAGTAGGTTCTGTGGCTGTAGCCACTAAGACAGGGACTGCTTGAGTGGCTGCGTGACTACCACTTTGTCCTTGAAACAACTTGTAACCTGGCGCCACTGCATGCAGAGAATCAATTGCGCTTGGCTTATACGTAGGTGCGCTAGGGAATGACGTGAACTGTAGAGGCCATGTGGCTAAGAACATGCAGCATCCCCCCTGGCTGTGGTGAACAGACTGCTCTACAATTCCCTGGCTAAACCAATGAGCCATTGGGCTCGATCTTCGGGTAGGTAAGCCCGAGTCCAGGTGGTATCTAGGAGGGCCCCAATGAACTCTAGGTGCTGAGCGGGCTGCGGTGAGATTTGGAATAGTTGATGACTAAGCCTAGATGCTCCAGCAGCTGAATGGCAATCCTTGCGGACTGCCCAATCTCGTCCGGCATCCAACCTTTGATTAATCAGTCATCCAGGAAGGGGAAGACAAAAACCCCCAGCATCCAGAGAAAAGCGGCAACCACTGCTAAACACTTTAAAAAGACCCTCAGGGCAGGGGCAGAGGTGAGGCCAAAGGATAGCTCTCGGTACTGATAGTGCAGTCTGCCGAGTATGATGCTGAGATATTACTGAGAAGGGGGGGGGGGGGGGTGAAGGGGGATGTGAGTATAAGCAGATCCAAGGCGTGCAGTCAGTCTTCCTGTTGGAGGTAAGGTAACAACATTCCCAGGGAGATCATTTTAAACTTTTCCTTCAGGAGGAACCGGTTGAGGTTCTGAAGGTTGAATATGGGTCTGAAACCTTCAGTCTCTTTGGGGACCAGAAAGTTATGGGAGTTGAACCGCTTCCTGATCTGAGAAGATGGGATGGGTTTGACATCCAGGTTGGCCAAGAGAGTCTGGACTTTCTTCTGGAGGAGTTCCCAGGAGATGGAAGGAGGAAGTTGATCAAAGTGCAACAGGTACCCATCCCGGACTATCTTGAGGGCCAAGGAATCTAATGTTATTGTTGGCCACCTATGGACAAAACGAATCAACCTCCTTCCTACTTGGGGTGGAACAGTAAACGCAAAGGGAGGCCATGATCCTTCGGAAGGAGTCAAAATCCTCCTTCAGGCTAAGGTTGTGGCGCAGGCTGTGACTTTTGGAGCTTGGGATGGTATTGCAAACACTGGCCCTGACCTTTCTGCTGCTGCCCCTGCTGAGAGCCATGATATGGCTGCTATAGTCGGTAGCCAGCGTACTATTTTCTCTTCTTGGGGTAGAAAGGCTTCTTCCAAGCATTTCGTCTTAGGAAGGTTCCCCATCTTACAGGAAAGCTTGTTCATCATTAACTGCTCACGTTCAAGCTCTCCGGCCTTGTCCTCCATTGGCTTGTTGAAGAGGATCTAGCCCTGGCAGGGGACATCTGCTAGCTTGTCCTGAACCTAATGTTCTAAATCAGAAGACTGCAGCCAAGCTAGACGGCGAGCCCAGATGCCCTTTGCGGTTACCTAAGCAACCAACTCAAAATCATCATAGGCTGCCCTGGTCATGTATTTGGAGCACTCCTTGATCTTGGAGACAAGACCACAGTAGCAGACAACCCGTTCATCCAGAAGGATAGCCAAGAAATCGGCCAGGTCACCTGCCACATCCCTAAGATACATACCCGTCTAAAGTTGATAGGCCTGGATGAGGGCTAACATGGAACTCTGGTAGCACTTTCTCTTGATGCCATCCAGGGTCCGAACATCCCTGCCTAGGGGCACGGAGTGGGGTTTAGTGCTACTGATTCTCCGCCTGGTCAATTCCACAACCACAAAATTGTGGGGGAGCTGTGGTTTTTCAAAGCCAGGGCTCTGGCGGACTCGATACATGGAGTCCAGCCGCCTACTCACCAGAGGGCATGGTGACGGGAGTCTTCCAAATGCGGAACAGCTGCTCAAGGATCCAGTGAATGGTGACCATAATAGCCTCCTTGGGAGGAGAAGGATATTCTAGAATCTCCAACTCCTCCGCCTCAATAGTAAAAGGTAAGGCCTTGGTCTTGTCCCTCACAAATTCATGGATGGATAAAATCCTCCAGTGAGGACTTTCGATGCTCATATGGTGGGGGATCCAAGGGAATGTCTCAATGGCACTTGGGCACTGGGAACTCCTCCTCTCCAGGATATCAATGCTTGACCCAGTACAAGCATTGTGGAACCTGTGTCTTTTGGGAAACTGCTAGGTACGTATGACCTAGATTGGCCCACTGTTGGAAACAGGATACTGGGCTTGATGGACCTTGGTCTGACCCAGTATGGCATATCTTATGTTCTTATGTCTCCCAGCCATCTGAAACTGAATTGGTGAGGAAGTCGAAATACCGGTGTGATTCTTCATGGCAGGAGGGGAAGATGGAGTCAGGAGGGGAAGATGGAGTCAGAGGCTTCGGATGGTCCAACATGGAGGTGCTCGGGGAGGGGGGAACCCAGGGCACCAAAAGGGACTTTGACCATCTGCCCAAGCTGTCTCCCCGCCTGTGGAGAGAATGGGCCTCCAGGATGGGCTGCACTTCCGACAAGGCGGCCACCACCATGGACAGGGCTGCCCTTGGCACCGAGAAACACAAGGGTATCAGGTCTCGGACAACTTGCGAGGCCAGGAATGCAGCCAGGCTGTGTTAGAGGGCCTGAATGCGCTTGGCCAGAAGCGTGGTGTCCGAAGTGGTGGGAATTGGGGTAGCAACTGTGGTCTCCGGTGTTGGTTCCCTCATTGGGGACTCCACGATGGTGACAGTATCTAGAGTCACCCGACGGCCCTCCTGGGCATTGGGAGGCAACTCCTCCTGCAGAGGCAGATTAGGAGGTTGCTACCGACCCTCATCCTCAGAGTTGCAATGAGAGGGGCTTCGATGCCGGTGTCCATGGGATTCATCCCAAGTCTTGGCATCACCCATCAACTTTGATGGGGTGGAAGTCTGGTCCTTCTGGGGACGACCTTTGTCGAAGGATGGCTGCTGGTCCGATGCACCACAGCTCTTTGGCTCCAAGTGAGGACAGCCCCTGCATGAATCCGGAGACTCAGCGGAGGCCTTTGAGGATGTTGATGCTTTAGATTCTGAGCACCCGCTGTTTTTCTATGTTTGAGCCCCTTGCGTGTAACCTGCAGAAAGCACAGGTGAAAGGTCGGGCCCAAGACATTGAAGGCACTAGTTATGGTAGTCTGTCATGGAGATGGTCTGGCCACACTGGGAGCACTTCTTGAAGCCACTGGCCGGCTTTGACATGTTAGGGAAGACCGCTTCTGCCAAGTCAAAGTACTCCAACGTTCCAGTTGACCAGGGAGGCTCAAGAGAAAAAAACCTGTACGCCAAGAAAGAAAAATAACCTGAGAAAAAAAAGCCGCAATGCTGACGCACAGATGTTTTTGAATACCCATTGAGGCGCCACCAGAGCCATCACAGTAAAGTGGAAACAGTTTGGCACCACCAAGACATCCCCAAGTCAGCAGCAATGGGTTAAGGAGATTTCTAAGGAAGGTCACTAAGGTCAAAGATTAGCTCTTTTAAAGTAAAGAAGTCTCTGGGCTGAGAACAGGCAAAATGCTGACTGTTCAGTGTCAAGATTATTCCACAAACATAACTTGCATAGGAGGTGGCAAGAAGGAAGCCATTGCTGAATGAAAGGCACATGATGCATACTACAGCATTTTCAAAGAAACACTTTGAGACGACCTACTGTATATGTATATGCATTGCCCCCTAACCACAAAAACAGCTGCCCAAGTGGAACTCATTGATCTCAATGCTAAGCAAAATATTATAGCATATTTGCTAAGCAAAAGTAGGTGTACTGTAAGTTTCTGGTGTGCTAAATAATGAAATTGATTTTTCTGTATTTTGTTGAACGACTGGCTTATATACCTTTAGTATGACCTCCTCAAGCTGTGCACAGTTTTAAGCAGCACATGTGTGGCGTCATGCTTCCATGAGTGAAGATTCTGTGCAATGTCACTGAGGTAAGTGCTGCTCCTTTGCAACTTTATTAAAGTGGACTTGGTTCACCACATACTAATTTTATGTTCCCAGTGATGAACTCTAGAGCTGCAGCAGCATTTTGATCGCCCTTTGATAAAGGGAAAGCATTTCTAAAACACTAGTGTCAGGATTTTGGTCTTGAAGTTGCCTTTGTGATAACATCATTTCCGCAGCCCTGAATTTGAAATGTTTTAAACTTTAGACCAGGGATGCCCAACTCCAGTCCTGGAGTGGAGTGTCACAATCCAGCCTATCCCTACTGAATAATCATGGGATATACTTGCATAAAATGGGGGCAATACATGTAAATATAACATGAATATTCAGTGGAGACATCCTGAAACCAGGCTGGATTGTGGCCTTTCAGGACTGGAGTTGGGCACCCCTGCTTTAGATGATGCCATTACGCTGAAGCTGAAGATAAGTGGTGTTTCAGACATAAATGTTTCTTGCCAAGTGGCTAAAAATTAAGTTTATAAATTAAAGAGGTAATTGATTATAATGCAAGCTGCAGATGTTCAGTTGTTACTGAATAGCTCATATTGTTATACCACTCAAAAGTTTTTCATTAAGAAGTTGTATGCTGGGTTTTTTTAAATTTAATGTGTCATTGACACCTTTTTCATTTTGGATATTTTGTTAAGGTGTGGTGCGCCCCTTTTTTGTAGTTTTGATGCGTTTGCTAACACTATACCTATACTGTAATAAAACATGGTGTTGGTAATTTATATTATGGCAAGCTTTGACTAATTTTCTTGGAATCTAGAAGCCAGTCTAAAAATCTAAGAGCTGGCCACTGAAATCTAGATCACGATAGCTATCCAGAGGGTCGCCATGAGTCGACTCCGACTCGACGGCACTTAACAACAACATTTACTTTCTAAGGTTTTAAGGCCTGATTTACTAAGATTGTTTTCCAATTTTCTATGAGGAAAAAAGCACAATACGTTAGGCTCTTAGTGGGCCACTGCACAGTGTCAACAAAAGGCAGTGGCTCTGGTCCTATTCCTCCCTCTCCTATTGAGCCATTAAGTCACCCCTATGTGTTTGTGTGTGTGTGGTGGGAAAGGTGTAAAAGAATACTGGGCTTGATGGACCTTGGTCTGACCCAGTATGGCATATCTTATGTTCTTATGTTTTGCACGTACACACTGTGCACATTAATTCCCATGCATTCATATCTTCACTTTCACCCTTACATTCTTGCCCCCTTCTCCAGCTCCAACCCCTCTCCTCTCCTGCTGTCCCTCCCCCACCCCAACTCTGTTTGCCTTCCCAGACTCTCCCCCTTCAATCTCCTCCCCACTTGCACTCATCCCCTACCCTCCATTAGTTACTAAAACCTACTGTCCCTTTAATTTATTCAGCCATCTGTTCAGGAAACTAACTTCTCTTTCGCAGGCAGTACAGACACCGGCTCTCCCGGCTGCGATCACAGCCCTTTTCATTCAGCACGTCTGCCCGCAGGGCTTGGAATCACCATGGGCAGATGCCAGCTAGCGCTTCTGCCCATGTACTCTAAGCCCAGGCACCAGGTCTGATTTTTCGATTGCCAAGGCAACCTGGCCCCTGGAGTTTGTTGAGCACTGTATGATGGGAATTCTTTG
The DNA here is from genome assembly GCA_033557465.1 of Ichthyophis bannanicus. Lineage (NCBI taxonomy): Eukaryota > Metazoa > Chordata > Amphibia > Gymnophiona > Ichthyophiidae > Ichthyophis > Ichthyophis bannanicus. Next base: position 75,896,063 of record CM066050.1, on the reverse strand, counting down.
TGGCAAAGGCAACAGGAAGGGGATTTGTGAAGAAGCCCCCACTACTCTATGGCCCCACATCTCATTGTCCTTCTCTTCCTCACACTCCCCAACTGCCTCCCCTCCTACCAGCACCCTCACTCCTCTCCCCCCCCTACTCTCCCTCTACCTTCCTCAACCTCCCCCTCCATTCTGTTTTATAACCTAGCATCTGCTCTTGAGCTTCATCACACCCTCCCCCTCATTCAACCAACCCATCTCTCTTTAAGGCAACCCCACCCTCGCTTCCGCCGTACTGCCTCCGCCTTACCCCGCTCTCTACTACTCCTTCTCCTATCAGGTAATATCAACCCCAACCCTGGCCCCCCTCAATTTCTTTCTCAGTCTAAGAAGAGTTCCTCATGTACCTTATCTAATCTCATCCATATCCCTCTCCTTTCCCCTTCCACCCTTCCTCACTCTTGCCCCAATCACTCATCCAGAGATATCAACCCCAACCCTATCCCCCTTAGAGTTCTGTCTCACTCTAAAGAGACCCTCACGTAACCTAATATCAATATCCCCTTCATTCCACCACCTCTTCCCCTCCCTCATGTCAGGCACACTCATCCAGAGACACCCACCCGCACCCTGGCCCCTCTAGATCTCTTTACTACTCTGAAAATAGATCCTCACGTAACGGCCTCCCTAGACCACTGTCTTACTCTGGAAAGAAATCCTCACGTAACTTGTCCAACCTTATCCATATCCCTCTCCTTTCCCCCACTCTCATGTGCCCTATGGAACTTATGCTCAGTCTCTAACAAACTTCCTTTTACTCATGATCTCTTTATCTCTAATGCGCTACACCTTCTTGCCCTGAGACCTGGCTCCTCCCAGACGATACCGCATCCACTGCTGCTCTCTGCCACAGGGGCTACCAGTTCACCCATATACCTCAATCCAATGGCCGCGGTGGTGGTGGTGTTGGGCTTCTACTTTCTCCCTCTTGCCAATTCCAACTCCTCCTGCTGCCTCAGTCACACCCCTCCCTCTCCTTTGAAGTCCACTCCATTCGCCTCCTCACACCACTTCCCCTCCGAGTAGCTGTTATCTATCGCCCACACGACAAATCCAAATAGACTTTCCTTACAGACTTCGACTCCTGGCTTTCCGTCTTTCTGGATCCCTCTTCCCCCACTCTTATTCTTGGTGATTTTAACATTCATATTGATAACCCCTCCGGATCCCCCATGCCTTAAAGTTCCTCGCCCTCACCTCCTCGCTTGACCTCCAGCTTTGCTCCACTGCCCCCACCCACCTGCACGGCCACTGCCTCGACCTGATACTCTTCTCTAATTCCTCTCCCTCAAATTTCCGCAACTCAATCCTTCCCTCATCAGACCATTGCTTTTTAACCTTTAATCTTCAGCTTCCGCTGTCTCAACCTCGTTCTGTCTCCTCTAACCTATTTAGAAACCTTCATAATATTGGATCCCTTGACTCTCTCCTCTACCATTTCTCCATCTCTTTTCTCCATTATGTCCTCCAAATCCGTTGACAAAGCAGTATCTTCTTATAATGCTGCACTATCCTTGGCTCTTGACACTCTTGCCCCACCCACCCCACGCTCTATCAGACGTTCTACTCCTCAACCATGGCTCTCATCCACAACCCGCTATTTACGCACATGTACCCGTTCTGCTGAACGTGCTTGGAGTAAATCCCGCTCCCTGGAAGACCACCTACACTTCAAATTCATGCCTGGCTCCTTCCAGTCAGCCAAAGAACTTGCCAAACAAGACTACTATATCCATTTGACTAACTCCCTTGCCACCTCTTTAATACCCTCAATTCTCTCCTCAAGGTGTCCCCGCCCCTGGTTCCGCCCTCCCTTTCTGCCCAAACCCTAGCCGACTACTTCCACGACAAAATCCACAAGATTACTCTCCAATTCCCAATTTCCTCATCTACCTCCCCCCCTCCCCAATTCTCCCCCCATCCATCCATACTTCCTCAGCTACCCTCTCCTCCTTCCCTAGGATCTCCGAAGAGGAAACCACACTTCTTTCCTCCTCCAAACCCACCACCTGTTCCTCTGACCCTATCCCCCATCCATCTCCTACACCCCATCTCCCCCACCGTTGTCCCCTCCATCTCTCATACTCTAAACCTTTCACTATCCACTGCAACTGTCCCCGTAGACTTCAAACATGCTGTTGTCACACCTCTCCTCAAAAAACCCTCTCTCAATCCCACCTGTCCTATCGACCCATCTCCCTCCTTCCCTTCATATCTAAACCACTAGAACGAGCAGTCCACCGCCACTGCCTCGACTTTCTCACCTCCCAGGCCCTCCTGGACCCACTACAATCTGGCTTTCGTCCCCTACACTCAACTGAAACAGCTCTTACAAAAGTCTCCAATGACTTGTTCCTGGATAAATCTAAGGGCCTCTACTCAGTCCTCATCCTTCTTGACCTCTCTGCTGCCTTTGATACTGTTGACCACAATCTTCTCCTCACCACCCTCTCCTCGCTTGGTTTCAAGGGCTCTGTACTATCCTGGTTCTCCTCCTACCTCTCCCATCGCTCCTTTAGTGTATGCTCTAGTGGCTGTTCCTCCTCTCCCACCCCGCTCTATATTTATTTAGTGTACACTTGTATCCCGCTACTTCCAGTGATCAGCAGCGGTTTGCTATACATAACAGTGTGGCTGTACAGGCCAGGAATTAAAACATACATAATGATTTAGTGGAAAAGTACAGGTCATATCACTCAAATTATATGATTCACACTTGATTGCAGGCTAGTGATTTATATTGGTGTACCCCAAGGATCTGTCCTGGGACCCCTCCTTTTCTCTCTCTATACACAATCCCTTGGCGTGCTTATCTCCTCCCATGGCTTTCAGGACCATCTCTATGCCGACTCCCCCCAAATCTACCTCTCTACACCTAATATCTATCAATCCAGACCAGGATCTCTGCCTGCCTTTCTGACATTGCTGCCTGGATGTCTCATCGCCGCTTGAAGTTGAACATGGCCAAGACTTAACTCCTTGTCTTTCCCCCCAACCCCTCCCCTCCCTCTTCCCCCCTTCTCAGTCTCCGTGGATGGATCTATGATCCTTCCTGTTCCCTCGGCTCGAAATCTGGGGGTTATCTTTGACTCCCCTCTCTCCTTCTCCACACATATCCAGCTCGTAGCCAAGACCTGCCGCTTCTTTCTCTACATTAGCAAAATCCACCCCTTCCTTTCTGAACACACTACCACAACCCTTATCCACTCCTTAATCTCCTCTCGCCTCGACTACTGCAACCTACTCCTTGCTGGTCTCCCCTTGAGCCATCTCCTTCCCCTTCAATCTATTCAAAATTATGCCGCTCGACTAATCCTCCACCAGTCTCACATTACTCCTCTTCTCGAGTCGCTTCACTGGCTCCCTGTCCAATTCCGCATCCAGTTCAAACTTCTCCTGTTGACCTGTAAATGCATTCACTCTGCGGCCCCTCAATACCTCTCCATCTCTTATCTCTCCTTACATTCCCACTCGGGAACTTCGCTCCGCTAACAAATTACTTCTATCTAGGCCTTTCACTCGCACAGCTAACTCCCGACTTTGCTCCTTTCACCTTGCTGCACCTTACGCCTGGAACAGCTTACCTGTGTCTATACGCCAGGCACCCTCCCTGGCCCTCTTCAAATCCAGATTGAAGACCCACTTCCTCACTGTTGCTTTCAGATCCTGACTTCTATCCTTTATCTCAACCTGACTCCCGTCAATTTTCATAACCGAATTGTAAAGACCATATTGTGTTTACACCAATTTGACTAATCCTCTGTATTGTTTCAACTAGATTGTAAGCTCTGACGAGCAGGGACTGCCTTTTGTATGTATGCCTGTACAGCACTGTGTGCGTGGCGCTATATAAGTGCTAAATAGTAGTAGTAGTAGAAGATTGAGGCAAGAGTACAGGCAGATTCTGGCTTCCACCAAGTACTGAGTCAATGTGCGTGAAGAACTATGCCATCAAAACTTTGGTTTCTTATCCTTAGTTTTTGAGTATTTTTATAATTATTCTTTCATACTGAAGCATAGCAAAGCATATATTGGGCAGATTAATGAAACAAATTCCTAATTTAAGGCATTCTGAATTTTATTTTATTATCTGACAGCAGAACATGAAAAATGTATGAGAGTAGAATGTATTATAATCGCCATAATTTTGCTGCAGAATTTTCAGACTCATGCTCCAGAATGGGCCATAGGAAACTGATACCTGCACTTCTGTTTAGTTTAAAAAAAACCTGGTTCTAAAATGGATGCAGGATGGTTTTTCCCCTCTGCCAGGCAGCCAGGTAATCTAACCATAACTTTAGATTTTGCTGTCATGGCACCCACAGCACTATATAAGTAGCCTGGGCTGCTGGGTCACCAGGAGTCAGCACTGACTCGAAGGCACATATTGCAGTGCGTAAGTGCTGCTGTTGCTATAGTCTTTCCTTGTTTAAACAGCACCAATAAAGCAAATGGAAAGAACTACTGCTATAGACAGCAGTGGAGTCAGGACAGGAAATGCAAAAATGCTTTTGGTTTGAGGTTTCTCCTCAGTTATACCCCTAAGCAATAGTACTGCTTATGAATATAACAATTAGCTTTAATTTCCTCTACAACTCTGTAAAACCTCTAACCACCCCCTCCCCCGATAAGACAAGATGCTCTGGAAAGATATTAATGCATATCCTCAAAAACAGGATAAACTAGTCACAAACAGGGGAGAAGAAAGTTGAAATGCTGCTTTCATTTTGCAAAATGCAAACCCCCTTTTGTTACCTCTTCTGTAGGAAGGGCTGGGTTGCTTGGATGATTTGCATAAATACAAAAGAAAAAAATATACAGTACCTCTGAATTTGATTATGACAGGTTTTCACACAGCACTGATGTAAAAAGTTATTGTTAAATATGCAAATAGTAGGGACATTATATTTGAACTTGACCTCAGCAACATCTAAGGTGCTCTTCATACTAAGAGTTGCGTGGAGGAGGGTGAACACAATCTGAACACTTTCTTGATATAAAGCTATAAACCTATAAAGCTATACTTGGTGAAATTGCTAATATGTAACAATTGTCTGATGGCATACATTATCTGTAGATACTACATTGCTGGCTGAAAGTGAAGATGATCTGAAACATTTGTTTCTCAAGATCAAGGAATAGTTTTAAAATGGACCTGCACCTTAATGTGAAGACAAGATCCTTATAATTATTGGCAGAAATCAGTAAGTTCATTGTTAAAGAAGAAATAGAAATAAATAGTGGACAATTTTAACCTGCTTGGATCAATAACACAGGTACACTAAAAAAATTTGTTTTAAACTGCCTCTAATGTTTCGATTGATTTTTACGTTTTTTGGTGCGCTGAATCCAAATCTGGTAACCAATTTGCTCCATCACGTACAGATTTTTTGCTACATTGGGTTAGCAGTTTGAGGTGAACGTTTCAGATTGAGTGCGATCGAGATAAACGTTTCTTGGATGAATTCTTTATACTAATTGTTTAGTAGTTATTCAAATAAGAATAAAGAAAATTGTAACAAGGCAGCACATAAGAATAATGTCAACAAAACACACTGTGATGGTAGCAAAATTGTCTGCACTTAAAACAGCCACATACATGTGCACAAACATTGAGCATATAAGAGCGAGGTTAGACACAAAGCAAAGCAAAGAAATGTGCAAAAAATGTTGTACAGGTATGTATGTAAGAATAGAAAACCAAACCGCACCATTGCAATACATGAAGACAAACACCCGATGGTGTGAAAATAAAATTCTAATAAATGAGATCCGACACTGTGGTAATAACTAGCAAATTTTTATTTCAAAGTTTAGTAAAAACACGATATTTGTCAACACAGTTTAGATTTTAAAGTCATTCTTGGGTCAATCAATCTCCTGGTGGGCCCGTTTCTTCTTCCCCCGAATGCTTCTCTTGGTTCGCTGCTTGGCGTATTTTTCATCTGGGGTTTCCCGCAGCAGCAACCAGCAGAAATCAGCCATCATAGTGGTGTTCCATCTTCCTTGGTACCTTCTCTCTGCGTCCTTGATGTCCTGGTGAAACCTTTCACCTTGTTCTTCACTGTACGCCCCCAAGTTTTCGGGAAAGTAGTTCACATGGGAGTGCAAGAAATGGACTTTCAGGCTCATGTTACAGCCTTGTTCTTTGAAGGCATTGAGCATCCTGGCAACAATATCCTTATAGTTCTCATCCCGCCTGTTCCCCAAGAATTTGAGAACAACATCCTTGAAGGAATCCCAGGCTTCTTTTCCTTCTCAGACATCGTTTCAGCGAATGCTCCATCTGAAATGAGTTTCCTTATATCAGGGCCAACAAACACTCCTTCCTTTAGCTTTGCTTCAGAAAGTCGGAGGAACTTTGAGCAAAGGTACCGAAAGCACTCACCATCTTTTGGAAGGGACTTGATGAATTGCTTAATGAGACCCAACTTAATGTGGAGAGGTGGTAATAGAATTTTATCACGAGGTACCAAGCTCTCATGAAGAACATTTTTCTCACCGGGTCTCAAATACTCCCGAATTGGCCAGTCTTTTTTCCCCCAGTGTAGGTCGCGGGCCCGGCTATCCCACAAGCAAAGGAAGCAGGGATATTTGGTGAAACCGGATTGCTGCCCTAATAGCATGGATAGAATTTTAAAGTCTCCACAAATCATCCACTTATGCTCATCATAATGAATCTTCTGAAGAATCAGGGCCAAATTCTCGTATTTTTCTTGGAGAATAACAGAGTGAGCAATAGGAACTGAAGCGAATGTGTTGCCATTATGAAGAAGAACACCTTTTATGCTGTCTTTTGACGAATCAATGAACAGCCGCCATTCAGCAGGATCATACTTGAGTTTAAACTTTTCCATCACTCCGTATATATCGTTGCAAAATACCAAATCTTCCTCTTTGCTGAAATACTTCAAAAATTGTGTCTCGCGGTTGCGGTACCAATAAAAAGTTGTTCCTGGTGACAATAGATTTTTCTGTTTAAGCCGAGAACCTAGCAGTTGGGCAGCATCTTTTGGGAGTCCTAAATCCCGGACTAAATCATTCAATTCAGCTTGAGAGAAAAGTTCAGGTTTCGGATCTGGTTCAGTTTCAAACTCGGAAGTACTGGACTCATCGGGAAAAGCCATCTGATGAGTCTCATCATGATCAGAACCGTCCACACAAATATGATCCAAAGATTTTGGTGGTTCAGGCACAGGTACTTCGTTGCTATGAGGCATAGGCCTAATTGCTGAGGGAAGGTTGGGGTAACTTATTACGTTCTTATTTTTTAAGTTGTATCCCTTCACAATGCAAGAGCAAAAATAGCAGTCACTGCTGTGGTCTCTTTGTTCACGCCACATCATAGGTATTCCGAAACGAAATGCTTGTTTTTTACCTTTCATCCATAAGCGTAGATCTTCCTCACATGTCTTGCACACTTTGTGAGGAGCCCACGGTTTGTCTTGATCGCCTAACTTCAAACCGAAATAGGCGAAATATACTTTTTTAATAAATGCAGAAATGTTCCTCTGCCGCTTTTTCACGGTATATTCCCCACAAATAAAACAAAAACTGTCCGGAGAGTTGACGCAACCTCTGGCTCTGTGAGCCATCACAAATACACAGCACTGCAAACTACAACTGTAGTGAACCACTTCGGAATAAAGCTGGATTACGACTGAGCAAACAAAAGGTAATAATGAACTTGCAAGAAACTGAAATTTGACAGGAACGTTCATGTCGCAACCACCGTGTTTGAGCGAGCGAACGAGGCGAACAGGAAAGAACATGCGCCAGCGCGAGTACTGGATTTAGCCCCCCGCCTCCCAATTGTCCTGTTAATGTATAAAATGAATACAAAACACTCTAAAATATCATGAGGGAGTATTTCTAGTTAGTTAACCATTACAACCTCTATTTTGGGCCAAGAAAATAAACTGCAGTCGGCTAAAAAGAAATTATGTGAACATTCCTTATATGGGTAAGAAATCTAATTTTGCAAGAAAACGTGACGTGATGGAACATTTTGGCTATTTTTCCTGGATTCAGCACCCCAAAATCTATAGGAATCAGTTGCAAAACTGGAGGCAGTTTTTTGGTAGTGTACCTGTGTAATCAAAGAAATGACAAGCAGTCAGGAAATCAGATGATCTAGGGAGGAGTGGTCTAGTGGTTAGGACAAGCTACTTCAGGCCGGAGGGCCGGGGGTTCAAGTCCCACCTGGGGACAGCAATCTCAAGCCGGAGGGACTGGGATTTCTAGTCCTATAGGCACTCCTTGTGGTCTTGGGCAAGCCACTTAACTCTCCATTGCCCATGTTCCCTGTAAGTATTAGCGTATGTGTCTCATATCCCCTCGTGTTAAATGTATCCCCCAATTGACCGCTTTGACCCGGTGAAAAGCGGGATATAAATACAGCTAAATAAATAAATAAATCTTGACAGAATAGTTATTTTATTTGACTATTTTTCTATACTGCTTTTCTCCAAGTCAAAGCAGTTTACAAGAAACAGTAACAGTTTTACATAAAACAAGGAACCGAAAATATGCCAACATAGGATGCACAAGTTATTCATGTTCTTCAACTGGAAGAGAGGGAGGGGAAAACACTGCTAGGTTACGAACATCTTAACAATAAAGGATTGAGCATAGTTAACTGTTGGGGTGGGGTGTGAGCTTTATGTTATGAAGGACCTAGAAAAGATTCTCAAGAGCAGAGGTGGATCTCCCCACAAAAAGATTAGACTTGTCTAAGCCATGGTATTTTCGATAATGTCATATGGATGCTAAAGTTGGACAATATTAAAGACTGACAGGAAGAAAGTATACCCTGGCCTGCCCAAACAAACAAGTCGGTACTAGAAGAGATCAACTCTAAGCTTTCTGACTGACCAACCTTTTCAATGCCTCTTTGGAGTCGAGAGTGGTGCCAGAGGACTGGAGAGAGGAACATGTGGTCCCTTTGCACAAAAGCAGTAAGGATGTGGTTGAAAACTACAGGCCAGTTAACGATGCTGAAAGAGAAAATAGTGAGGTTTCTGGAGTCCAATGGATTACCAGATCTGAGGCAGCATGGATTCACCAGAGGCAGGTCTTGTTAGACAAATCTGATTTCTTCGACTGGGTGACAAGGGAGCTGGACTGAGGGAGAGCCCTAGATTTCAGTAAAAGAGAGAGATACAACTCCTAGGGGAGGTGGGTGGGTTGTGAAGACTAAATTCCTGCTGTTCCCGGAGATCACCAGTTACAGGTGAGTAACTATGCTGTCTCCAGGAACAAGCAGGAATGTAGTCTTCACATATGGGGACTCCCTAGCTTTAGATGCCAGGGAGAAACCCCAGAAGTTGTGTGTCCCTGAGAAAGGGCTCCACTTCCCCCATGGATCTCTGGCATCCAACCAGGGATGGTGGGTAGGAGTTGATTAGGTATGGAACAGGTGTTGGAGAACAGCCTGATCAAACAAGGCATTCCGGCGGGAGTCCTTGTCCAAGCAGTAATGGGCTGTGAAGGTATGAATGGAGGCCCAGGTTGCTGCTCGACAGATGTTGTCGATAGACACAGAGTGTAGATGAGCCATTGAAGCTGCCATGGCTCTCACATTGTGAGCTGTGACATAGCCCTCCAGAGGAAGGTTCTTACTCTGATAGGCAAAGGAAACACACTGAGCAATCCAGTTTGACAGTGTTCTCTTGGAGACTGGAAGTCCCAAATGAGAAGGATGAAAAGCAACAAAGAGTTGAGAGGATTTTCTATGTTGCTGTGTTCTTTGTAAGTAAAAGGCTAAAGCTCTTTTACAGTCCAAAGTATGAAGATTCCTTTCTGCATTTGATGCATGAGGCCTTGGAAAGAACACAGGTAAGTAGACCGCTTGGTTTAGATGAAAAGGCGAGACCACCTTTGGCATAAAGTGTGGACGAGTCCTAAGGACTACCTTGTCATGATGGAACCTTGTATAAGGTGGATCAGCCACTAGTGCTTGCAAACTCACTGATGCGACGTGCTGATGTGATTGCAATGAGAAAGATAACCTTCCAAGAAAGGAATTTCAATGAGGTAGTAGCTAAGTGTTCGAAAAGTGGCTTCATGAGTTGACCAAGAACCAAATTTAAGTCCCATGCCACAGGTGGTGGCCTAATGGGAGGCTTAGTTAGCAGAAGGCCTCTCATAAATATTGCTATAAGAGGATGGGAGGAAATAGGTTGTCCATTTAGAGGCTTGAAAGAAGCTGCAATAGCACTCAAATAGACTCTCACTGAGTTAGTCTTAAGTCCTGCATTGGATAAATGAAGGAGATACTCCAGTAATGATTCCAGAGGTACCGCAAGGGGGATAAGACCCTTCTGCGAACACCATATGGTAAACCTTTTCCACTTGAAAGCATAAGAGCATCTTGTGGAAGGCTTCCTGGAAGCATAAAGGATATCCTTTACTTGCTGAGGGAGGTTAAGACCATGGAGATCTAGGCCTTCAGCAACCAAGCCCTGAGATGCAGAGACTGGGGATTGGGATGCCACAACATTCCGTTCTCCTGAGATAGGAGATCTGGAGCAGACCCTAACTCCAGGGAGGGAGCTTGAGAGAGATGTAGAAGCAGAGTGTACCACACTTGCCGAGGCCAATGTGGAGCTATGAGAATCATACGGCCTCTGTCTCTCTGAAGCTTGAATAGGGTCCTGGGAATTAGGGGAATGGGTGGAAAGGCATAAAGGAAGTCTTGGCCCCAGTGGAGGAAAGCATCCTTGGCCTGAGAGTCCTGAGCCGGGATTCTGGAACAGAACTGGATAAGTTTGGCATTCAATGGACTTGCAAAGAGATCTATGTCCGGGGTTCCCCAAATTTGAAAAATCTTGGTCACCTGGTCTACATGTAGAGACCATTCGTGTGGAAGCAGAACTCGACTGAGTCTGTCTGCCCAAGAGTTTTGTATGCCTGGAAGATACACTGCCAGGAGATGAATCTGATGCTCTCTGGTGAGGGCCCACAGTCGCAAAGCTTCATTGCAAAGCGACAGAGAGCCTGCTCCTCCCTGCTTGTTCACGTAGAACATGGTTGTCTGTGTGAATAAGGACTGTCTTGCAGCTGAGCAGAGTGTGGAACACTTGAAGAGCAAAGAAAATTGCTCTAAGCTCCAAGAGATTGATAAGTAGATGAGACTCCTGTGGAGTCCAAGTGCCTTGGGTGGAGAGGTCTTGCAGATGAGCTCCCCAACCCATTGGTGAAGCATCTGTTGTGAGAGTTGCCTGGGGTAAGGGTTGCTGAAATGGGGATCCCAGCAACAGGTTCTGAGTGGACTGCCACCATTGGAGGGACAAAATAAGGCGATTTGTGCTTGCTATTTTGTCTGACAAGCACCCTGATGTCTGGGTCCACTGAGTGGATAAAGTCCACTGGGCTGCTCTCATATGGAGGCGAGCATAAGGAACCACATGCACGGTAGATGCCATGTGGCCTAGTAGTTGTAGCATTTCTTGGGCAGTGAGATGAGGCTTTAGCACTGCTTGAGAAGCTAACTGCACTATGCGAAGGCAACAGGCCTGGGGAAGATAGGCCCTTGCCTTTTTGGTATCCAGCAAAGCTCCTATGAACTCTAGAGACTGAGTGGGAGTTAGACTGGAATTAGGGATGTTTATGACCAGACCTAGATACTGAAGGATACGCATTGTACAAGATAGAGAAATCCTGGCCTCTGACTCTGGTGGGGCTCGAATGAGCCAGTCTAAGTAGGGGATGACGAATATTCCTAGAGTGCGAAGAAATGCTGCTACCACAGCCATGCATTTCGTAAACACCCTTGGTGCTAAGGCCAGGCCAAAAGGAAACACCCTGTTTTGGAAGTGCTTTCCTTGAAAAAGGAACCGAAGGAACTTTCTGTGAGCTGGATGGATGAGAACATGAGTGTACGCATCCTTGAGATCTAGAGAACAAAGCCAATCCTGACTCTGAAGGTATGGCAGCAGCGTTCCCAGAGAGATCATCTTGAATTTCTCTTTGAACAGGAATTTGTTCAATTCTCTGAGGTCTAAAATAGCTCTGTGTCCCCCTGTTTTCTTTGGGATAAGGAAATAGGGGGAGTAAAACCCTGTACCCTGTTGAGGAATGGGTACCTCTTCTATTGCCCCTTGGGCAAGAAGCATAGTGACCTCTTGATCTAACAGGTTGATGAGAGAGGTCTGAGAATTGAACTGTCTTACCACTGTGGGAGGGGGCATGCAGAGAAAGTGAAGCTTGTACCCCTCTTTTATAATGGAGAGAGTCCAATGTTCTGCTGTTATCTGCCCCCATCTGGGGGCAAAGTGACACAACCTTCCTGGAATGGTGGAAGGCTCCGGTCCGTTGAGGGCCAGGAAGGCTAAGTTCTCTAGATGGAAGTCAAAGGCCTTGTGGAGGCTGAGACTGCTGAGACGGTTGAGGCTTAGCAGTCTTTTCTTTCCTCTGTTTAGGTGGTTGCAGACTCTTTCGGGCAGGTTGACCTGCAGAACGTCCCTGCTGGGAATAAGAGGGATAAAACTTCTTCTTTTTGGAGAAGAATGGTTTCTTGAAAGATTTCTTCCTTGCAGGATCAGCTGTGGCTTTGGATAATCTATCCAAAGTGGAGCTGTCAGCATCCAACTCATTGGCTTTCTCTTGCAATTTTTTGCCGAATAGATTCTCACCTGTACAAGGGATATTGCCCAGTTTGTCCTGCACCCAGAGCTCCAAATCGGATGCCTGGAGCCAGGCAATTCTACGTGCACCTATGGCAATGGCAGAGGTTCTGCTTATGCACTCAAAACTGTCAAAAGCTGCACGATTGACAAACTTAGAAACATCCTGGGCATGTTTAACCAGTGTGAAAAAATCCTGCCTCTTGTCATCAGGAAGAAGAGGGCTCAAAATCTCTAAATCTCCTGTGACTTCCTTAAGGAACATTCCCATATATAAAATACAGGAACTGATCCTGACAGAAAGCATGGAAGCCTGGAAAGTACGACGTTCAAAGGCATCCAAAGTTCGACACTCACGTCCTGGAGGATTAGAGGCATGCCTCTTTGCACTTCTGATCCTTCTCATAGCTGATTCCACTATAATAGAGTGAGTCTTCTGGGAGCCAGGACACGGAGGTACTCGATACATGGTATCCAGTCTACGAGAGTGAGGAGAGGTGGTAAAGAGTAGTTACTCACCTGTAACAGGTGTTCTCCAGGAGCAGCAGGAATCAGTCCTCACATATGGGTGACATCGATGTCGATGGAGCCCCTTGCGGAGCATTTCCCCAGCTTTCTATGAAAGCCTTTGGGAATACTGCACGCATGCGCGGTCCCCTTCCCGCCTAAAGGTGCCATCTTGCTCAGTCTGATGACATAGCTAAAAGACAGCATAAAAAAATGCAAAAATGAACTATGTACAACTGCAACTCCCAGGGGAGGAGGGAGGGTTGTGAGGACAGATTCCTGCTGCTCCTGGAGAACACCTGTTACAGGTGAGTAACTACTCTTTCTCCAGGACCAAGCAGGAAGTCAGTCCTCACACATGGGTGACTCCCTAGCTCTGGGCTACCAGGAACCCAGGCTGAACAAGAGAACTCCCTCTAATCCCAGCATCAGAGAAAGGCTTTCACTGAAAGAGAACCCCCACCGGTATCCCAACAGAGGGCTGGAGTTGCCTAAACCTCAAAGAGATTCCGGAGTACTGACTGGCCAAAAGCACTGTCCCTACGGGACTCCCTCTCCAGGCAGTAATGAGCTGCAAAGGTCTGGCTTGAGGACCAAGTTGCAGCCCTGCAGATGTCTGCCAACGGTACAGAGCGGAGATGAGCTACTGAGGCAGCCATAGCCCTGACACAGTGGGCTGTGACCCGACCCTGCAAGGGAAGGTCAGCTGCTTTGTAAGCACAGGTGATACAGTCAGCCACCCAGATGGACAAGGTATGCTTGGACACAGATAACCCCAAATTATTAGGGTCAAAAGATACGAAGAGCTGAGTAGCCCTTCTATGCCCCTGCATACGGTCAAGGTAGAAGGATAAGGCCCTTCTACAGTCCAGGGTATGCAGGACTGTCTCAGCCTGGCTTGCATGAGGCCTAGGGAAGAATGTCGGAAGAACCACCTCCTGGTTGAGGTGGAAAGAGGAGACAACTTTTGGGAGGAACTTAGGATGAGTCCTAAGGACTACCCTGTTCCTATAGAAGCGAGTGTAAGGCCTGTCACAGACCAGGGCCTGAAGCTCACTCACTCTTCTAGCCGAGGTTAGGGCTACCAGGAAGAGCGTCTTCCAGGAAAGGAAGCGGAGAGGACAAGTAGTCATCGGCTCAAAGGGTGGGCGAGTCAGTTGTTGCAAAGACCACATTCAACTCCCACTCAGGAGCTGGAGGACGGATAGGAGGCTTGAGCAAGAGCAAACCTCTGAGGAACCGGGACACCAAGGGGTGACCTGACAAAGAATGTCCCTCCACCAGTGAGTGGTGAGCTGCTAAAGCTGAGAGGTGGACCCGAACAGAATTGGACTTGAGGCCCTGATTGGATAAGTGCAGCAGGTACTGAAGCACCACTGGCACAGAGCAGGAGAAAGGATCTTCTGTGCGTAGCTGACACCACAAAGAGAACCTTCTCCATTTCAGGGCATGTGTTTATCTGGTGGACTGCTTCCTAGAGGCCAAGACCACCTCTTCAACTTCCTGAGGCAGGCCCCAGGGAGCCAACACTACCCTTGCAGCCTCCAGGCCATCAAATGGAGAGATTTGAGGTTGGGGTGCAGAAGAGAACCCTGATCCTGAGAGAGAAGGTCGGGCTGCAACCCTAGAGGTAGTGGGGTGTCCACTGCCAGTTGAAGCAGAAGTGGAAACCAAGGCTGCCTCGGCCACCTGGGGGCTACCAGAAGTACCGAGGCCTTGTCCCGTAGAATCTTGAACAAGGTTCGGGCCACCAGAGGCGTGGGAGGAAACACATACAGGAGGCCCTGGGACCAGAAAACCAGGAAGGTATCCGCTGCCCACCTCATGGGATGCGGTTGCCTGGAGCAGAACCTGGGCAGCTGCCGGTTCAGGGGACTGGCAAAGAGATCTATGGATGGAAGTCCCCATTTCAGGAACATTTTCTGAACCACTAATGGGTGCAGTTGCCATTCGTGGGGCTGCAGAACTCTGCTCAACCTGTCTGCCAGGAAGTTCTCCTGGCCAGGGATATAAACAGCCTTGAGAAACATGTGCCTGAGCGCAAACAAGCAAAGGTCCTGTGCCTCCTGAGAAAGGAGCCTGGACCCAGTGCCACCCTGCTTGTTCACATAGAACATGGCTACTTGGTTGTCTGTCTGCACTAAGACAGACTGGTGAGCCAGGGTTTGAGAGAAAGTCTTGAGGGCTAAACGAATAATCCAAAGTTCCAGTAGGTTGATCTGTTGGTTGGCCTCCCAGGGAGACCACAGGCCCTGGGTGCACTTGTCCAGACAATGTGCCCCCCAGCCTTGCAAGGAGGCATCGGTGGTTAGCACTACTGTGAACACAGGTATCTGAAAAGGCACCCCTTGTAGTAAGTTGGGGGGGGGGGCGCAGCCACCAGCATAGGGAGTTCAGGAATGGTTTGGACACCCGTACTCTGTCTCTGAGGCTTCCTGTGGCCTGAGTCCACTGAGTTCTGAGGCACCACTGGGCAGGCCTCATGTGGAGCCGGGCATTTGGAGTCACATGCACTGTCGATGCCATGTGGCCGGGAGCCTCAGGGAGAGTCTAGCGGAAAGCAGTGGCATGCTGAGAAACGGGTTTGCCAAGTCCATCAATCTTTGGGCTCTGTCTTCTGGCAAGTAAGCCTTTGCTTGCAGAGAGTCTAGCCTTGCCCCTATGAACACTAGGTTCTGGGAGGGGAGCAAAGTGGACTTTTCAAAATTTATGACAAAACCCAGGTGTTGAAGAGGAGAGATAGTTCGGAGGGTGGCTTGCCTGGCCTCCTGGCACGTATGATCCCTGATGAGCCAGTCGTCCAGGTAGGGGAAGACAAAGATACCCTGATTCCTCAAGTAGGCCGCCACCACTGCCAGGCACTTTGTTAAGACTCTGGGGGCGGAGGTGAGGCCGAAAGGCAGTACCCTGTACTGATAATGGTTTCCTCCCACAATGAACCTGAGGTACTTTCTGTGGTCTGGATGAATGAGGATGTGAGTGTACGCATCCTTTAGATCCAAAGAGCATAGCCAATCTCCCTGCTGGAGGTAGGGCAGTAATGTTCCAAGAGTAAGCATCTTGAACTTTTCTTTCTCCAAGAACTTGTTGAGATTTCTGAGGTCGAGAATAGGCCTGAGGCCCCCGGTTCTCTTTGGTACTAGGAAGTACCTGGAGTAGAAACCGTGACCTTGTAGGTGGGGAGGCACAGGCTCCACCGCCTTGTCTCGCAGCAGACCCTGAAGCTCTCGAAGGAGGAGGTCTGTGTGCAGAGGCAGCCTTGGAGGCTCTCCTGGGAAGTAAGGAGGAGGCAACTTGGAAATGGAGCATATAGCCCTTGTGCACTATGCTTAAGACCCAACTGTCTCCTGTGATGGGTGGCCACCTGTGGGCAAACAAGGCTAGTCGACCTCCTGTGCAGGGATGGGACAGCAGAGACAGAGAGGCTATGCTTTGGGAGTCAAAAACCCCCACCCTGCTGAGTGGGAGCAGGAGCAGGCTTGGGGGTCTTCTGCCTACGGGGCCCATGTCCCTGCCCTGCTGACCCTGCTGGGGAGCTGGGGAGGCCTGGTAATGTGGGAACTGTTTGTAGGCAGTTGCCTTCCTCGGGTAAAAGGACTTCTTACCCGAGCCCTTCTTTTTCTGAGAAGGAGCAGAAGTTTTCCTGGACAGCCTTGCCCTGGTGAGGTGCTCGGTTTCGAGCTCAGCAGCCTTCTCGGCCATGGGCTTGCCAAAAAGGTTTTCACCTCGGCAAGGGAAATCGACCAACTTGTCCTGTACCCATGGCTCGAGGTCCGACGACTGCAGCCATGCCTGGCGTCGAGCTGTGATGCCGGCCACCGCAACATGGGCCAAGGCCTCGAAGCCATCGTAGGCTGCTCGGACATGAACTTAGAGCATTCCCGCACTCCCGAGGACAAGGACTTGAACCTCTGCAAAGGATCCCTGGAGAGACCAGCCGAGAACCCGGCAAGCTCCTTCGCTAGGTCCCGCAAGTACATGCCCATGTACAGCTGGTAAGACTGGACACGGCAGGCAAGCAAGCATCGAGCCCTGGAAGCATTTTCAACCAAACGCATCCAGGTTCCGGGCCTCCTGGCCAGGGGGCAGCGCGGAGTGCATCTTCTGGCTTTTCAGACGATGCATGGCCGATTCCACCACCATGGAATAGTGTGGTAGCTGCGCCTTTTGGAAGCCAGGGCTCTTACGGTGTCGATAAATGGAATCAACCCGCTTGCTCAGAACCGGTGCCGAGGCCGGTGCCTCCCACATCTGGAAGAGGAGCCGTTCCAGCATCGGAGGAACCGGGACAGTAAAGGCCTACTTTGGAGGAGAGTCATACTGGAGGGCCTCGAGCTATTCGGCTCCTCCTCGGGGTCCGCGGGAATCGTCAAAGCTGCGGCCATATCCCTAACGAACTCCGAGAACCTGGTATCCTCCGGAGGGGATTTACTCCGGGTTTCGGACTGCGGTGAGTCCGAAGGGACGCACCGAGTCTGGAAGGTATCGGGGGACTCCTCGTCCTCTGTCTCCCATGCGGACTCATCCGAAGAGGAGTCGGGGGCTTCGACCGCGTGGGTCCCGGCAGCACCCGCCCCGATGCCAAAGGCACCGGCGTCGACGCCCTCGGTCGCGAGCGGAAGGTCGAGGGTGACCGCGACCGAGGACGACCTCGAGCCTTCATGGTCTCGAGTATCGGTTCGGTCTCCGGGGTCGACTTCGACGTCGATGTCCCGGTGGTCGGGGCAGATGCACCAGCAAGGCTGGCCATCAGCACCCGCTGCTGATCCATGAAGGCAGACAATCTGCACTCCAAGGCTGTCAGCCTGAGTCCAAGCTCAGGAGACTCAGCAGCTAATGACTCGGGCCCCGGCGGCGCCGGGCCCGACGTCGACTCCCTGGGAGGAGAGACCTCGAGGTCAACAGGACTTACGTGTCCAGCAGACTCCGGCTCCACACGAGGCATTTTATTTTATTTATTTATTTAGTATACATTTGTATACCGCTACTTCCAGCAATCAGCAGCGTTTTTTTTTGATTACAGATTGGAAATTGTCAAATCATGACAGGAAATTTTTGAGGTATAAACACATTGATTAGACAGGAAAGCACAGCACACAGAGAACTATTTTACAGGGAACATGGGCTATGGAGGGTTAAGTGGCTTGCCCAAGACCACAAGGAGCACCTGTGGGACTAGAAACCCCAGTCCTTCCGGCCCAAGGTTGCTGTCCTCTAGTGGGATTTGAACCCCCGACCTTCCGGCCCGAAGTACCTTGCCCCAACCACTAGGCCACTCCTCCACTCCATTTTGGACAGCTTCTCCTGTTCCAAGGGCCCGGGACGGCGGTCGGGGGTCCGAGACCTGGCCCTCGAGGAGCCAGGGACCTCCTATGACGCCGCTTTCACGAGCCACTTCTTCCTCTTTCGTTTCTGATCGGGAGACCCCCTGTCCGAGGAACCCCGGCGATGCTCGGGGTCAGACTCCCAAGACGTCGAGGCCTCAGACGAGGTCCGGGCCCGGCCGGAGGCCGAATCAGAAAAAAGCCTTTCCTTTTGATGCTGTTGACTTCGCAGTGCCTTAGTGGACATTTTGCCACAAGGGCCACAGATCTTAGGATCATAATCTGGACCAAGGCACCGAAGGCAGCAGTCGTGTGTGTCGGTGAGAGACATCAGTTTCTTGCACCGATCACACTTTTTGAAACCACTGGAAGCCATCGGGGAAAAAAGGGCCCCTGCGAGGTCAAAGGACCGGCCTTCCAGGGAAAAGAAAAAAAGGGCACGAACGCCAGCCACTAAAGGCAAAAACCGAAAAAACGGAAGACGGGCTCGATACCGGTGTACCAAACCCGGCGGGAAGGGGAACCGGTGTACCAAACCCGGCAGGAAGGGGAACCGGCATCGAACCGGACAAGAACCGCGATGAAATCGCAAGAATAATCTAACTTTTCTCCGTGTGACTAGGACAGACGTCCGTTGGGCTCCTCGGAAAAAGAAAGACTGAGCAAGATGGCACCTTTAGGCGGGAAGGAGACCGCGCATGCGTGCAGTATTCCCAAAGGCTTTCATAGAAAGCTGGGGAAATGCTCCGCAAGGGGCTCCATCGACGTCGATGTCACCCATATGTGAGAACTGACTTCCTGCTTGATCCTGGAGAAGAGGTGTTTCCCACATTCTTAACATGAGATCATGTAAGATCTCATGGATAGGCAAAGTAGCTGCCTCCTTAGGAGCCTTGGGATATTGTAGAATCTCCAACTCCTTTGCCCTGGGCTCTGTTTCAGGAGCCACAGTAATGGAAAGACCTTGAGCCACCTCCCTGATAAAATCCTGAAAGCTGATATCTTCTGGAGGAGACATCCTACGTTTAGGAGAGGAAGGCTCCTCCGGGAGAAGTACTCCGGTATCGACGGAGCTGTCAGAATCCTCAGACTCCTCCGAGGATTCAAAGTACCTTCTGTCCGGATGCTCTTGTAGAGCATGATACCCGTACCGACCGAAGTCGGTGCCAGGGGAAATCGGTACCGATGTATCGGTACCGGAAGGCATAGCATGACTGGGTGCCGCAATGCAGACACCGATGTCGATGCCGTCGGTACCGGTACCGGTGCCGGTACCAGTTGAACTGTCTGACGCGGTTACGAGGGTGTCGATGTCACAAGGAGAGCCGCCAGACTGCGTTCAATAGCCAGGAACCTCTGGTCTATCGACGCTGCCGATGCCTGGGTATCGGTACCGGAGAAAACAGACGGTACCCATAAGAATATAAGATATGCCATACTGGGTCAGACCAAGGTCCATCAAGCCCAGTATCCTGTTTCCAACAGTGGCCAATCTAGGTTATACGTACCTAGCAGTTTCCCCAAAAGAGACAGGTTCTGCAATGCTTGTAGTGGGTCAAGCATTGATATCCTGGGTCCCTTCTTAAAAATGGTTTATAGACCTTTCCTCCAGGAACTTGTCCAAACCTTTTTTAAACCCAGCTACACTAACAGCCTTTACTACATCCTTGGGTAACAAATGCCAGAGTTTGATTACACGTTGAATGAAAAAATATTTTCTTTTATTAGTCTTAAATAGCATGGCACCAGTAGTTCTGCCGAGGTTGAGGCCTTCAGAACATCCTGGAGCCCCGATATTGCTTTGGAAGCCGAAGCCTCCCGCCGGGACAATTTTGCCGGTACAGAACCCTCAAGGGCAACGCCAGAGGCATCTCGATGCTTGGAAGGAGATCTACCCTTTGAGGACCGGCCAGACTTATGTTTAGTTACCTGAGATCCATGGGAGGAAGACGAAGCCCTGGAAGACGTCGATGCCACAGAAGCTGCATCAGAGGGAAAAAGGGTGCTGAGCTTAGCAGCTCAGTTCTGTCGAACCCTCTTGGACATCATGGCACAAGCCATATACTCCGAGATGGAGTGGTCAGGACCTAAACATTTAAAGGCACCACTCATGGGTGTCGGTGACGGAGATGGTACCGCCACACTTGGTGCACTTCTTGAAACCCAAAGCGGGTTTTTCCATAGTAAAGGAAATTTTGGGCCTAAGGCCCAAAATGGCGCGTGCACCTGAAAAAGAAAGGTTTGGAAAAAAAAAAGTTTTTTTTTTAAAAGAAAGAAAGAACCGGCGGTACCGGTATAGCATCGAGGGTAGGCAGACGCGACCACAAAAAAGAAGGGGAATAGGAAACATTTTCTGCGGTGACAGGAACGACAACCTGCTGGCTCCGCGGAAAACGAAGAACTGGAGAGAGGCAGTTGGGAAAGGCGGGAAGGCAGCACGCAGGCGCTGTGGGATGCTCCCAAAAGCTTTCTAATTGGACGCTGGGGAGCGTTCCCGCGCAGGCTCCATCAGAACCGACGATACCCATAATGTGAAGACTACATTCCTGCTTGTTCCTGGAGATAGTAGGTTAGACATAATCTGGGCCAATGGACAGTGGGCATCCCGGGCTAGGGATACGGAGCACGGGAACATAACGTGGTCAGATCATGCCCTGGTAAAGTGTTAGTTTTGAGGTGGGGAAGAAAGATGAAGTTCTGGCGCCTAAATAATGCCCTGTTGGAGGAACAAAAGTATGCAGGTCGTATAAAGGAGCTGTGCAAGAATATTTGGATAATTTAAATGGTGAGGTAGCGGTGGGGATGGTTTGAAGGCGTTGGTAAGGGGACACCTGATAAGCATAGCAGTACAGGAGGAGGAATGCTGCTGCGGAGGATAGAGATATTGGAAATGAATCACCAGAGTGATAACCCGCAGGTGATAGAATTGGTGAAGCTACGGAGGGGGGATCTGAATCAGCTAAGAGCAGCGGAAATAGCGTACAAATTGGCTATGTTGCGGCAGGTTCATTTTGAAGGGGGGAACCAAATGGGGAAGTGCTGGCCTGTAGGCTGAAGGCTAAACAGAGATCCTGGATTGGGGGGGATATACAATCACAAAGGGCAGTTGGTGCACAAGCCGCCTGAAATCAGGGCTGTTTTTAAGGAGTACTATAGAGGTTACATATCAGTGAGGTAAGGGAGGGGGAGAGGGACGGGGAGCTTTTTTAAAATGAGTGTCAGTTGTCGAAGGTAGCGGAGGCAGAACAGGAGGAGTTGGGAAGGGAGATTAGCAAGGAGGAGGTGGGGTTGCCATTAGAACCCTAAAGATAGGAAAGGTGCCAGGGTTAGATGGACTCACGGCCAAGTTTTTAAGCTGTTGCATGATCAAGTTCGAGGTATATTGACAAAGGTATTTAATGGTAGTCTTCATGGGGAGGCGCTCCCAAGGACCATGGAGGAAGCAGGGATCACAATATTGCAGAAGCCTGGGAAAGATGGTACTACCTGTGCAGCCTATAGGCCGATCTCATTGATTAACCTGGATGCGAGGATATTAGCAAAGATGTTGGCCACTAGACTGCAGAAGGTAACTCCTAAGTTAGTTCATAAGGATCAAACAGGTTTCATAAAGGGGAGGCAAAGGGACAACATAAGGAAAGTTTTAAACAATTTGGCATCTGCAGGGAGGAGGGTGGCAAGAAGCTGTATTTGTGACTGTAGATGCAGAAAAATCATTTGACAGAGTTAAGTGGCAGTTTATGATACAGATATTGTGCAGAATGGGTTTAAGGGAAAGGTTTGCAAGTTGGATCAGAGCGAGGCCGACGGCAAGAATAAAAGTTTATGGAGGTTACTCAGAGTTTCGTATTAGGAAGGGGGAAGTGACAGGGGTGTCCCGTCATCCTTGCTCTTTGCTCTGGTGATTGAGCCATTAGCGGAGTATGTGCGAAGGCAGATAGATATTAGGGGGATTGGGGTAGGGGGGCAACAGACTAAAATTGCTTTGTTTGCAGATGATGTGATCTTTAATTTAAATCAACCGCTAATTAGTTTACCAAATTTAATGATGGCGATCAGGAGATACAGTGGGGTGGCAGGCTATAAAATGAATATGGGCAAGACGGAAGTATTAGGTTTTAATTTATCAAAAGACTTGGAGGCGAAGTTGCGAGAAGGGTTTGCATTTAAGTGGGTGCCGTCGACTTTTAAGTATTTGGGAATACAGTTAGGTAATACCTTGGAGAATATACAGGAGTGGACCTATAAACCCCTGTTGGAGAATTTGAGGAAGGATCTCAAGGTAGGGGTGGGGGGGGGGAATGCACCTGCTGTAGTTAGGCCTAATAGCTACGATTAAGATATGTTGCCCCATATACTCTTTGTGTTTTCGGTGTTACCTTGCCGCGTCTCGAAGGGTTTAATAAGGAAACTGCAGGGGATGATTATGACCTTCATATGCGAGGGGAAGATCCACAGGGTGGCGAGGAGTATTATGTATAGGGATAGAGAGGAAGGGGGCCTTGGAGTACCATATATAGCACATTATTATGAGGCGGCACAATTGAGGGCACTATTTGCATGGCGAGAGAGAGGCAAAACCCCTCAGTGGGTTTATATCGAACAAGCGAATAAGGGTAGCTTGGAGGCAGAGATTTGGGACAAGGGGGGGGAAGGGCAACTGGTGAGGGGGGAAATCCCATGAGAGCACTAACCATGCGGATTTGGCAGAAGTGGAGGAAGTACCTATTAGGAGGCAGGCAAGTGTCGAGATTGACGTATATTCAGCGAATGGGAGGGGGGGGGGTTCTCCTGGGGCGAGAGGGAGGAGTCTTTAGGGACTGGGCTAGTAAGAACATAACATAAGATATGACATACTGGGTCAGACCAAGGTCCATCAAGCCCAGTATCCTGTTTCCAACAGTGGCCAATCTAGGTCATACGTACCTAGCAGTTTCCCCAAAAGACACAGGTTCCACAATGCTTGTACTCTGTCAAGCATTGATATCCTGGGTCCCTTCTTAATAAGGTTTATGAACCTTTCCTCCAGGAACTTGTCCAAACCTTTTTTAAACCCAGCTACACTAACAGCCTTTACTACATCCTCCGGTAACAAATTCCAGAGTTTGATTACACGTTGAGTGAAAAAATATTTTCTTTTATTAGTCTTAAATAGTTTACCCTGTAGCTTCATTGCATGTCCCCTAGTCTTTCTAAAGTCTGATAACGTAAACAATCGATCTACGTTTACCCGTTCCACTCCATTCATTAATTTATAGACTTCTATCATATCTCCCTCTCACTTGGTTTGCAGCTTGTCGTGCTGTGAGGGCTTGCGTGCATCAGGGATGCTGAGAGCTAAACTATCGGTAGTTTAACTACTGGCAGGATCTCCCAAGATGGACAGGTCTCAGCTGAGGTGCCAGACCAAGACAAACCACCCATCTGGGCAGCAGCAGAATGGGATAGTGTTGACGGCGGAGGATCACATTTTTGTGACAACGGCACCACCACCAAACAAACTGCGCAGAAGAAAGGCCCGGCAATCTACTTCTGTATCTTGCCATGAAAACCCAATGGATAGTTACAACAAAACAAATTGTGCTATGGTGCTGGAAGATGAGACCTCCAGGTCGGAAGGCATTCAACTAGCTACTGGGGAAGAGCTGAAGACTTTTCAGAGTAAAGCCAGCATTTATGATGTAGTTGGATCAAAGCCCTCGGGAAGTCTGACTGCTGATGTAGCTGCGCATGAAATGAGAGTCAGAAGCTGTAAAGATGTCTTACGCATTGGAACATGGAACGTACGAAGCATGAACCAAGGGAAGTTGGAGGTGGTCAAGAATGAAATGGAACGTGTACAACTTGATCTGTTGGGTGTCAGCTAACTGAAATTGACTGGCATGGGGCACTTTGCATCAGATGATCACATGGTCTACTATGCTGGAAATGAAAGCCAAAGAAGAAATGGTGTTGCATTTATAATAAAGAAGAAACCTGCAAGAACTGTAATGAAACACAATGCAGTCAGCAAACGCTTAATCTCTATTCGTCTACGAGGATTGCCTATCAACACAACTATAATTCAAGTATATGCCCCAACAACAGCTGCAGAAGAGAATGAAATTGAAGAGTTCTATGAACAAGTACAAGATGAAATTGACAGAACATGACTATCAGGATATCCTGTTTGCATGGGTGACTGGAACGCAAAAGTTGGCAACAAAGAAGAAGGCAAAGTAGTTGGAAAATATGGACTTGGCAACAGAAATGAAGCTGGAGAAAGACTGATAGAATTCTGCAAGACCAATGATCTATTCATCTCAAACACCTTCTTCCAGCAACACAAGCGGCGACTGTACACATGGACTTCACCCAATGGATTGTATAAAAATCAAATTGACTACATCTGTGGAAGTCAACGATGGAAAAGTTCTATAACATCAACAAAGACAAAACCTGGAGCTGACTGTGGTACAGATCATCAACTACTAGTATGCAAACTCAAGCTAAAGTTGAAAAAGAGCAAACCACTCATGAATGCAGCAAAATATGACCTTGAGAATATACCACTGGAATTTAAAGACTGCCTGCAAAAATGATTTGCTGCTTTAGATACAAATCACAGAGCTCCGGAAAAGTTATGGAATGACATCAAGAAGGTTGTGTTGGAAGAAAGCGAGAAGTCTCTACAAAAGGTGAAAAAGCAAAAGCGGCCAAAATGGATGACGGAAGAAACTCTGAAAATTGCCCAGAAACGCAGAGAAGCTAAAGCCAGAGGAGAAAGAAAGACAATCGCAGAACTCAGAGATTTCCAACGTGCAAGGAAAAGTACTACAATGACACTTGCAAAGAAATAGAAGCAGAAACTATTAGAGGAAGAACAAGATCGGCTTTCCTAAAGCTACGAGAGTTAAAGAAAAAGTTCCAGCCTCGAAATGGAATGCTACAAGATGCTCAAGGTTCTATGTTGAATGATGCTGAGAAGATCAAGAAAAGGTGGAAGGAATATACAGAGTTTTTATATGATAAAGATCAAGTGAACCAACAGCCGTTTCAACCTGTACCTTAAGATCGGGAACCATTGGTGATGAAAGAAGAAGTTGAAGCAGCATTGAAAGCCTTATCAAAGAACAAAGCACCAGGCAATGATAGCATTCCTATAGAAGTATTGCAGCAATCTGATGCAGCTGTTACCATACTTACAAGGCTCTGCCAAGAAATATGGAAGACAACATCATGGCCAACTAACTGGAAAAGATCTGTGTTTACACCAATACTAAAGAAAGGTGATCCAACTGACTGTGGAAATTATCAAACAATTGCTCTGATCCCACATGCCAGCAAGATTCTTTTGAATAATCTTCAGTAGAGACTACAACCATACCTGGAACAAGAACTACCTGAAGTGCAAGCAGGGTTCAGGAAAGGGCGAGGAACGAGAGACATCACTGCGGATGTGAGATGGATCCTTGAAAAGACTAAAGAATACCAAAAGGATATCTATTTGTGCTTTATCAACTATAGCAAGGATTTTGACTGTGTAAACCATGAGAAACTCTGGGCCACATTAAGCAGCATGGATATACCAGAACACCTGATTGTTCTCTTGCGCAATCTGTACATTGATCAAGAAGCAACAGTTCGAACGGAACAAGGAGAAACAGAATGGTTTAAAATAAGCAAAGGTGTAAGACAAGGCTGCATACTTTCCCCCTACCTGTTTAATTTATATGCAGAACAAATCATCAGAGAAGCAGGATTGTATGAAGACAACAGAGGTGTGAAGATTGGTGGAAGACTCATCAACAACCTTCGCTATGCTGATACCACCACATTACTGGCTGAAAGTGAAGATGATCTGAAACATTTGCTTCTTACAATCAAATTACAGTCTCAAAATGGGCCTGCACCTTAATGTAAAGAAGACCAAGATCATGACAACTGGCATAATCAACAGGTTCATTGTTGAAGGAGAAGAAATTGAAATTGAACAACTTTAACCTACTTGGATCAACTATCAATAAAGAAGCAACAAGCAGTCAAGAATTCAAACGACGCAATGCTCTTGGCAGAATGGCTATGAAAGACCTAGATAAGATTCTCAAGAGCAGAGATGTCTCTCTCCATACAAAGATTTGACTTGTTCAAGCCATGGTATTTTCAATATCATCATATGGATGTGTGAAAGCTGGACAGTGAAAAAGGCAGACAGGAAGAAAATTGTTGCCTTTGAATTATGGTGCTGGCGGCGAATACTCTGTATACCATGGACTGCCCGAAGAACAAACCAGTCGGTACTAGAGGAGATCAAACCTAAGCTTTCTTTAGAAGCTCAGATGACAAGACTTCGACTTTCATAC
Organism: Ichthyophis bannanicus; assembly: GCA_033557465.1. Lineage (NCBI taxonomy): Eukaryota > Metazoa > Chordata > Amphibia > Gymnophiona > Ichthyophiidae > Ichthyophis > Ichthyophis bannanicus. Next base: position 75,869,225 of record CM066050.1, on the reverse strand, counting down.
TTTGGACACATCATGCGAAGAGAGAGATCATTAGAGAAAGACATCATGCTTGGCAAGATAGAAGGTCAGCGCAAAAGAGGAAGGCCAGCAATGAGATGGATCGATACAATAACAGAAGCTACGGGTACCAGTCTGTCAACAATGAGCCGCCTGACTGAAGACCGAACACAATTTAGGCTAGCTATCCAGAGGGTCGCCATGAGTCGACTCCGACTCGACGGCACTTAACAACAACAACATCATATCTCCCTTCAGCCGTCTCTTTTCCAGGTTAAAGAGCCCTAACCTTTTTAGCCTTTCTTCATAGGAGTATCCTTCCATCCCCTTTACCATTTTGGTGGCTCTTCTCTGAACCTTTTTTAATATCGCTATATCCTTTTTAAGATACGGCGACCAGAAATGCACACAATATTCAAGGTGCGGTCTCACCATAGAACGATATAGAGGCATTATAATATCTTTTGTTCTATTTTCCATTCCTTTCCTTATCATACCTAGCATTCTACTTGCTCTCTTGGCCGTCGCTGCACACTGGGCCGAGGGCTTTAACATGGTATTCACAATGACGCCTAAATCTTTTTCCTGGGTGGTGGTTCCTAATGTGGAATCTTGCATCGTGTAACCATAGTTTGGGTTGTTCTTCCCTAGGTGCATAACTTTGCACTTGTCCACATTAAATTTCATCTGCCATTTTGATGCCCAGTCTTCCAATTTATCAAGATCCTCGTGCAATTTTCCACAATCCTCTTGGGTTTTTAACAACTTTAAATAGTTTTGTCTCATCTGCAAATTTGATAACCTCACTCGTTATTCCACTTTCCAGGTCATTTATGAATATGTCAAAAAGCAGCGGACCCAGCACAGATCCCTGGGGTACACCACTATTCACCATTCTCCATTGGGAAAATTGGCCATTTAGCCCTACCCTCTGCTTTCTATCTTTTAACCACTTCCTGATCCACAGTAGTACACTGCCTCCTATCCCATGACTCTTTAGTTTTGCCAAAAGTCTCTGATGAGGGACCTTGTCCAAGGCTTTCTGAAAGTCCAGATACACTATATCAACCGACTCACCTTTGTCCACCTGTTTTATTCACACCTTCAAAAAAACATAACAGATTAGTAAGACAAGATCTTCCTCGTCTAAAGCCATGTTGGCTGTCTCCCATTAGGCCATGACTATCTACATGCTGAGTAATTTTATTCTTTATGATGGTTTCTACCATTTTTCCCGGTACTGACATGAAGCTCACCGGTCTGTAGTTTCCCGGATCACCCCTGGAACCCTTTTTAAAAATTGGTGTTACATTGGCGATCCTCCAATCTTCAGGTATTAGAGATGATTTTAATGATAATTCACGGATTACTAATAGCAGGTCTGCAATCTCATATTTCAGTTCCTTCCATCCGGCCCAGGTGATTTGCTACTCTTCAGTTTATCTAATAGCTGCAATTCATCTTCCCGATGTATCGATATTTCCTTCAATTCTTCCGCACCTTTAAATACCACTTCAGTCATGGGTAACATCCCTACATCTTCCTCAGTAAAGACCGAAGCAAAGAATTCATTCAGTCTCTCCGCTATCGCCTTGTCGCCTCTTAGTGCCCCTTTAACCCCTCTATCATCTAATGGACCAACTGACTCTCACAGGTTTTTTGCTACAAATGTACTTGAAAAGTCTTTATTTCGCGTTTTTGCTTCCGCAGCAAGCTTCTTCTCAAATTCTCCCTTTGCCTGCCTTATCAATGCCTTGCATTTGACTTGCCAGTGCTTGCGCCGTTTCCAGGTTTCGTCGTTTGGCTCTTTTTTCCATTTCCTGAAAGATGCTTTTTTGGCAACAGCCTCTCTGACATCACCTTTAAACCATGCTGGTAGCTTTTTGGACTTCCTTCCACTTTTCTTAAAGCATGGAATACAGCTGGCCTGGGCTTCCAAGATAGTATTTTTCAACACCACCCAAGCTTGACGTAAGTCTTTAACCTTTGCAACTGCTCCTTTTAGCTTTTTCTTAACTATTTTCCTCATTTTATCATAGTCTCCCTTTCGAAAGTTAAAAGGTAGTACTGTGGATTTCCGTACTATCCCCTCCTCCACTAATTAAATCAAAGGCGATCATGCTATGATCACTATTGCCAAGTGGCCCCCAACACCCTTATCTCTTGCACTAGATCTGCTGTTCCACTAAGGAGTAGGTCTAGTATGGCTTCCCCTCTGGTCGGTTCATGAACAAGCTGCTCCAAGAAGCAGTCATTTATTTCATCTAGGAACTTTATCTCCCTAGCATGTCCTGCCGTGACACTGACCCAGTGTAGGATAGGGCAATTGGTGGTATCTGGGGAAAAATTAAGGATTTTGTGGAGATCAAAGAAGCATATGGCTTGAAGGAGGATGATCAGTATGGGTATATGCAACTATGGTACTACCTGCAGCAGGGAGAGGTGAGAAAGGGATTACAGGCTTCTAGCACACACCCTTTGAGGAGTTAATGGAATAAAGAAACACACTAAAGGGGTTATCATCGAGTTTTTATAGGCTGCTGAATGGCACGAGGGGAGGTGGGGAAATATATGCGCGTAAGAGGTGTCTAGGAGGGGGGGGGGGACTCCCCTCTTGGAGAATAGCTTTAAAATGCATCTGAGAATGGTGTGGACCCCCGGCTAGGATGCAGGCTATCTACCGGGACAAGTCTGATGAGTGTTGGAGGGGTTGTGGGGGGAGAGGTCTTGCTTCATATGGTTTGGGGATGCGCTAAGGTGCAAGCGCTTTGGACGGAGGTGGCTACGGTGTATAAGGAGATCACACAGGTGCGGATCTCAGCGACCACAGCGATGGTGACACTTATGGAGATGGGGGAGGGAGGGAGAAAATAGTTGAATATTTTTTGAGGTATTGGGTAGTGGCAACACAGGTGACATTGTTGAAGAGGTAATAATGCAACTAGAGTATGTGAGGAGTATGTGCCTGGTGGGGGCATACCGGCACAGCCAGAAGCTAAAATATCAGTGAGTTTGGCATTGGTATGAGGAATGGCGGGAGGGAGGGCTGCTGAAGTGGCCGACAGACTAATAGAGCAGGGGGAGGGGGAGGAAGTAAAGGAGTGGAAGTGGGGTGGGTCTAGGGAAGGGGGTTATAGTGAATAAATAAGAACCCTTTATAGAATGGCAATTAACTATGGTATTAATAGTTTATGGGGTGGGGGTAGGTGTGGGCTGGAGGGAAGCTGTAATACATGGATGCAAACTGCTGTATTTGTTGAAGAAAGATGTGTTATTGTTATTATTATATGTTGCAAGTCTCAGAGGGTGGGGGTATGTACTCAGGGGGTAGCAGAGAAAGTTTGACTCATGGAATACTATTGCCAATGTTTTGTGGATCTTGTTTAATGTGGATGAGGTGTGTTAATAAAAATCTAAAATGGGAAAAAAAATGTAAGGTCATGCATTTGGGCTGCAGCAATCCAAGGGAGCAATATAGCATAGGGGGTGAAATACTTTTGTCCACTAAAGAAGAGCGGGACCTAAGCGTGATTGTGTCCAATGATCTTAAAGTAGCTAAACAGGTAGAAAAGACAACGACAAAAGCTAGAAGGATGCTTGGATGAATAGGGAGAGGAATGACAAGCAGAAGAAAGGAAGTGATACTGCCTCTGTATAAGTCTTTGGTGCGAGCTCATTTGGAGTACTGTGTGCAATTCTGGAGAACGCACCTTCAAAAGGATATAAACAAGCTGGAGTCAGTACAGAGGGTGGCTACGAAAATGGTTAGTGGTCTTCATTATAAAGCATATGAGGACAGACTTAAGGATCTTAATATGTACACCTTAGAGGAAAGGCGGGATAGAGGTGATATGATTGAGATGTTTAAATACCTCCGTGGCATAAATGTTCAGGGGGAGAGCCTCTTTCAACTGAAAGCAAGCTCTGCTACAAGGGGACATGGGATGAGGGTGAAAGGGGATAGATTCAGGAGTGATATGTGGAAATATTTCTTTTTCGGAAAGAGTGATGGATCCGTGGAATAGTCTTCAAGTGAGGTGGTAGAGATGAGGACAGTATTTGAATTCAAAGAAGCATGGGACAAACACAGAGGATCTCTGAAGGAAAAAAGGGGACTGTTGTAGTGGTTGATATGGAAGGACAGACTAGATAGGCCATGTGGTCTTTTTCTGTCATGTTTTTATGTAAAACCAGCAAATGTTAGCAAATCATGGGGCACCTATATTTTTTTCATCAATATAAATGGATGCTGAATATTTAATCACAGGGGTTCTTAAGCTGTGCATCCTTAGAAATTAGCTTATACAGTAAACACAGCAGAGGTCTGTCCTGTCACTTAGAACATATATGGGTCAATAATCAAAAGAAGTTATATGTTCACAGGAAGCCCAAGAATATATAAAACTTTGCTATCCATGTATTTTTAAAAATTATATAGAAACTATTGGGGTGAAAATTTGACTGTTTCGATAACACCTACATAATATGGGGCTGGATTTGCGCTGGAGCAAGCATGAGCTTTAAATTTATCCAGATCGTGGTAATATTCAGCCGCTATCTGGATAAAAGTAAATTAGACTTACCTGCTAATTGTTGTTCCTTAAGGAACTCTAGTCCAGTCCCGGAACCATAGAGTTTAGAATCTACTCCAGCAGCCTTGGAGACTGAATGACATCATCGCTTTACTAACTGTGGTATAAGTAGGCAAGGACTGCCCCCTATCTCCAGTACCTATTGACAAAGCAAACTGAGCATAACAACAAATAAGTAGATAAAGTATATGCAAACAAACAGAATTAGAAACCGGATACATGTCCCGTCTTAGCAAAAGGGCCCCCCTAAGGCTCCATTCTACGCCCGGGGAAAACCCTCTCCCTCGCTATCGCTGTCTTCTGCAGCCGACGCCGAATTCGCTTGGCTTTGACTTCCCGTGCTAAGGACATCTTATTTCTCTTTTTTTTTTTTTTTTTTCTGTTTTATTTTTTACCACTTCAGGCCAACGAGCTGATAACCCCAGGGAGGGCTCCGGGACTGGACTAGAGTTCCTTAAGGAACAACAATTAGCAGGTAAGTCTAATTTCCTTTTCCTTTTCGTCCCTCTAGTCCAGTCCCGGAACCCATAGAGGATGTAACAGAGCAGTAAATCTAAACGGGAGGGACCAGCGAGCCCAGCCTGAAGAACCGCCGAGCCAAAACGACCATCCCCTGCCACCTGCACATCGAGCCTATAATGCTTGGCAAAAGAGTGCAACGACGACCAGGTCGCTGCCCGACAAATGTCCCCAACCGGGACCAAACTGAACTCCGCCCAAGACGCCGCCTGAGCTCTAGTCGAATGTGCCCGGAGACCTTCCGGCACCACTTTCCCCTTCAACAGGTACGCCGAAGCAATAGCTGACTTCAACCAACGCGAAATGGATGCCTTCGCCGCTGCCTCTCCTTTTCGCGGCCCCCCGAAAGCCACAAACAGCCTATCAAACTTCCGAAAGTTCGCCGTCCTACGAAGATACTTACGCAACACCCTACGCACATCCAAGAGGTGCAACCGCCTCCCCGACTCGCCCTTCTGATGGGTCGAAAACACGGGAAGCGAAACCACCTGGTTAACATGAAAAGGCAAAACTACCTTAGGCAGAAAGGCCAGCACTGTACGCAGTACAACCTTATGATGGAAGGAAAGATAAGGTTCTCTACAAGACAATGCTTGCAACTCCGAAATGCGCCGCTCAAAACAAATCGCCACCAGAAAAACCGTCTTCAAGGTGAGGTCTTTCAGAGAGGCCTCGTCCAAGGGCTCAAACGGCGCCTTGAGCAAGGCCTCCAACACCAGATTCAGATCCCATGTCGGCACAGCACTACGCACCGGCGGACGCAAAAGCAACACTGCCCGCAAAAACCGCCGAATGTCGCCGTGCGACCCCAACGACTGGCCACGAACCTTACCGCGATAACAGGAAATGGCCGCTAACTGAACCCGCAAGGAACTAGCCGCCAAACCCTTGTCCACGCCATCCTGCAAGAACCAAAGGATCTGAGCTACCGAAGCCCCCAAGGGCTGAACATCGCGCTCCGCACACCAGGCCTCAAAAATACGCCAAACTCTAATGTACGCCAATGAGGTGGAGCGCCTGCGCGCTTTTAGCAAGGTAGAAATAACCGTAGCCGAAAATCCCTTGGCCGTCATCCTAGCCCTTTCAAGAGCCAAGCCGTAAGCGAGAATTGATTCACCTGGGGCATGCGTAACGGCCCCTGCCCCAAGAGATCAGTCTGCTGCGGCAACCTCAACGGACTGTCGGCCAGCAAACGCACGACGTCCGCGTACCAGGGCCGTCGAGGCCAATCGGGAGCCACCAACACCACCAGGCCGCGGTGCTTCTCTATGCGCTGCACCACCCGGCCTATAAGAGCCCAAGGCGGGAACACAGAGAAGGCCGCCGACCAGCCACCTCTGCGCCAACGCATCGAGCCCCTCTGACATCCGTTCCCGGCGCCTGCTGAAAAAACGCGGTACCTGCGCCGACTCGAAGGTCGCCATGAGATCCATCAGCGGAAGCCCCCAGCGCTTCTGCAACAGCGCAAACACGTCCGGGTGCAGATGCCACTCTCCTGGGTCCACCCTGCGACGGCTTAGGAAATCCGCTTCGACGTTGTCCACACCGGCCACGAGCTGAGCCGAGAGGGCCCCCCAGGTGCCTCTCGGCCCACTCTAAGAGCTGACTCGCCTCAGCTTCCAGAGCCGCACTGCCCGTGCCGATTGATGTACGCCACCGTCGTTGCATTGTCGGACAGAACCCAAACCGCCTCCTGACGGAAACTGTGCAGAAATTTCTGCAGCGCCAGGAACAACGCTCTCAACTCCAACCTGTTGATGGACCAAACCGACTCTTCCGGAGACCAAGCCCCCTGGGCAAATCTGCCTCCGTAATGCGCTCCCCACCCCAAGAGACTGGCATCCGTCGTCAGCAATCTCCAGGAGGGGGACTCGAGAGGCATGCCCGCCTCCAAACTCTCTCGCCGCAGCCACCAGCAAAGCTCCTGACGCACCCCGAGAGGACACACCAAGCGCCGAGACAACGCATCCCACTGATGCGACCACCGGCGAAGCAGCGCACTCTGCAAAGGCCGCATGTGAGCCCGTGCCCACAGCACCACCTCGATCGTTGCCGCCATTGTGCCCAACAACTGAAGATACTGCCACGCCGTCGGTGCGGGAGCCGACAAAAACCGCCTGACCAGGGCGCGCAACCCCCGCGCTCGAGGGGTAGGCAGGAACACTGCCGCCTGACTCGTGTCGAAGCGGGCCCCCAGAAAGACCACGCACTGTGAAGGAACCAGGTTGCTCTTTGCAAAGTTGACGACCCAGCCCAGGGACTCCAACATCTCCACCACCCGGGCGGTCGCAGCCAAACTCTCCTCTCTCGACTTTGCCCGAATCAGCCAACTGTCCAAATATGGGTGGACCAACACTCCCTCCTTGCGGAGCGCTGCCGCCACCACCACCATGATCTTGGTGAAAATCAGAGGAGCCGTAGCCAGGCCGAAGGGCAACGCTTGAAACTGATAGTGCCCCATTGGAACCGCAAAACTGAGATATTTTTGATGTTCTTGCCGAATGGGGATATGAAGATAAGCCTCAGTCAGGTCCAGGGACGTCAGAAATTCACCCGCTCGGACCGCCGCTATCACGGACCGCAGTCTCCATCCGAAAATGGGTTACCCGGAGACACCGATTCACGCGCTTCAGATCTAAAATCGGCCAAAACGAGCCCTCCTTTTTTGGCACGACGAAATATAAAGAGTACCGACCGAACCCGCACTGAGCCGCCGGAACCAGCACCACCGCCCCGAGCTGAATTAGTCGCTGCAGAGTGTCCGAGACCGCCTGTAACTTGGCCGGAGCTGCGCATGGGGATCTGACAAAGGAATATAACACGTGCCGGTGGAGCTCCAACGCGTACCCTTCGCGAATGACCTCCAGGACCCACCGGTCTGACGTAATCTGGACCCAGGCAGGGTAAAAGTCCCGCAACCGACCTCCCACGGGAACCACCCGCACCCTGAGCCCGCCGTATCTCATTGTGCCTTTTTAGGGCCCGAGGACTGGTAAGGAGCGAAGCCCCTTCCCGCTCCGCGGAAGCCCTGAAACCCTTGACCCCTAACCGGGAACCTCCCCCGCTGAGACGGGCCAAAGCGAGAGGAACGAAATCTGCGAAACCCCCTAGCGGGTCCTCTGAACCCCGCCGGAGCACGAACCTGCTTCAGCTTATCCTCCAGGAGCCGACCCCCCATGGACTCCCCGAGATCCTTGACCAACTTCTCCAAATCCTCTCCAAACAAGAGCTTACCCCTAAAAGGCAGCTTACTGAGACGAGCCTTAGAGGAACTATCAGCAGACCAATTACGCAACCAGAGATACCAACGAGCCGCTACAACTGAGGCCATACTCTTAGCTAAACCGCGGATGAGATCATAATGGATATCCGCTAAGTACGCCGTCCCGGATTCCAGCCGCGACGCATCATCGAGGTGGCCCTCCAATGGCTCCCCTTGCAACCTTTGGGACCACCGCAAACAGCCCCGAGCCACCCAGGCCCCTGCTATGGAAGCCTGCATGGAAAGGGCACTCACATTGAAAACCTGTTTCAGCAAGGAATCTAGCCTCCTGTCTTGCACATCTTTCAATGCCGCGGCCCCCTCGACCGGAATCGTAGTTTTCGTCGTCACTGCCGAAACCGCCGCATCCACCTTTGGGGAACGAAACAGCTCCCTATCCTGGTCTGCCAGCGGATAAAGATGCATCAAGGCCCGGGTACCATTGAGAGCCGCCTCCGGCACATCCCATTCCTCTTGGATCATATTCCTAAAGACCTGATGAAGGGGAAACACTTTCTGGGACGACCGCACCGCCTGCAATAGCGGATCCTCCAAGACCTCATCAGCCACTGGCTCCCCCACGGGCACGTTGAGGGTCTTGAGAGTCTCCGTGATCAGGGCCGGAAAGAGTAGTTACTCACCTGTAATAGGTGTTCTCCAGGAGCAGCAGGAATCAGTCCTCACATAAGGGTGACGTCGGCGCCAACGGAGCCCTCGCGGAGCAATTTCCCCAGCTTTCAAAGAAAGCCTTTGGGAATTGCAGCGCGCATGCGCGGTCCCCTTCCCGCCCAAGAATGCCATCTTGCTCAGTCTGATGACATAGCTAAAAGACAGCAAAAAAATTAGCAAAAACGAAATGATAGGACTGCAACTCCAAGGGGAGGAGGGAGGGTTGTGAGGACTGATTCCTGCTGCTCCTGGAGAACACCTGTTACAGGTGAGTAACTACTTTCTCCAGGACCAAGCAGGAAGTCAGTCCTCACATATGGGACTCCCCAGCTTAAGGCTACCGGAGACCTCAAGTGGAAAAATGAGCTCCCTCTAGCTCAGCAGCACAGAAGGAAGGAATCTTCTCTGAAAACGCCCCCGACCGGTAGCCCAACACCAGGGCCGGAGGGTAGGAGTTGCCTAAACCTCAAAGAAATTATGGAGGACTGCCTGACCGAAAGCACTGTCCCTGCGGGACTCCCTCTCCAGGCAGTAATGGGCCGCAAAAGTCTGGCTTGAAGACCAAGTAGCGGCCCGGCAGATGGCTGCCAACGGAACAGAGCGGAAATGAGCCACTGACGCAGCCTTCGCCCTGACACGAGCCGTGACTCGACCCTCCAACGAGAGGCTGGCTGCACCATAAGCCCAGGAGATACAGTCAGCGACCCATAAGGACAAAGTACGCTTGGAGACAGGTAGCCCCAATTTATTGGGGTCAAAAGAAACGAAGAGCTGAACAGCCCTCCTATGCTCCCGCATACGGTCAAGGTAGAAGGACAAGGCTCTCCTACAGTCCAGGGTATGCAGGACCACTTCGCCCGGCTGGTGTCCGGCCTGGGAAAGAAGGTAGGAAAAACCATCTCCTGATTGAGATGAAAAGGAGAAACCACTTTTGGAAGAAACTTAGGGTGAGTCCGTAAGACTACCCTATTCCTGTAGAACCTAGTGTAAGGAGGATCAGACACTTGGGCCTGCAGTTCACTAACGCGCCTAGCAGAGGTAAGGGCTACCAAAAACAAGGTTTTCCAGGAAAGAAAACGAAGAGGGCAGGTAGCCATAGGTTCAAAGGGCGGACAGGTAATCCGCTGCAAGACCACATTCAGATCCCATTCAGGGGCCGGAGGGCGCAAAGGAGTCTTAAGGAGGAGGCGGCCTCGGAGAAAACGAACCACCAAAGGGTGGTTGGAAAGAGGCCTGCCATCCACCGGTGCGTGATGCGCAGAGAGAGCACTGAGGTGGACTCTGACAGAGTTGGACTTAAGGCCCAGATTGGAGAGGTAAAGCAAATATTGCAAGACCACTGCCACCAAGCAGGAGAAGGGATTCTCAGACTGCTTGAGCACACCACACGGAGAACAGACGCCACTTAAGAGCGTAGGACTTCCGGGTGGAGGGCCGCCTGGAGGCCAAGACGACCTCTTCCACCTCCCGAGGCAGCAGGAGGGGAGCAAGGACTACCCTTTCAACAGCCAGGCCATCAGATGAAGGGAGCGGAGGTTGGGGTGTAGGAGAGTCCCCCGATCCTGTGACAGGAGATCGGGTTGAAACCCCAGAGGAAGAGGAGTGTCCACCGCCAGTTGCATTAGAAGCGGGAACCAAGGTTGTCTCGGCCACCGGGGAGCCACTAGGATCATCAAGGCTCTGTCTCTGAGAACTTTGAAGAGTGTTCGAGACACTAGCGGCATGGGAGGAAAGGCATACAAGAGGCCTGTGGACCATGGAATCAGAAAGCATCCGATGCTACTCTGAGAGGATGCGGTTGTCAAGAGCAGAATCTGGGAAGTTGCCAGTTCAGAGGACTGGCAAACAGAGCCATGGGGGGAAGGCCCCACTTGAGAAAGATCCGCTGAACCACTAATGGATCCAATCTCCACTCGTGTGGTTGGAGGATCCTGCTTAGCTTGTCTGCCAGGTAATTTTCCTGACCTGGGAGATAGACCGCTTTGAGGAGTATGCCGTGGCCGACTGCCCAAGAGCACAGCCGCCGTGCCTCCTGACAGAGAAGGAAGGAGCCTGTTCCTCCTTGTTTGTTCTCGTAGAACATTGCTACTTGATTGTCCGTCTGGACCAGTACCGACTGGTGAGAAGTGAGGTGGGAGAAGGCTCTCAGAGCTAGGCGGATGGCTCTGAGCTCCAGGAAGTTTATCTGCTGCGCAGACTCCCAAGGAGTCCAGAGGCCTTGAGTACATGTCCCTTGGCAATGTGCTCCCCATCCCAGGAGAGAAGCATCGGTTGTTAGTACCTGAGGAGGAGGAGATTGAAAATCCACTCCCAGTACCAGGTTTGGCAAATGAAGCCACCACCGCAGAGAAGAGACCAGCAGGTCTGAGACTTGTACTGAGTCCGTCAGGCTCCCCGTGGCCTGATGCCATTGCGTGCGAAGGCACCACTGGGCAGGTCGCATGTTCAGGCGGGCATTGGGGGTCATATGGACCGTGGAAGCCATATGGCCGAGCAGTCTCAGAAATTGCCTGGCAGAGACCAGGGAATTGCTGCGAAAGTGGCTGGCGAGATTCATGAGCCTGTGGGCCCTGTCCAGAGGCAGGAAGGCCCGCGCCTGAAGCGTGCTTAATCTTGCGCCGATGAATTCGAGATCTTGAGAGGAGAGCAAAGAGGACTTTGTGAAGTTTATGACAAAGCCCAAGTGCTGGAGCAGAGACACAGTGCGATGAGTGGCTTGAGTGGCCTCTTGGGAAGACTGGGCCCGGATGAGCTAGTCGTCCAGGTATGGAAACACAAAAAGGCCTTGAAGTCTGAGATAGGCCGCCACCACTGCCAGGCATTTGGTGAACACCCTGGGGGCGGAGGATAGGCCAAAGGGCAGGACCCTGTACTGGTAATGATTTCCCCCCACAACAAATCTGAGATATTGTCTGTGGTCTGGATGAATAAAGGATGCGAGTATAGGCATCCTTTAGATCTAAGGAGCATAGCCAGTCTCTCTGCTGGAGGTAGGGCAGCAGGATTCCAAGGGTAAGCATCTTGAACTTTTCCCTTGCCAGGAACTTGTTGAGGTTTCGCAAGTCCAAAATGGATCGGAGGCCTCCTGTTCTTTTTAGTATCAGAAAGTACCTGGAATAAAAGCCGTGACCTCTCAGGTGGTGGGGCACCGGTTCCACAGCCTGTTCCTGAAGAAGACTTGCCAACTCCTGAAGGAGTAAGTCCCTGGGCAGAGGGAGTCTTGGAGGCTCCCCTGGAAAGTAGGAGGGAGGTACCTGGTTAAAGTGTAGAAGATAGCCTTTCTGAACTATATGAAGTACCCAGGTATCTGATGTGATGGCTGACCACCTGTGGGCAAAGTGGACCAGCCGGCCTCCTGTGCTGAGAGAAACCAGCGGAGGGGGAGAGGCTATGCTGATGGAGTCAAAAACCCCCACCCTGCTGAGCAGGGGCCGGCGTAGTGGGCTTGGGGGCCTGCTGCCTATGAGACCCATTACCCCGTCCCTTGGCCTGCTGACCCTTTTGGGGAGCTGTTGAGGCCTGATACTGAAGGTAGTATTTATAGGCAGCCGCCTTCCTCGGGGAAAAGGGCTTTTTCCCCGAGCCCTTCTTTTTCTGAGAAGGGGCAGAGGTTTTTCTGGACAGCCTAGTTCTGGTCAGAGTCTCGGTCTCGATTTGTGCAGCCTTTTCAGCCATGGGTTTGCCGAAGAGGTTTTCACCTCTGCAGGGGACATCGACCAACTTGTCCTGGACCCATGGCTCGAGGTCGGATGACTGAAGCCAAGCCTGTCGGCGGGCACCGATGCCGGCTCCGGCTACTCGAGCCGATGCTTCGAAGCCATCGTAGGCTGCTCGAGAGATAAACTTCGAGCACTCTCGAATCCCAGTGGACAAGGCTTGGAACCTCTGCAAAGGTTCCTCGGAGAGAGACCAGCAGAGAACCCGGCAATTTCCTTTGCCAGGTCTCGGAGATACATGCCCATATAGAGCTGGTAGGTCTGGACTCGACAAGCAAGCATGGAGCCCTGGAAACACTTTCTACCGAGGGCATCCAGGCTCCGGGCCTCCCGACCGGGAGGCACCGAGGAGTGCATCTTCTGACTCTTGAGTCTATGCATGGCAGATTCCACCACCATGGAAGGGTGCGGTAGTTGTGCCTTTTGGAACCCGGGGCTCTTGCGGACTCGATAAATGGAATTGACCCGCTTGCTTAACACCGGCGCTGACGCCGGGTTCTCCCACATGCGGAAGAGAAGTCGTTCCAGCATCGGAGGAACCGGTACAGTAAAGGCCTCCTTCGGGGGAGAGTCATACTGGAGGGCATCGAGCTCCTCGGCTCGAGGCTCCTCCTCGGGATCCGCGGGGAATGCCAAGGCCTTGGCCATATCCCGCACGAAGTCCGAGAACCGGGTGTCCTCCGGGGGGGACCGTCTCCGAGGTTCGGACTCGGGTGAGTCCGATGGGACACACCGAGTCCGAAAACTACCAGGGGACTCTTTATCCTCCGATTCCCAGTCGGACTCCGCGGAGGAGGATTCGAGTGGCTCCGGTCGGGCGGGCACCGATGCCCTCCGCCCCGACGTCGAAGGTGTTGGCGTCGACGACCTCGGTCCCGAACGGGAGGCCGAGGGAGACAGAGACCGAGGATCGACTCGAGCTCGGATGGACTCGAGGATCGGCTCGGTCTCCGGGGTCGACTTTGACGTCGACGTCCCGGTGGCCGGGGCAGACGCATTGGCAAGGCCAGCGATCAATGCCCGCTGCTGGTCCATGAAGGCAGCCAAACTGCTCTCCAAGGCCATCAACCTGAGTCCAAGCTCAGGAGACCCAGCAGCCCCTGACTCGGGCCCGACGTCAGCTCCTTCGGAGGCGAGTCCACGAGGACCACAGTACTCACGTATCCAGGCGACTCCATTTCGAGACGAGGATGTTTCGAAGGCCTCTCCGACTCCGAGGACCCGGGACGGCTATCGGGGCTATGGGACCTGGCCCTCGAGGAACCAGGAGCGTCCACAGACGCCACCCTCGCGGGTTTTTTCTTCCGATGATGTTCCCGGGTAGGAGACCCCCGCTCAGAGGAACTCCGACGATGCTCGGGACCGGAGTCCCGGGACGTCGAAGCCTCTGACGAGGACCGGGCCCGGCCGGACGCGGAGTCAGAGAAGATTGGTTCTCGTTGATGCTGCCGACTCAACGCTTTTGAGGACATTTTGCCACACGGACCACAGATCATCGGGTCATGATCGGGTCCGAGGCAGCGGAGGCAGCAGTCGTGTGTGTCTGTAAGAGACATGAGTTTCTTACAGCGATCACACTTCTTAAACCCGCTGGCAGCCATCGAGGGAAAAAGGGCCCCTGCGAGGTCAAAAGACAGGGCTGCCAGTGAAAAGGAAAAAAATGGCACGAACGCTTGTCACGAAGGACAGAAAATCGAATAATAAAGAAACGGACCCGATACCGGCGTAGCGGGTCTGGCGGGAAAAGGATCCGGCGTCGAACCGAAAAAGAATAAAAAAGAAGAGAAAAAATCAACTTTTCCAGCGGTGATCACAAACAGCGTCTGTAGGGCTCCGCGGAAAAAAGAAGACTGAGCAAGATGGCACCCTTGGGCGGGAAGGGGACCGCGCATGCGCGCTGCAATTCCCAAAGGCTTTCTTTGAAAGCTGGGGAAATTGCTCCGCGAGGGCTCCGTCGGCGCCGACGTCACCCATATGTGAGGTCTGACTTCCTGCTTGGTCCTGGAGAATCTGATGCTCTCTGGCGATGGCTCATCGTTGCAAAGCTTCCTTGCATAGGGACAGAGAGCCTGTTACGCCCTGCTTGTTCACATAGAACATGGCTACTTGATTGTCCGTTTGAACTAGGACTGTCTTGTAGCTGAGCTGGGTGTGGAATACTCGAAGAGCAAGGAAGATTGCTCTGAGTTCCAGGAGAATGATGTGGAGATAGGCCTCCTGTGGAGTCCAGGTATCCTGGGTAGAGAGGCCTTGCAGGTGGGCTCCCCAACCCACCTGTGAAGCATCTGTTGTTAGTGGCTTGGGGTGGGGGTTGCTGAAAAGGAGACCCCACCAAAAGGTTTTGGGGTGACTGCCACCATTGGAGGGACAAAATAAGGAGATCTGAGTTTGCTATTTTGTCTGACAGGCAACCTGACGCCTGAGTCCACTGAGTGGATAAAGTCCACTGGGCTGCCCTCATATGGAGGCGAGCATAAGGAACCACATGCACGGTGGATGCCATGTGGCCTAGCAACTGTAACATTTCCCGCGCAATGAGATGAGGTTTTAGCACTGCTTGGGAAACTAAATGCACAATGCGAAGGCAGCGGGGCTGTGGAAGGAAGACCCTTGTCTGTCTGGTATCCAGCAGAGCTCCTATAAACTCTAGGGATTGAGTGGGAGCAAGGTTGGATTTTGGAAAGTTTACGACAAGTCCCAAATACTGAAGGATGCACATTGTGCGAGAGAGAGAAACCCTGGCCTCTGGCTCTTAGGGGCTCGAATGAGCCAGTCATCTAAGTAAAGGAAGACGAATATTCCCAGGAGAAATGCTGCCACCACAGCCATGCATTTTGTGAACACCCTTGGTGCAGAGGCTAGGCCAAAAGGAAGAACCCTGTATTGGTAGTGCTTCCCTTGAAAGAAAGCGAAGGAACTTTCGGTGAGTTGGATGGATGAGAACATGAGTGTAGGCATCCTGGAGATCTAGAGAATAAAGCCAATCCTGACTCTGAAGGTATGGCAGCAGAGTTCCTAGAGGAATCATTTTGAACTTCTCTTTGAACAGGAATTTGTTCAATTCTCTGAGGTCTAAAATGGGTCTATGTCCTCCTGTTTTCTTTGGAATAAGGAAATAGGGGGAGTAAAATCCTGTACCCCATTGGGGAATGGGTACCTCTTCTATTGCCCCTTGAGCAAGGAGCACAGTGACCTCTTGACCTAACCGGTCGTTGAAAGAGCTCTCAGAATTGAACTGCCTTACCATTGTAGGAGGGGGCATGCTGAGAAAATAAAGCTTGTACCCCTCTCTTACAATAGACAATTTTCTGCTGTTATCTGACTCCATCTGGGGGCAAAATGACATAACCTTCCTGGGATGGTGGAGGGTTCTAAGCCATTCAGGGCCAGGAAGGCAAAGTTGTCTAGATAGGAGTCAAAGCCCCTGTGGAGGCTGCTGAGCCGGTTGAGGCTTAGCTGCTTTTATCTTTCTTTGCCTAGGTTGTTGCTGCTGTCCCTTTTGGGCAGACTGACCTAAACGATGTCCCTGCTGGGTATAGGAGGGATAAAATTTTTTCTTCTTGCTGAAGAATGGTTTCTTAGAGGATCTTTTCCTCGCAGGATCAGCTGTAGATTTAGACAATCTAAAGTGATATTGTCAGCATCTATCTCATTAGCTTTTTCATGCCAATTCTTGCCAAAGAGATTCTCTCCTGTGCAAGGTATATTCCCTAGTTTGTCCTGTACCCAAATTTCCAAGTCTACGTGCACCTATGGCAATGGCAGAGGTTCTGCTTATGCATTCAAAGCAGTCAAAGGCTGCACGATTCACAAACTTGGAAACATCCTGAGCATGTTTGACAAGAGCAAAATAATCTTGCCTTTTATCATCAGGAAGGAGAGGGCTCATAAGCTCTAAATCTCCTGTGACCTCTTTAAGGAACATTCCCATATACAAGATATAGGAACGGATCCTAGCAAAAAGCATGGAAACCTGGAAGGATCGACGTCCAAAGGCGTCAAGAGTCCTACACTCACATCCTGGAAGATTAGATGCATGCCTTTTTGCACTCTTTATCCGTCTCATGGCTGATTCCACCACAATGGAATGGTGTGGTAATTGAGTCTTCTGAAACCCAGGACAAGGAGGAACTCGATACATGGTGTCGAGTCTTCGAGAATGAGGAGATGTGGTTAGAGGTGTTTCCCACATCCTTAACATAAGATCATGCAAGATCTCATGAATAGTTAAGGTAGCTGCCTCCTTGGGAGCTTTAGGGTATTGTAGAATTTCTAATTCCTTTCCCTAGGCTCTTTTTCAGGAGCCACTGTGATGGAAAGACCTCGGGCCACATCTCGGATAAAGTCCTGAAAGGACATATCCTTTGGTGGAGACATCCTACGCTTAGGAGAAGAGGAATCCTCAGGAAGAAGTACTCTGGTATTAGCAGAGCTTTCAGAGTCTTCAGACTCATCCGAGGATTCAAAGTATCTCTGATCCGGGTGATCGTGCAAGGCACGGTACCGGTACCGATCGAAGTCGGCATCGGAGTGGTCCGGTACCGACTTGTCGATGCCGGATAGAGACGCATGACTCGGTCCCGGTATAATACCTGCCGATATCGATGCAGTCGGTGCCGGTACCGGTTGAATTGTCTGAAGCGGTTTCAGGGGCATCGAGGCCATGAGAAGAGCCGCCAGACTGCATTCAATAGCTAAGAATCTCTGGTCTATCGACGCTGCCGATGCATGGGTATCGGTGCCAGATGAAGCGTCCGGAACCCCAGAGCATGGCACCAGTAGTTATGTCGAGGTTGAAGCCTCGAGAACATCCTGGAGCCCCGTTTAGTGCTTTGGAAGTCAAAGCCTCCCGCCGAGGCAATTTTGCCGGTGAAAGTCCCTCAAGGGCAATGCCAGAGGCATCTCTATGTTTAGAAGGAGATCTACCCTTTGAGGACCGGCTAGATTTATGTTTAGTTACCCGAGATCCATGGGAGGAAGACGAAGCCTTGGAAGACGTTGATGCCATGGAGGAGGCATCAGAGGGAAAAAGGGTGCTAAGTTTAGCAGTTCGGTTTTCCGGCCCCTTTTCAACATCATCCTACAGGCAACACACTCTGAAATAGAGTGGTCAGGACCTAAAATTTGAGGCACCACTCATGGGTGTCGGTGACAGAGATGGTACCGCCACACTTAGAACACATTTTGAAACCCGAAGCGGGTTTTTCCCATTCTGAAGGAAAAAGTTGGACCTAGTGCCCAAAATGGCACGTGGCACCTGAGGAGAAAATTACTGGAAAAGACTCAAGAAAGGGGGGTTTTTTTGAAAAAAAAAGAAAGAAGAACCGGCGATACCGGTGTAACGTCGAGGGAAGGTAGACGTGAACACAAAAAAGAAGAAGGGGGGGGAATTTTTTCTGCCGTGACAGGATGTGCGACCTGTTGGCTCCGCAGAAAACGAAGAACTGGAGAGGGACAGTTGGGAAAGGCGGGAAGGCAGCACGCAGGCGCTGTGGGATGCTCCCAAAAGCTTTCCTATTGGACGCTGGGGAGCGTTCCCGCGCAGGCTCCGTCGGTACTGACGATACCCATATGTGAAGACTACATTCCTGCTTGTTCCTGGAGATATAAGTACTCCAAGCACAGATGACTTTGCCACTTACTTTCAAAATAAAACAACTTCACCATCAACCAACCCATCTATTCATGAACCAAAATGCCTACCCAAGCACCCCTACAACTCCGACAGCACTCCCTCACCAACTCTGGAATCCTTCTATTCATACCCTCCTGAACAAATAGAAAATCATCAATGGGATAAACATCACTAGCTCCCCAATGGACCCTTGTCCACCATTCTGGATCAAACAAACACAAACCTACCTCAGCCCAATCATAGTCAGAATCGCCAACCTATCACTATCTGAAGGCATCCTTCCTCCCCCTTTGAAAAGTGCCTTTATCAGGCCTCTGATCAAGAGCAACAAACTTGACCCATCAGTTATCAAATCCTACAGTCCTATCTCAAGCCTCCCCTTCCTAACCAAAATCATAGAAAAGATAGTCTATCAACAGACCCAGGACCACATCAACTCCTACGCACCTCTAGACCAGCAACAGCACGTATTTCAGCAACAGCATGGTGTTGAAACCCTTCTCACGACTCTCCTTGTTAAATTCCATATAGGCCTTGATAAGAAACAAGGTTTCATCCTCATATTTATGGACATCGCCTCAGCTTTCGATACAGTTAACCACAACCTCTTGCTCAACCAACTGTATCAAAAAGGCATAAGAAATCTAGTCTTAGATTGGTTCAAATCCTACCTATCCGACCGACAACAAGTCCGCACAGATAAACCATGCTCAAATGTTATATGTAAACCACGTTCATGTGTTTTATGTAAACCGTACTGATCTTTAATAGCGCAGTATATAAGAACAAACAAATAAATAAATACCTAAGACCTGCCGTTTCTTTCTCTGTATCAACAAAATCCGCCCTTTCCTGTCTGAACACACTAAGACACTTACCCACTCCTTAATCACCTCTCGTCTTGACTACTGTAACCTACTCCTTTGCTGGTCTCCCTTTGAATCATCTCTCTCCCCTTCAATCTGTTCAGCACTCTGCTGCACGGCTAATATTCCGCCAGCCTTGTCATACTCATATTACCCCTCTTCTCAAGTCACTTCATTGGCTCCCTATCAGTTTCCGCATCCAGTTCAAACTTCTCTTGCTGACCTATAAATGCATTCACTCTGCAGCTCCTCACTACCTTTCATCTCTTTATCTCTCCTTTCACTCCCCCCCCCTCAGGAACTCTGCTCTTCTGGCAAATCGCTTCTATCTGTGCCCTTCTCTTCTATTGCTAACTCCAGACTTCACCTTTCACCTTGCTGCACCTTATGCCTGGAACTACCTGTGTCTGTACACCAGGCACCTTCTCTGACCCTTTTCAAATCCAGGCTACCAGGCTAAAAACTTACTTCTTCTCTGCTGCTTTTGGTTCTTGATGCACCTGATCTCTTTGGCTTTTTTTTATCACTCCCCCTTGTTTTATCCCTGTCTGCACCTTCTGTGTTGTCTGTCTTGGCTAGATTGTAAGCTCTGATGAGCAGGGACTGTCTCTTACATGTCTGTGCAGCGCTGCGTATGACTTGTAGTGCTATACAAATGCTCAGTAGTAGTAGTAAGCCACTAACATGAGTTATTTATTTTGCTTGTTTTATTTATTTATTTTTTTACCTGGGAACTGGCCAACCTGCTGCTGCTGATAGGAGCTTTGTGTTTGGTCCTGGTATTGGGGTGGAGGTCTTGTCAGGTGGCGCTGGAGTTGCTGTTGCTGTTCCTGCTGGTGACGCTTCTCCTGTAAACATATAAGAAAAGCACAATTGTTAATATTCTGCAAGCTCTAGTAAAAGGAACATTTTCATTCAAGGAACACTTCATTTGCCCAGTGAAATTGCTAGAGATTTTCTGAAATATCCACTTTAGGGACACCAAACAACTGCTCCATATCCCTCTGGAGCAGAGGATACAGCCACACTAGGACCTTAGCACCCCTCAGTTCCAGCTCCGGTGTCTCCAACTGAGAGATTACAAGCATCCACATCGGTTTAGAGAGATGAAAGAAATCCAAGGGACATCACAAACCTTCCAGGATAGGAGTCATTTGTAAAATCTCTCCAGAATGGGCCTCAGCCATGGCATCCATAATCAGGGTGAAGGGGTCCTCTTCTTCTGCTGACTCATCTGTTAGAGACAAGGAATCCTCCTCCCCACCCCAGAGGCGGCAAGGCTGGGCTGGGCTCCAGAGGAACAGACAAGACGAAAGTGAAGGACGAGTGTGCTTAACTCCCTTGTTGCCTAAGGTGGAGGCCTCAAAGGGCCCCAGGTACCCTGTAGGGGAGGGCAACACAGGGCCATGGATCCCCATGAGGGGGGTTGCCATGCAGCCACCATAAAGACTGAAAATAGCCTGTGTCAGAAGTTTCTGCTCAAAGCTAGCCGAGAACAGAGACTGGGGCTCCCGAGGACCCTTCAGGGATCTGCTGGCTAAATAGAGAGGCCACCTTGCCACACTCCCCTTCAGTTGAGACCATGCAGCTATTCCAAATAGATACCATTCCTGCCAGTGGAAAAGTTCTGGGAGCTGAGGCATCAATATCATCACTGGGCCTCAGGTTTCTCATGGGATGGAATTCCCAAAATTGCCTAAAAAATGTGCCCAGAGTTCTCCATTGCACTTAGGGCAAAAAGATCCAACTGTAGAGTTCACCTGATAGGAGTCACAAACAGAATACACCTGTGAATTAGGCAACACGGCTGAGCTCTGCAGCAGTCAAAATAAACACACACACACAAAAAAATCAAACAAACCCCCCCCCCCTTGAAAACAAAACCCACAGCTAAAAATAGAAAGGGAATCCCTTCCCTTGTCAGGCTGGATTAAGAAATCCAAGAAAGGCTTCCCCAGCTGCCCACACAGGCCTGAGGGAAGTCTGGCTGCCCAATGCTGTTTTAATAAATGGCTTTAAAAAAAAATCCAAGTCAGAGAGCCAATTCAGAAACAGAAAAAGAGAGACAAAAATAAAGCATAATTTGCATAAGTTGGGGTGGGAGGGCTGGGCCCAGGCTTACCACCCCCTACAGGGGACTGGGGGTTTCCCTACTGTACTCTGGCCCACCAGTGCTGAAACCTCTGGGTAACTGCACTGGACACAGGGCAACTGCCAACTCAAGGAGTAGGGGACCTATCCAAGCTCTGAGCAAACACTGAGCCAAAGTCTCATCTCACAAATGCCAAAAGACTTATCTGGGCCAGGAAGACAGGCCTATCTGCACTGCTGCAGCAGTCCATACATCTTTCCATCTGCTGGGGGCAGACAATACTGGCAAGTTTCAGTGCTGCACTACAGTTACAAAGTCAACGATGTTACTGAACGTTACTCAGGTCTGCCTCCATCTGGTGGTTGGGACGTCATAACCCACTCAAGGGATGATATGGAAGATTGTTTAAAGCAGTGCTGGCCGATAATTTCATCTAAAATGTAAGGTTGTCTTGCTTTGTTGTTTTTACTTCACCCTACATGATTTCTGGAAGAAATCAGACCTTCCCAGAATTTACAAAAGATTTCTGAATGAACTTCTCTTCAATACTGTTTGAGCAGGTGGTTTTCAGGGCTTGTTAGCTTTTGTTTATATTCTTTAAGGCCATTAGACTATTGTGGTGCATCTGCCTAAACTTGTAGAATGGAAGCATCCTGTGATGTTTATTGTATCCTTAGTAATCTACCGTTAACATTATCTAATGGCATCACTTAATACTAGAAAATTCAAGGTGAGAGTCAAGTCTGGAGTCTATACAGAATGATGCAGTACTCCATTATGCACCTTGCATCTCTAGTTTTGTATACACACACCGCGCAGCCAAAACAAAGATGCTTGGCCGGGACTCAGGAACTGGTGGTTTCGTCCACTACAATTTGGGGATACAGGACACTACAATTCTGATTTTTAAAAATCCAATTTTTTTTTTTTTTTTTTTTACAAATATTCTCTCTTTCATAGGAGTACCACTTTTAGACTGTGTCTAGAGAACATAAAAAATACCATACTAGGTCAGACCAAGGGTTTATCAAGTCCAGTATCCTGTTTCCAACAGCGGCCAATCCAGGTCAAATACCTGCAGGTTCCCAAAAAGAAATACAGATTCCATGCTGCTTATCACAGGTGTAAGCAGTGTATTTTCCCTGTTCCTCTTTAACAGGCAAGTTAAGCACAAGCTAGTTTAAAAGACATGAAAAATGTATAAAAAATGTACTACTTAGATTAGCTGGCAATAGTGTTGGCATGGGTATCTCATGAAGCAGGTAGCGTAAGTTGAATAACTGATCTGTAAATTCAGTAACTTGACCCCAGAATGGCAAACCCAGTTTGAGTGGGTACAAAAGAGGAGCGTGACTCTTGCAGGTGTAGGAGGGAACAAACAAAGCAAGAGAGGAGGGCAGGTTTGGAACAGACTGCTTTATTGAAGATGGTCCCATCTTCAATAAAGCAGTCTGTTCCAAACCTGCCCTCCTCTCTTGCTTTGTTTGTTCCCTTCAAACCCAGTTTGAGTGCCACAAAACGGTCTGGTTCTCATGATTTTTACCATGGATATTCACAAAATAGAAGCACACATCTGAGCTGAGAACCAGGTACATTTACATAATCTGGCCATACTGAAAAACAAAATAACTGTCACTTGAGGGCTGCTGGCCAGAATTCAATATAGTCATCTATTAGCAGATATTCCATGCATTGTACATGAAGTTTTATTACTTATAAGAAGTATTTTATAGTCCCAAGTTAAACAATGCATGCAATTTAAATCCAAAAACCTAACTCAAAGGATTCCAATTTCTGTACACACAAGTTACCCTTCACTCCCCATTAGCAGACCTATTGCTAGGACTCTCACTGAAAACATTTATACAATGAGTGTGCAAAACACAGTATTGGGGCAAATGAAGAATGTACCAATTTACTATCTCCATTTGGACCAAACCTCTTTTCTTTATGGAAATAAACACCATTAAAAAAAACCCCAAACTGCTCTAAATTTAAGCGATCTCACATTTCAGGAAGCCAAACATTTACGTAGCTGAACTTTTTTAAAACAATTTTTTAGTTCCAACTTATGGAGACCAGCAAGGATCTATATTATCAGCTTTGATGTGCAATATATTTAAAATTATTAATTAGCTGAGCTGATCTGGTCTTTTGATTTAAAAATTCATATTTCAGCTGATCATATGCATCTTCTTAACCAGACCTACCAACAGCCATGGGAAATGTAATCACCTACCTTCATGCCATTCACGAGTGGGCTAAATCCAACAAGCTGTACCTGAACTTGAGTAAAATGAAAATTCTATAAAGTTCAAAACTAAAGCTATCAGGTCCTTTTGGGGAATTACAATTTAGGAGCCTCAGAATTCTTATGGACTCAAACTTTCAAAAGTTGTTTTTATCATCTGGATCAACTTTGTGAACTTGGACTGTTCGTTAAGAAAGTGAATTTGGTCATGTTAGTGCTTTCTGTAATAGCACTGTGGCCAGATTAATACTATGACGCAATAGATAATGAAGGAATATATACCCATTTCAATTAATCCTCAAGTTGTGGCACAAATGTTAGAAGATTGCAAGGGACAGGATCTTATCCCCATTCTGCAGGAGGTATACTAGTTAACAATGCTCTTTAGGATTATATATATATATTTTTTTTGTTTAGCTCATGCCTTTCCAATAGCTCAGGGTACAATAAGTATTTTCCTGTCCCCAGAGAGCTTACAATCCAAATTTCACCAGAGGTAAAGAAGGGCTAAGTTACTTGCCCAAAGTCACAAAAAGTATCTGAGGAATTTGAACTCTGGCTTCCCTGTTTGCTCTAATGACTAGGCTAGTCCTTAAGAGTCTAACTTGGTTTTCAAGAATCTAAGAGAAATTGAACCAGAATATCATATGAACAGGCTAGTTACATTCAGAGACAAAAAATATTTTCCTGTCCCCAAAGGGGTTATAATTAAAAGGGCCAATGCAGAACACCTGTAACATGTGTTCTCCAGAGACAGCAGGAATCAGTCCTCACATATGGGCGATGTTGATGCTGACTGAGCCCTCGCGGAAGCATCACCCCAGCTTTCAAAGAAAGCCTTTGGGAGATGCCACCACGCATGTGTGGTCCTCTTCCCGCTCAAGGGTGCCATCTTGCTTCAGTCAGATGACATAGCTAAAGATGGCAAAAATGATGAGAAGCAACTCCACATGGTGGAGGGAGGGTTGTAAGGACGGATTCCTGCTGTCCCCGGAGAACACCTGTTACAGGCGCGTAACTACACTTTCTCCGGGAATAAGCAGGAAGTCAGTCCTCATATGGGACTCACTAGCTACAGGCTATCGAAAGACCGTAGAAAACCACAGATGCCCCCAAGGGGAGCCGTGAACAGCAGCAATTGAGTCCAACGACAGACTCCAGAAGGACCCGTGTGTCCAGTGAGGAACCAATATTCTGGCAGGGTAGAAGGGCCAGAGGGTGGGAGTTGCCTAAACCCCGAACAGATTATGGAGTACGACCTAGCCGAAGCCGCTGTCCCGTTGGGATTCCCTCTCCAAGCAGTAATGAGCTGCGAAAGTATGGACACAGAAGACCAGGTGGCGACTCGGCAGATGTCTGCTATCGGGATGGAATGCAGACTTGCCACAGAGGCCCTCAGGGCCCCGACATTGTGCGCCGCAACTTGGCGCTCCAGCAAGAGCCCAGCCTGTTCACAGGCAAGAGCAATGCAGTCTGCCTCCCAGGTGGACAGAGTCCGCCTAGTCATAGCCTCTCCCAGCCGACTGGGGTCATAGAAAACAAAAAGCTGTGACACTGTGCAGTGGCCCTGGATATATAAGTTAGAAGGACAGGACCCTCTTACAATTCAGAGTATGGAGGACGGCCTCAGCCCTGCTGGGGTGAGGCTGCGGAAAGAAGGTGGGGGGCACCACCTCCTGAATGAGGTGGAATGGAGACTCCACTTTCAGGAGAAATTTGGGTTTTGTGTGGAGCATGAATCTGTTTTTGTAGAACCTGGAGTAGAGCGTTGAAGTTGAGGAATGCCATGCCTTTGCGATGTACCCTTAGACCCATCCCCCTTAGATGACGCCAATCTCACCCCCCCCCCCCCGTACATGGTATTCCTCAACTTCATACGGGACATGTCAAAGGCGGAGGAACTTGAGATCGTCCAGTATGAGGCCCCGCTGAGGGAAGCACTAACAGTGCCATTCCCATCCATCCTGGAATGGCTGCCCCTCTGCATGTGGCAAACACTGGTGTCGGTACTTATCATGAGCTGCTGGCTCAACTTGATGTATCGAGTCCGCCTGCGCCAGCTGCCACATAACTCCATGGTGGTGGAATTGGCCATGCGTCAGCTCAAGAGCCAGAAGAGACACTCCTTAGTGTCCCTGGGTAGAGAGGCCTGCACACTGAATGCCCTCAATAGGAAGTGCTACCAGGGCTCGATGCTCATCAGCTGGATCCAGGCATACCAGCTGTACATGGGCATATATCTGAGGGACCTGGTGAAGGAACTCACCAGGTTCTCGGCTTGCCTCTCTGAGGAGCACCCTACAGTGGTTCCGGAGCCTGGCCAAAGCCTTCCATGAGTGCTCCAAGTTTGACTTGAGTAGCCTATGATGGCTTCAAGTCGGCGGCTAGAGTAGCCGCAGTGGGCATCAAGGAAGGGCTGGACCAAATCAGGCGCCAAGCCCGGTCCGGGTACCTCAGAGCCTCCGTTGGCCACAGCCTTAGGAACTCGCCAGGGAGGACCTCTGCTCTGTGGAACGGGAGCGGGATTGAGACAGATATTGAGGATAGACTCCAGGCTGCATGATCTCAAGGATCGGCTTGAAGTCTGGGGATGTCCTTGATGTCAAGGGCCCAGTGGTCTGTGCAGATGACCCGGCAGAGCCGGGCATCAGGTTCCACTGCTGAGCCATGAAGGCAGACAAACTGCGCTCCAAGGCTGCCATTTTGGTCTCCAGTCCAGAAGGCTGCGCAGCCATCCGCGCAGGCATCAAGGGACTCAGGCCCGGCACCAGTTCTCCTGAAGGGGAGTCCTCGATGAGGATGGCCTAGGGATCCAAGGCCAATCACCGGAGGAATCTTTCCAGGCAACCTTGGTAGGCTGCTCCTGCTCCAAGCACTCAGAGAAGCGGCGTTGACTGCTGGATTGGCTCAGGACTTATCCGGCTTCCCAGATCCATCCACGGATGTGGCCTAAGGGTTTTTTTTTCCTTCTTGTGTTCCCTGACTGGGGAGCTCTGCTCGGAGGACCCGTGGCCTCGCTCAGGGCCCGCAGAGTCACCACGGGAGTTTGAGGCCTCAGATGGGGCCTTGGAGTGCGGTGTCACCGGAGACTCTGTGAAGAACTTGTCATCCTGCTGCTGATGGCTCGAGGGCTTTGGATGACAATTTTCTTGCAAAGGTCGCAGTCCGCAGGGTCATGGACTGACCCAAAGCAACGGAGGCAGCAGAGGGACATGACCCTTGAGCACAGATCACACACAGTCATTGGAGGCCATGGGGGGAAAAGGGGCCCCAGCTGGGTCCAAGACCCGAGGCTCTGCCAGCGGTAAAAAAGATGCGAACCGCACAGAGGATGAAAGAATAAATTCAAATGGACCCAAGACAGGCAGCTTGCTTGGGGGCGGGAAGAGTACTGGTGCAAGACCAGAGAAGAATAAAAACCTTAAAAACCTGATACTTTTTCTGGGGGAAAAGATGTCTGGTGGGCTCTGCGGAAAAAAGTTGATTGAGGCAAGATTTCACCCTTGCACGGAAAGGGGACCACACATGTGTGGTGGCATCTCCCAAAGGCTTTCTTTGAAAGCTGGGGAGATGCTTCCGCAAGGGCTCTGTCGGCTGAGGTCACCCGTATGTGAGGACTGACTTTCTGCTTGTTCCGGGAGAAAACTGCATTATCTTCTAGTGCAGCATTTTGCTGGTGCTAATCTTACTCTCCAATGCAGAAAACAAGCTAGTGCCAGAAAAAATGCCAGCAAATCACTGTGCAGTGGGCATGCTAATCATATGCAAAACAAATACAAAATTGCAGCAGATGCAAAAGAACCTGCGCTGAAAGTCAGGCAGTATTTTACTTGCTTTTTAACGCTGTATCTTTACACTTGCTTCATGCAAAAATACAAATGAGGCTTAATCCCCTGATCATGACACACCCCTCATCCAGAAAATGGCCTGGTGGCTTAGCAGCCCCATATCCCCCCTTCCCCCCCCCCATCGCCAAAACAGAAAGGAGAAATTAGGCCTTACCTGCTAATTGTCTTTCCTTGGGTTCTCTCTGGGCCAGTCCAGAAAAGTAGGGTAGTCAACCTCCTCCAGCAGCTGAGGACTGAAAAACTGAAACTCTTTGCTGACAGCCCCTCTAGCACCCCCTGTGGACAGCGTGTCAGTCTTATGGTAACAAAGCAGCAGAACTATACTTGCTAAACTCGAACACCAAGAAAATAAACCAACTGTTCCACCTCGCTGACCTAAGCACAGGCAGAATGTCCTTAAAAAATGCATCCCATTCCTGGTTATCTTCTTACTTTTTTCTTTTTTTTTTTTTTTGTTATTGAGAGGAAACTCCCAAATCACAAACTTCTCTTAAGACTTTTCTCTGATGTCTGCAGCTCCGGCCACGAGCTTGGCAACCTCTTGCAAAAGGAAAACTCCTGCCGAAGGCCACAACAATTACCACTCTCGCAGACAATAAGGGCGGATCCTGGACTGGCCCGGAGAGAACTCAAGGAAAGACAATTAGCAGGTAAGGCCTAATTTCTCCTTCCTATTTGTCTCTCCGGGCCAGTCCAGGAAAGTAGGGCAGTACCAAAGCAGTACTCAAACCCGAGAGGGACCTGCGAGCCCCACAACAATAGCCGAAGCCCCCACTCCTGCATCTGCCCTGGCCTGAACATCCAACCGATAATCCTTAGTAAAAGTATGCAGAGTAGACCACGTCGCCGCTCTACAGATATCCACCGGCGGAATCAACGCATACTCCGCCCATGAGGTCGCCTGACTTCTAGTAGAATGGGCTCTGATGCCCACTGGAGCCGCTAAGCCCTTTGATTCATAAGCCGCTCTAACGGCATGTCTCACCCAGCGGGCAATAGAAGCCTTGGTTGCCGCCTTCCCTTTAGCTGGACCCCCAAAAAGTACGAACAACCTGTCCGACTTCCGAAAGGGTTCTGTTTCCTTTAGGTATCAACGCAACACGCGACCCAAATCTAAACTCTTCAGCGACCGATCTTGTTTTGCCCCCTTGTGAGAAACAAAGGTAGGAAGAAAAATGGCCTGATTCACATGAAAACTGGATACCAACTTAGGCAGAAACGGTACTGGCCGCAACACCACCTTTTCCGCTGAAAACTGAAGGTACGGCTCCCTGCATGAGAGCGCCTGTAGATCCGAAACCCGACGTGCGGAACACAACGCCACCAAAAAAGCAGTCTTCCAAGACAACTCCCAGAGAGACCCCGGCGTCCTGGCCTCAAATGGAGGCCGTGTCAAAGCCTCCAACACCAAATTCAAATCCCACGGAGGAACCACCTGCCGTAGCGGAGGCCGAATGATTTTGTCCGCCCTAAGAAAACGCCACACATCTGGATGCGAAGAGATCGATATACCGCGCACCTTTCCTCTATAACAGGCCAGCGCCGCCAGCTGCACCTTTAGTGTGCTGAGGGCCAGCCCCTTCTCCAGACCTCCCTGCAGGAAAGCTAAGATGTCCGGTAGCATTACTCCCGAAGGCCGCACGCGACGCTCCGCACACCACGCTTCAAAAATACGCCAAATCCTAATGTACGCCAACAAAGTGGAACTCCTCCTGGACTTCAACATAGTAGCAATCACGGCCCGCGAGTACCCTCTACGGCGCAACCACTCCCTCTCAAGAGCCAAGCCATAAGCAAGAATCAATCCACTTGTGGCATTAAGACGGGACCCTGGAACAACAGATTGACTCGAGCGGGCAATCTCCAAGGAGGAACCACCAGTAGCCGTCTCAGATCCGCATACCAAGGACGTCTGGGCCAATCCGGAGCAATTAGAATCACCGTCCCGTCGTACTTCGCTAACCTCTGAATGACTCTGCCTATCAGAGGCCACGGAGGGAAAACATATGGGAGACGACCCGATGGCCAAGGTTGAACCAGACCATCGAGTCCCTCCGACACGCGTTCCCTGCGCCTGCTGAAAAACCGAGCCGCTTTCGCATTTACCTGAGTGGCCATGAGATCCAGAATTGGTTGGCCCCACTTCACTGTGATCTTGTGAAAGACTGCCCAGTTCAGCTCCCATTCTCCGGGATCCAACACATGCCGACTGAGAAAATCCGCCTGAACGTTGTCTTTCCCTGCCACATGCGCTGCCGAAATCGCCACAAGGTGAGCCTCCGCCCACATTAAGAATTGACGACTCTCCTCTAGGAGTACGGCACTGCCCGTGCCGCCTTGCCTGTTGATGTATGACACAGTCACCAAGTTGTCGGAAAACACCCGAACCGCTCGCCCCTCGAGCAGATCCACAAACTCCAGCAGCACCAACCGAACGGCTCGCAACTCCAAGCGATTGATCGACCAAACCTTCTCTTCCGCCGATCAGGCGCCTTGCGCTATGTTGCCCAAACAATGCGCCCCCCCCAACCGGAAAGGCTGGCATCTGTTGTGAGCAGTACCCAAACTGGCAGTTCTAAAGGCACCCCCGCCCGTAGGTGTGCAGGAACTAACCACCACCACAGACTTACGCGCACCTCCTCCGGACACAGCAAGCGGCGAGAGAGAGGGTGATCCTGCGGAGACCATCTTGACAGCAGAGACCATCTTGACAGCAAGGCTTGCTGAAGTGGCCGCATGTGCCCCCTGGCCCACAGCACCAGATCCAATGCCGCTGCCATCAACCCCAACAACTGTAAATACCTCCAAGCCGTTGGTGCCGAGATACGCAGGAACCTCGCAACCTGCGACAAAAGCTTTTGAACCCTTTCCGGAGGAAGAAACATCGAGCCTATCTCCGTATCGAAGAGAGCACCCAGATAAGTCAATTTTGTCACCGGTTCTAACTGACTCTTCGTTCGATTGATAACCCAACCTAACTGTCCGAAAAACTCCACTACTCGCATGGTGGCCGAGCGAGACTCCGCTAGAGACAAAGCCCGGATCAACCAATCATCGAGATATGGATGAACCTGAATCCCTTCCTTTCGCAGCGCCGCTGCTGCTACCACCATTACCTTGGTAAAGGTCCGAGGCGCCGTAGCCAGCCCGAAGGGTAACGCCTGGAACTGAAAATGACCCATGGGAACCGCAAAATGCAGAAATCTTTGATGTTCCTGTCTGATCGGTATATGCAAATATGCGTCTGTTAAATTTATGGAAGAGAGCACTTCTCCCCATTTTACTGACTGGATTACCGACCTCAACATCTCCATCTGGAAATGCGGAACCCTCAAACAACGATTCACATGTTTGAGATCCAAAATTGGCCGAAAAGAATCTTCTTTTTTGGGAACCACAAAATAAATTGAGTATCGACCTAACCCACACTGGTCTGCGGGAACTGGCACGACCGCTTGAAGGCGTAACAGGCATAACAGAGTGTCGTTGACCACAGTCCTTTTTGTCTGAGGACCGCACAGAGAAACAACAAAGGCATCCCCCAGTGGGTGAGCAAACTCCAGCGCATAGCCATCTCTGATAATCTCCAGCACACACTGGTCTGTAGCTATGTTGGCCCAGGCGGAGAGAAACTTCTGCAAACGACCTCCCACTGGAATCTCCGTCTGGACCAGCCTCGCTTCATTGCGGTTTCTTAGCGGAGGTCTGCTGGGAACCAAAATAGCCCCTACTGAACCCTCTGGACCCATGAAAGGACTGGCCTCTAGTCCCCACACGTCCTCGAGAATACAGCGAAAAATGGGATCCGCGGAACCTGCGAAATTCCCGCCCCTGACCTCTGTGTACTGAAGCTAACTTTGCCACTCTCGAATGGTCTTCAGGAAGGCAACCGCCTTTGGAATCACTTAAATCCTTTACTATCTTTTCCAAAGCTTCTCCAAACAGCAGCTTGCCTTTGTATGGAAGCTTACTGAGCCGAGCCTTCGATGACGCATCCGCCGCACAGTTCCTCAACCACAGAAAACGCCTAGCCGCTACCACTGAAGCCATTGATTTCACCGAAATCCTGACCAAATCATAGAAGGCATCCGCCAGGTAAGACACCGCCGACTCCAGCTTTGCTCATTCCGCAGAAAACTCCTCTAACTTATCCAGACCCTGTTCACCCTGAAGCCACCAGATAGAAGCCCTTGACACATATGCTCCACAAACGGACGCCTGTAGAGCCAAGGAACTGGAGTCAAAAGCTTGCGTTAGGAGCACTTCTAATCTACGACTTTGAAAATCTTTAAGAGCCGTACCTCCTTCTACCGGAATGGTGGTCTTTTTGGTAACCGCTGAAACTAAGGCATCCACCTTGGGCATACACAACAAGTCCTTCTCCTCTTGCGGAACAGGGTAGAGACGCGCCATAGCTCGACCTCCCCTCAAAGAGGCTTCTGGACACTCCCATTCCGATTCAATCATCTGTTTAATAACTCTGTGTATGGGGAAACAGCGCTGTTCCGATTTAAACCCCTGCAACAAGGGATCCTCTAACGGCTCCCGCTGAACCGTAGGGGGTACCATATTCAACGCAGCCAGAGTGAGCAATTAATGCACCCAGCTCTTCCTTTCTAAAAACTCGAAACACATTCGGGTCTTTGCCCGGTCCTAACTCCCCCTCCTCTAACCCTCCTGGACACAGTTCCAACCCGGAGTCTGACAAGATTTCTCCATCCTCAGGCACCTGAGATCCCAAAGCCTGAGGTCCAGATTCTGGTAAAGTTGGTTCTACCCCCTGTACAACAGGGGAGACCCCTTCCCCAGGGTCTGACCCCGAGCACTCAACCTTCTTGACCTCTGAAAGGCTGCTAAGAGAAGGAAAGACAGGTGCTTGAGATTTCTTTACCAGATAAGCATTATGGAGGGCTAAAATAAACTCAGTAGACAGGAAAGATTCCAACGTTTGTGCTACCGAGCAAGGCTGTTGCACTGCACTCTCAGCAGAAGGAGCCTTGTGCGACTTCGATTTTCTCTTTGCTGGCTTCACTTGCAGCGCAGGAGAAACGGCTGGCTCTGATAAAATGGCCGCCGTTCCCGCTCTTTCAGCCATGTTCTGAGCCCTAATTAAACCATCCTCTTTGGGACTCTCCATCACAACTACTGACCCAGAAGCAAAATATAATGAAATCAAGCAAATTAATCAATTCGCAGGGCCGCGATTACCCCCGATCGCTCTCCACCAACACGGAGATCGAAAAACGCGCCTTTTCAAAGCCTGACCTCAAGAAACTCCAACAAACTAAGTCGTGGTAGCGATCCCCACTCCCACTACAGGAAAGACAAGCCCAGCACGTTCTCCTACCTGAAAGAGGCAGCACCGAGACTAACGCTGCCACGATCCGCTTCCCCGCTGCCAGCGGGTAGCCGGAACTGCAGCAATCGAAGACTGAGAAGCACCGGACCCTCTAAAAGACAGGCTCTGCCTTCAAAAACTGAACCAATTTGGCAGTTTAGGAGGTCCGAAGGTGCTCTTCACTTTTTACTTCGTCTTTTTTTTTTTTTTTTATAAGCGAGAAACAGAAATGTCTTCCGGTGATCTGCCCTGCCAGGGCAAATCAGCCAGTGCTTTTAACAACCTTCTTTCTTCCTGCTGATCCGGTTGCTATGTTTTTTTTTTTTTTTTTAATAATGCTATTCCTATTAGCCTCTCTGGGGAGCCTGTCAGCCACACGTCCTGTTCAGCTGCTGAGGACTGAAAGACTGACACGATGTCCACAGGGGGAGCTAGAGGGGCTGTCAGCGAAGAGTTTCAGTTTTTCAGTCATCAGCTGCTGGAGGAGGTTGACTACCCTACTTTCCTGGACTGGCCCGGAGAGAAGAATAGGAAAAAGCCTGGTGGTCTTGCAAAATGGCAGCACCTGGCCCAGTGTGGTGCATCCAGAGATGCACCAGGCAGGGCAAAAATGCCTTATATGGCAGAGTGCCCCATCTCCCTGGTGGCATCCTGGGATGCACGGTGCAGGGTCAGCTGTCCCAGGATGCATCCCAGGTGTCACTCTGCCATATAAGACATTTTTTTGTCTTATATGGCAGTCTAACTGCAGCCGATGCATCTCACGATGCACTGTATGGGGCAAGCCATTTTGCAAGATAGCGGCACAGGGGCAGGAGCATTGAGCAATGCTCCTGCCCCTCCAATCTCTAAGGTACTGGGAAGGTTTGGTGAGTTAGGGTCCACTAGATCCCCCAGCCTTTTTCAGTTTTGGGAGTGGGGGCCACTAGGTCACCAAGGGGTGTTATTGTTTTTTGGAGGTGGCCATGATCAGGCTGCTTAGGGAGGCTGGTCATCTGACGTGAAGTGTCAAGCTTCATCTCAGAGGACTTTTTATTTTGCAAAGTCAGTCCATGAGCACAGGCGTCAGACTTAACTCAGGTCCAACTTATGCATGTATCTGGCTTGCTTCCCTTGTTTAACGCCAACCTTTTGCACACAACCGATTTGCATAGTATTTGCTTACAGCATCACTGTGCAAAAAGTCATAGATACACATGTATTAGGAAACCCTGCGCTAGAGCCTTTGCCCTTGGCTCTGGCATAGGGTTTCTGCATCAGCCCCTAAGCCTGTACCCAAGGCAATGGAGGTTTAAATGACTTGTCCAACATTGTAAAGAGCCATGATGGAATTCAAACCCTGGCTTCCCTAGTTCTAGTTCACTGTTTTAACCATTAGGCTACTCTCTCACTCCTAATAAGTAGCCTGTTGTTCTAAAGACTAGGTGACTTGGAACCTTTCCAGTATACACCTGAAATATGGGCAAGTACTCAGTGTTTTTCAGGCATCCCATGGGATAACGGCAAGCATTTGGATCCTGTTTCTTAAATTAATGTAGATTGGATAGACCGCATGGCCTATATCTGCTGTAATTTTTCTCTGTCTCTTTGTACTATGGACTGCAGACGGCTAGGGAGGAACATAACACGTTATATGCTTTTTCACTTTTTTTGTCCTGTTTTATACAGTTTTTTTAAGGAAAAGTATCCTAAAAAAATTTCAAACTGCGAACAATATTCTTTCAAGTACTGGAAGCTCCTTTTGCCAATATCATAAGATATGCCATACCGAAATATCCCATAGGAAGTGGTTATCTCCTCCCAGGCCACGAGAAACGGGAGGGGATGAGTGTGTGAATTTGATTTCTAGGTTTTCCACCTTAAGTACTCAGATTCAAAGTATTATACAAAAACATGCCAATGTGCTTCACACAGTGTCTGGATTGGAAACTAAGCGGCTTCGTTGCATTTGGCAACGGAATATGAATCTCTCACCCTGGATCACTTTTTCTCACCCTGGATCAAGTTGCTCCCCTGAGGCCTAGCAAACCCCGTCGTGCTGCTCATCACCCCTGGTTTCACTCAGGTCTCCGACTGCTGCGCTCCCAGCTAAGGAGAGCTGAACATCTTTGGCGGAAATCCCGATCTGCCGCTTCCTACCAGCACTTTAAGTCATGCCATGCCCACTACCGGTCAAGTATCCACCGCGGCAAATGTTCCTTCTATTCCACATCCATTGTCTCAGCTCCCAACCGTTCACGACAACTCTTTGCTGCTCTGCATACGCTCTCCCAACTGCAGGCCCCTCCCAAGCATGAGCCTGTCTCTGCCTTGCAAGCCCCCAGTCCGACCACACTGGCCTCCTTCTTCTCTTCCAAAGTCCAAAACCTCCGCTCATCTCTTCCTTTTTGCCCTCAGGCCTTGCTTTCACCTCCCCCTATCTCGCCTCCGTCGTCCCCCTTGCTGTCACATGCCTGGACCAACTTCTACCCAGTCACCTCTCCAGAGCTCATCCAGCTACTGTCTACAACTCATAAGACCACTTGCCCTCTAGACCCCATTCCCTCCTCTTGGTTCGCTGAGCCTTTTCCCATCCTCTTGCAATCTCTCCTCACCATTACTAACTCTAGTCTGTCATGTGGTACTTTCCCCGGTCCATGGAAGCACACTCTGGTTCGCCCTCTCCTGAAACATCCATCTTTAGACTCCTCTGTTCCCGCCAATTTTCGTCGAGTGTCCAACCTTCCTTTTGCCTCTAAGCTTCTAGAAAAGGTGGTTTTCTCACAACTTTCCCATCACTTGGACTCCACACACTTTCTGCACCCTCGGCAATCCAGATTCCGCCCCGGGTATAGTGTTGAAACTACCATCACAGCAGCTATGAATGAAATACGCACCTCCCAAGACCAGGGCAACATCACGATAGCTGTATCCCTTGATCTCTCAGCCGCTTTCGACCTGGTAGATCACACCCTCCTCCTCTCTCGACTGCGGGATGCGGGTATTCGTGGTGGTGTTTATCGTTGGTTTCACTCTTTCTTATCTTCTCATTCATTTGCGATTACTTCTGCCCTTTCTACCACAGATCGCTTCCCTCTCACTTGTGGTGTCCCACAAGGCTCAATTTTGGCTCCCTTGTTGTTTAACATCTTTCTGGCCCCCTTGTCTTTACTTGTCCAACAGCTGGGGATCTCGGGCTACTATTATGCCAACGACATTTTTCTTCTACATCATACTTCCTCGTCCCAGCCCGATATTACTCCTCTGGAGGCCTGTCTATCCTCAGTTTCCTCCTGGCTCTCCTCCAACTGTTTGGTTCTTAATGTTTCTAAAACGGTAGCTATCTGGTTTACCCACGGCTCTCCCATTCCGTCTCTCACTCCTTCCTTTTCCGGTATCCCTATTTCCACGGTCTGTAAACTCCGTTATCTCGGTGTCATTCTCGATAGCGCTCTTACTTTTCATGATCACATTTCCCATATTTCTCAGCGTTCCTTCTTCTGCCTTAGGCAGATTCGTGCTATCCGGCCTTTCCTATCTTCTCAAGCTCTCACTACCCTCCTTCTCTCCTTGGTCATAACCCGGTTAGATTTCTGGATTTCCATTTATGCCGGTATCCCCCAGTATCAGCTACATCGACTACAGTTAATTCAGAACACAGCTGCCCGGATGATCCTGCACGCCTCCCCACCTGATCACATCACCCCTCTGTTGCAGCATCTCCACTGGTTGCCACTGCAGTTCTGGATTCCCTTCAAAGTCCTCACCCTAGTACATCGAGCTATCTATCTCCATAGACCCCAATACCTCTCTGATTTGCTCACTTTTCACGTCCCTACTCGCAGCCTTTAGTCCATTCATGTCAACCGCCTCCACCTTCCAGCCCCCTCTTGTGCACACCTCCAATCCACTCGTAAATCAGCCTTTTTCTACCTCGGTCCCTCCCTCTGGAATTCACTGCCCACGGCCCTCCGCTTAGAAGAATCCTACCCCAAGTTCCATTCTCTCCTCAAAACCCATTTTTTCTCCTCCGCTTTTCATGACTCTCTATGACATCTCATAACCCCACTCTCCTTTCCATCTTTATGCCCTCTATTCTCCATCTCTCCTTTCCTCTAATTTGTTGTAACTTCTTTTTCTCTCTCTGACCTAATGCTTTATTCACATTGCAAACCGCCCCGATGTAATGGGGGCGGTATATCAAATGTTCTGTAAACAACAAACAATAAACAATAAGGAGATTCTAAGTCCGTCGGGACAAAAGACCAATGAGAATGTTTCTACACAACTGTCAGGGCACAGTAAATGTGGTCATTGTACCTAATGTAATGTGACATGGGGAAACAGATCGGTTCTCATATAAGAATAAAGTATATCTTTTAAAATTTGTGACGTCTTGTGATTCAGACTATGTAGTGTATGGGATTTTTTGCCCTTGTAATCTATTGTACATTGGTAAAATGATCCATCCGTTTCAAGTGCGTTTGGGGGAGCACAAGAGCCATATACATTGTAAACGTCACTTGGCCCCTTTGGTGGAGCATTGTCTTATGAAGGGTCATGTATTTTTGGATCTGCAGTGTTTTTGCTTGGAACGGATATACTTGAGGTTTAAAGGTAGGACACGTGAACAGCAGTTGCTCTATAGAGAACAACGTTGGATTTTTCAGTTGGGGACCGTAACACCTGAGGGTCTGAATTTGGGCACTGATTGGGGCAGTTGCGTGTCATAGGTCTAAGAGGATTGGTGGAAGCAGTAAATGGGAGGAGTCAGTTGATTATTTAAGTGGATGAGTGTGATTGAAGTATAATAGAAGGTGGATAATCGGGAGCCAGTCGGAGAGTGACCCCCCCTGTTTAATGGCGGTTTGTTGAAGTAAGCGCGTCTGGTTCATTGAAGTTTGGGTGATCAGGTAAAGATTTTCCTGTTCGATGGATTTTTATATCCTGGTGGTGTTTTCTTAGACATACGTAGTAAGAGAATACAGCACTGTTGTATGTTTGTCTGTTGTAGGATTGGAATTACATTCTCCTGAAGCAGCTGATGCGAAACATGGAAGGGACGTCCCAGTAGGCGTCAGGATCCAATCCGTCTTCTGAAAGGGATTTAATTTGTCTTTTGGACATTAGGATACCCGGGAATCATGAGTTTTGATGACTGAAGTGTTATGATATGTGCATATAATCTGTTTGATAATTTATGGTTACACTTTTACTTTCACATTTCTTTGTATGTACGTGACTAATGGTATCTTGAGTATTTATTTTTTATACCGCGCTCTTTAGAATCAGTGCAGTTTACATGTATACTAACAGGTACTTTTTATTCCCTTGTCCCTGAAGGGCTCACAATCTAAGTGTACCTGAGGCAATGGAGGGGTAAGTGGCTTGTCCAAGGCCACAAGGAGTGGCCATGGGACTAGAGACCCCAGTCCCTCCGGCCTGAGGTTGCTTGTCCCCATGTGGGAATTGAACCCCTGGCCTTCCGACCTGAGGTAACCTGTCCCAACCACTGAGCCACTCCTCCCTTGTATGTGAATGAGCAAACCGTTGATGTGTATAACCTCTGATTGAACACCTAAGCTCACCATAAAAGGTGGACCATGGTAGATGTTTGAGGTTTCTGAGGTTTGCCATTCCATTGGTTTTATGCTGAGTAGATACATTACTACGGAATGGTTAATGAATAGAGCTGTTTAGTTCATTATATGAGATATCATTAGTAAGCTCTGTGGATGACCTTATTAAGTATTGCTTGATACCGAAATATCCAACAAGCCCAGCCACATATTTTCAACAGTGGCCAATTCAGGTCACAAAAAACCAGCAGGATGCCAGAGTACTGCAGATCCTTTCCCTGTTGCTCACATCCAGATTTACGCAGTGACATTTTCAAGTCTACATGGCTAATAATTATTTATGCTATTGCCTTGATCACATCCTCTGATAACACATTCCACAGCTTATTAGTGTGCCGAGTGAAAAATTTTGTAAAATGTACTAATCAGTTTTCATATAGTGTCCCCTAGACTTAGGACTAGTTGGAATGTGTAGATAACATGAGAAAGGATTTAACAAAGCTTGAAAAGTGGCCGATAATTTGGCAGCTGAGATTTAACACTAAAAAATGCAGGGTCATATATCTGGGCTAAAAAAATCCAAGGGAGTGGTACAAAATAGGGAGTGACACTTCTGTACATGAAAGAGCAGGACATGGAGGGAATTATTTCTGGTGCTATCTCAAAGTGGCTAAAAAGGTAAAAAGGGCAAAGAAGAAAGGCAGGATGCTTGAGTGCATAGAGAGAAGAATGGCCAGCAGGAAGGAGGAAACGATAATGCCTCCATATAAGTCTTTGGTGAGACCTCATTCGAAGTACTGTGTGCAATTCTGGAGACCACATCTTCAAAAGGATATAAACAGGATGAAGTTGGGAGGAAATGACGTCACCGAGCAGGGAAGCCGCGTGTAAGCGGAGCTCCGGGGAAGCGAGGAGTTTTGTGGCCTCAAAACGCCCCAAAAAGTAGCGAAAAGGCAGTGGAAAACAGCCTAGAGAAGGTGGCAACTGTGCAGGAGTGAACGGAGATGCGGAAAAGTGTGGCAGACCTGAAAGGGTACGCGTATAAGAACGCGGCCGGGAGCACCGGTGGGAAGACCAAGATGGCGGCGGTGAGTGCTGGCAACGTGGAGGAAGGGCCAAAAGCAATGGAGGGAGAGACCCTGCAGAGAGGCGAGGTGGAGGTCCTGAGGGGGGAGATAAAAAATTGGTTTGGTACCCTCCGACAGGATTTAGCCCACTTTAAGTCAGAGGCTCAATCGTGGGTGGATGAACTGAAGGCGGATGTCCGAGAGGTGGGCCAGAGAGTGGAAGAGTTGGAGGGAAAGGTGGAAATCCAGGACAATGCCTTACTTAAGTTGCAGGAGAGGATGGATAATAAACAGGATGAAGTCAGTGCAGAGGGAGGCTAGTGAAATGGTCAATGGTCATCATAAGGCATATGGAGACAAAGATTTCAATAGTCCATCCTCAGAGCATCGGGGATGGACAGGTGCTACTAGATGTTCGTCAATAAGAACAAGCTTGACGTGAAAGCTTAGCACATTACTCCATACATACCATTTGTGCCACCAGATGTGAATGCCTGTTGTGAAAATTTCTTTTTTACAATGTCTCCCAAAGTGTGGCATAACAATGAGAAAGGCGCAGTGAAGCACATAAGGAAAATGATGTCCCGAAACACAAATTGGAGATATAGGGGAGCTTGAAAAGGGAGTTTCAGGTGATATTGTTGCATCTGTGATGGGAGAGGATACCCAAGCAGAGCAACAGAGACAATGACTATAATGATGACAGACAAATAGGCAGATGTGGCTTACGAACTTAAGTTTTCTGACCTGCGAGAAAATGTAGACAAGATCCTGGAATAAGAGTACAAAAATGTTCGGAGGCAAAAACATTCTAAACATCACTATGTGATCTGAGTCTTGTCTTGCTAATCTGTTATTTATAAACATAAATAAATATATATATATATATATATATATATATATATATATATATATATATATATATATATACACATATTGGTTTTTTTTTTTTTTTTTTATTATGTACACTTTATAAACGAAGACAGTGCATTTGCATACAGCCACTTAATCAACTTTTCCAGTGCCACTCTTCAGCTCCCCCTTTTCTTCCCACAAATGCTTCATTACACATCGCAATCACCTATTCCCCCTGTATATTCTTGTCTCATATGCCCATCCCCCCCGTATCTCCCCCTTCCCCCCTCCCCTACCTTATCTCTATAGATACATATATTCCCCCCTTATCTACTGGCATTCCAACGCATATATTTCCCCCACACTCTTAAAAACTTTTGTAGGCTATTATGTTGCACTGCCGTTAATTTGCTTAATAAATAGGCCTGATCCAATGAGTTGATATATTCACCTATTGTTGGCGCTGATTTTTGCCGCCACTTCCTGGCAATCAATAATTTGAAGGTTATACACCCCAAGTTTACAAAGAGGCTTTCCGCCTGTGTCACATTCTCCGGTTTCACCCCCAGCAGGCCTGTTGCTGGGCGGGCCTCAATCTCTTTCTCCAGAATCCTACTTAGGAGCTCAAAAACCGCCCTCCCACCCTTCACTCACCACCTTACAAGCCCACCATGTATGGAAGTATGTCCCCTCCTCACCACACTCCCTCCAACACTTAGACATCTGATCCTTATACATGTGTTGTAACTTCTCCGGGGTCAAGTGCCACCTGTACATTATTTTATAATTATTTTCAATAAAATTTGCCGCTAGCAAACCTTTATATCTATTCTGGTATATCCTTTCCCACTGAGCTCCCTCCCAACATGTGCCCAGATCCTTTTCCCACGCTTCTTGGAAACTCCTCTTGGGGCCCACCTCCTCCTCCATCAAGTTGTAGAATTTAGTCACAATCTTTTTCTGTTGTCCCATCAAAAATACTTTTTCTATTTCCGTTGGATCCCTAGGTAATTCTGGTAAAATTCGATTTCTCAGGTAGTGACAAATCTGGTTATATTGATACACATCTGCGGCCTCCAAGCCATATTGTTCCACTAGTGCGGAGAACCCTTTTAACTGCCTACCCTCTATAAGTTGACCA
Organism: Ichthyophis bannanicus; assembly: GCA_033557465.1. Lineage (NCBI taxonomy): Eukaryota > Metazoa > Chordata > Amphibia > Gymnophiona > Ichthyophiidae > Ichthyophis > Ichthyophis bannanicus. Next base: position 75,827,819 of record CM066050.1, on the reverse strand, counting down.
ATATAAGTCAACCCTTTCTTAGCCCATCTCCTAAATTCACTATACTCCACCGCTGGCGGGAAATCAGGGTTATCATTAATGGGTATCAGCCTTGACACTCCTCCTGTTCCTAACCAGATTAGTTTCCATTTACTCCATAGATACAAAGTTCGTTGAGCAAAGGGATTACTATTTCGCCCTCCCTTTTGCTTCCCTTGGGGCAACCAAATCCATTCCCCTAGCCTCCCCTCTGTGACAGCTTCCGTTTCCATACGTACCCACTCCTTCCCTTCATCCACCCCCCACTCCACCATGGCACTGAGATGCGCTGCCTCCATATACCTATTAAGATCTGGTATAGCCATCCCCCCATTCCTCCTACTCTTAGTGATAACTGACCAGGCAACTCTACTTCTCTTCCCCCACCCTATAAACTTCATAATTGTCCCCTGAATCTTTACCATTACAGCCCTAGGCACCCCCACTGGCAGTGCCCTAAAAAGATACAACCACTGGGGTAATATCATCATCTTGATCGCTGAGATCCTCCCCATCCAGGATAATTTCTTACTCTCCCACATTTCTAATTCTTTCCGCATTTTCTTTTCCATAATATTAAAAGTTACCCCTCCCATATCCATGACATTAGCCAATAAATATATCCCCAAGTATTTTACAAACGTATTCGCCCTTTTAAAGGGATATTTACTCTGTAAGAGCTTATGCACCTCTACCTCGGTGGATATGTTTAAGATTTCAGACTTGGTAGCATTTATTTTAAATCTGGAAAACCTCCCAAATTCCTTCAATATCTGATACACCCCCCAAGAGATCTCTCAGGCTCCATCAACATAAACAGTAGGTCATCTGCAAATAGAGACACTTTGCTCTCCAGCTTCCCCCCCTGCACCCCCCTTCACCTGCGGGCTTTCCCGTATCTTTTGTGCCATAGGCTCCATAGACAACACAAAGAGGAGTGGCGAAAGCGGGCATCCCTGCCTTGTTCCTCTGCCCAATTCAAAAGCCTTAGTATACTCTCCATTAATGCAAATTTGTACCATGGGTTGCGTATAAATTGCTTTAATCCAGTTTAAATACCCCCCTCCCATCCCCATATGTTTTAAGACACGCAACAAGTAGGGCCAGGCCATGCGGTCGAACGTCTTTTCTGCATCTATGGTCAACAGGATCATTTGGGCCTTACTCTGCTTCCCTTTCCATATCGCATTCAATACCTTCCTAATATTATCCGCAGTATGTCTGCCTGACACAAACCCCCCTTGATTCTCATGCACTAAGCACGTCATAAATGGCAGCAACCTATTAGCCAGGATTTTAGCAAAGATTTTAAAGTCCGTCCCCAGCAAAGATATGGGTCTATAGGATCCGCATAAACTCGGGTCTTTCCCCTCCTTCGGGAGCACTGTGATCCCCGCTGTCCGCATTATCTCCAGGATACCCCCCCACCTGAAAGGAGTTATACAGCCAAGCTAGCGGTTTGCTCAATACTTCTTGAAAGGTTTTATAAAATTTGTTAGTAAAACCATCCAGCCCCAGGGCCTTTTGCGATGGGAGAGACCTAATTACCTCCCCTACCTCTGTTATGGGTCTAGATAACTTATCTGCTTCCTCCGCTGTCAACTTAGGTAGCTGCATTTGCAGGTATCTATCCATTTCCTCTCTTGCGCAGGGCTCCTGCGCCGTATACAACTGTTGATAAAATTTAACAAATTGTTCTTTAATCTGTTCCACAGTTCGTACTTCCTTCCCCCCAGTATCCCGAATTTTGGTGATTAAATTCCGCTTGTGACGTTGCTTCAACCTATATGCCAGCCACTTTGTTGGCTTATTACCTAATTCAAAGAATTGTTGTTTAAGCTGATCTTGGGCAAATTTAATTTCTCCCAATTCTATTCCCCCAAGCTCTCGCTTTAGGTCCCTTAGGGCCTGCATTTGTGCCTCCCCACATTCCCCCCTTTGTTGGCACCTCTCCAAATCTCGGATCTTGCTTCGCAGTAAATCTTTATGCCCCTCTTTAGCTTTTTTCACAAACATTCCAATTGAAATCAAGTCACCACTTACCACCACCTTTAGGCATTCCCAAAGGGTATCAAGTCTACAGTTATCTCTGTCATTAAGTTCCAGATAACTTTTTACCGCCTGTACTATTTTTTGCCTTACTTCCAAGCTGTCCAGTAGGGACTCATTTAATATCCACCTCCTCCTCTGCTTCCCCCTACCACCCACCACACAATCAATCCAGACCGGTGCATGGTCCGTCCAGGTGCGCTCCCCAATTTCACTATTCACCACATTTGCCAACATGGCTCTTGACACCCATATCATATCCAGTCGGAAAAACGACTGGTGTACCGGAGAGTAAAAAGTGAAATCTTTCTCCCGCCCCCTCATCTCCCTCCATGCATCTTGAATTCCCAGGTTTAAACCCATTAATTTCAACTTTCGCCTGCTCTTGGCACTTCCATCACTACACCCTTTGGAGTTGTCCAAATGGGGGTTAGTTGTTAAGTTAAAATCCCCCCCCCCCCCCATAATCACCTGTCCTTCCGCAAAGTTTTCCACCTTTGCTGTTAACCCCTCAAAAAACTCCCCTTGCGATACATTTGGGCCATAAATATTCACTAGAGTGAGCATCTGGAGTGGAGGAGTGGCCTAGTGGTTGGGGCAAGGTACTTCAGGCCGGAAGTTCAAATCCCACTAGAGGACAGCAAAATTGGGCTGGAAGGACTGGGGTTTCTAGTCCCACAGGTGGTCTTGGGAAAGCCACTTAATCCTCCATAGCCCATGTTCCCTGTAAAATAGTTATCTCCAAGTTATAATGCCCTGTTCAATGTAATTTCAGTTTGTTCAATGTAAACCGCACTGATGCAGAATAGCGCGGTATATAAGAGAATGTTAATAAATAATAATAAATCTGCTCCTGTATTTTGAGTTTTAACAGGAGAAAAACACCCTCCCTCTATCCCGTTGCTCCTCACATACGGTATATTGGACATTCTCATTTATCAGGATTCCCACTCCCCCTTTTTTCAGGTCAATTCTGTTAGAGGCATACCACTGCCCTGGGAACTTCTTGTGCCGCACCCTCCATTCTTCTGATTTTTTCAAATGGGTTTCCTGTATAAAAACAATGTCTCCTCCCAGCCTATTAATCTTTGTACATTCTTTGCCTTTTAAATCGGGGAGTTTAACCCCCTTACATTCATCGTTAAGACCCTCAATTTAGCCATACCCAATGATTACCTGTATAACAGTAGTAGCATACTGCTTGGTAGGTTTTTTTACCCCCCCCCTCCCCTCCCCTTCCCACCCCCTGCCCCCCTCCCCTATTCCAGTGCTCACCACCACCTCTTCCAATTCTCCAAGGCATGACATACCAGCCCCCAACAGTAGTACACACATATCTCAATTATCCCTGCAAATTAAACATTTCAACCTCCCACATCATTGTCCACTCCCTGTATAGCCTTCACACAGAGCTTCAGCACCGCCGAACATAGATCTGGACCAGACCTATGAATCAGCCCCTCTCCCCTGCAGGGGCCGGGTTCCTCTTCTGCCTCCGTAGTCGTTTATCCCAAAGGGATGCTCTCTTCCAGCGTCCTTCCTCCTCTCGCCGTTTCCCTGCTTTAGGCACAGTCTCAGCTGTCGCCTCCAACCATCCGGCCTGCTTCATCATTTCCGTGGCCTCCTCCACCGTGTGAATATGCGAAGAGACCCCTTCCCAACTAAATAGCAATCCAAAAGGGAAGGTCCACTTATATTTGATATTCTCCTCTCTTAACCGTTTCGTCAAGCCAGCCAGCTCTCTTCTCTTTCTCATAGTAATCGCCGATAAGTCCGCACATATCTCTATTTTTTGGTTCTCCCACCTCACTTCCGTGAGTTTCCTCGCCGCAGCTACCACCATGTTTTTTGTGGCATACACATGGAAACATGCTATAATGTCCCGTGCTCTGCCATCCCTCTTCGGGCCTAGCGCCCAGTCCAGCGTCCAGCACAAAGCAATACCATCCAATCCGGCCTGCTCCAGAATCTGGCGGCTCAGCTGTTCCACCAATTTTAAACAGTCTTCTCTTTCTTTTCTTTCCGGTACTCCCCGGATCCTGATGTTTGATCTTCTAGATCTATTTTCAAGATCTTCCACTTTGGACCACAGATCTTCTTTCTCTCCCTGCACACCATCCAGCTTCTCCTGCAGCTCTTTAATGGTGCCTTCTTGTGCCTCCATTCTGCTCTCCACCTCCTCTAGTCTCTGGCCACCTCCTTCACATCTGCTTTCAATTCCTCAATCCAATTCTGAGCTTCAGCTTTGAAGTGGGCCAGGTCTTGTGGTCAGAAACCAGCTCTTTAATTCTCCTTTCAAATTTTCAAACTTCTTTTCTCAGGGGGCCACAGTATCCGTCGCCCCGCTTGCCTCCTCTACGCTCGAGGCACATGCCGCCGCCATCTTACTTTTCCCCACGGCGCTCCCGCCTGCGTTCTTGAAAGCAAATGCCTTCAAATCCGCTGTACTCTTCCTTGGTGCAGTAATCTCTACACCACCCCCGTCTCCTCCGGCAGCGGAATCAGTTCTCGTTGCTTCCTGGGAGTTATGTTTCTGCAGGTTTAGCGTAGTTACTCACCTGTAACAGGTGTTCTCCAGGAGCAGCAGGAATCAGTCCTCACATATGGGTGACGTCGGCGCCGACGGAGCCCTCGCGGAGCAATTTTCCCCAGCTTTCAAAGAAAGCCTTTGGGAATTGCAGCGCGCATGCGCGGTCGCCTTCCCGCCCAAGGGTGCCATCTTAGCCAGTCAGATGACATAGCTAAAAAGACAGCATAAAAATTTGCAAAAAAACTAAAGCAGATGATTGCAACTCCAAGGGGAGGAGGGAGGGTTGTGAGGACTGATTCCTGCTGCTCCTGGAGAACACCTGTTACAGGTGAGTAACTACGCTTTCTCCAGGACCAAGCAGGAAGTCAGTCCTCACATATGGGACTCCCAAGCTTAAGGCTACCGGAGACCCTAAGCACAAAAATGAGCTCCCTCTAGCTCAGCAGCACAGAAGGAAGGAATCTTCGCTGAATTATTACCCACCGGTAGCCCACATCCGGGATGGAGGGTAGGAGTTGCTCAAACATCAAAGAGATTACGGAGGACTGCCTGTCCGAAAGCACTGTCCCTGCGGGACTCCCTCTCGAGACAGTAATGGACCGCAAAAGTCTGGCTCGAAGACCAAGTAGCGGCCCGGCAGATGTCTGCCAGCGGAACAGAGCGGAGGTAAGCCACTGACGTAGCCTTTGCCCGAACGCAATGAGCCGTGACTCGACCTTCCAAGGAGAGTCCGGCTGCCCCATAAGCCCAAGTGATACAGTCCGCAACCCAGATGGACAGAGTACGCTTGGAGACCGGGAGTCCCAATTTATTGGGATCAAAAGACACAAAAAGCTGCGCAGCTTTACGGTGCTCCCGCGTACGGTCAAGGTAGAAGTTCAATGCCCTTCTACAGTCCAGGCTATGGAGGACCATTTCAGCTCGGCTGGAGTGTGGTCTGGGAAAGAAGGTCGGAAGTACCACCTCCTGATTGATGTGAAAAGGGGAGACCACTTTTGGAAGAAATTTTGGGTGAGTCCGTAGGACTACCCTATTTTTGTAGAACCGAGTGTAAGGGGGATCAGACACGAGGGCCTGCAATTCACTTACGCGTCTAGCGGAAGTGAGGGCTATCAAGAACAATGTTTTCCAAGAAAGAAAACGGAGAGAACAGGTAGCCATAGGTTCAAAAGGCGGACAGGTGATCCGCTGCAAAACCACATTCAGATCCCAGTCAGGCGCTGGCGGGCGCAGAGGTGGTTTAAGTAGAAGGAGACCTCGGAGAAACCTCGCTACGAGAGGGTCGCTGGAAAGAGGTCTGCCGTCCACCGGCACATGATGTGCTGAAAGAGCACTGAGGTGAACTTTGACGGAGTTGGACTTAAGTCCCAGATTAGAGAGGTATAGCAAGTACTGCAAGATCACCGACACCAGGCAGGAGAAGGGATCCTGAGACTGTTGGGTACACCAAACGGAAAAGCGACGCCATTTAAGGGCGTAGCATTTGCGGGTAGAAGGTCGCCGAGAAGCTAGGACGACCTCTTCCACCTCTGCCGGCAGGAGAAGGGGAGCAAGGACTACCCTCTCAGCAGCCAGGCCATTAGATTGAGAGATCTGAGGTTGGGGTGTAGCAGAGACCCCTGATCCTGAGTGAGGAGATCCGGTTGTAACCCCAGAGGGAATGGATCCTCTACCGCTAATTGCAGCAGGAGTGGAAACCACGGCTGTCTGGGCCAGCGAGGGGCCACCAGGATCATGAAAGCTTTGTCTCGGAGAACCTTGAAAAGAGTTCGAGAGACTAGCGGGATGGGAGGAAAAGCATACAGAAGGCTCTCCGACCATGAGAGTAGAAAAGCGTCTGCCGCAACTCGAAGGGGATGTGGCTGACGAGAGCAGAAGCGAGGAAGTTGCCGGTTGAGAGGGCTGGCAAAGAGATCCATCGTGGGGAGGCCCCACTTTAGAAAGAGCTTCTGAACTACCAAGGGATCCAGGCGCCACTCGTGCGGCTGGAGGATCCTGCTGAGTTTGTCCGCCAGGCAATTTTCTTGGCCTGGGAGATAAACTGCCTTGAGAAGAACGCCGTGACTGACGGCCCAAGAGCAGAGCTTCTGTGCTTCCCGACAGAGAAGGAAGGAGCCCGTGCCCCCCTGCTTGTTCACGTAGAACATGGCAACTTGATTGTCCGTCTGGACAAGGACGGACTGGTGAGAGGTCAGGTGGGAGAAGGCCTTGAGAGCCAGGCGGATCGCTCTGAGCTCCAGGAAGTTGATCTGCTGAGCAGACTCCCACGTGGTCCAGAGGCCCTGAGTACGTGCCCCTTGGCAATGTGCTCCCCAGCCCAGGAGGGACGCATCTGTCGTCAGCACCTGGGCCGGCTGAGGCGACTGAAAAGGCATGCCGAGCACCAGGTTGGGCCGATGAAGCCACCACTGGAGAGACGAGGCCAGCGGCTCGGAGACGCGCACTAGGTCTGCTAGGCCGCCTGTGGCTTGTAGCCACTGCTTGCGAAGACACCATTGAGCAGGCCGCATATTCAGGCGGGCATTGGGGGTCACATGGACGGTGGAAGCCATATGGCCGAGTAGTCTCAGGAAGCGCCTGGCGGAGACCAGGGGCTGGCTGCGAAAACGGTCGGCTAGGTCCATGAGCCGTTGAGCCCTGTCGAGCGGTAGGAACGCTCGTGCCTGAGGAGTGTGCAGCCTTGCGCCGATGAACTCGAGATCCTGTGAGGGGAGCAAAGTGGACTTTGCGAAGTTTATGACAAAGCCCAAGTACTGCAGAAGAGTCACCATGCGGCGTGTGGCGTTGGTGACCTGCGGAGCGGACGCTGCTCTGATGAGCCAGTCGTCGAGGTACGGAAAGACACAGAGGCCGTGAAGCCGGAGATGGGCCGCCACCACCGCGAGACATTTTGTGAAGACTCGCGGTGCGGAGGACAGGCCAAAGGGCAGTACTCTGTACTGGTAATGATTTCCTGCCACCACAAACCTTAGGTATTGGCGGTGGCTTGGATGGATGAGGATGTGCGTGTAGGCATCCTTTAGATCCAAGGAGCATAGCCAATCTCCCTGCTGGAGGTAGGGCAGAAGGATTCCAAGGGTAAGCATTTTGAACTTTTCCCGCACGAGGAACTTGTTGAGGTTGCGCAAGTCCAGGATGGGTCTGAGGCCTCCTGTCCTTTTTGGTACTAGAAAATACCTGGAATAAAAGCCTTGACCTCTCAGGTGGTGGGGCACCGGTTCCACCGCCTGTTCCTGTAGAAGACCTGCTAACTCCTGAAGGAGTAAGTCCCTGTGCAGAGGGAGTCGTGGAGGTTCTCCCGGGAAATAGGAGGGAGGGACCTGGTGGAAGTGGAGAAGATAGCCTTCTCTTACGACTTGAAGCACCCAGGCATCTGAAGTGATGCTGGACCACCTGTGGGCGAAGTGAACCAGCCGGCCTCCGGTGCTGGGAGGAGCCAGCGGAGGGGGAGAGGCTATGCTGAAGGAGTCAAAAGCCCCCACCCTGCTGAGCAGGGGCTGGTGGTGCAGGCTTGGGGGCTTGCTGCCTACGGGACCCGTTACCCCGTCCCTTGGCCTGCTGGCCCTGTTGGGGAGCTGCGGGGGCCTGATATTGGGGGTAGTGTTTATAGGCAGCCGCCTTTCTCGGGTAAAAGGACTTCTTTCCCGAGCCCTTCTTTTTCTGGGAAGGGGCGGAGGTCTTCCTAGAAAGCCTAGTCCTGGTGAGAGTCTCCGTCTCGATCTGTGCAGCCTTTTCTGCCATAGGTTTGCCAAAGAGGTTTTCACCTCGGCAGGGGACATCGACCAACTTGTCCTGCACCCAGGGCTCAAGGTCAGACGACTGAAGCCAAGCCTGTCGGCGGGCACCGATGCCGGCTGCGGCCACTCGAGCCGATGCTTCAAAGCCATCATAGGCTGCTCGGGATATGAATTTTGAGCATTCCCGAATGCCAGTGGACAAGGCTAGGAACCTCCGCAAAGGTTCCTCGGACAATCCAGCGGAGAATCCGGCTAGCTCTTTAGCCAGGTCTCGAAGATACATGCCCATGTATAGCTGGTAGGTCTGGACACGACACGCAAGCATAGAGCCCTGGAAACACTTCTTACCAAGGCCATCCAGGTTACGGGCCTCCCTGCCAGGAGGCACCGAGGAGTGCATTTTCTGGCTCTTAAGACGATGCATGGCCGATTCCACTACCATGGAATGGTGTGGTAGCTGTGCCTTTTGGAAGCCAGGGCTCTTGCGGACTCGATAGATAGAATCGACCCGCTTGCTCAGGACCTGCGAGGAGGCCGGACTCTCCCACATGCGTAAGAGTAGTCGTTCCAGCATGGGAGGAACCGGTACAGTAAAGTGTTCCCTGGCGGGAGAGTCATACTGGAGGGCGTCGAGCTCTTCGGCTTGAGGCTCCTCCTCGGGGTCCGCCGGGAAGGCCAAAGCCTTGGCCATATCCCTGACGAAGTCCGAGAACCGGGCATCCTCCGGAGGGGACTGCTTCCGAGGTTCGGACTCAGGCGAGTCCGAGGGGACACACCGAGTCCGAAAAGAATCAGGTGACTCTTCCTCTTCAGACTCCCAGACCGACTCCGAGGAGGAATCGGTGGGGTCAGCCCGGGCAGGCTGCGGCGCCCGCTGCCCCGACGCCGAGGGAGTCAGCGTCGGCGACCTCGCTCCCGAACGGGAGGCCGAGGGTGACCTCGACCGAGGATCGACTCGAGTTCGCATGGACTCGAGGATCGGCTCGGTCTCCGGGGTCGACTTAGACGTCGACGTCCCGGCGGTCGGGGCAGCGGCGCCAGCAAGGCTAGCAAGCAGTGCCCGCTGCTGGTCCATGAAGGCAGACAGTCTGCTCTCCAAGGCCGTCAACCTGAGTCCGACCTCAGGTGACCCAGCAGCCCCCGACTCGGGCCCCGACGGCGTCGGGCCCGACATCGGCGGTCTCGGAGGCGAGTCCAGGAGGACCACAGGACTTACCCGAGCAGGCAGCTCCGACTCCATGCGAGGTCGCTTCGAGAGGTGCTCCTTCTCCAAGGACCCGGGACGGCTATCGGGGCTATGCGACCTGGTCCTCGCGGAGCCAGGAGCGTCCACCGACGACGCCCTCGCGGGTTTCACCTTCCGTCGATGGTCCCCGGAGGGAGAACCCCTGTCGGAGGAACTCCGGCGACGGTCCGAGCTGGAACCTCTGGACGCCGAGGCCTCCGACGAGGTCCGGGTACGGCTGGGGTCAGCGAAGATCCTATCCCGCTGATGCCGCCGACTTCTCAACGCTTTGGAGGACATTTTGCCACAGGCCCCACAGATCATTTCTTCATGATCCGGGCCCAGGCAGCGGAGGCAATTATCGTGTGTGTCAGTTAGTGACATATTTCGGTCACACTGACCACACCGCTTGAAACCACTGGCAGCCATCGGGGGAAAAAGGGCCCCTGCGAGGTCAAAAGACCGGGCTGCCAGTGAAAAAACCGAAAACGAAACTGACTAAATCAGAAAAAACCGAAAAAGAAGAAGAGGACTCGTGACCGGCGTCGCGAGTCCGGGCGGGAAGAAAACTGGCGTCGAACCGAAGGAAAAAAGAGAATATTACGAATAAAATCAACTTTTTCGCGGGGACAAGACGGGTACGTCTGTAGGGCTCCGCGGAAAAAAGAAGACTGGCTAAGATGGCACCCTTGGGCGGGAAGGCGACCGCGCATGCGCGCTGCAATTCCCAAAGGCTTTCTTTGAAAGCTGGGGAAAATTGCTCCGCGAGGGCTCCGTCGGCGCCGACGTCACCCATATGTGAGGACTGACTTCCTGCTTGGTCCTGGAGAATTAACTTTTACCAACGGAGCTCCGTGTACCCGTTGCCGTCTAGTCTCGTGACGTCATTTCCTCTCCTGTTATATATTTTTTGAAGGTGTGAACAAACAGGTGAATCAGCTGATGTAGTGAATCTGAATTTCAGAAAGTCTTTGACAAGGTCCCTCATGTGAGACTCTTGGCAAAATTAAAAAGTCATGGGATTGGAGGCAGTGTACTAATGTGGATCAGGAAATGGTTGAGAGAGAAAGCAGAGGATAGGGCTAAAAGGCCAGTTTTCCCAATGGAGAAAGGAGAATAGTGGAGCACCCCAGGGATCTATGCTGGGCCCGCTGCTCTTTACTATATTCATAAATGACCTGGAAATGGGAATAACGAGTGAGATGATCAAATTTGCATCCAGGAAAAAGATTTAGGCGTCATCGTGAATAATACATTGAAACCCTCTGTCCAGAGAGCAGCGGCAGCCAAGAAAGCAAATAGAATGCTAGGAATCATAAGGAAAGGAATGGAGAATAAAACAAAGGATATTATAATGCTCCTGTATCATTCCATGGTGCAACTGCACCTTGAATATTGTGTGCAGTTCTGGTCGCTATATCTTAAAAAGGATATAGCAGAATTGGAAAAGGTACAGAGACGAGCCACCAAAATGGTAAAAGGGATGGAAGGATACCCTATGAGGAAAGGTTTAAAAGGTTAGGGCTTTTCAACTTGGAAAAAAGATGGCTGAGGGGAAATAGAGTAGTTACTCACCTGTAACAGGTGTTCTCCAGGAGCAACAGGAATCAGTCCTCACATATGGGTGACTGACGTCGATGGAGCCCCCATGCGGAGCATTTCCCAGCTTTCTAAGAAAGCCTATGGGAATACACACACGCATGCGCGGTCCCCTTCCCGCCCAAAGGTGCCATCTTGCTCAGTCAGATGACATAGCTAAAAGACAGCACAAAAAACAAATGAACTATGTACAACTGCAACTCCCAGGGGAGGAGGGAGGGTTGTGAGGACTGATTCCTGCTGCTCCTGGAGAACACCTGTTACAGGTGAGTAACTACTCTTTCTCCAGGACCAAGCAGGAAGTCAGTCCTCACATATGGGTGACTCCCTAGCTCTGGGCTACCAGGAACCCAGGCTGAAAAAGAAACTCCCTCTGTGAAGCCGTAGCATGAAGGAAAGAATTTCACTGAGACCAGAACCCCTCGGTAGCCCAACAAGGGCAGGAGGGTAGGAGTTGCCTAAACCTCAAAGAGATTCCGGAGTACTGCCTGACCAAAAGCACTGTCCCTAAGGGACTCCCTCTCCAAGCAGTAATGGGCTGCAAAAGTCTGGCTTGAGGACCAAGTTGCAGCACCACAGATGTCTGCCAACGGTACAGAGCGGAGATGAGCTACTGATGCAGCCATGGCCCAGACACGGTGGGCTGTAACTCGACCCCGCAAGGGAAGGTCTGCTCCCCTGTAAGCCCAAGTGATACAGTCCGCCACCCATATGGACAAGGTACGCTTGGAGCCAGGAACCCCCAAGTTGTTCGGGTCAAAGTAGACGAAGAGCTGAGTAGCCCTTCTATGACTCTTAGTACGCTCAAGGTAGAAAGACAAGGCCCTTCTACAGTCCAGGGTGTGGAGGACTTCTTCAGCCCTGCTTGCATGGGGCCTAGTGAAGAATGTGGGAAGAACCACCTCCTGGTTGAGGTGGAAGGAGGAGACCACCTTCGGTAGGAACTTAGGATGAGTCTAAGGACCACTCTGTTCTTATAGAAACGAGTGTATGGCCTGTCACAGACCAGGGCCTGAAGTTCACTCACTCGCCTGGCCGAAGTCAGTGCCACTAGGAATAGAGTCTTCCAAGAAAGGAAGCGAAAAGGGCACATAGCCATAGGCTCAAAGGGTGGGCGAGTAAGCTGCTGCAAAACCACATTCAACTCCCACTCAGGGGCAGGTGGACGGAGAGGCTTTAGCAGGAGAAAGCCTCTGAGGAACCTGGCCACCAGGGGGTGAACCGACAAAGAGTGCCCCTCCACCATTGAGTGGTGGGCTGCCAGAGCAGAGAGGTGTACCCTAACCGAATTGGACTTAAGACCCTGATTAGACAAGTGCAGCAGGTACTGAAGCACTACTGGCACAGGACAAGAGAAGGGGTTTTCCTGGCGCTGATCATATCACAGGGAGAACCGCCTCCATTTCAGGGCATAAGTCTTTCAGGTGGATTGCTTCCTTGAAGCTAAGACAACCTCTTCGACTTCCTGAGGCAAGCCCCAGGGAGCCAGCACTACCCTTGCAGCTTCCAGGCCATCAAATTGAGAGCTTTGAGATTGGGGTGCAGAAAGGATCCCTGATCCTGAGAAAGAAGATCGGGTTGAAACCCCAGAGGAAGAGGGGTGTCCACCGCCAGTTGTTGCCTTGGCCATCTGGGGGCCACCAGGATGACCGAGGCCCTGTCCCTCAGAATCTTGAACAAGGCCCGAGCCACCAGGGGCGTGGGAGGGAACGCATACAGTAGGCCCTGGGACCATGAGATCAGGAAGGCATCCGCCACCAATCTTTTGGGATGCGGTTGCCTGGAGCAGAACTGAGGCAGCTGCCGGTTCAGGGGACTGGCAAGCAGGTCGATAGACGGAAGTCCCCACCTCAGAAAAATGGTCTGGACCACTAAGGGGTGCAGTTGCCACTTGTGAGGTTGTAGAACCCTGCTCAATTTGTCTGTCAGAAGGTTTTCCTGGCCAGGAAGATAGACAGCCCTCAGCAGCATGTTGTGTTGAAGGGCAAAGGAGCAGAGGGCCTGAGTCTCTTGACACAGGAGCCTTGACCCTGTGCCCCCCCGCTTGTTGACATAAAACATTGCCACTTGGTTGTCGGTCTGCACCAAGACAGCCTGGTGGGCCAGGGTATGGGCGAAGGCCTTGAGGGCTAAACGTATCGCCCTGAGTTCTAGCAGGTTGATCTGCTGAGTGGCCTCGCATGGGGCCCACAGGCCCTGTGTGCACTTGTCCAGGCAATGTGCACCCCAACCCTGCAAGGAGGCATCAGTTGTGAGTACCACTGTGGGAACAGGTACCTGAAAAGGAATCCCCTGTAGCAGGTTGGGGGAGTGTAGCCACCACTGCAGGGAGTTCAGGAAGGGTTTGGACACCCTTACTTTGTCTCTGAGGTTTCCTGTGGCCTGCCTCCACTGAGTTCTGAGACACCACTGTGCAAGCCGCATATGCAGGCGAGCATTGGGGGTCACATGCACTGTCGATGCCATATGGCCTAGGAGCCATAGGCAAAGCCTGACGGAAACCAATAGGTTGCTTATGAACCGGTTAGCCAACCTTATCAGCCTTTCCGCCCTGTCCTCTGGCAAGTAAGCCTTCGCTTGTAGGGAGTTCAACCTTGCCCCTATGAACTCCAGGTTCTGGGAGGGAAGCAAAGTGGACTTTGCGAAGTTTATGACAAAGCCTAGTTGCTGAAGGAGAGAGACAGTACAGAGGGTGGCTTGCCTGGCCTTCTGGAGAGTCTGACCCCTGATAAGCCAGTCGTCCAGGTAGGGGAAGACAAATATACCCTGGTTTCTCAAGTAGGCCGCTACCACAGCTAGGCACTTCATGAAAACTCGTGGAGCGGAGGTTAGGCCAAAGGGCAGTACCCTGTACTGAAAATGGCTTCCTGCCACCATGAACCTGAGGTACTTTCTGTGGTCTGGATAAATGAGGATGTGAGTGTACGCATCCTTTAGATCTAAGGAGCATAACCAATCTCCCTGCTGGAGGTAGGGCAGTAGTGTTCCAAGAGTTAGCATCTTGAACTTCTCTTTTTCCAAGAACTTGTTGAGATTTCTCAGGTCCAGAATGGGCCGGAGACCTCCAGTCCGCTTTGGCACAAGAAAGTACCGGGAGTAGAAGCCCTGTCTCCACAGATTTGGAGGCACAGGCTCTACCACCCTGTCTTGAAGCAGACCTAGCAGTTCCTGGAGGAGTTCCTGATGCAGAAGAGGCGGTGGAGGCTCCCCTGGGAAGTAGGTAGGGGGTACCCGATTGAAATGGATCAGATAGCCCTGTTGGACTATGCTCAGTACCCAAGCATCCCTTGTGATGGGTGGCCACTGGTGGGCAAACAGGACCAAGCGACCCCCCGTGCTGAGGTGGGCCAGCAGGGGTAGAGAGGCTATGCAGAAGGAGTCAAAAAACCCCTCCCTGCTGAGTAGGAGCAGGAGCTGGAGGCTTGGGGGCTTTCTGCCTACGGGGCCCATGTCCCTGCCCCTTGGCCTGCTGACCCTGCTGGGGAGCTGGGGAGGCCTGATAATGAGGGAAAGGTTTGTAGGCAGGCGCCTTCCTCGGGTAAAAGGTCTTTTTCCCCCGAGCCCTTCTTATGAGAAGGGGCAGATGTTTTCCTAGACAATCTTGTCCTCGTTAGAGTCTGAGTCTCGAACTCAGTGGCCTTTTCGGCCATGGGCTTGCCGAAGAGGTTTTCACCCCGGCATGGGACATCGACCAACTTGTCCTGCACCCATGGCTCGAGGTCCGATGACTGTAGCCATGCCTGGCGTCGAGCAGCGATGCCGGCTGCCGCTACCCGGGCCGAAGCCTCGAAGCCATCGTAGGCCACCCGGGAGATGAATTTAGAACATTCCCGGACCCCCGAAAACAAGGATTGGAACCTCTGCAAAGGTTTCCCGGAGAGACCAGCTGAGAACCCGGCTACCTCTTTAGCCAGGTCCCGCAAGTACAGCTGGTAGGCTTGGACACGGCAAGCAAGCATCGAGCCCTGGAAGACCTTTCTGCCGATGGCATCTAGGCTTCTGGCCTCCCTGCCGGGGGGCACCGCAGAGTGCATCTTCTGGCTCTTCAGACGATGCACGGCCGATTCCACAACCATAGAATGGTGCGGTAGCTGCGCCTTCTGAAAACCAGGGCTCTACCGGACTCGATAAATGGAATCGATCCGCTTTCTCAAAACCGGCACCTCCCACATTCGGAAGAGGAGCCGTTCCAGCATCGGAGGAACCGGCACAGTAAAGGCCTCCCTCGGGGGAGAGTCATACTGGAGGGAATCGAGCTCTTCGGCTTGAGGCTCCTCCTCGGGGTCGGCAGGAACATTCAAGGCCTTGGCCATGTCCTTAACGAACTCCGAGAACCGGGTATCCTCCGCAGGGGACCTACTCCGGGGTTCGGACTGCGGCGAGTCCGAAAAGTATCGGGGGACTCCTCGTCCTCCGTCTCCCATGCAGACTCATCCGAAGAAGAGTCGAGGGGCTCCGACCGCGCGGGTTCCGGCAACACCCGCCCCGATGCCGGGGCCATCGGCGTCGACACCCTCGGTCCCAAATGGGAGGTCGAGGGAGACCGTGACCGAGACCGGACTCGGGCCTTCATGGCTTCGAGAACCGGCTCTGTCTCTGGGGTCGACTTAGACGTCGATGTCCCGGTGGTCGGGGCAGATGCACCAGTCAGGCTGGCCATCAGCACCCGCTGCTGATCCATGAAGGCAGACAATCTGCACTCCAAGGCTGTCAGCCTGAGTCCAAGCTCAGGAGACTCAGCAGCCACCGACTTGGGCCCCGGCAGCGCCGGGCCCGACGTCGGCTCCCTAGGAGGAGAGTCCTCGAGGACAACAGGACTTACGTGCTCGACAGACTCCGGCTCTACACGGGATACCTTAGTTGGCTTCTCCAGCTCCAAGGGCCCGGGGCGGTGGTCAGGGGTCCGAGATCTGGCCTTCGAAGAACCAGAAGCTTCCTCCGATGCCGCCCTCACGAGCTTTCTCTTCCTCTTATGCTCCCGACTGGGGGACCCCCTTTTCAGAGGAACCCCGACAAAGCTCGGGGTCCGACTCCCGAGACGTCGAGGCCTCTGACGAGGTCCGGGCCCGTCCAGAGGCCAAGTCTGAGAAAATCCTCTCCTTCTGATGCTGCCAGCTCCTGAGTGCCTTGGTGGATATTTTGCCACATGGGACACAGACTTTGGGATCATGGTCAGGCCCGAGGCAGCGCAGGCAGCAGTCTTGTGTGTCGGTAAGAGACATGAGTTTCTTACAACGATCACACTTCTTAAAACCACTGGAGGCCATCGGGGAAAAAAGGGCCCCCGTGAGGTCAAAGGATTGGCCCTCCAGGGAAAGAAAAAAGAGCGCGAACGCATGCCACGAAGGGCAAAAAAACGAAAAATAGAGATCGGGTCGATACCGGCGTACCGAACCCAGGTGGGAAGGGGAACCGGCGTCGAACCGGACAAATAGAGGCGCGAGAATCGCAGAAAAAAAAAATCTAAATTTTTCTGGGTGACAAGGACAGACGTCCGCTGGGCTCCACGGAAAAAGAAAGACTGAGCAAGATGGCACCTTTGGGCGGGAAGGGGACCGCGCATGCGTGGGTGTATTCCCAAAGGCTTTCTTAGAAAGCTGGGGAAATGCTCCGCATGGGGGCTCCATCGACGTCGATGTCACCCATATGTGAGGACTGACTTCCTGCTTGGTCCTGGAGAAATATAGAGGTTTATAAATTAATGAATGGCGTGGAACAGGTAAAGGTAGATCAGTTGTTTACGCCATTAAAAAAATCAGAAAGACTAGGGAACATGCAATGAAGCTACAATGTAACCCATGTAAGACTAATAAGAGAACATATTTTTTCACTCAACGCGTAATCAAACTCTGGAATTCATTACTGGAGGATGTAGTAAATGCTGTTAGTGTATCGCAGGGATCTCCAATTTCAGTCCTGGAGGGCGGCAAACCAGTCAGATTTTCAGGATCTCTCTTCTGAATATGGATGAGTAATTTAAATACAATGGGGGCAGTAGATGTAAATATATATCATGCATATTCATTAGGAGCATTCTGAAAACCTGACTGGTTTGCAGCCCTCCAGGACTGGAGTTGAAGACACCTGGTGTAGCAGGTTTAAAAAAGGGTTGGACAAGTTCCTGAGGAAAGATTCATAAACCATTATTAAAGAGGACCCAAGAAATCCACTGTTTACCCTGGGACAAGTATTGTGGAATCTGTGTACCTTTTTGGGAACCTGTCAGGTACTTATCTCTTGGATTAGCCACTGTTGGAAATGGGATACTGGGTTGATGGACCTTAGTCGGACCCAGTATGGCATTTCTTTTTCTAATTTATTCTTTATCATTTTATACAAATACAATCCAGAAAAAACATCTGAATCTGAATCAGAATAAAGAACAAAGAAACAAAAAAAACCCCTAGAGCAATCCAAAAAGGGACTACCCTAAGGTAAATCAACAATTGGCATAGTCCACAATAAACCCACAATATGATCCAAGAAAAAAGAAACTTCATATTAAATCACCTGCAAAGGTGAAAACACAAGAATAACATTAAAGAGTGTAGTTAAAGTTATAAGGCAGCCGGTGTGGTAAGCTGCCCAGACCCTACCCCCTCCCTACTGCTAAGAAAAAACAAAAGTTGCTTGGGCTCAAAAAACAGATATTGTTTTGATTGATAACCAACAACACACTTACAAGGATACCTTAACTTATATTGCGCGCCCAAGGCGAGCGTCCGCTGGCGCAATGCCAGAAACGCTCTACGCCTTTTCTGCGTTTCAGTATGGCATTTCTTATGAGGGAACTAATCATTAAGACAGTATTTCATCTAAGCGCCAGATAACCTTTGATGCCTTTTTTAGGCCAGGCAGCTGAGCAGAACTCTACCCAACCAATGCCACTGCAAAAAGATACACGGTACTGTACTGGTTGGTGATCGGGGATGAAACAGCTGGTATCTGCACAAGTTTTGTATATCCCATCAGAGAAAAAAATAAATACTGTTTGAGGAAAATGTATACAGTACCATATTGTGAATGTTACTAAAGGCTGAGTTCTGTATTCATTTGTTCTCCTAAAGCCACTGACTGTGTACAGTACAGTATGTCAAGATTTCCCCAGGGATTTGATAAAGCATAGTTGCTCACCTATAACAGGTGTTATCCAGGGACAGCGGGAATCAGTCCTTGCATATGGGTGACATCGGCACAGACTGATCCTGTGCGGAGCATTTCCCCAGCTTTCAAAGAAAGCCTTAGGGAATGCTACCAACACATGTGTGGTCCCCTTCCCACCCAAGGGTGCCATATTGCTCAGTCAGGTGACATAGCTTACGCAAAAAGAAAGAAAACAAAGGTAAAGGAGGCAACTCCAAAGGGAGGAGGGAGGGTTGTGAAGACTGATTCCTGCTGTCCTTGGAGAACACTTGTTACACGTGAGCAACTACGCTTTCGCCAGGAACAAGAAGGAAGTCAGTCCTCACATATGGAACTCTCTAGCTCCAGGCTGCCGGGGACCGAACCACGACAGCAGCAACGGCAACCCAAGGAAGGCCATGAGTTGTAGAAGGTGAGTCCCTACCAAGAGACTCTGCAGACCCCAGCGTCTAGCATCACCATAACTCTGGTATCCTGAACACAGAAGGGTTGGCGGGCAGGAGTTGCCTGTACACGGAGAATGCTTCTGATTACTGCCTGGCCTGCGGGACTCACTCTCTAGGCAGTAGTGAGCTGCAAACTTATGAACTGTAAGACGTGGCGGCCTTACAGATTTCTTGCACTGGCACTGCGCGCAGGTTGGCCACCAACATGGCCATAGCCCTCATGCGATGAGCAATGATCAGGGTGCTCCTGAGTGAAGCTAGCTCATTCATAATTGAGGGCAATGCAGTCAGCCACCCAGGTGGACAGGGTTTGCTTGGTTACAGGTAGCCACAGTTTGCTGGGGTCATAAGAGATAAAAAGCTGAAAAGCTTTTCCATGGGCCTTGGTCCTCTGTAGATAAAAGTACGGGGCCCTCTTGCAATCCAGGGTATGCAAGATGACCTCCTCCTTGCCAGCATGCGGCTGTGGGAAGAAGGTGGGGAGAACTATCTCCTGATTGAGGTGAAAAGCAGGCACCACCTTTTGGAGGAATTTGAGGTGCGTATGAAGCACCACCCTGTTTGTATAGAACCTGGCATAGGGCGGAGACCGCCACAGGGCCTGCAGCTCACTTACTCTGCGGGCGGACGTCAAAGCCACCAAGGCGGCCACCTTCCAAGAGAGGCGTCTCAGGTGGCCAAAGGCTTGAACGGTGGCCTGGTGAGCTGGGAGAGCACCACCTTGAAGTCGCATTCCACTGTCAGAGAGCGGAGAGGGGGCTTGGATAGCAGGAGGCGCCTCAGGAATCTGGCAACCAAAGGCTGGCCCCAAGAGGGGTTTCCTCTCTATAGGGTGATGGTTAGCCGCTATGAACTGAGATGCACCTCACCAAATTAGATTTCAAGCCCGAATGAGAGAGGTGCAGTAAGTACTGTAGCACAAGCTTTACCTGACAGGAGAATGGATTCTCACTCCTTTCTGCACGCCAGACAGAGAATCTCTTCCACTTGATGGCATAAGTCCTTCTGGTGGATGGCTTCCAGGAGGCCAGGAGGATCTCCTCGACCTCACTTGGGAGGTTTGGAAGGGGCCAGTGCTACCCTTTTAGCAGCGTTAGGGACCCAAGGTTGGAGAGTAACAGGGAGCCCTCCCCTCCTGTGATAGGAGGTCTGGGTCCTGGCCCAGTGATACTGGGGTTGTCATTAACAGGGAGAACCAGGGCTGCCTGGGCCACCTGGGAGCAATCAGGATTACTGAAGCGTGCTCGCTCTGGATCTTTAAAAGGCACTTGGCTATCAGAGGGGTCAGTGGGAATGCATAAAGTAGGCCCTGTGACCAGGAGATCAGGAATGCATCCGCCGCCGCCACCCTCCTGTGGTGTGGCTGAGGGGAGCAAAATTTAGGCAGCTGTGAGTTGTCCGGGGAAGCGAACAGGTCCAGCCAGGGTTTTCCCCAGAGGTGAAAAAGCCTCTAGGTCCCCCTGGGGTCCAGGCACCACTTGCAAGGCCGAAGGACCCTGCTGAGGTTGTCCGCCAAGCAATTGTCCTGGCCTGGTAAGTACATTGCCCTCAAAAGTATATGCTTGCATGCTGCAAAGGAGTGGAGGGCCACTGTCTCCTAACAGAGAGAGTATGAGCCCGTGCCCCCCCTGCTTGTTCACACAGAACATGGCAGCCTGATTGTATGAGGACTGGGAGGTTGTTCAGGAGGTGGCAGAAGGCCTGAAGGGCCAGGAAGATAGCCCTGAGCTTGAGGAGATTGATTTGAGGAGGGATTCCCTCTGGGGACCAGGTGCCCTGGGTGCACTGGCCCTCGCAATGTGTGCCCCAGCCCACAAGGGAGGTGTCTGTCGTCAGGACCCTCTGAGGGGGTCGGTGCCTGGAAGGGCATCCCTGCACTGAGGTGATGCGGTGAATGCAACCAGGTGAGGGAGGCCGCCAGCCAGTGGGTGACCTTCATCCTGTCCCTCAACCTGCCTGTGGCTTGCATCCACTGGGAACTGAGGCACCCATTGGGCTACCCACATGTGTAGGCGAGCCAGAGGCGTAATGTGAACTGTTGAGGTCCTGTGGCCTAATAGACGGAGGAGTAGGTGAGTTGGTACTGAACTGCAGCTCTGAACTTCCTTTGCCAGCGGCATCAGTTTGTGGGCTCTTTCCACAGGGAGAAAGGTCCTGACCCGCAGAATGTCCAGCTGGGCCCCTATGAATTCCAGGTTTTGGACCAGGGAGAGGCTGGACTTGGGGTAGACGATGAACCCCAAATGCTGCCGGATGTGGATAGTGAGCCTTGTGGCCCAACTGGCCTTGAGAGGTGTGCTGCCTCTGATGAGCCAGTCATCTAGGTAATGGGAGGACATGGGCCCCTTGGAGGCACACATGGGTGGCAACGACCACCAGGCATTTTGTAAAGACCCTTGGAGAGGAGGCGAGGCTGAAGGGCAGCACCCTGTACTGGAAGTGCTGCCCTCCCCACCATGAATCTCAGGTAATGCCTGTGGGAGGGGTGGATCATGATGTGGGTGTAAGCATCCTTGAGATACAAGGAGCAGAGTCGGTCTTTCTGCGGAGGTAGGGCAGCGGTGTTCAAGGGAGAGCATCTTGAACTTCTCCAGCACCAGGAACTTGTTCAAGCTGCACAGATCCAGAATGGGCCGGAGGCCCCGTTCTTTTTGGGACAAGGAAATACCTAGAGTAGAACCCCTTTCCCTCAGAGGTGTTGAGGTACAGGTTCCAATACCCTGTCCCTGAGCAAGCCTGCGAGTTCTGTGGCGAGCAAGACCTGGTGGAGAAGAGGCTGTGATGG
The DNA here is from genome assembly GCA_033557465.1 of Ichthyophis bannanicus. Lineage (NCBI taxonomy): Eukaryota > Metazoa > Chordata > Amphibia > Gymnophiona > Ichthyophiidae > Ichthyophis > Ichthyophis bannanicus. Next base: position 75,806,287 of record CM066050.1, on the reverse strand, counting down.
CTGTCCTAGGAAGAAGCATCCCTCCTTCACCACTTGCAGAACCCACTGGTCTGTGGTGATGCTGGCCCATCTGTGGGCGAAAGAGGCCAGTCAACCCCTGTGAGCTGAGGTGGGACTCCTGGGGGAGAGGAAGCCCAACCCAGGGAGTCGAAAGCTAACCCCCCGGTTGGGCAGGAGCTGGTGTCTGGGGCTTGGGAGCCTTGGGCTTCCTGGGCCCGTGTCCCTGGTTTTTTGGCTGTGAGGCCTGGTGAGGCTGCCACAAGTAAGGCTGATAGAGGCAGGTCTGGGGCTAGCCCTTTTTCCTCAGGAGGGTCGAGGTCTTTTTGGACAGCCTCTGCCGGGTCACTATCTCGACCTCAATTTTCCGCAGCCTTATCAGACATCGGTTTCCCAAATAGGTTCTCACCATTGCAGGGGACATCCAGCAGCTTTTCCTGTACCCACTTCTCCAGGTTCGAGTTCTGTAACCATGCCTGGTGTCAATGCTAGCGGCTGAAACCCTGACTGCAAACTCAAACCCATCGTAGGGGGCACGGGAGAGGAATTTGGAACAGTCCCGGATGGCTGCTGCTAGGGACTGGAAATGTTGCAGAGGTTCCCCAGCGAAGCCCGCTGAGAACCCCGAAAGCTCCCATATCAGGCTCTTAAGTTCATCCCTATGTAAAATTTGTATGCCTGTATTCGGCACCCAAGCATGGCGCCCTGGTAGCACTTGTGCCCCATGTTGTCGACGGCCTGAGCTTCCCCCTGCCAGAGGGATCTGAGGAGTAGGTCTTTTGATTCTTCAGTTTTTGCATGGAGGACTTCACCACCATCGAGTTGTGGGAAAGTTGTGACTTAAGGAACCCAGGGTCCTTCCAGACATGGTAGATGGTGTCCAGGCACCGACTGACCACCGGCACAGATGCCGGGGACTGCTACATCCGGAGGAATAGTCTTTCGAGGATGGGTTGAACTAGCACCATGAGGGTCTCCTTGGAGGAGACTCACATTGTAGGATCTTGAGCTCCTTGGTGCGCAGGTCCTCCTCAGACTCCTTCTGGATCAAGAGAGCCAGGGCCATGTCACGAACAAAGTCATGAAAAGCCATGTCCTCAGGTGAGGAGTGGCGCTGAGGCTCCAGGGGAGACAGCTCAGAGGGGATGCCCCGGTGTCGGGAGATTCAGACGAGGCCTCATCCTCGGTTTCCCCAGTTGGAGCCCGAGGGTATCGAGGAGTCAGCACTGGGGGCAGTTCCAAGGAACCGGCCCCCCCTCCTTTGGACCTGGGGTTGGACTCCCAGAAACTCACAAGGGAGGACAGGATCCCTGAGGAGCATGATTGAGGCCTCGATCGACATTGAGGAATTACCCGGGGACAGTGGCACTCGGTGCCAAGTTCGATGCCTGGAGGATCCCCCGAGGCCAGGGGGACCAGTGTCGGGCTGATGATGCTGGGGGGCCCAACATCAACGGTCACTGCAAGGCCAAGATGGAGGACAGGCTCTGTTCCATGGCTGCCATGCAGGACTCGACATGGACACAGAGGCCCTCGGGTCCGATGCCGGCACGCCGGAGTGTGTGTCCTCGAGGAGGACTATAAGCTCACAGGTCCTGGCGCAGTCTCCGCCAGCTGAGGACTCATTTCGAGACTTTATGAGGGTGGTGCTCAGAGTTGCCCGACAAGGGACCTTGCCAGGTTTGATCAGAAGCACCTCCTTCAGGACCTTCTTTTTAGGAGAGTCTGGGGCTGCACCAGAGGAGCCACCACTACAGGACTCCAAGGACACCCGGCCCTCTCATGAAAGGCCAGCTTCAGAGCTCGGCAATGGGGAAGCCAGGGCAGAGTCAGATTTTGGAAACAGCTTCCCCTGCAACTCAGACTGCCTCCTATTTGTTTTAGGGGTCATGGCCTGGCACCGGTCGCAGGTGGAACTGTTGTGGTCCGGGCCCAGGCAGCAGATGTTTATGTTTATTTAAATTTGATATACCGCCCTATGTTACATCAGGGCGGTTTACAGGTGCAAAGTCAAACTGGGATGGGCACAAGGCCCCCTAGCAGGAAAAGAACTACAAAAATTAAGACAGGAAAGAGAAGAATAGTAAGACATAGGACAAGACGTAAAGCGAGAGGGAGACAGGACATAGGTAAACATGGATAAACCAGGTCAGCTGGGTGTGGCCAGAAGGTTGTAAACAGAGTTAAAGAAGTGAGTTTTGAGTAGCAACCTAAAGGTAATGCAGTTTTCTTCCAGACGGAGTGAGGTGGGCAGAGAGTTCCAAAGGGCTGGACCATGAGAGAAGGCAGAGTGACGGATAGATTGTAAGTGAGCACGAGATGGTGGTGGGAAGTGGAGTCGATTGATATGGAGGGAGCGAAGACTACATGTGGGGGTGTGAAAGTGAAGAAGGTCAGCGAGGTATTGCGGCGCGTGTGTGTAGAGGACTCGGTGAACCATGGTTAATATCTTGAAATTAATACGATATTCTACCGGGAGCCAGTGCAAGAGAAATTGTAAGGGAGTAATATGGTCTCTGCGGGAGGAGTGGGAGATAATTTTGGCTGCGATATTTTGAATGAGTTGTAGCCGACGAAGTTGGACCTTAGTGATGCCAGAAAAAACAGAAATGCAATAACTTAACTGTGACAGAACTGTGGATAGCGTGAGGGTGGTTAGAGCCGAGGGAGACAGGAAAGGACGAATGGAACAAATTTGTCGAAGGAAGAAATAAGACGTCTTAGCTAGGTGCAGCAGTCATGGTGACATGGTGGGAAAACACCCAGCTGGGGTTGAGGACCCCTGAGCAAAAAATGGCGTGAAGGCTGATTGAGGGAAAAACCTCGAGAAGAAAAAAAATAAATAAATGGAGAGCCAAGACCGGGGCAGCATCGGAGGGAGAGAGAGAGTTTGGTGCTTTTTCCAGGGAATTAGAGGACTGCATCCGTTGGGCTCCGTGGAAAAAAGGAGACTGAGCAAGATGGCACCCTTGGGTGGGAAGGGGACCATGCATACGTGGTAGCATTCCCAAAGGCTTTCTCAGTCGGTGCCGACATCACCCATATGTGAGGGTTGACTTCCTGCTAGTTCCTGGAGAATGACATGTACAATACTACTTTGACAATATTTACTGTGCTGTATAGTATATGACAATAAGAACCAACAGGAACAATGGACACAGCCTCCCCCTCACATAATCCATTACTCCAAGGATATACTTCCACCTTTTATTCCGAAGTAGGAGTAGAAATGATACTGACATCTAAATACCTCCATGGCATAAATGCACAGGAGAACCTCTTTCAACAGAAGAAAAGCTCTGCAATGAAGGGGCATAAGATGAAGGTGAAAAACTCAGGAGTAAATACGTCATTATGGAGAGAGTGGTAGAGACGAGGACTGTATATGAATTCAAGGTGGCATGGAATAAAAAGAGGATCTCTAAGGGGGCATGGAGACTATTTGCTGTCATTTTTTAATGTTGCTATTGAAGCATTCCATATTTATTCATTCTCGGTACTTCTACCAGAATACTAGGACTGCAGAATTGAAAGGATTATAGTTCATTACATGAAGGGAGAAAGTAATGATATTTATGAATCTCAAACGTTATGCATTATCCCCATCTTGCCACCTAGATTCAGATTACACTTCTAGGCCCTTTAACATACCTGTTCAGCCAAGAGCTGCTGTTGCCTTTGTCCTATCAGGAACTGCTGTTTCTGTTGTTCAATCAACATTTGCTGTTGCTTTTGCTGCTGCTCCCGCTGTTTCTGCCGATCCAGTAACATTTGATGCTGTTTCATTACTACTGCTCGCTGCTGGCTATTAAGGTATACTGCGTTGCTATGATTGTTGGCCATTGAAACTGTAGAAGGCTGCGTGCTAACACCAGGTCCCGGCAAAGAAACGGGAACACGTGACACATTAGGAGATGGTTTCTGATCCTACAGAACGAAGATGTCACAGTAACTGAAAAGGCCTTAGCCCATATAATTCACAGTATTAATACAAATACTACACATTTCAGTACAGTAACATTCATTTACCCTTTCTCCTCAGATACAATTACTAAAATTCATGAAAACATTTGGAAAGGCAGAAAATAAGTCAAAATAAGTATTTCTTTGGGCGCACAAGTTTATCTGCTGGCTGAGGTCTTTAGCCCTTGTGCTTCAGGCAGTCAGAGGGGGGTAAAACAAGATTGGTGCACTAAGATAAGCCCTCAGAGAATCTTTATAAAGAAATGCAAATATTAGTATCCAAAATAAAATGTGAAGAATGTTTTATTTCTCACAGCAAGCCAAATAGTCTGAGAAGGTGCTGCCTAGTTTCATTTTTATCCAGTCTTAGTAGTGTTCTTACAGTAATTAGTAACTGGCAAATGCAACATTCTGACTCTATTCAATATTAAACTATGAGGCTAGAAATACACTATTTCTATTGTTTTGGCCCAAACAGATTTGTCCTGCTTTTTAGGATTTCCATTTCAATCAGAACCAGCTTTCACTGGATTAAGATGTCATGAACTGTCATATGCAACTATTCACGGCCTTCCTCTATTTTATATACCCTTCCAAATCACATAGCCTTATTGCAAAAGATTGTGGTGCTATAAAAAATGAGTAGGATAGACCCCAACACTGACCACAGCACTGACCCCTTGATAACTGAGGCACCATTCTTCACGGGCTGTAAGCATTGCTGCCTCATCAAACCCAGCCTCAGGGGCAGAAAATACCAAGATAATAGGGTGCCCAAGCACCTAAAGCTGGTATATGTTGATGACGCAGCAGGTCTGGTCATGAAGGAGAAATTTTACTTACCGTTAATTTCCTTTCCTGAAGTCCTGCAAGACCAGTCCAGACTATGCCGTGACATAAACCTAGTACAGCTAGAGGGAGCCCTCAGTATTTTCTTAACAAGCAATGGAAGGGACCCAAATCCTCCCAAGGAACCCTTTAACGAGGAAAAATAGTAATTACACTTACCTGGTAATTGTAGTTCCTTGAGTGACGACAGCTTAGTCCTCTACCAATGGGTAGTGCACCTCCTCCTGCAGCCTGAAGACTGGACCAATCAAATTTCAGCATCACTGGTGAAGCATACTGGCATTCCTCTACAGCTCCAGTGAATTATTGACAAAGCAGACTCAACAAAACAACAACAAGAACAGTTAGCTAACCTTACATAATGATTGCATAATGGTAAGAAACCGGGACCTTTCCCAAACTAGAAAGGGTAGTACCCTGAAAAACAAAGGTTCCCTCGCCTGCCGAACCACAGCCAGGGAAGCGAGGGAAAAGAACAGAGCGACACGAAAAAGAAGCAGAGAATATGGTGTATCTGAAATACTCACCTGAACAGACAGCTGTCCAGAACGCTCGCGTGCCTTAATTTTCAACTAAAGGGCGGAACGGAGGACTAAGCTGTCGTCACTCAAGGAACTACAATTACCAGGTAAGTGTAATTACTATTTCCTTAGCGTTCCTCCAGCTTAGTCCTCTACCAATGGGATGTAACAGAGCAGTATCAACGGGAGGGGCCGTGCCAGCCGGCACGCAGGACAGCTGAACCAAAACAGGCATCCCCTGCCGCCAGCACATCGAGCCGATAGTGCTTACTGAAAGTATGCAGTGAAGACCATGTCGCCACCTTACAGATCTCTACAGGCGGGACCAGACCGTGTTCCGCCCAGGACGCAGCTTGCGCCCTAGTAGAATGAGCCCTGAAACCTACAGGAGCCGGGCGCCCCTGTAACATGTAAGCTGATACAATCGCCTCTTTAATCCACCTGGCGATAGAAGCTTTCGCCACAGGCTCCCCTTTCCGGGGGCCGCCAAACAGTACAAACAACCGATCCGACTTGCGGAAGGACTCTGTGACCTTCAAATAACAGCGCAAAATTCTCTTAATGTCCAAGCGACTAAGGCCCCGATCTGAAGCGTGCTCTCCCGCAACCCGCAGGACAGGCAGAGAAACCTTCTGATTCACATGAAAAGGAGAAGACACCTTCGGAAGAAAGGAAGGCACCGGCCTGAGAACCACTTTCTGATCTGAAAAGCAAAGGAAAGTCTTCCTACAGGAAAGAGTCTGAAGCTCCGAAATACGCCGAGCTGAAGAAATCACCACCAGAAACACCGTTTTAAGGGTCAAGTCCTTAACCGAAATTTGGGAAAGCGTCTCAAACGGAGCTTTGCCGAGCGCCCGAAACACCAAGTTGAGGTCCCATGGAGGCACGGAAATCCGCCGTGGTGGACGCAATCTGGAAACCGCTTTCAGAAAACGCGTGACATCAGCGTGCTCACCGAGCGCTACGCCCTGGACTTTGCCACGGTAACAGGCCAGAGCCGCCAACTGTACTCTTAAGGAACTAGCCGCCAGTCCCTTAAAGCCATCCTGCAAAAAATCCAGAACCACTGGAATCAAAGCCGTGGCTGCGCGGACCTGACACCGCGAACATCAATCCTCGAAGATTTGCCAGACCCGGACGTAAGCCAGAGAGGTTGAACTTCTACGCGCTTGAAGCAGAGTCGTTACGACGGACTTAGAATAACCTTTTCTCTTCAGTCGCGCCCTTTCAATGGCCAAGCCGTAAGCGAGAATCTCTCCACTCGCGGCATAAGGAGTGGTCCCTGAATCAGCAGGTCCGGAGACAAAGGAAGACGCCACGGAGCCCCATCTAGCAACCTTACCAGATCTGCATACCACAGGCACCTGGGCCAATCTGGCGCTATCAACAGCACCCGACCGTGGTGTGCTTTGATGCGCTGAATTATACGCCCTATTAGCGCCCACGAAGGAAACACGTAGAGAAGACCTGACGAGGGCCACGGGCGCATGAGGGCATCGAATCCCTCTGACATGTGTTCCCTTCGCCTGCTGTAAAACCGCGCCACCTTCGCAGAATGAAAGGTGGCCATGAGATCCATGACCGGCGTTCCCCAGCGAGACACCAGTTGCGCGAACACTGAGGGATGCAGCTCCCATTCCTCCGCATCAACTCGAACCCTGCTGAGAAAATCCGCCGTTACATTGTCTTTCCCTGCTATGTGCGCTGCCGAAATCGTCTGCAACCGTGGTTCTATCCAGGCAAAGAGCCTCTGGGACTCCTCCTCCATGCACGCGCTTCCGGTGCCTCCCTGTCGATTTATGTAGGCCACGACATTGTCGGACAGAACCTGGACCGCTTGGTGCATGATCTGCTTTTCGAAACTCTGAAGCGCCAAGAACACCGCTCTCAACTCCAAGCGGTTGATCGGCCAACCTCTCTCCTCCGGAGACCAGAGCCCCTGCGCGAAGTCCACTCCGCAATGAGCTCCCCAGCCCGACAGGCTGGCATCCATCAATAGCGGAATCCACTGCGGCTGCTCCAACGGCATTCCTGCTAGAAGACAGGCCGACCACAGCCACCATTGTAGGTCCCGCCGAACGCGTGGTGGACAGGGAATTCGCATGCTCAGCGAATCAAACTGGCTGGACCAGCGACGAAACAGAGTCCGCTGCAACGAGCGCATGTGAAACCGGGCCCAAGGTACTACCTCCAACGTCGCTGCCATGGTCCCCAACAGCTGAAGATACTTCCATGCGGACGGGGCTGCGATCTTCCGGAAGCCCCGCACCAGCGCCTGAAGCGCCAGGACCCTCCGTTCCGTGAGACACACCGATCCTTTCCGAGTATCGAACAGTACTCCCAAGTACTCGAGAGTCTGTCGGCTCCAGATGACTCTTGACCGGGTTGATCACCCAGCCTAAAGACTGCAGAAGAGCGACGACCTTCGCTGTGGCTTGCACGCTCTCGGTCTGGGACTTTGCCCGGATCAACCAATCGTCCAGATAGGGATGGACTAAGACTCCTTCCTTGCGCAACGCCGCTGCCATCACCACCATAATCTTGGTGATGATGCGCGGCGCCGTCGCCAAACCAAAGGGCAGAGCTTGGAACTGAAAGTGGCCCCAAGGCAGCGCGAAGTGTAGAAACCTTTGGTGGGACGCCCTGATGGGGATATGGAGATAAGCTTCGGTCAGATCGAGAGAAGTCAAGTACTCGCCTTCCCGAACCGCGACTATAACCGAACGCAAGGTCCCGGAACCATAGAGTTGTGAACCTCCACCAGCAGCTTTGGAGACTGAATATCTTCATCTCTTTGATCATCCAGCTATATGCAGCCCCAAGGACCGCCCACACATCAGTACCTATTGACAAAGCATACTAAGCAGAGCAACAAATAAGTAGATATAACCATACAGTGGAAAAAAGGATCCTGACCCTAAAGATCCCACTACTAGCGAAAAATGTTTTTTTTTTTTTTTTTTTTGTATTTCTTATGAACAATCTCCCGCCTACCAGAAGGCGGACCAGAACAGCCGTGGCGACCCCTGCGCAAAACACAAGCAACAAGAGGCGCCACCGCTCACCCTCCAAATTGGCCCCGAAAGGGAACTAAGGCGTGCTGCAAGCAGAGGAGTTCTGACCGAAAGCATAGAGAACGGAAACCCTGGCAGACTCCTATAATGACTGTATCTTCTTGGCTGGCAGCGAGAACCGAGAGACAGGGAGGGATCCGGGACTGGACTAGAGTTCCGCAAGGAACAACAATTAGCAGGTAAGTCTAATTTACTCTTCCTTAGCGTCTCTCTAGTCCAGTCCCGGAACCATAGAGGATGTAACAGAGCAGTATATCTCAACGGGAGGGCCTCGCTAGTCCAGCCTGAAGCACCCGAGAGCCAAACCGCGCATCCGATGCCGCCTGCACATCCAGACGATAGTGCTTAGCAAAGGTGTGCAAGGACGACCACGTTGCCGCCCGACAAATATCCACCGCCGGCACCAAGCTAACTTCTGCCCAAGACGCCGCCTGCGCCCTAGTCGAGTGAGCCCGAAGCCCGGCAGGAACCACTTTGCCGTGTAAAAGGTATGCCGACGAAATCGCCTCTTTCAACCAGCGGGAAATGGAAGACTTAGACGCCGCTTCCCCCTTGTGCGGACCGCCAAAGGCGACAAATAAACGATCGGACTTACGGAAGGACACCGTTTCCCGCAAATACCGGCGAAGCGCTCGACGGACATCCAACGCGTGCAAGGAGTTATCCGCGTGCTTACCGCGTTCCTTGGCAAACACCGGGAGAGACACTTGATTCATGTGAAACGCCGAAACTACCTTAGGCAAAAACGCGGGAACCGGTCGCAATACCACCTTGTCGGCCGAGAAAGACAGATAGGGTTCCCTACACGAAAGAGCCTGCAACTCCGAAATCCTGCGAGCTGACGAGATCGCCACCAGAAACACCGTCTTCAACGTCAAGTCCTTCAACGAAGCTTGCGCCAAGGGTTCAAACGGCGAAGCCACCAGAGACCTCAACACCAAATTCAAGTCCCACGAGGGAACTAAAGCCCTGCACGGAGGACGCATAAGCAACACCGCTCGCAAGAAGCGCTTCACATCAGCATGGGACCCCAATAGCTGGCCCTGAACCTTGCCTCGAAAACACGCAAGAGCTCCAAGTTGTACCCTCAAGGAACTGGCCGCCAGGCCCTTGTCCACCCCTGCTTGCAAGGAGGAGAGGATCTGAGGAACGGAGGTCCGCAAAGGCCGCAATTCGCGATCCGCACACCAGCTCTCAAAAATACGCCACACCCGGACATACGCTAGTGACGGGGACCGACGCCGTGCCCGCAACAAGGTAGCAATGACCTCCGGAAAATAACCTTTGGCTCTCATTCGCGCTCTCTCAATAGCCATGCCGTAAGCGAGAATCGAGCCACCTGAGGCATCTACAGCGGCCCCTGCCGAAGGAGATCCGGCCGAGGAGGAAGCAGCCACGGATCGGCCACACTCAACCGCACCAGATCCGCATACCAAGGCCGACGAGGCCAGTCCGGGGCAATCAGAACCACGGGACCCGGATGCCGCTCGATCCGCTGCACCAGGCGACCCACCAGAGCCCACGGAGGAAAGACAGAGCAGCCCGTACCTTGGCCACCTTTGTGCCAATGCATCGAGGCCTTCCGACATGCGTTCCCGACGCCTGCTGTAGAACCGTTCGACCTGCGCAGACTCAAAGGTCGCCATGAGGTCCATTATCGGCAGACCCCAACGACGGACCAGCAACGCAAATACCTCGGGATGTAGAGACCACTCTCCGGGGTCTACTCTGCGACGACTCAGAAAGTCCGCCTCCACATTGTGAACCCCCGCGACATGCTGGGCCGACAGACATTGAAGATGCCGCTCTGCCCATTCTAGAAGCAGATCCGCCTCCGCTTCCAACGCCGCGCTGCCTGTGCCTCCCTGGCGATTTATGTAGGCTACCGTGGAGGCATTGTCGGACAGCACCCTGACCGCTGCTCCCTGCAGCCAAGGTTGAAATGCAGTCAGAGCCAACCACACGGCTCTCATTTCCAGACGGTTGATGGACCACTGGCTCTCCCGCGAGGACCACTGGCCCTGAGCAATCTGACCCTCGCAATGAGCCTCCCAGCCGCTCAAACTGGCATCCATCATCAGCAGACGCCAGACGGGAGACTCCAAGGGCATACCGTTCGCCAGAAAGCGGCGACGCAACCACCAGCGAAGGCTGCGCCGAACCCCCAAGGGGCAAACTAACCGACGAGCTAGCGAGTCGGACTGATGAGACCATCGACGCAGCAGTGCTCGCTGCAGGGGCCGCATGTGCGCCCTTGCCCACGGAACTACCTCGATGGTCGCCGCTATCGTGCCGAGAAGCTGAAGGTATTGCCAAGCCGAGGATGACCGTCTCGCTAGAAACTGCTCCACCAGCCGCCTCAGGGCCCGCGCTCTGTGCACTGGGAGAAAAACCTTCCCGTTGTCGGTCTCGAAACGCGCCCCCAAATACTCCAAGGTCTGCGAGGGAAGAAGGCTGCTCTTCGCCCGATTGACCACCCAGCCTAACGACTGCAAAATCTGTACGACCCGCGCTGTCGCTCGGAGACTCTCCCTCCCTCGCCTTCGCCCGGATCAACCAGTCGTCGAGATAGGGATGCACGAGGACACCCTCCTTCCGCAGGAACGCCGCTACCACCACCATGATCTTCGTGAAGACCCGTGGCGCCGTCGCGAGGCCGAAGGGCATGGCTTGAAACTGAAAATGGCCCATCGGCAGTGCAAACAGCAGAAATCTTTGATGTTCCCGACGAATGGGAATGTGCAAATAGGCTTCCGTAAGGTCTAGGGATGTTAGGAATTCCCCCTCACGGACCGCCGCTATGACCGAGCGCAGCGTTTCCATGCGAAAATGCGACACCTGGAGGCACCGATTCACTCTCTTTAAATCCAGGATTGGTCGAAAGGTGCCCTCCTTTTTCGGCACCACGAAGTAGATGGAGTATCGACCGGACCCTAACTGCCCCTCCGGCACGGGGGCGACTGCCCGGAGCCGAAGCAGCCGGGAAAGTGAATCTGATACGGCTCTTCGTTTCCAGGGAGCGCTGCACGGGGACATAACGAAGGAATCTAGCACCGGTCGATGCAGCTCGAGCGCATATCCCTCTCGTATCACTTCTAACACCCACTGATCGGATGTGATAGCGGCCCAGGCAGGGTAGAAATCCCGTAGTCTGCCCCCTACGGGGATCACCGCCACCGGACCCGGCCTCGCTTCATTGTGACTTTTTGGGGACCTGCGCCTGGAAGGAGCCAAAACCTCTACCTGCCCCCCAAAATCTGCGGAAACTCTGTCCGCGCCCCGGGTATCTGGAACGCTGGGACTGACCAAAGCGGGAGGCACGAAATCTCCGAAAGGACTGCTGAGACCCCAGGAAGGTGAAGGTCGGCTTCCCCTGCTTGGGCTTATCCTCCGGAAGCCGACCCCCCTTAGAATACCCGAGATCTTTTACCAACCTATCCAAGTCCTCTCCAAATAACCGCCTGCCCTTAAACGGCAGCTTACTAAGGCGAGCTTTAGAAGAACCATCAGCCGCCCAATTGCGTAACCAAAGAGAACGACGCGCCGCTACCACCGACGCCATGCCGTTAGCCAACCCCCTAATGAGGTCATAGTGAATATCCGCCAAATAAGCGGCACCAGACTCCAATCTGGACACCGCGGCCTCCTGTTCCGCCAACTGGGGCCCCTGCAACTGCTGAGACCAGCGGAGGCAGCCGCGCGCCACCCAGGCCCCGGCCACCGCCGCCTGCATTGACAGGGCAGAAACATCAAACGCCTGTCTCAACAAGCTCTCGACCTTTCTATCCTGTGCGTCCTTCAACGCCGCAGCACCTTCCACCGGGATAGTAGTCCATTTAGTAAGCGTGGAAACTGCCGCGTCCACCTTCGGCGAACGAAAAAGCTCTCTATCAGTCTCCGATAGAGGATACAACTTAGGCAACAGTCTAGCCCCGCGCAAGGCGGATTCTGGACTGTTCCACTCCTCCTGGATCATAGCCTTAAAAACCCTATGGAGCGGAAAGACTCTGTGGGAAGTGCGCACCACCTGCATCAAGGGATCCTCCAACTGGTCCTCCGCAGCGGAATCTTCCACGGGTATGTTCAATACTTTGAGGGTTTCGGCAATCAGTGCCGGAAGTTCCTCTTTACGAAATACACGCACTATTCTACTACTCTGCTCGTCGTCAAACAACTCGCCGTCTTCTAAATCTTCTGCAGACTCTAGCCCGAGAGCCTCCCCCAGCCCCTCGTGGGACTCATCCCCAGGAGGCACAGAATCCGCAACACTCGGGGGCCGGCTCTTCTTTTGTGGACCGGTGTCTCCCTCTACTGAAAGTGGGCGCTTTAGCCCACGGGGGGGGCGGGACCGAACCTCCACCCGCCAGCTGCAAGAGAGCCAGAGCCTCCTGCATGAGAGAGAAAAAGGCGGGTGGAATTCCCAGGGATCCCTCCTGGACGCCCCCCGCCAACAGGCGCTCTGGCACCTCAGAAATCCCCGGATCAAGGACCGTCTCTGCCTGCCTTGATGTCCCTTCTGTAGAGACAGGAGGGAGATCCGCACTGGAGCCCTCCAGAGGATCCTCCATGACAGCACCCACAGCAGAACAAGTGGCACAGACTCTGGCTTCCAAATTACTACTTCTACGAATGCCACAAACCAGACACCGAGGACTAGGAGGCATGCCTATGCACACAGCCCTCTACCAGCAAAGCAGAGACACCTTGCTGAAGCAAACAGAGCAGAAAAAAAAAAAAATCGCGATTTTAAAAGTGCTCAAAAACGCTCCAAATCGCAGGATTAGATAGAGCTGGGGTCAATTAGCTGATATCTGACAAAAAAATTCAAAAACGAAGCTCCTATCCCTAAAAAAAAAATAAACACGAAGAAAAAATGACGTTGAAAATCCAAAATGGCCGCCGGACCCGATCCCGCCAAAAAAAGGACTATAAAAAGTACCCAAAAGGTCTAAACAAACTCCCCAGAGCTGATTCCAGGCTACCCCAAGGCCTCTATCACTGCCTTTAGAAATAAAAAGCCCCAAACTCTACTCACCCACACACAGGAGAGGAGGGGGGGTCAAAACTCTGTGAGTGCTGTCCAGCGTGCCTGCCACAAGCTCTGAGTAGCAGTTATCAGAGCCAACATCAGAGTTAATAACCGCTCAGGGCAGCTCGGGGAACCCCTAAATCAGTTAGGGGACCCTCAGAGCCTACTGCTGTATTTAATTGCCTTCAACCTTCTCCTCAACCACCAAGGGGGTTCGGTAGAAAGGAGACCTGTGTCCTTTGCAGCTCCCCTGCTTGTTTGACCTATGGGGAGACTGACAGAGAGAGAAAGAGAAAAAAACAGATCAGATAAAGGCAGAAGGGACACAGCCAAAGAATTCCTCCACAGCAGCAGCCCAGCACCTAAACCTAGAAAATAATAAAACACTAAAGCTCTGCTTATTTGTTCCTAAGGAGCCCAGTTCTGGGCTCTGACTTCCAAGCTGCTTGGAGACTGAGATACTGATGTGTGGGCGGTCCTTGGGGCTGCATATAGCTGGATGATCAAAGAGATGAAGATATTCAGTCTCCAAAGCTGCTGGTGGAGGTTCACAACTCTATGGTTCCGGGACTGGACTAGAGAGACGCTAAGGAAGCATAGTTAGTCACCTGTAACAGGTGATCTCTGGGAACAGCAGGAATAAGTCTTCACATATGGGTACGTCGGTACCGAGGGAGTCTGCGCGGGAACGCTTCCCAGCGTCCAATCAGAAAGCTTTTGGAAGCATCCCAACACGCCTGCGCGCTGCCTTCCCGCCTTCCCAACTGCCTCTCCTCAGTTAAGTTTTAAAGCTGAGAGAGTGAGAGAGAGAGAGAGCGAGCAAGGAAGGGAAAGATAGAGAAAGAGAAATGCAACTCCTAGGGGAGGTGGGTGGGTTGTGAAGACTTATTCCTGCTGTTCCCAGAGACCACCTGTTACAGGTAAGTAACTACGCTATCTCCAGGAACAAGCAGGAATGAGTCTTCACATATGGGGACTCCCAAGCTCAGATGCCCGGAGGGAGTCCTAGCATGTTGCAAGTCTAGAACGAGCCATGCTATTCCTCAGGACCTCAGGCATCCTGGGGATGGAGGGTAGGAGTTGAATACAGAAAAAGAGCTGTGGAACAGCTGGCTAGAACAGGGCTTCAAAAGGGGAAGACCCTGTATCGAGGGCATTTAGTAATAAGATATTGTAATCTGGGCCTCCCTTGTTGGCATTGCACAAGTGCACTGAGCTACATATGGATCTGATAGAAGAGCCAGTGAATGTGCTCAAGGGATACCTCACTGAGAAGTAGAGGTAATAAAGTAGAACAAAAAACAAGTGGAGGTCAAAACCCTTTAGGGTGAGAAAAAATAGCCCCAGAGAAAAACTGGGGTAGTATAAGAGGTAGAGCTTCAGCGGAGACGCAGAAGGTACTTTTAAGGAAAGCTTAAGCTGCTTTGGTCCAAAAATAGTATAAATTTAGGACCAAGAGAAAACTTTAGTCTGACACAACTGGACTGGGGTTAGAATCAGTCCATGTAGGGGAGAAAGGGTATGGAAACCCTTGCATCTGATAAAAAGGTAAGGACAGACTCAGGAGCGCTAAGCTTTAGAGCAACAGAAGCTCCGCAATGTCTTTCCTAAATGGGGTCAATTAGGAAAGAAAGGTACATGGAGAGCTTCAGGAGTACCTAAACCTGAAAAGGTTGATTACCACAGGAGTGGTTCTAGGTGTAGTCCCCTAGGTATGCTGGTACAGCATTGATAGGGTTAGTGCCCATCTGTCAGGATCATAAAGGAATGTCAGGATATCTGATCCTAACAGATAGATAAGTAGAAGGATACAGATCTAACAATATATCTCATTATATGTATTAATATATATGTACACACACACACACACATATATATATATATATATATATATATATATATATACACACACAGAAATATTACACATATTGGGTATATATGCATATATCTATAAAGATATATATATATGGGCAGAAGACACACACATATATATACATATATATATATACATAGATGAATAGGCAGGCATATAGAGACATGTCTCCAGGTATGTGGATGGAGAAATGTCCAGAGAACCCCATCCCCCCTTATAGGGAGAGAGAAAGATTTATCTAATAGCAAGAAGGTTGATACCTGCTTGAATAGATAAAATAGAAAAAATCCTCTTCTCCTGGTTATGACTGGCATAGTCAAAGGAAAGGTGTCCCTGACAAGAAGGCGGCTTAATTCTTTGCAGAATTTGAGCTCTTGAGTAACCAGGATGGCCTACGTGAAAATGGCAGAGGATAACAGCAGTCTGCAGACACGAAGTCCAGATATCTCCAGAATTGTAGTATGGAGATTGGATAGAGGAGGCCTCAGGAGGAAGATACCCTAGTGATCCGCCTATGAGGGCAAGATGGGTATTAGGTATCCTCTAGCTGCCAGTGAAGAATTTATCTCTGACGGGAGACCCCAGGAGATATGGGCCAAGCCAGGGAATTGGCCCTTCTTTAGGCTTTCACGTAATGAAAGGCCTGAGGCTTATGCCTCAAAAGATTTTTAAGATAAGATGGAAAGGGTAGAAAATACCTGCCAGGCATGAACATGACTGGGGGAATCCCTTTAACCATCTGGGGTTATCTGCTAGGCAAGATACTAATGCTCTCTAGCAAGGGCCCATAGTGCAAAGCTACTCTGTAGAGTTGCAGAGAGCATGCTGCAGGGTTGGTCAGAAGAAAAAACTGGCTGTGGAAAGCCAGCAGGTAACCAGCTATTCTGTCAAGGGCAAGGGGCGAAGAATAGAAGTTAACCAACCAAACTGTGATAATAGGATTTCCCAAACGAGGCTGATACCCTGTTTGGGACTTAGCACTGAGGCTAGGAGGATTGCTAGTGGAGGGGAAACCCTGGTTGTGTAGTGAACAAAAACAAGTGGTTTAACCACTAGGAATTGCTGCATTTGCAGGAACTATCAGGGCAGCATGGAGAATTTCTTTTCCCTCCTCTTTTTAGATTGGGAAAAAGAAACAGACATGGTAGGACTTCCCATTGTCTGATGAGCTGCCCTAAGGTAACAAGGGGGAGACAACTCCAGAAGGGAGAATCCCCCGGTAGAACAGGTAGAAGACCATAAGGGCTTACCCGTGTAAAAAAGTCACTCCTACAAACTAAATGTTGTAGTAAGAGGGAGGTAAGACAGAGTTGCAAGAGACCAACTATGGAGGAAGTCTCCGACAGGTGAGATAATACATGCCAATACAGGGAAACAACTGTCTATTGATAGTTGTTACCTCTCTTTCCTCCAAGAGGAAAAGGAAATCTGTTAAGTATGGGCATAGAAACATAGAAACATGATGACAGAAAAAGACCACAAGGCCCATCTAGTCTGTCCTTCCATAACAACAACAGTCCACTTTTTACCTTTAGAGATCCTCTGTGTTGGTCCCATGCTTTTTTGAATTCAGTTACTGTCCTCATCTCTACCACCTCCACTGGGAGACTATTCCACGGATCCACTACTCTTTCCGTAAAGAAATATTTCCGCATATCACTCCTGAATCTATCTCCCTTCACCCTTATCCCATGTCCCCTCGTCGCAGAACTTGCTTTCAATTGAAAGAGGCTCTCTCCCTGAACATTTATGCCACGGAGGTATTTAAACATCTCAATCATATCACCTCTATCCCGCCTTTCCTCTAAGGTGTACATATTAAGATCCTTAAGTCTGTCCTCATATGCTTTATAATGAAGACTACTAACCATCTTAGTAGCAACCCTCTGCACCGACTCCATCCTGTTCACATCCTTTTGAAGGTGCGGTCTCCAGAATTGCACACCATACTCCAAATGAGGTTGCACCAAAGACTTATACAGAGGCATTATCACCTCCTTTTTTCTGCTAGCCATTCCTCTCCGTATGCACCCAAGCATCCTTCTAGCTTTTGCCGTCGCCTTTTCTACCTGTTTAGCTACTTTAAGATCATCGGACACAACTACGCCTAGGTCCCGCTCTTCTTTAGTGGACAAAAGTACTTCACCTCCTATGCTGTATTGCTCCCTTGGATTGCTGCAGCCCAAATGCATGACCTTACATTTTTTAACATTAAATCCCAGCTGCCAAATTCTAGACCATTCTTCAAGCTTAGCTAGATCCCTCCTCATGTTATCTACACCTTCCTGGGTGTCTACTTTATTGCAGATTTTGGTATCATCCGCAAAGAGGCAAACCTTACCTGACAGCCCTTCCGCTATATCACTAACAAAGATGTTAAAAAGAATCGGACCAAGGACAGATCCCTGGGGCACACCACTGGTAACATCCTTCTCCTCAGAGTGAGCTCCATTTACTTGTACTCTTTGTCGCCTCCCACCCAACCAATTTCTAACCCAAGCAGTAACTTTAGGGTCCATCCCTAGGGTGCTCAGTTTGTTTATAAGTCGCCTGTGAGGAACAGTGTCAAAGGCTTTACTGAAATCTAAATACACCACATCTAGAGCTCTCCCTCGGTCCAACTCCCTGGTCACCCAGTCAAAGAAATCAATCAGATTTGTCTGACAAGACCTGCCTCTGGTGAATCCATGCTGCCTCGGATCCTGTAATCCGCCGGACTCCAGAAACCTCACTATTTTCTCTTTCAACAGCGTTTCCATTAATTTACTCACCACTGAAGTTAAACTAACCGGCCTGTAGTTTTCAACCACATCCTTACTTCCGCTTTTGTGTAAAGGCACCACATGAGCCTCTCTCCAGTCCTTTGGCACCACTCCCGACTCCAACGAGGCATTGAAAAGGTCAGTCAGTGGAGTTGCTAGAACGTCCCCAAGTTCCCTCAGTATTCTAGGGTGTATCCCATCCGGTCCCATCGCTTTGTCTACTTTAAGTTGAGCTAGTTTCTCACGAACACAGTCTTCTGAAAATTGTTCAAGATGTCCCTCGCTTCCGTTCTTATTTGTGGGTGTTTTCTGAGGTCCTGCTCCTGGTTCTTCATCTGTGAACACAGAACAAAAATATTTGTTAAGCAATTCCGCTTTATCCTTATCAGCTTCTACATATTCCCCCCCGTACCCTTGAGTCTGACAATACCACTTTTTCCCTTCCTCTTCTCACTAATATATCTGAAAAATGTCTTATCTCCCCATTTTATTGCATTGGCTATTTCCTCCTCCTTTTGAATCTTTGCCTTCTTGACTACTTTGCTAGCTTCTCTAAGTTTTTCCAAATACAGATGCCTGTCTTCCTTTCTCTGTGATCTCTTGTATTTCATGAAGGCCTCCCTCTTTTTCTTCACTTTTTCAGCTACTTCCTTCGAAAACCATAGCGGTCTCCTGTTCCTTTTGCCTTTATTTACCATTTTAACAAAAAGGTTGGTTGCCTTTAAAATACCCCCTTTCAGTTTTGCCCACTGTTGTTCTACATCCCCCAGCTGTTCCCATCCCACTAATGACTCCCTGAGGTATTGGCCCATCTTCGCAAAGTTAGTCTTCCTAAAGTCTAAGATCTTCACCTTGGAATGGATTCTAACAGCCCTAGTCCTAATACTGAACCACACCATCTGGTGATCACCGGATGCAAAATGATCTCCCACTACAACATCAGAAACACTTTCACCATTGGTAAGCACCAAGTCCAGTATGGCCCCTTCACGTGTGGGGTCTGTTACCAATTGCCTGAATAGTTCTCCCTGTAGAGAATCCAGGATCTCCTTACTCCTAGATGATACTGCAGCAGGAAAGTGCCAATCAACATCTGGCATATTGAAATCTCCTAGCAGTAGCACTTCCCCTTTCCTAGCAATGCTGCGTATGTCTTCAATTAACTCTCTGTCCACCTCTTCCTCTTGTGAGGGAGGTCTGTATATCACGCCAATGCAAATAGATTTCTCTTTCCCTCTTTCTAGTTTAACCCACAATGCCTCCTCTCTCCCCTTTAAGCTCTGTAATTCCAAAGCTTTAATAGTAGTTTTTACATATAGTGCTACTCCTCCTCCCCTTCTTCCTACCCTGTCCTTTCTGAATAAAGTATAGCCAGGTATAGTTACATCCCAGTCATGGTTTTCTGTGAACCATGTTTCTGTAACTGCCACTAAATCTAAGTCAGCCACTCCCACCAAAGCTTCAACTTCAGAGATCTTATTTCCCATGCTACGGGCATTAATACACACTGCTTTCCATATGTTACCCCTGTTACCCATTTCCATAAAGGTATTTAATGTATCACTTACCTGGAGGCTTTCACTTACCTGGGGGCTTTCTTCACCCATCCCCAACGAATCTAGTTTAAAGCCCTCTTCAGTAGATTAGCCAATCTACTACCAAAGATGTGTTGACCTTTCTTGGACAGATGGATGCCATCTCTGCTCTGCTCTTAGAGAAAAGATGTCTCATGAAGAGATATCTAGATAGGTTAGGATAAATTTAGTGCAGATACTGCAAATGAAAAGAAGCAGACTGCTACCCTAACCAGCAACCAAGAGGGACAATGATCTATTTGAAACCCTGCGACTGCTGGGTTTGTTGACCCTGTTGAGTTTGTAGATTCTTCAGACCAGGGCGATGTTTCCCCTGTTTGGGAACATCTGTATGATGGGCAGATGGACAAAACATTCTCCCCCTAGGGGAAGAAAGTTTGGTAGGACATTTCCTACCTACTGGGAAAGGCGGCGGCGTAGAATAGCCCCTGGAAACAGGAAAGTCAGTGGATAACTGAGTAACCTGGAGTAAAGACTCCTTGTTGAAGAGATTTTCTCCAGTGCAAGGAGTATTTCCCAGTCTTTCTTGTGCCCATTTGTCCAAGTCTGAAGCTTGGAGCCAGGCTCTACGTCGTGCCCCTATAGCTATAGCAGAAGTCCTGCTAAGAGACTCAAAGGAGTCTAGGGAAGCACGAGTAAGAAACCTAGAGATATTATGAGTATGACTAACCAGTAAGGAATAGTCTGCTTGTTTGGGCTCTTGAAGACAAGGAGTCAAAGGATGTAATTTGCTTGTGACCTCCTCAAGAGACAGACCCATCTAAAAAATATATGAGAGAATTCTTGCTGAAAGCATGGATGTCTGGAAGGTTTGACATCCAAAGGCATTTAGTGTCTTAGACTCCGGACCTGGCGGACAAGAAGAGTGGTTTTTATTACTCTTCACTCGCCTCAATGCTGATTCCACTACAATGGAATGATGAGGAAGTCGAGTCCTTTGAAACCCTGGAGAGGGGGGCACCTGATATAGGAGATCAGTTGCTCTGGAAAGTGGGGGTACCCTTAAAGGAGCTTCCCACATTCATAGAAGGAGATCCTGCAAAGAAAGATGCAAAGGAAGCATTATGTTCTCCTTTGCTTCGCTAGGAACAGAGAGGTATTCTGCATTCCCTTGTGTAGGATCTTGTCCAGGAATAGGAATGGCAAGTGATTTTGCCATATCCAGGAGGAAAGTCTGGAAAGAAGGATCCCCAGAGGCAACTTCCCTTGGATAGGCTAGATCTGATGAAGAACTAGCGTTGGCACCGAGGGATCTATTCCAGTATATAGGAATAGAAGATCCTGAATGGTGCAGTATGGGATCCTTAAATGGTGGTCACTGGTACGGCAGGTCAGAACCAGCGACAGTCGGTAACAGATCGTCCATGCTAGGGATCGATTACAGACTCGGCATCGAGGGAAGCGAGCCTGAAGAGAGAAGCATGGAAGGTACCGACAGTAATGGTACTGTGGATATCGGTACCGATCTCGGTACCGTATCTGATACCGGTGGAAGAATACCAGCCGGTGGCAACTCTAACGGTGTCGGAGGAACCGAGAGTTGCGGATCCGAAGTATCGGAACCGAGCCTTCAGTACCAACGAGAGTCGGTACCAAGGCGAGTCGGTACCCAGTCCTCCAGACTGGAGATCGATTCCAGACTTGGCATCGAAGGAAGCGAGTCTATCGATGCACCTCTGGAGGGTACCGACGTCGGTACTAGTATCGGTGTCGATACCGATACTGGAAAGTCGGTCTGAAGTGTATCCACCGGGCCCGTAGGTACTGAGGACGCCAGACGACGATCCTTGGTGAGGAATGTTTCATCCAACACCAGTGCCGATGCCGGGGTATCAGTACCGCTCGAAGCGGATGCCACTACCGGGAATGGCTCAGGTATGTTCTGTGAGGGGTGAACCTCAGGAACAACCTGAAACCCCACACAGGCTTTGGAGGCCGAGGACTCCCACCAGGGTTTTGAAGCCAGTGGACTCTCGAGGACAAGGCCATAGGCATCTCTATGCTGTGCATGAGAAGTGCCGCTCGAGGACTGGCTAGTCTTAACAGACTGTTTTTGGGTTACCTGATCCTGTGTAGAAGAAGATATGGTCGGTGCCCTGAAGTTAGAGGGGGACCGCGTGTCGAGGGGAACTCGATGTTGAAAACTTCTTCTCACCATACTGGTGCCCGAGGGCTCCGGAGGAAAATGGTCAGGACCCAAGCAGGTTAGACACCAATTGTGAGTGTCTAAAAATAAAGTTGTACCGCCACAGTTTGTACATTTCTTGGGGAAAGTGGCTGGCGGTTCCATGAGGAAAAATGGAGAGGCCTAGAAGGCCTGAGAACCGTGAGACACTAACAAAGAAAAATATATTCCTTAAAGGGAAAAACTTTTACAAGAAAAAAGAAACACCGGCGGTACCGGTGGCGTCGGGGAAGGCAGCCGCGACCACAAGAAAACTAAAAAATAAAAGAAGAATTTTCTGCGGTGACAGGAGGACATCCTGCCGGTTCCGCGGAAAAGCGAAAACTGAGGAGAGGCAGTTGGGAAGGCAGCGTGCAGGCGTGTTGGGATGCTTCCAAAAGCTTTCTGATTGGACGCTGGGAAGCGTTCCCGCGCGGACTCCGTCGGTACCGACGTACCCATATGTGAAGACTCATTCCTGCTTGTTCCTGGAGATTTTAGTCTTCACATATGGGTATCGTTGGTACCGACGTAGCCTGCATGGGAACGCCCCCCAGCATCCAATAGGAAAGCCTTTGGGAGCATACCACAGAGCCTGCATGCTGCCTTCCTGCCTTTCCCAACTGTCCCACTCCAGTTGAGTTTATAGCTGAGACAAGAGAGAGAGGGAAAGAGAAAGATAGAGAGATAACTCCTAGGGGAGGTGGGCGGGTTGTGAAGGCTAAATTCCTGCTGTTCCCGGAGATCACCTGTTACAGGTGAGTAATTATGCAATCTCCAGGAGCAAGCAGGAATGTAGTCCTCACATATGGGGGACTCCCTAGCTGCAGATGCCATGGAGATGGCCCCAGAAAGTTGTGTGCCCTTGTGAAAGGGCTCCACTCCCCCCCCCCCCCATGGATCTCTGGCATCCTACCAGGGATGGTGGGTAGGAGTTGATTAAGTCTGGAACAGATGTTGAAGTACTGGACTCCCGGTGGGAGTCCTTGTCTAAGCAGTAATGGGCTGTGAAGATATGTACCAAAGCCCAAGCAGCTGCTCGATAGATGTCATCGATAGACACAGAGTGAAGATGAGCCATTGAGGCTGCCATGGCTCTCACATTGTGAACTGTGACATGGCCTTCAAGAGGAAGGTTTTTACTCTCATAGGCAAAAGATATACACTGTGCAATCCAGCTGGACAGTGTCCTTTTGGAGACTGGAAGTCCCAAATGACTAGGATCAAAAGCAACAAAGAGTTGAGAGGATTTTCTATGTTGCTGTGTCCTTTGCAAGAAAAAGGCCAAAGCTCTTTTACAGTCCAAAGTATGAAGGTTCCTTTCTGCATTTGAGGCGTGAGGCCTTGGAAAAATACAGGAAGCTAAACTGCTTGGTTTAAACGAAAGGGCGAAACCACCTTTGGCATAAAGTGTGGATGAGTCCTAAGGACTACCTTATCATGATGGAAACTTGTATAAGGAGGATCAGCCACCAACGCTTGAAATTCACTGATGCGACGTGCTGATGTGATTGTAATGAGAAAGATAACCTTCCAGGAAAGGAATTTCAAAAGTGTAGTGGCTAATGGTTCAAAGGGCGGTTTCATGAGCTGCCCAAGTACCAAATTTACGTCCCATGCCACCGGTGGAGGCTTAATGGGAGGCTTCGTTAAAAGAAGGCCTCTCATAAATCTCGCTATGAGAGGATGAGAGGAAATAGGTTGTCCATTGACAGGCTTGAAAGAAGCTGCAATAGCACTCAAATGGACTCTCACTGGTCTTAAGCCCTGCATTTGACAAATGAAGGAGGTACTCCAGTAATGATTCCAGGAGGTACCGCAAGAGGGTTAAGACCCTTCTGCGAGCACCATATGGCAAACCTTTTCCACTTAAATGCATAAGAGCGTCTTGTGGAAGGTTTCCTGGAAGCATGAAGGATATCCTTCACCTGCTGGGAAAGGTTAAGACCATGGAGTTCCAGGCTAACAGCAACCAGGCCCTGAGATGCAGAGACTGGGGACTGGGATGCCACAGCATCCGGTCCTCTTGAGAAAGAAGATCTGGAGCAGATCCTAACTCCAGAGGTGGAGTTTGAGAGAGATGTAAGAGCAGAGGGTACCACGGTTGCCGTGGCCAACGTGGAGCTATGAGGATCATATGACCTCTGTCTCTCTGAAGCTTGAACAGGGTTTTGGGAATTAGGGGAATGGGTGGAAAGGCATACAGGAAGTCCTGACCCCAATGAAGGAGGAAAGCATTCCTGGCCTGACAAGCTCGAGCCGGAATTCTGGAACAGAACCAGGGAAGTTTGGCATTCAGCAGATATGCGAAGAGGTCTATGTCCGGGGTTCCCCAAATTCGAAATATTGGGGCCACCTGGTCTGCATGGAGAGACCATTCGTGTGGAAGCAGCACTCGACTGAGTCTGGTCTGCCCAAGAGTTTTGAATGCCTGGAAGATACATCGCAAAAAGATGAATCTGATGCTCTCTGGCAACGGCCCATAGTCGCAAAGCTTCATTGCATAGCGACAGAGAGCCTGTTCCGCCCTGCTTGTTCACATAGAACATGGCTACCTGATTGTCCCTTTGAATTAGGACTTTCTTGTACCTGAGCTGGGTGTGAAATACTCAAAGAGCAAGGAAGATTGCTCTGAGCTCCAGGAGGTTGATATGAAGACAGGCCTCCTATGGAGTCCAGGTACCCTGGGTAGAGAGGCCGTGCAGGTGGGCTTCCCAACCCACCTGTGAAGCATCTGTTGTTAGAGTGGCTTGGGGTGGGGGTTGCTGAAAAGGAGACCCACCAAAAGGTTTTTGGGTGACTGCCACCATTGAAGGGATAAAAATAAGGCAATCTGAGTTTGCTATTTTGTCTGACAGGCAACCTGATGCTTGAGTCCACTGAGTGGATAAGGTCCACAGGGCTGCCCTCATATGGAGGCGAGCATAAGGAACCACATGCACGGTGGATGCCATGTGGCCTAGTAACTAACATTTCCCGAGCAGTGAGGTGAGGTTTTCGCACTGCTTGGGAAGCTAACTGTACAATGCGAAGGCAGCGGGGCTGTGGAAGGAAGGCCCTTGTCTGTCTGGTATCTAGAAGAGCTGCTATAAACTCTAGAGATTGAGTGGGAGCAAGGTTGGATTTTGGGAAGTTTATGACAAGTCCCAGATACTGAAGGATGCGCAGAGCAACCCTGGCCTCTGGCTCTGAAGGAGCTCGAATGAGCCAGTCGTCTAAGTAGGGGAAGACGAATATTCCCAGGGTGCTGAGAAATGCTGCTACCACAGCCACGCATTTTGTGAACACCCTTGGTGCAGAGGCCAGGCCAAAAGGAAGAACCCTGTATTGGTAGTGCTTTCCTTGAAACAGGAATCGAAGGAACTTTCAGTGAGTTGGGTGGATGAAAACATGAGTGTACGCATCCTTGAGATCTAGAGAACAAAGCCAATCCTGACTCTGAAGGTATGGCAGCAGAGTTCCTAGAAAAATCATTTTGAACTTCTCTCTGAACAGGAACTTGTTCAATTCTCTGAGGTCTAGAATGGGTCTGTGTCCTTCTGTTTTCTTTGGAATAAGGAAATAGGGGGAGTAAAACCCTGTACCCCGTTGGGGAATGGGCACCTCTTCTATTGCTCCTTGACCGAGGAGCATAGTGAGTTCTTGACCTAACTGGTCGTTGAGAGAGGTCTGAGAATTAAACTGTCTTACTATTGTAGGAGGGGGCATGCTGAGGAAATGAAGTTTGTAACCCTCTCGTACAATAGACAGAGTCCAATTTTCTGCTGTTATCTGACACCATCTGGGGGCAAAATGACATAACCTTCCTGGGATGGTGGAGGGTTCTGGGCCGTTCAGGGCCAGGAAGGCAAAGTTCTCTAGATGGGAGTCAAAGCCCCTGTGGAGGCTGAGTCTGCTGAGCCAGTTGAGGCTTAGCTGCTTTTGGCTTCCTTTGTTGCCTAAGTTGTTACTGCTGTCCCTTTTGGGCAGACTGACCTGAATGATGTCCCTGCGGGGTATAGGAGGGATAAAACTTTTTCTTCTTGCTGAAAAATGATTTTTTAGAGAATCTTTTCCTCGCAGGATCAGCTGTAGATTTGGACAATCTATCCAAAGTGATATTGTCAGCATCTATCTCATTAGTTTTTTCCTGCCAATTCTTGCTAAAGATATTCTCTACTGTGCAAGGTATAGTCCCCAGTTTGTCCTGTACCCAGATTTCCAAGTCAGATGTCTGGAGCCAGGCAATTCTACGTGCACCTATGGCAATAGCAGAGGTTCTGCTTATGCATTCAAAGCAGTCAAAGGCTGCACGATTCACAAACTTGGAAACATCCTGAGCATGTTTAACAAGAGCAAGATAATCTTGCCTTTTATCATCAGGTAGGAGAGGACTCATAAGCTCTAAGTTTCCTGTGACTTCCTTAAGGAACATTCCCATATACAAGATATAGGAACTGATCCTAGCAGAAAGCATGGAAGCCTGGAAGGATCGACGTCCAAAGGCGTCAAGAGTCCTATACTCACGTCCTGGAGGATTAGATGCATGCCTTTTTGCACTCTTTATCCGTCTCATGGCTGATTCCACCACCATGGAATGGTGTGGTAATTGAGTCTTCTGAAACCCAGGACAAGGAGGAACTCGTACATGGTGTTGAGTCTTCGAGAATGAGGAGATGTGGTTAGAGGTGTTTCCCACATCCTTAACATAAGACCATGCAAGATCTCATGAATAGGTAAGCTAGCTGCCTCCTAGGGAGCTTTAAGGTATTGTAGGATTTCTAATTTCTTTGCTCTAGGCTCTTTATCAGGAGCCACTGTGATGGAAAGACCTCGGGCCACATCTCAGATAAAATCCTGAAAGGGCATATCCTCTGGTGGAGACATCCTACGCTGAGGAGAAGAGGAATCCTCGGGAAGAAGCACTCTGGTATCGGCAGAGCTTTCAGAGTCTTCAGACTCATCCGAAGATTCGCAGTATCTCCGATCCGGGTGATCGTGTAAGGCACGGTACTGGTACCGATTGAAGTCGGCATCGGAGTGGTCCGGTACCGACTTGTCGATGCCAGATAGAGACACATGACTCGGTCCCGGTAGAATACCTGCTGATGTCGATGCAGTCGGTGCCAGTACCAGTTGAATTGTCTGAAGCGGTTTCAGGGGCATCGAGGCCGTGAGAAGAGCTGCCAGACTGCGTTCAATAGCCAAGAATTTCTGGTCTATTGACGCTGCCGATGCTTGGGTATCAGTGTCGGATAAAGCGGCCGGAACCCCAGAGCACGGCACCAGTAGTTCTGCCAAGGTTGAAGCCTTGAGAACATCCTGGAGCCCCATTAGTGCTTTGGAAGTCGAAGTCTCCCGCCAGGGCAATTTTGCCAGTGAAACTCTTTCAAGGGCAACGCTAGAGGCATCTCGATGTTTAGAAGGAGATCTACCCTTTGAGGACCGGCTAGATTTATGCTTCGTTACTTGAGATCCATGGGCGGAAGATGAAGCCTTGGAAGAAGTCGATGCCACGGAGGCTGCATCGGAGGGAAAAAGGGTGCTAAGTTTAGCAGCTTGGTTTTGCCGGCCCCTTTTTGACATCATTCCACAGGCAACACACTATGAAATAGAGTGGTCAGGACCTAAACATTTGAGGCACCACTCATGGGTGTCTGTGACGGAGATGGTACCGCCACACTTCGAACACTTTTTAAAACACGAAGCGGGTTTTTCCATTTTGAGGGAAAAAAATTGGGCCTAATGCCCAAAATGGCATATGGCACCCGAGAAGAAAATTTCTGGAGAGAGACTCCAGAAACAAAGGTTGTTTTTTTTGTTTTTTTAGAAAAAAGAAAAGAACCACCAGCGGTTGTAGTAGTTATGGAAGGGCAGACTAGATAGGCCATGTGGTCTTTTTCTGTCATCATGTTTCTATGTTTCTATAGCGTCGAGGGAAGGCAGACGCGACCACAAAAAAGAAGTATAAGAAGTGAATTTTCTACGGTGACAGGATGTGCGACCTGTCGGCTCCGCAGAAAACGAAGAACTGGAGAGGGACAGTTGGGAAAGGCGGGAAGGCAGCACGCAGGCGCTGTGGGATGCTCCCAAAGGCTTTCCTATTGGGATGCTGGGGAGCGTTCCCGCACAGGCTCCGTTGGTACCGATGATACCCATATGTGAAGACTACATTCCTGCTTGTTCCTGGTGATAGTCCTTTACTCTCATAGGTAAAAAAGATACAGTCTGCAATCCACTTGGAGAGTGTTCTCTTAGAAACTGGTAGACCGAGGTGACTGGAATCAAAGGCAACAAAAAACTGTGAAGCCTTTCTGTGCTGCCTAGTTCTCTGAAGATAAAAGGCCAAATCACGCTTGCAATCCAGAGTGTGTAAATTCCTTTCTGCACTAGAGGCATGAGGCCTAGGGAAGAAAACAGGCAGGTAAACCGACTGGTTGAAATGAAAAGGTGAAACCACCTTCGGCATAAAGTGTGGATAAGTCCTACCTTATCATGGTGGAACCGTGTGTAAGACAGGTCCAGCCACTAAAGCTTGGAGCTCACTGATGCGTCTTGCAGAAGTGAGGGCAATTAGGAAGATGACTTTCCAAGAAAGAAACTTCAGGGATGTAGTGGCTAGGGGTTCGAAGGGTGGTTTCATGAGCTGTCCAAGGACAAGACTGAGATCCACTGCCACAGGTGGTAGCTTAATGGGAGGCTTAGTTAAGAGCAGACCTCTCATAAAACACGCTACAAGCGGCTGAGAGGAGAAAGGTTGTCTAAAGGGCATGTGAAAAGCTGTGATGGCACTGAAGTGAACTCTTACTAAATTAGCTTTAAGTCCAGAGGATGAAAGGTGGAGAAGATACTCAAGTAACACCTCTACTGGAACAGAAAAAAGGATTAAGATCCTTTTGTGAACACCAAATTGAAAATCTTCTCCATTTAAACGCGTAAGCATGCCTTGTGGAAGGTTTCCTAGAGGCTAGAAGGATATCTTTAACCTGTTAAGAAAGGTTGACATCCTGGAGTTCTAAGCTCTCAGCAGCCACGCCATCAGGTGCAAAGACTGAGGATTCAGATGCAGAAGCGTCTCTTTCTCCTGGGATAGAAGATCTGGAGCACATCCCAACTCCAGAGATTTGGCTTGAGAGAGACATAGCAGCAGTGGATACCATGTCTGTCGTGGCCAGCGTGGGGCTATGAGGATCATATGGCCCATGTCACTCTGAAGCTTGAACAGAGTCTTGGGAATGAGGGGAATGGGTGGGTAGGCGTATAGGAAGTCCTGACCCCAGTGGAGGTGGAAAGCATCCATCGCCTGACTGTTCTGAGCAGGAATTCTGGAACAGAAGGGGGGAAAGGTTTGGCATTCTGAGGACTTGCAAACAGATCTATCTGGGATTTCCAAGATTCGAAAGATTCAAGCAATTTGCTCAGAATGGAGAGACCATTCATGTGGCAGTAGTACATGGCTGAGTTTGTCTGCCAGGAGATTCTGCTTGTCAGGGAAATACACCGCTAGTAGGTATATCTGAAGGCATATGGCATAGATGTAGGGCTTCATTTCACAATGCCTGAGAACCTGTTCCACCCCGTTTGTACACAGAACATGGCGACCTGATTGTCCATCTGGACTAGAACTGTTTTGGAGTGGAGGTAGTCCTGGAATACTCAGAGCATTGAAGATGGCTCTGAGTTCTAGCAGGTTTATGTGAAGCTGAGCCTCCTGCTGAGTCCAAAGACTCCGAGTGGAGAGATTGTCCAGATGAGCTCCCCAAACCAATTTGCACGCATCTGTCGTCAGGGTGGACTGATGTGGTGGCTTCTGAAAAGGGGACCCTAGTAGGTTTTTTGGTTATTGCCACCATTGGAGGTATGAAATGAGACGTGCAGAGTTCCTGATTTTGTTCCCCAGATGATCTGATGCCTGAGTCCACTGCAAAGCTAGGGTCCACTGAGCTGCACGCATGTGTAGACGAGCATAGGGAACCACATGTACAGTGGAAGCCATATGACCGAGCAACTGAAGCATTCCTCGAGCAGTTAGGGAGGTCTTAATAGCTGCTTGAGAAGCCAGTTGACCTATTCGAGTGCAGCGTACCTGTGGCAGAAAAGCCCTTGACTGCTGCGTGTCTAGAAGAGCCCCTATGAACTTTAAGGTTTGAGAAGGGGTGAGTTGGGATTTTGGAAGATTTATTACAAACCCCAAATGTTGAAGAACCTGCATTGTGCGGGAGAGAGCAGAACTGGCCTCTGGGAGCTGACTATGCTCAGATGAGTCAGTCGTCTAAGTAGGGGAAGACAAATATCCCTAGAGTTCTTAGAAATGCGGCTACTATTGCCATGCATTTTGTGAAGACTCTTGGGGGAGAAGCCAGGCCCATAGGGTAGAACCCTGTACTGGTAATGTCTTCCCTGAAAGAGAAACCAAAGAAACCTCCTGTGTGTCCGATTCTTTTTAACATCTTTGTTAGTGATATAGCGGAAGGGCTGTCGGGTAAGGTTTGCCTCTTTGCAGATGATATCAAAATCTGCAATAGAGTAGACACCCAGGAAGGTGTAGATAACACGAGGAGGGATCTAGCTAAGCTTGAAGAATGGTCTAGAATTTGGCAGCTGGGATTTAATGTTAAAAAATGTAAGGTCATGCATTTGGGCTGCAGCAATCCAAGGGAGCAATACAGTATAGGAGGTGAAGTATTTTGTCCACTAAAGAAGAGCGGGACCTAGGCGTGGTTGTGTCTGATGATCTTAAAGTAGCTAAACAGATAGAAAAGGTGACGGCAAAAGCTAGAAGGATGCTTGGGTGCATACGGAGAGGAATGGCTAGCAGAAAAAAGGAGGTGATACTGCCTCTGTATAAGTCTTTGATGCAAACTCATTTGGAGTATAGTGTGCAATTCTGGAGACCGCACCTTCAAAGGGATGTGAACAGGATGGAGTCGGTGCAGAGGGTGGCTACTAAAATGATTAGTGGGCTTCATTATAAAGCATATGAGGACAGACTTAAGGATCTTAATATGTATACCTCAGAAGAAAGGCGGGATAGAGGTGATACGATTGAGATGTTTAAATACCTCCGTGGCATAAATGTTCAGGGAGAGAGCTTCTTTCAATTGAAAGCAAGTTCTGCTACGAGGGGACATGGGATGAGGGTGAAGGGAGATAGATTCAGGAGTGATATGCGGAAATATTTCTTTACGGAAAGAGTAGTGGATCCATGGAATAGTCTCCCAGTGGAGGTGGTAGAGATGAGGACAGTAACTGAATTAAAAAAAAGCATGGGACCAACACAGAGGATCTCTAAATTAAAAAGTGGACTGTTGTAGTTGTTGATATGGAAGGACAGACTAGATAGGCCATGTGGTCTTTTTCTGTCATCATGTTTCTATGTGTTCCTTGTGGATAAGGATGTGTGTATATGCATCCTTTAGGACTAGAGAACATAGCCAATCCTGACTCTGGATGTAAGGGAGAAGTGTTCCAAGAGATCATTTTTAATTTCTCTTGGAGCAGATACTTGTTTAATTCTCGGAGGTCCAGAATGGGCCTGTATCCTCCTGTTTTCTTTGGTATAAGGAAGTAGGGGGTGCAGAAATCCAGGCCTTGTTGGGAAAGTCGCACCTCCTCTATCGCACCCTGAGCAACAAGGGTGGTGATGATCTCCTGTCACAAGAGAGTGGTAAGGAGGGGACGGGAGCTGAACTCTCTCGGAGTGGAGGGAGGGGGCATACTTTGGAAGTGAAGTTTGCACCCCTCTGTCACTATGGAGAGAGTACAATGTTCTGATGTTATCTGGTGACATCTTTTGGCAAAGTAACACAGTCTGCCTGGGATGTTGACTGGCTCTGGAATTTCCAGGGGTAGGATAGCTAAGTTATCTAGTAGGAAATCAAATACCTTGTTTGTGGAGGCTGGGTCTGCTGAGCTGGTTGAGCTCTGGGGGCCTGAGCCTTCCTTTGTTGCTTTGGTTGTTGATGTCCCTTCTGGGAAGCACGGACCGGAAAGTGGACCGCATGGGTGTAAGAAGAATAAAACCTCTTCTTGTTGAAAAAGGGCTTCTTAACAGTCTTTCTTAGCTGGGTTGGCAGTGGTCCTAGAGAGCCTATTTAGGGTGGTATTCTCAGACTCGAGCTTTGTCTTGCCAATCCTTGCCAAAGAGGTTTTCTCCCGTGCAAGGAAAGCACAGTTACTTACCTGTAACAGGTGATCTCTGGGAACAGCAGGAATAAGTCTTCACATATGGGTATCGTCGGTACCGACGGAGCCTGCGTGGGAACGCCCCCCAGCGTCCAATAAGAAAGCTTTTGGGAGCATTCCACAGCGCCTGCGTGCTGCCTTCCCGCCTTTCCCAACCGCCTCTCTCCAGTTCGAATTTTAAAGCTGAGACAAAGAGAGAGAGAGAGAGGGAAGGAAAGATAGATAGAGAGATACAACTTCTAGGGGAGGTGGGTGGGTTGTGAAGACTTATTCCTGCTGTTCCCAGAGATCACCTGTTACAGGTAAGTAACTGTGCTATCTCCAGGAACAAGCAGGAATGAGTCTTCACATATGGGGGACTCCCTAGCTGCAGATGCCAGGGAGAGACCCCAGAGTTGTATGTCCTTGAAAAGGGCTCCACCTCCCCCCCATGGATCTCTGGCATCCAACCAGGGTAGGTGGGTAGGAGTTGATTAGGAATGGAACAGGTGTTTGAGAACAGCCTGACCAAACGAGGCATCCCAGCGGGAGTCCTTGTCCAAACATTAATGGGCTGTGAAGGTATGAACCGAGGCCCAGGTGGCCGCTCGACAGATTTGGTCGATGGACACAGAGTTTAGATGAGCCATTGAGGCTGCCATGGCCCTCACATTGTGAGCTGTGACATGGCCTTCCAGAGAAAGGTTCCTACTCTGTTAGGCGAAAGAAATACACTGAGCAATCCAGTTGGACAGTGTTCTAGAAACTGGAAGTCCTAAATGGGAAGGATCAAAAGCAACAAAGAGTTGAGAAGACTTTCTATGTTGCTGTGTTCTTTGTAAGTAAAAGGCAAGAGCTCTTTTACAATCCAAAGTATGAAGATTTCTCTCTGCACTTGACGCATGAGGTCCTGGAAAAAAGACAGGTAAGTATACCTCTTGATTCAGATGAAAAGGCGAGACCACTTTGGGCATAAAGTGTGGATTGGTCCTGAGGACTACCTTATGATGCAACCTTGTATAAGGAGGATTAGCCACCAAGGCTTGCAATCACTGACGTGCTGAGGTGACTGCGACGTGCTGAGGTGACTGCAATGAGAAAGATAACCTTCCAAGAAAGAAATTTCAAGGAGGTGGTGGCTAAAGGTTCAAAGGGTGGCTTCATAAGCTGGCCAAGAACCAGATTTAAGTCCCATGCCACTGGAGGTGGTCTAATGGGAGGTTTAGTTAAAAGAAGGCCTCTCATGAATCTTGCTATAAGAGGATGAGAGGAAATAGGCTGCCCATTGAGAGGCTTGAGGGACGCTGCAATAGCACTCAAATGGACTCACTGAATTCGTTTTAAGGCCTGCATGGGATAGATGCAGAAGATACTCTAGTAAAGAATTCAGAGGTATTGCAAGAGGGTTAAGACCCTTCTCTGAACACCAAATGGTAAATCTTTTCCATTTGAAAGCATAAGAACGCCTAGTGGAAGGTTTTCTAGAAGCATGAAGAATATCTCTGACTTGCTGAGAGAGATGAAAAACGTGAAGGTCTAGGCCTTCAGCAACCAGGCCCTGAGATGGAGAGACTGGGGGTTTGGGTGCCACAACGTTCCGTTTTCCTGGGATAGAAGATCTGGAGCAGAGCCCAATTCCAGGGAGGGAGCTTGAGAAGCGTGGCCAATGTGGTGCTATGAGGATCATGGAACCTCGGTCTCTCTGAAGCTTGAAAAGTGTTTTGGGAATTAGGGGAATGGGTGGAAAGGCATAAAGGAAGTCTTGACCCCTGTGAAGAAGGAAGGCATCCTTGGCCTGAACTCCCGGACATGGAATTCTGGAACAGAACCGGGGAAGTTTGGCATTCCACGGACTTGCAAAGAGGTCTATGTCCGGGGTTCCCCAAATTTGAAAAATCCTGGCTACCTGGTCTATGTGGAGGGACCACTCGTGTGGAAGCAGAACTCGACTGAGTCTGTCTGCCCAAGAGTTTTGAACGCCTGGAAGATATACTGCCATAAGATGAATCTGATGCTCTCTGGCGAAGGCCCACAGTCGCAAAGCTTCGTTGCAAAGCGACAGAGAGCCAGTCCCTCTCTGCATGTTCACATAGAACATGGCTACTTGGTTGTCCGTGTGGATGAGGACTGTCCTGTAGCTGAGCAGGGAGTGGAACACTCTGAGAGCTAAGAAAATTGCTCTGAGTTCCAAGAGATTGTTGTGTAGAGAAGTCTCCTGTGGAGACCAGATGCCCTGGGTGGAGAGATCTTGCAGATGAGCTCCCCAACCCATTGGAGAGGCATCTGTTGTAAGGGTTGCTTGGGGAAGTGACTGCTGAAAAGGGGACCCCAGCAACAGGTTTTGAGAGGACTTCCACCACTGGAGAGACCAAAAAAGGCGACTGGAGTTTGCTATTTTGTGTGATAGGCAACCTGATGCCTGAGTCCATTGGGTGGACAAAGTCCATTGAGCTGCCCTCATGTGAAGGCGAGCATATGGAACCACATGCACGGTGGATGCCATGTGGCCTAAGAGTTGTAACTTTTCCCGAGCAGTTAAATGGGACTTTAACTGTATTTGGGAGGCTAACTGCACCAAGCGTAGGCAACAAGCCTGAGGAAGATAGGCCCTTGCAGCTGTAGTATCCAGGACAGCCCCTATAAACTCCAGAGATTGAGTAGGGGTGAGATTGGATTTTGGGATGTTTATTACCAGTCCCAAATACTGAAGGACACGCATTGTGCAGGTTAGAAAAGTCTTGGCCTCTGACTGAGAGGGAGCTCGAATGAGCCAGTCGTCCAGATATGGGAAACGAATATTCCCAGGGTGCGTAGAAATGCAGCTACTACTGCCATGCATTTCATGAACACCCTTGGTGCGGAGGCCAGACCGAAAGGAAGCACCCTGTATTGGTAGTGCTTTTCTCCAAAAAGGAACAGAAGGAACCTTCTGTGTGCTGGATGGATGAGGACATGGGTGTACGCATCCTTGAGATCTAGAGAACAAAGCCAGTCCTGACTCTGAAGGTATGGAAACAGAGCACCGAGAGAAATCATCTTGAATTTCTCCTTGAATAGAAATTTGTTCAATTCTCTGTAGCCCCCTGTTTTCTTTGGAATAAGAAAATAAGGGGAGTAGAACCCTGTGCCTTGCTGAAGAAGAGGTACTTCTTCTATTGCCCCTTGGGCAAGAAGGGTGACAATCTCCTGACCCAGAAGGTCGAGGAGAGATGTTGGAGAATTGAACTGTTTCACTATGGTGTGAGGGGGAAGGCTTAAGAAATGAAGCTTGTACCCTTCCCTTATGATAGAGAGTGTCCATTGCTTTGCTGTGATTTGTTCCCATCTGGGAGCAAAGTCAGTCAACCTTCCTGGAATGGTAAGGGGCTCTGGTTCTTCCAGAGCCAGAAAGAGTAGTTACTCACCTGTAACAGGTGTTCTCCAGGAGCAGCAGGAATCAGTCCTCACAAATGGGTGACGTCGGCGCCGACGGAGCCCTCGCGGAGCAATTTCCCCAGCTTTCAAAGAAAGCACAGTTACTTACCTGTAACAGGTGATCTCTGGGAACAGCAGGAATTAGTCCTCACATATGGGTACGACGGTACCGATGGAGCCTGCGTGGGAAAGCTCCCCAGCTTCCCAGAAGGAAAGCTTTTGGGGCCTCCCACTGCGCATGCGCGCTGCCTTCCCGCCTTCCTGACCAACTCTCCTCAGTTCGAGTTTAAAGCTGAGACAATAGAGAGAGGAAAGGAAAGAGAGAGAGATACAACTCCTAGGGGAGGTGGGTGGGTTGTGAGGACTAATTCCTGCTGTTCCCAGAGATCACCTGTTACAGGTAAGTAACTGTGCTATCTCCAGGAACAAGCAGGAATAAGTCCTCACATATGGGGACTCCCTAGCTGAGATGCCCGGGAGATCCCCTGAAGGGTATGAGACCCTGAAAGGTTTCTCATCTTCCTATGGATCTCAGGCATCCATTCAGGGAAGGTGGGCTGGAGTTGTTCAAGAATATAACAGGTGTCTGAGGACAGCCTGACCAAACAAGGCATCCCGGCGGGAGTCCTTGTCCAAACAATAATGGGCTGTAAAGGTATGAACCGAGGCCCAGGTGGCTGCTCGACAGATCTGGTCAATGGACACAGAGTTTAGATGAGCCATAGAGGTGGCCATGGCCCCTCACATTGTGAGTGGTGACATGGCCCTCCAGAGAAAGGTTCTTACTCTGGTAAGCAAAAGAGATACACTGAGCAATCCAATTGGACAGTGTTCTTTTAGAGACTGGAAGTCCTAAATGAGAAGGATCAAAAGCAACAAAAAGCTGAGAAGACTTTCGATGTTGCTGTGTCCTGTGGAGGTAAAAGGCAAGAGCTGTTTTACAATCTAGAGTATGAAGGTTCCTCTCTGCACTGGATGCATGAGGAGCTGGAAAAAAGACAGGTAAATATACCTCTTGATTAAGATGAAAAGGGGAGACCACTTTAGGCATAAAGTGGGGATTGGTCCTAAGGACTACCTTATCATGATGGAACCTTGTATAAGCTGGATTAGCCACTAGAGCTTGCAGTTCACTGATACGGCGAGCTGAGGTGACTGCAATAAGGAAAATAACCTTCTAGGAAAGAAATTTCAAGGAGGTAGTGGCTAAGGGTTCAAAGGGTGGCTTCATAAGCTGACCAAGAACCAAGTTTAAGTCCCATGCCACCGGAGGATGTCGAATGGGAGGTTTAGTTAAAGTTAGGCCTCTCATGAATCTTGAGATAAGAGGATGAGAGGAGATAGGTTGTCCATTGAGAGGTTTAAGAGATGCTGAGATAGCACTCAAATGGACCCTTACTGAATTTGTTTTGAGTCCTGCATTGTAGAGAGATGCAGGAGATTTTCCAATAGAGAATTCAGGGGGAGTGCTAGAGGGTCAAGACCCTTTTGAGCACACCAAATGGAAAATATTTTCCATTTAAAAGCGTAAGAATGCCTAGTGGAAGGTTTCCTAGAGGCATGGAGGATATCCTTCACTTGCTGCGAAAGATTGAAATCTTGAAGGTCTAGGCCTTCAGTAACCAAGCTCTGAGGTGAAGGGGGTTTGGGTGCCACAAAGTTCCCTCCTCTTGAGACAGAAGGTCTGGAGCCGCTCCCAAGTCCAGGGAGGGGGCTTGGGAGAGATGCAGAAGTAGAGGGTACCACACTTGGCGTGGCCAGCGTGGAGCTATGAGGATCATGGACCCTTGATCCCTTTGAAGTTTGAACAGAGTCTTGGGAATCAAAGGAATGGGTGGAAAGGCATACAGGAAGCCCCGACCCCAATGAAGGAGGAAGGCATCCTTGGCCTGAACTCCCTGACACGGAATTCTGGAACAGAACCGGGGAAGTTTGGCATTCCACGGACTTGCAAAGAGGTCTATGTCCGGGGTTCCCCATTTCTTGAAGATTCTGAGTACCTGATCCATGTGCAGGGACCATTCGTGTGGAAGCAGAACTCGACTGAGTCTGTCTGCCCAAGAGTTTTGGAGTCCTGGAAGATATACTGCTAGGAGATGGATTTGATGCTCTCTGGCGAAGGCCCATAATCTTAGAGCTTCGTTGCAAAGCGACAGAGAGCCAGTCCCTCCTTGTTTGTTTATGTAAAACATGGCTACTTGATTGTCCGTATGAATAAGGACTGTCCTGTTGCTGAGGAGGGTATGAAAGACTCTGAGAGCTAGAAAGATTGCTCGAAGTTCCAAGTGGTTGATATGAAGGGTGGTCTCCTGTGGAGACCAAGTGCCCTGAGTGGAGAGGTCTTGAAGATGAGCTCCCCAACCTGTTTGGGAGGCATCTGTTGTGAGGGTTACTTGGGGCAACAATGGTTGAAAGGGGGCCCCCAACAACAGATTTTGAGTGGACATCCACCATTGGAGAGACCAAAAGAGACGTTTGGAGTTTGCTATTTGGTCTGAGAGAGCTCCTGATGCTTGAGTCCACTGAGTGGACAAAGTCCATTGAGCTGCTCTCATATGTAGGCGAGCATAAGGCACCACATGCACTGTGGAGGCCATGTGGCCTGAGTCTGGGAGGCCAAGTGCACTAGACGTTGGCAACGGGCCTGAGGAAGATAGGCCCTTGCAGTGGTGGTATCTAAACAGGCCCCTATGAATTCCAGGGACTGAGTAGGGGTGAGTTGAGACTTTGGCAGATTGATCACAAGTCCCAGATACTGCAGAATGCGTCTGGTGCGGTCCAGTGAAGTCTGAGCCTCGGACTGAGATGGAGCTCGGATGAGCCAGTCGTCCAGGTATGGGAAGACAAAAATTCCCATGGCTCGTAGAAATGCAGCCACTATTGCCATGCATTTGGTAAACACTCTTGGAGCAGAGGCTAGACCGAAGGGAAGTACTCTGTATTGGAAGTGTTTTCCCTGGAACAGAAACCGTAGAAATTTTCTGTGGGATGGATGGATGAGTATATGAGTGTACGCATCCTTGAGATCTAGAGAACAAAGCCAATACTGACTCTGTAGGTATGGAAGGAGAGTACCTAGAGAAAGCATCTTGAATTTCTCCTTGCATAGGAATTTGTTCAATTCTCTGAGATCTAGAATGGGTCTGTATCCCCCTGTTTTCTTGGGAATGAGAAAATAAGGGGAGTAAAACCCTGACCCCTGTTGAAGAAGAGGAACCTCTTCTATTGCCCTTTGGGCGAGAAGAGTGGTCACCTCCTGACCCAACAGGTTCAGGAGAGATGGGGGAGAATTGAAACATCTCACCATGGTATGGGGAGGAAGGCTGGAGAAATGTAGTTTGTAGCCCTCTCTGATGATAGAGAGGGTCCACTGTTCTGATGTGATTTGCTCCCATCTGGGAGCAAAATGAGTTAACCTTCCTGGAATGGTGAGAGGCTCTGGATGTTTTAGAGCCAGAAAGGTTAAGTTCTCTAGTGTTAAGTCAAAACCCCTGAGGGGGTTGGGACTGCTGGGTTGTAGCAGCCCCTGCAGGTTTTGCCCTGGCCTGTTTAGGCTGCTGACGCTTAAGAGCAAAGCGAGCTGCAGAAGATTGTTGGCCAGTATTTGTAGCAAATCTGGCCTTCTTATAGAAAGGCTTCTTGAAAGATTTTTTCTTGACAGGGGCAGAGGTAGACTAGAAAGTCTATCTAAAGCAGCATTTTCTGCATCCATTTGGGTGGCTTTGATTTGCCACTCCTTTCCAAACAGATTCTCACCTGTACAGGGCAGATTTCCCAACCCATCCTGGACCCAGGGTTCTAGGTCAGAGGCCTGGAGCCAAGCTATTCTGCGAGCCGCTATGGCAATACCTGAGGCTCTGCTAGCACCCTCAAAGGAGTCAAAGGCTGCTCTGTTGGAGAACTTTGAAATATCTTGGGTATGCTTAAGCAAAAGGAGGAACTCCTCCTTTCTATCCTCTGGGATAAAGGGGAGAAAATGGCGTATTTTCAATGCAATCTCCTTCAGAAACATGCCCATATAGAGGCTGTATGAATTGATTCTGGCAATAAGCATACTTGCTTGGTAGATTTTTCTACCAAAAGCATCCAAAGTCCTACATTCTCTTCCTGGAGGAGTAGAAGAGTGTCTTTTGGTACTCTTTATCCTTTTCATAGCTGACTGCACCACAGTAGAGTGGTGAGGGAGCTTTTTGAAAACCAGGAGGAGGGAGGGACACGATACATGGTGTCCAGGCGACGAGAATGTGGAGATAGGGTGAGAGGAGTCTCCCATAAGTCCATCATGTGTTCTTGAAGAATTTCATGAATGGGCAAGGTGACGGCCTCTTTGGGAACCTTAGAGTATCCTAAAATATCTAATATTTTTGCTCTAGGTTCTTTTTCAGAGGTCACTGAAATAGAGGTCACTGAAATAGAGAGACCTTTAGCTACTTCAATGATGAAGTCTTGAAAGGACAAATCCTCTGGAGGAGACATCTCCTCTTTGGAGAAGAGGGCTCCTCAGGAAGAGTAAGAGATACTTCAGCGGAGTCATCTGATGATTCAGAATCATCAGAAGACTCGAAGCATCGTCTATTTGCTTCCAGGGATCGATAAGCGTATCGACCGGTATCGACATCGGGGGTACCCGGTACCGGATCGGTATCGGGAAAAACCCCGGAACTGGGAACCGGAATCGGTATCCTGGTCGATGTGGATGCCCTGGGTACCGGTATCGGCTGTGGTACCGGAACCGGACTCGGTACCGCTGGCTGCGGTACCAAGGGCGTCGCAGCTCTAATAAAAGCCATAATGGCCTGCTGCATGGATTGATCTGTATGATCCATAGACGCCACGACTGTCTGGATGTCGGTACCGGAAGATTGAGCCGGTACCCCAGAGCAGTCTAACATGTGATCGGTCGAGGCCGTGCCATCGATGTCAACCTGTAACCCCATAGGAGGAGCTTTGGAAGCCGGAGCTTCCCGCCGGGGTTGTTTGGCTGGGGCAGGGTCAAGCCCGGGGGCATCTCGATACTTAGAGGGAGATTTGCCCTTTGAGGACCTGCCAGAGGAATGTTTGGTTACCTGAGATCCATCAGGAGAGGAAGACCTGGAAGAGGTTGATGCTGGAGTATCTGTAGAAAACAGCATGTGAAACTTGGCTGCCTGGTTTTGTAAGCCATGTTTAGACATCAAAGAACAGGATGGGCAATCCGGAATGGAGTGGTCAGGCCCCAAACATTTAAGACACCATTCATGGGTGTCTGTGACTGAAATAGTACCGCTACACTTGGTGCATTTTTTAAAACCAGAGGCTGGTTTCTCCATGAGGGAGAATTCTGTGAAGGCCTAGAGGCCTCACATGACAAACACACCAAGTGGGGAAAAATAAGATATATATATATATATTTTTTGTAAAGAAATAAAGAAAAAAGACCGGCGGTACCGGTCCGGAATCGGGGAAGGCAGACACGCGGCCAAAGAAACAAATTAAAATAACAACTTCTTCAGCGGTGACAGGAACACGACCTGCTGGCTCCACGGAAAAAGAAGAACTGAGGAGAGTTGGTCAGGAAGGCGGGAAGGCAGCGTGCATGCGCAGTGGGAGGCCCCAAAAGCTTTCCTTCTGGGAAGCTGTGGAGCTTTCCCGCGCAGGCTCCGTCGGTACCGACGTACCCATATGTGAGGACTTATTCCTGCTTGTTCCTAGAGATAGCCTTTGGGAATTGCAGCGAGCATGCGCGGTCCCCTTCCCGCCCAAGGATGCCATCTTGCTCAGTCTGATGACATAGCTAAAAGACAGCAAAAAAATTAGCAAAAACGAAAGGATATGACTGCAACTCCAAGGGGAGGAGGGAGGGTCGTGAGGACTGATTCCTGCTCCTCCTGGAGAACACCTGTTACAGGTGAGTAACTACTCTTTCTCCAGGACCAAGCAGGAAGTCAGTCCTCACATATGGGACTCCCTAGCTTAAGGCTACCGGAGTCCTCAAGCAGAAAAATGAGCTCCCTCTAGCTCAGTAGCACAGAAAGAAGGAATCTTCTCTGAAAACGCCCCCGACCGGTAGCCCAACACCAGGGCCGGAGGGTAAGAGTTGCCTAAACCTCAAAGAGATTATGGAGGACTGCCTGACCGAAAGCACTGTCCCTGCGGGACTCCCTCTCCAGGCAGTAATAGGCTGCAAAAGTCTGGCTTGAAGAGCAAGTAGCGGCCCGGCAGATGGCTGCCAACGGAACAGAGCGGAGATGAGCCACTGACGCAGCCTTCGCCCTAACACGATGAGCCGTGACTCGACCCTCCAACGAGAGGCCGGCCACCCCATAAGCCCAAGCGATACAGTCAGCAACTCATATGGACAAAGTATGATTGGAGACAGGTAGCCCCAACTTATTGGGGGTCAAAAGAAACGAAGAGCTGAACAGCCCTTCTATGCTCCCGCGTACGGTCAAGGTAGAAGGATAAAGCACTCCTACAGTCCAGGGTATGCAGGACCATTTCAGCCCGGCAGGTGTGCGGCCTGGGAAAGAAGGTCAGAAGAACCACCTCCTGGTTGAGATGAAAAGTAGAAACCACTTTTGGAAGAAACTTAGGGCGAGTCCGTAAGACGACCCTATTCCTGTAGAACCTAGTGTAAAGAGGATCAGACATTAGGGCTTGCAGTTCACTAACGCGCCTAGCAGAGGTAAGGGCTACCAAGAACAAGGTTTTCCAGGAACGAAAACGAAGAGGGCAGGTAGCCATAGGTTCAAATGGCGGACAGGTAATCCGCTGCAAGACCACATTCAGATCCCATTCAGGGGCTGGTGGGCGTAAAGGAGACTTAAGTAGAAGGAGGCCCCGGAGAAAACGAGCCACCAAATGGTGGTGGGAAAGAGGCCTGCCATCCACCGGTGCGTGATGCGCAGAGAGAGCACTGAGGTGGATCCTGACAGAGTTGGACTTAAGGCCCAGATTGGAGAGGTAAAGCAAATATCGCAAGACCACTGCTATCAAGAAGGAGGGATCCACAGACTGCTGAGCACACCAAATGGAGAACCGACGCCACTTAAGCGTGTAGGACGTCCGGGTGGAAGGCCTCCTCGAGGCCAAGACAACCTCTTCCACCTCCCGAGGCAGCTGGAGGGGAGCAAGGACTACCCTTTCAGCAGCCAGGCCATCAGATGAAGGTTGGGGTGTAGGAGAGACCCCTGATCCTGTGTCAGGAGATCGGGCTGAAACCCCAGAGGAAGAGGAGTGTCCACCGCCAGCTGCATTAGAAGCGGGAACCAAGGTTGTCTCGGCCACCGGGGAGCCACTAGGATCATCGAGGCTCTCTCTCTGAGAACTTTGAAGAGTGTTCGAGACACTAGCGGCATGGGAGGAAAGGCAT
Source organism: Ichthyophis bannanicus (assembly GCA_033557465.1). Classification (NCBI taxonomy): domain Eukaryota; kingdom Metazoa; phylum Chordata; class Amphibia; order Gymnophiona; family Ichthyophiidae; genus Ichthyophis; species Ichthyophis bannanicus. Next base: position 75,763,552 of record CM066050.1, on the reverse strand, counting down.
ACAAGAGGCCTGTGGACCATGGAATCAGAAAGCATCCGCTGCTACTCTGAGAGGATGCGGTTGTCAAGAGCAGAATCTGGGAAGTTGCCAGTTCAGAGGACTGGCAAACAGAGCCATGGGGGGAAGGCCCCACTTGAGGAAGATCCGCTGAACCACCAATGGGTCCAACCTCCACTCGTGTGGTTGGAGGATCCTGCTTAGCTTGTCTGCCAGGTAATTTTCCTGACCTGGGAGATAGACCGCTTTGAGGAGGATGCCGTGGTTGACGGCCCAAGAGCACAGTTTTCGTGCCTTCTGACAGAGAAGGAAGGAGAGTGTTCCTCCTTGTTTGTTCACGTAGAACATTGCAACTTGATTGTCCGTCTGGACCAGCACAGACTGGTGAGAAGTGAGGTGGGAGAAGGCTCTCAGAGCCAGGCGGATGGCTCTGAGCTCCAGGAAGTTTATCTGCTGAGCAGACTCCCAAGGAGTCCAGAGGCCTTGGCAATGTGCTCCCCAACCCAGGAGAGAAGCATCGGTTGTTAGCACCTGAGAAGGCGGAGGAGATTGAAAATCCATTCCCAGCAGCAGGTTTGGCAGATGAAGCCACCACCGCAGAGAAGAGACCAGCAGGTCGGATACCTGTACTGAGTCCGCCAGGCTCCCCGTGGCCTGATGCCATTGAGTGAGAAGGCACCACTGAGCCGGTCGCATGTTCAGGCGGGCATTGGGGGTCACATGGACCGTGGAAGGCATATGGCCGAGCAGTCTCAGAAATTGCCTGGCAGAGAATAGGGAATTGCTGCGAAGGTGGCTGGCGAGATCTATGAGCCTGTGTGCTATGTCTAGAGGCAGGAAGGCCCGCGCCTGAAGTGTGCTCAACCTTGCGCCGATGAATTCGAGATCTTGAGGGGGGAGCAAATTGGACTTTGCGAAGTTTATGACAAAACCCAAGTGCTGGAGCAGAGTTACAGTGCGATGAGTGGCCTGAGTGGCCTCTTGGGAAGACTGGGCCCTGATGAGCCAGTCATCCAGGTATGGAAACACAGAGGCCTTGAAGCCGTAGATAGGCCGCCACCACTGCTAGGCATTTGGTGAACACCCTGGGGGCAGAGGATAGGCCAAAGGGCAGAACTCTGTACTGGTAATGATTTCCTCCCACAACAAACCTGAGATATTGTCTGTGGTCTGGATGAATTAGGATATGAGTATAGGCATCCTTTAGATCTAAGGAGCATAGCCAGTCTCCCTGCTGGAGGTAGGGCAGCAGGATTCCAAGGGTAAGCATCTTGAACTTTTCCCTTGCCAGGAACTTGTTGAGGTTTCGCAAGTCTAGGATGGGTCTGAGGCCTCCTGTTCTTTTTGGTATCAGAAAGTACCTGGAATAAAAGCCGTGACCTCACAGGTGGTGGGGCACCGGTTCCACAGCCTGTTCCTGAAGAAGACTTGCTAACTCCTGAAGGAGTAAGTCCCTGTGCAGAAGGAGTCTTGGAGGCTCCCCTGGAAAGTAGGAGGGAGGTACCTGGTGAAAGTGTAGAAGATAGCCTTTCTGAACTATATGAAGCACCCAGGTATCTGAGGTGATGGCTGACCACCTGTGGGCAAAGTGGATCAGCCGGCCTCCTGTGTTGAGAGAAACCAGCGGAGGGGAAGAGGCTATGCTGACGGAGTCAAAAACCCCCACCCTGCTGAGCAGGGGCCGGTGTTGTGGGCTTGGGGGCCTGCTGCCTACGGGACCCATTACCCCGTCCCTTGGCCTGCTGACCCTTTTGGGGAGCTGCTGAGGCCTGATACTGAGGGTAGTGTTTATAGGCAGCCGACTTCCTCAGGTAAAAGGGCTTTTTCCCCCGAGCCCTTCTTCTTCTGAGAAGGGGCAGAGGTTTTTCTGGATAGCCTAGTCGTGGTCAGAGTCTCGGTCTCGATCTGTTCTGCCTTTTCAGCCATGGGTTTGCCAAAGAGGTTTTCACCTCTGCAGGGGACATCGACCAACTTGTCCTGGACCCATGGCTCGAGGTCGGATGACTGAAGCCAAGCCTGTCGGCGGGCTCCGATGCCGGCTCCGGCTACTCGAGCCGATGCTTCGAAGCCATCGTAGGCTGCTCGAGAGATAAACTTCGAGCACTCTCGAATACCAGTGGACAAGGCTTGGAACCTCTGCAAAGGTTCCTCGGAGAGACCAGCAGAGAACCGGGCAATTTCTTTTGCCAGATCTCGGAGATACATGTCCATATAGAGCTGGTAGGTCTGGACTCGACAAGCAAGCATAGAGCCCTGGAAGCACTTCCTACCGAGGACATCCAGGTTCCGGGCCTCCCGGCCGGAAGTCACCGAGGAGTGCATCTTCTGACTCTTGAGTCGATGCATGGCCGATTCCACCACCATGGAATGGTGCGGCAGTTGTGCCTTTTGGAACCCAGGGCTCTTGCGGACTCGATAAATGGAATCGACCCGCTTGCTTAACACCGGTGCCGACGCCGGGCTCTCCCACATGCGGAAGAGAAGTCGTTCCAGCATCGGAGGAACCGGTACAGTAAAGGCCTCCTTTGGGGGAGAGTCATACTGGAGGGCATCGAGCTCTTCGGCTCGAGGCTCCTCCTTGGGATCCGCGGGGAATGCCAAGGCCTTGGCCATATCCCGCACGAAGTCCGAGAACCAGGTGTCCTCCGGAGAGGACTGTCTCCGAGGTTCGGACTCGGGTGAGTCCGATGGGACACACCGAGTCCGAAAAGTACCAGGTGACTCTTCGTCCTCCGTTTCCCAGGCTGGCTCCTCGGAGGAGGAATCGAGCGGCTCCGGTCGGGCGGGCGGGCAGCGATGCCCTCCGCCCGGACGCCGAGGGTGTTGGCGTCGACGACCTCGGTCCCGAACGGGAGGCCGAGGGAGACCGCGATCGAGGATCGACTCGAGCTCGCATGGACTCGAGGATCGGCTCGGTCTCCGGGGTCGACTTGGATGTCGACGTCCCGGTGGCCGGAGCAGATGCACTGGCGAGGCCAGCGATCAATGCCCGCTGCTGGTCCATGAAGGCAGCCAAACTGCTCTCCAAGGCCGTCAACCTGAGTCCAAGCTCAGGAGACCCAGCAGCCCCCGACTCGGGCCCCGACGGCGTCGAGCCCGACGTCGGCTCCTTCGGAGGCGAGTCCACGAGGACTACAGTACTCACGTGTCCAGGCGACTCCATTTCGAGACGAGGATATTTCGAAGGCCTCACCGACTCCGAGGACCCGGGACGGCTATCGGGGCTATGCGACCTGGCCCTCGAGGAACCAGAAGCGTCCACCGACGACGCCCTCGCGGGTTTTTTCTTCCTATGATGTTCCCGGGCAGGAGACCCCCGTTCAGAGGAACTCCGACGATGCTCAGAACCGGAGTCCCGGGACGTTGAAGCCTCTGACGAGGTCCGGGCCCGGCCGGACGCGGAGTCAGAGAAGATTCATTCTCTTTGATGCTGCCGACTCCTCAACGCTTTTGAAGACATCTTGCTACACGGACCGCAGATCATCGGGTCATGATCGGGTCCGAGGCAGCGGAGGCAGCAGTCGTGTGTGTCAGTAAGAGACATACGTTTCTTACACCGATCACACTTTTTAAACCCGCTGGCAGCCATCGGGGGAAAAAGGGCCCCTGCGAGGTCAAAAGACAGGGCTGCCAGTGAAAAATAAAAAAATGGCGCGAACGCTTGTCACGAAGGACAAAAAAACGAAAAATAAAGAACAGACCCGATATCGGCATAGCGGGTCTGGGCGGGAAAAGGATCCGGCGTCGAACCGAGAAAATAAGAAATAAAATCAACTTTTTCTGCGATCACAAACAGCGTCTGTAGGGCTCCGCGGAAAAAAGAAGACTGAGCAAGATGGCACCCTTGGGTAGGAAGGGGACTGCGCATGCGCGCTGCAATTCCCAAAGGCTTTCTTTGAAAGCTGAGGAAATTGCTCCGCCAGGGCTCCGTCGGCACCGACGTCACCCATTTGTGAGGACTGATTCCTGCTTGGTCCTGGAGAGTCTAAGTTCTCTAGCTGCAAGTCAAGTTTAAGTTTAAATTTATTAGCTTAATATACCGCTAAACGTAAGGAACATCATAGCGGTTTACAGAGTTCAAATCATAGGCCCTGAGGAGGCTGAGGCTGCTGGGTCATGGCAGGCCTAGCAGCCTTTGATTTGGCCTGTTTAGGTGGTTGCTGACGCTTTGCAGCAAAACGACCTGCAGAAGATGCCTGCTGACTATAAGCAGGATATTATCTTCCCTTTTTAGAAAAAGATGTCTTTTTGAACAATCTTTTCTTAGCAGGAGCAGAGGTAGACGTTGAAAGTTGATCCAAAGCAGAGTTTTCAGCATCCATCTGATTGGCCTTTGCTTGCCAATCCTTACCAAAAAGGTTTTCACCTGTACAAGGGATATTCCCTAATTCATCTTGTACCCAGAGCTCCAAATTAGAAGCTTGTAGCCAAGCAATTGTGTGCCCCTATGTCAATAGCCGAAGCTCTGCTTACACACTCAAAAGAGTCAAAGGCTGCACGGTTGGAAAAATTTGGAGGCATCTTGGGCATGTTTGAGCCAAGTGAGAAACTCCTGCCTTTTATCCTCTGAAATAAAAGGGGTTAAAGTCTGCAGATGATCTGTGACTTCTTTTAGAAACATCCCTATATAGAGGCTATAGGAGTTGATCCTGGCAGCTAGCATAGAAGCTTGGAAAACCCTTCGGCCAAAAGCATCTAGGGTCCTGCATTCACGTCCTGGAGGATTAGATGAGTGTCTCTTTGCACTCTTTATCTTTCTCATGGCAGACTCTACCACAATAGAGTGGTGAGGGAGCTGAGTCTTGTGGAAGCCAGGACAAGGAGGGACACGATACATAGTGTCTAACCTGCGAGAATGAGGAGAGGTGGTAAGAGGTGTCTCCCACATCCTCAACATGAGATCATACAGAATCTCATGGATAGGCAAGGTAGAAGCCTCCTTAGGAGTTTTAGGATATTGTAAAATATCCAATTCCTTGGCTCTGGGTTCTGACTCAGGGGCCACTGTGATGGAGAGCCCCTGGCCACTTCCCTGATGAAGTCTTGAAAAGACAAGTCTTCTGGAGGAGACATTCTTCGCTTAGGAGAAGACTCCCGAGGAAGAAGTATGGATGCCTTGACAGAACCCTCAGACTCAGAGTCTTCAGAGGAATCGAAGTATCACCTGTCTGGATGCTCCTGTAAAGCTCGATAACCGTACCGAGTAGGATCGGTATCGGGAGTAACTGGTACCAGTTCGGTACCGATGGGCATCATAGGACAGGGTACCGCTGCAGCCGACACCGAAGCCGACGTCGATGCGATCGGTACCGGCACTGGGAGTGATGCCGGTGCCGGTACCGACAATGGGGATTGTTGCGGTACCGGAGGCGTCGCAGCCTGTATGAATGCCGCTAGGGTGCGCTGCATGGTCAGGATCTTTTGATCCATTGACGCCACCAATGCCTGGATGTCGGTACCAGTGGGAGCCACCGGTACCCCAGAACATGGCAACAGGTGATCTGTCGAGGCCGAACTATCGATGTCAACCTGTGACCCCATAGACAATGCTTTGGAAGCCGGAGCTTCCCGCCGGGGTAATTTTGCCGTGCGGAATCCTCGAGGGCAAGCCCGGAGGCATCTCGATGCTTGGAAGGAGATCTACCCTTCGAGGACCTGCCAGATTTATGCTTGGTTACCTGAGATCCATGGGAGGAAGAAGCAGCCCTGGAAGAGGTCGATGCCACTGAAGCTGCATCAGAGGGAAACAGGGTACTGAGCTTGGCTGCTCGGTTCTGCCGACCTCTTTTAGACATCATGGTACAGGACATACAATCCGTAATGGAATGGTCAGGCCCCAAACATTTTAGACACCAGTCATGGGTGTCGGTGACAGAAATAGTACTGCCACATTTTGTGCATTTTTTAAACCCAGAGGCAGGCTTTTCCATGAGGAAAATATTTTTAGGCCTAAGGCCCAAAAACTGAAAATGCACAGTGAAGAGGAGGTTTTTTTTTGTTTTGTTTTTTAAGAAAGAAAGAAAAAAAAAGACCGGCGGTACCAGTCCAACGTCGAAGAAGGCAGACGCGACACAAAAGAATAGGAAAAAATAAAGAACTTCTTCTGTGGTGACAGGAACACGACCTGCTGGCTCCGCGGAAAAGAAGAACTGGAGAGAGGCGGTTGGGAAAGGCAGGAAGGCAGCACGAAGGCGCTGTGGGATGCTCCCAAAAGCTTTCTTATTGGACGCTGGGGAGCGTTCCCGCGCAGGCTCCGTCGGTACCGACGATACCCATATGTGAAGACTCATTCCTGCTTGTTCCTGGAGATTATTCCCCAGCTTATCTTGCACCCGCTGTTCTAAATCAGATGCTTGTAACCAATGTTCCCTCTAATTTTCTGTAGGCTGTGTGCGCATAAAATATCAGCTGTGTGCAGCTTTTGAAGGAAGGTTAAATTTTTGTGCGCCACATAACGACACTCGGAGTTATATACTTTAAAATTTGACTACACATCAGAATACAGTATGAACACCACATTGATTTTAATCAAATTAAATGAAAATAGATTATTACTACATGAAGCGGGAAATTTCTAGTAATTACAATCATAACTTTTAAATTTTAAGATGTCTGTGTTGTTTTCTATCAGAATCAGAGCCGTAATTTTTGTGCGCTCTGTTGTAAAGTATGTGCGCTCGCTCAGCGAGGTGTGCGCGCGCGCACACGCACACAGCTTAGAGGGAACAGTGCTTGTAACCAAGCAATCTGATGTGCACCGATGGAAATAGCAAATGTCCTGCTAATAAAACTCGAAACAATCGAAAGTTGTCCTGTTCATGAACTTGGAAACATTCTGGGCACGTTTCACAAGTGTCAGGAAATTAGCCCTCTTGTCATCTGGGAGAAGAGGAGCCATTAGTCCCAAATCCTTAGACACCTCTTGAAGAAACATATCCATGTAGAGTATGTATGAACTTATCCTGGCCGACAACATGGAGGCCTGAAAGCATCGACGGCCAAAGGCATCAAAAGTTCTTGCTTCACAGCCCGGGGGGATTAGATGAATGTGTTTTAGCACTTATAATTTGACACATTGCTGATTCCACAACCATGGAATGGTGTGGTAACTGCGGTACCCGGTATTGAGTCTTCGAGAATGTGGAGACACCGTTAAGCCTGTTTCCCACATCCTAAGCATGAGGTCATGCAATAGCCAATGAATGGGTAAGGTAGTGGCCTCCTTAGGGGCTGCCGGATACTGAAGAATTTCAAGTTCTTCAGCTCTCGGTTCCTTCTTGGAGGTCACCGTGATCAAGAGGCCCCGAGCCACATCCCATATAAAGTCTTGAAAAGACATGTATTCCAGCAGAGATATCCGGCGTGTGGGGAAGGAGCAGGATCTTCCAGATGAGCCTCTCTGGTACCAATTGATTCATCGGAAGAATTGGAATCCGACTCCTCGAAGTATCGACGGGCCGGGTGCTCCTGCCGGGCCCAACGACAGCACCAATCGAAACTGGCATCAGAATGCCTCAGTACCGGATCCTTGATGCTGGAGACTGACTCCAGGGCCAGCATGGGTGGTAGCGTGGAGAGCAGTGCAATGATCGATGCAGATATCTCCGGTACCGATGGCTGCGGAACTGATTGCAGAGGCTTTAGCGGTACCGAGGCCGCTAGCAATGCCGCAAGACTCTGCTCAATGGCTAGGATATGTCTATCCATGGAGCTAGCCGATGCCTGGGTATCGGTACCCAAACAGTGGGCCACGACTCCAGAACACGGCACCAAGAGCTCTCCAGAGGTGGACACCTTGGGAACATCTTGGGAACCTGATAATGCTTTGGAGGCAAGGACCTCCCGCCGGGGCTGTTTGGCCGGTGTATTCTCCTCTAGGGCAACGCTTAAAGCATCTTGATGCTTAGAAGGAAATCTACCCTTTGAGGACCGACCAGTCTTCGAAGAAGACCTGGGTTTCATTACCTGAGATCCATGGGAGGAAGATGAAGCCCTGGACGATGTCGATGCCACGGACACGGCATCAGAGGCAAAAAGGGTGCCGAGCTTTGCAGCTCTATTCTGCAGGCCCCTCTGAGTCATCTTTATGCAGAGGAGACACTCCGATGGAGAATGGTCTGGGCCCAAACATTTAAGATACCAGTCATGGGTGTCGGTAGCAGAAATGGTACTGCTACATTTGGAACACTTTTTGAAACCACTAGTTGGTTTCTCCATTCTGAGGAACAAAGGGGCCTAAGGCCCAAAATGGCATCTAAGCACCTAGAGGGCAAAGACCCTCAAAGAAACCCCCTTTTTTTTTTTTCTTTTTAAACAAGAAAATAGAAGAAAAGAACACCAAAGATACCGGTGCTGGCGTCGACGGGAAGGCAGATGCACCACAAAAGAAAAGATTTTCTGCAGTGACAGGAATTGCTCCCTGTCGGCTCTGCGGAGGGAGAGTTGGAAAGGTGGAAAGGCAGCGGCGCAGGCTCAGTGGGATGTTCCCAAAAGCTTTCCTATAGGACACTGGAGAGTGTTCCCACATGGGCTCCGTTGGTGCCGACATCACCCATTTGTGGAGACTACATTCCTGCTTGTTCCTGGAGATAACACAAGCCCTTGTCTGGTCCAGTACACTGGTCTGGCAAAACGACCAGCAAGAACAGCACCTGATTGATGTGAAAGGGAGAGTGCACACCTTGGGCAAGGAGGGGGGAACCAGGTATAAGGTAACCCTTTCAGCCAAGAACGTCAAGAAGGGGGTCGCAGCAGGAAAGCATCTGCAATTCCAAAATCTGCTGCATCGACATGATAGCTACCAAGAACACCGTTTTCAGAGACCTAAAGGGCAATTTGGCTACGTGTTCCTTAGATGTGACATCAGCCAATCAATTTCTGAGCCATAGCCCCCAGCGAGCCACTGTTGCACTGCGACTCCCCACAGGGAAAAGCATAAGAGATCATAAAAGGTCTTTGCCAAGAAGGCTGACAGATTCAAGGCGGGCTGAAATCTCATCCTCAGGAAGGTGCTGAACCTAGGGGAGGAGGGCACTGAAGCCGCCCCACATCGTCATCTGAAGGCTAGGGAGGAGGCAGAGAAAGCTGTTTGAAAAAGAGTCCTTCCACCTTTCAGTCCTGCAGGACCCAAAAGGCAGCTCCACCTTCTACAAGAATGGTGGTATACCTGGTAACCATCGTATCCAAGGCTGTCGGTGACCAGGAATAAACGCAACCCAATCACTGGGCCTTCTTAAGGAGCACATCAGGAAAAGCTCTGACAGGAAAGGTGCGGAAAGCTCCCTGATGCTGGGATCAGAAGTGGAGGGAGTCAGGGCCAGTCCAAACAGATCCCAGTTCAGCAGCAATCTGGATAATCAAGGGGGGGATGGGGGGAATTCTCCTCTCGGCAAAAGATGCATCACGCGAGAGTTGCTATCGTTCTCCCCCTAAAAGAGTTCCCCTTCCTCTGCGTCAGAGGCAGCTGAACTGGCATCATCGTGGGAATCATCCTCAGGGTCCTCAATGCCGACCGAGTCCACCTCGCTCTAATAGGGAACTTTGGGGGGCCGTGGACACTCTTGGATACAGTCCAGCTTTCTTGATCGTTTGCAGGAACCGCCTGCAAGGAATACCGGAGGAACAGCGGAAGATGGGCCAGGCCAAGAGGGAACAAGGCTTTGACCTTCCATTCCATAGCCCCTATGCATGTTGGAAGATGAGTGAAAAAACTCTGCCACTGCTGTGGCTGCGAGCGCTGCGACTGTGGAAACAGAGGGAGAGCCGACTTTCCGTCAGCCATAGGAGCTGATCCTGTGATGAAATTCTGTGTCATGGGACGAGCAGAATCGCCTGGCAAAGGGGGAGGAGGGGGGACGCCCCAGGTGAAGATGCACTGATAATCCCCAATGTGGAAGGTGGCAACAAAGCCTCAACTGCATTGGGAGCTGGAACCACTAACAAGGACACTGAAGTAGCAGAAGTCTCACCCAGATTGATGTGCAAGTGGCGCAAGATGATCAACGAAGAACAGTCGCCACTTACCGCAGTGAAGTCACCTGGGCAACGAGACAGGCATTGATCCTAACCTACCACCGAACTACACAGGCTCTCGTAGCTAGGAGCTTTTCCCCAAGAGGAAGAGAACCACCAAAGAGGTATCACAAACTCCCTGGGGTCTCAGACAGGCAAGCTGCACAGAAACCAATCTCAAACTGGCCAGGAGCAGGAAAAGCGTAGTTACTCACCTGTAACAGGTGATCTCCAGGAACAGCAGGAATTAAGTCTTCACATATGAGTATCGTCGGTATCGACAGAGCCTGCGTGGGAATGCTCCCCAGCATCCAATAGGAAAGCTTTTGGGAGCATCCCACTGCGCCTGCGTCAATGCCTTCCCGCCTTTCCAACTCTCCCTCTTCAGTGGAGCTTATAGCGGAGACAAAGGAGAAGGAGAGATAGAGATAGACAACTCCTAGGGGAGGTGGGTGGGTTGTGAAGACTTAATTCCTGCTGTTCCCGGAAATCACTTGTTACAGGTGAGTAACTATGCTATCTCCAGGAACAAGCAGGAATGTAGTCTTCACATATAGGGACTCCCCATCTGAGAGATGCCAAGGGAGATGACCCCAGAAAGCTGCAAACCCCAGGTTGAGATGGGTCATGCTTCCTGCCATGGATCTCTGGCATTGAAACCCAGGACGGCGGGTAGGAGTTGTTCTAAGTCTGAAAGAGATGCTGGAGAACAGCCTGGCCAAACAAGGCATCCTGATGGGAGTCCCTGTCTAAGCAGTAGTGGGCTGCAAAGGTGTGTACCGAAGCCCAAGTGGCTGTTCTGCAAATGTCGTCAACGGACACTGAGCGAAGGTTAGCCATAGAGGCTGCCATTGCTCTCACATTGTGAGCTGTGACATGACCTTCGAGAAAAAGTCCCTTGCTCTCATAGGCAAAGGATATGCAATCTGCAATCCATTTAGACAAAGTTCGCTTGGAAACTGGAAGTCCAAGATGACTGGAGTCAAAGGCAACAAAAAGCTGGGAAGACTTTCTATGTTGCTTAGTTCTCAGAAGATAAAAGGCCAAGGCTCTTTTACAATCCAGAGTGTGAAGATTCCTTTCTGCATTGGAGGCGTGAGACCTAGGGACAGGAAGGTAAACCGATTTGTTTAAATGAAAAGGCGAAACCACCTTTGGCATAAAATGGGGGTGAGTTCTAAGAACTACCTTATCATGGTGGAACCGTGTATAAGAAGGATCAGCCACTAAAGCCTGGAGCTCACTGATGCGTCTTGCAGAAGTGAGAGCAATTAGGAAGATTACTTTCCAGGAAAGAAACTTTAGAGATGTAGTGGCTAAGGGTTCGAAGGGCGGTTTCATGAGCTGCCCAAGGACAAGATTTAAATCTCATGCCACGGGCAGTGGCTTGATGGGAGGCTTAGTCAAGAGTAGACCTCTCATAAACCTTGCTACAAGTGGTTGAGAGGAAACAGGTTATCCATCCAAGGGCTTGTGGAAAGCCGCAATGGCACTAAAATGGACCCTAACTGAATTGGTCTTAAGACCAGAGGATGATAAATGGAGGAGATACTCCAGTAACACCTCTACTGGCACTGAAAAGGGATTAAGTTCCCTTTTAGAACACCAGATAGAAAATCTTTTCCACTTAAAGGCGTAGGCCCACCTTGTGGAAGGTTTTCTTGAAGCTAAAAAGGTAGGCTCTCAGCAGCCACGCCCTGAGGTGCAGAGACTGAGGATTCGGGTGCAATAGCGTCCCGTTCTCCTGGGAAAGAAGATCTGGAGCACATCCCAACTCCAGAGGTCTGGCTTGAGAGAGACGTAGAAGCAGAGGATACCACGTTTGTCGTTGGCAATGTGGGGCTGTAAGGATCATATGGCCTCTGTCTCTCTGAAGCTTGAACAGAGTTTTGGGAATGAGGGGAATGGGTGGGAAGGCACAGAGGAATTCCTGACCTTAGTGCAGGTGGAAAGCATCTCTTGCCTGAGAGTTGAGCGCCGGAATTCTGGAACAGAACCGGGGAAATCTGGCATTCTGAGGACTTGCGAAGAGGTCTATATCTGGAGTTCCCCAGATTTGAAAAATTCGAGCAATCTGCTCTGGATGAAGAAACCACTCGTGTGGCAGCAGTACTCGACTGAGTTTGTCTGCCAAGAGATTTTGTGTGCCTGGAAGATACACCACTAGTAGGTGGATTTGAAGATACCTGGCGAAGGCCCAGAGGCGTAGAGCTTCGTTGAACAACATTTGAGACCCTGTCTCACCCTGCTTGTTCACATACATGGCTACTTGATTGTCTGTCTGGACTAGAACCGTCTTGTAGCTGAGGTGGGCCTGAAATACTTATTTTTATTTTATTTATTTATTTTATTTTACATTTCTTATATACCGCACTATTTACGATCAGCGCGGTTTACATAAAACAAAACAGAATCCGACAATGAACAAGAGTCAGGTCATTACAATGAACAGGAGCAATCAACTTGGATAACGGGGGAAACTATGTACATAAATGGAATACTGAAATTGGTAAACTATGTACACAAATGGGATACTGAAATTGGTAACTGTCTATATGTGAGATGGGGTCATTGTGTGTTGTTCGTACCTGGTGGCTGGGGTTCGAGGGAGGCTGTGAGGTATTTAATAAAGAGGAGGTGTTTTAAGGCCTTCCTGAACTGGCTCAAATTGGGGATAGCTCTGATGTGTGGTGGTAAGGAGTTCCAGAGGCTTGGGGCGCTCAGGCTGTAGGCTCTATTTGAAGTTGATATGGCGCATCTTGTCATAGCTTTTGGTATTGCTAGCATGTTGGTTGCAGCAGTTCTTCTTATCCTGTTGGGCATGGGTTGTTGTATGAGGTCACATATTGAAGAAGAGGATAACCCATTGATGGCCTTGAATGTCATCACTAAGATCTTGAAGTTAATCCTGGCTTGGATGGGGAGCCAGTGCAGCTGCATCAGGAGGGGTGTGATGTGCTCTCTCCTTGGTGCTCCTAAAAGGATTCGCGCAGCGCTGTTCATGGCGAGTTGTAAGGGATGTAAGGAGCATAGATGGCTCCGAGTTCCAGGTGGTTTATATGAAGGCAAGCCTCTTGCTGGGTCCAGAGACCCTGAGTGGAGAGATTGTCCAAGTGAGCCGCCCAGCTTAACTTGGACATATCTGTCATCAAGGTGGCTTGGTGTAGTGGCTGCTGGAAAGGAAAGCCTATGAGAAGGTTTTCCAGTGATTGCCACCACTGTAGGGATGAAATGAGAAGTGTATTGTTTCTGATCTTGTCCGTCAGGTGACCCGAGGCCTGTGTTCACAGAGGTTAGGGTCCACTGGGCTGCTCGCATGTGAAGGCGAGCATAGGGAACCACATGGACAGTGGATGCCATATGCCCCAGCAGCTGAAGCATTTCTCAAGCAGTTAGCAGAGCTTTCATAGCTGCTTGAGATGCCAGCAGGAGTATTTGAAGACAACATGGCTGTGGCAGGAAAGCCTTTGACTGCCTTGTGTCTAGATGAGCCCCTATGAACTCTAGGGATTGAGAAAGGGTGAGATGAGATTTTGGGAGGTTTATAACCAGTCCCAGGTACTACAGGATTTGCACTGTGCGGGAGAGAGTGAAGCTGGCTTCTGGAGCTGTTAATGCTCGGATGAGCCAGTTGTCTAAGTAGGGGAAGATGAATATCCCCAGAGTTCTAAGGAATGCTGCTACTACTGCCATGCACTTTGTGAAGACTCTTGGGGCAGAAGCCAGTCCGAAGGGTAGAACCCTGTACTGGTAATATCTTCCTTGAAAAAGGAATCAAAGAAGCCTCCTGTGATCTGTATGGATGAGAATATGCGTGTATGCATCCTTTAGATCTAGAGAACATAGACAATCCTGACTCTGAATGTAAGGAAGAAGTGTTCCGAGGGAGATCATTTTGAATTTTTCTCGGAACAGATACTTGTTCAACTCTGAGGTCCAGTATGGGTCTGTATCCCCCCCCCCCCCACACACACACACATTTTCTTTGGGATGAGGAAGTAGGGGGAGTAGAAACCCATGCCTTGTTGGGATATGGGTACCTCTTCTATTGCCCCTTGAGCAAGTAGTGAGGTGACCTCCTGAGACAAGAGAGTGATGGAAGGGCTCTGAGAATTGAACTGTCTTGTTATTGTGGGAGGGGGCATACTGTGAAAATGGAGTTTGTACCCCTCTCATACAATGGAAAGAGTACAGTTTTCTGATGTTATTTGTTGCCATCTTCTGGCAAAATGACAAAGTCTGCCAGGGATGGTCAGAGGTTCTGGACCTTTCAGGTGCAGGATGACTAAGTTCTCTAGGAAGGAGTCAAAGCCCCTGAGGAGAGTGAGTCTGCTGAGCTGGTTGAGCTCTGGGGACTTGGGCCTTCCTTTGCTGTCTGGGTTGTTGTTGCCCTTTCTGGGGAGCATGAACTGGACAGTCGACAGCCTGGGTGTAAGATGGGTAGAATTTCTTTTTCTTGTTGAAAAAGGGTTTCTTAACTGTCTTTTTCTTTGCTGGGTTGGCTGTAGCTCTTGATAACCTACCTGTTCAAGGTGGTATTTTCAGACTCAAGTTGATAAGCTGGGGAATATTCCTTCCACAGGAGAAAATCTCTTTGGCAAGGATTGGCAAGACAAAGCTAATCTTGCACCTATTGTTCTAAATCTGATGCCTGAAGCCAGGCAATGCGATGTGCACCGATGGAAATAGCAGAAGTTCTGCTAATGCACTCAAAGCAATCAATGGTTGCACGATTCATGAACTTAGACAAATTCTGGGCATGTTTGACCAGAGTGAGGAAGTCTGTTCTTTTATCATCAGGGAGATGTGGAGCCATGAGCTCTAAATCCCTTGTAACCTCCTTAAGAAACATTCCCATATAGAGAATATAAGAGCTGATCCTGGCTGATAGCATCGAGGATTGAAAGCATCGACGCCCAAAGGCATCGAGTGTCCTCGCTTCACGGCCTGGAGGATTGGAAGAATGCGTTTTAGCACTCTTGATCCTACGCATCGCCGATTCCACTACCATTGAATGGTGTGGTAGTTACGTTTTCTGAAAACCAGGACATTGTGGAACTCGGTACATGGTATCGAGTCTCCGAGAATGTGGAGACACCATTAAAGGAGCCTCCCACATCCTTAGCATGAGGTCATGCAAGATCCGGTGAATGGGAAGGGTAGCAGCTTCTGTAGGAGCTGCAGGGTACTGAAGAATTTCTAATTCCTCTGCTCTCGGTTCCTTCTCAGGGGGGTCACTGTGATTGAAAGTCCTCTGGCTATATCACGTATGAAATCCTGAAATGACATGTCCTCTGGAGGAGACATCCTATGTTGAGGAGGAGAGGGATTCTATGGTAGAATCACTCCGGTACCGGCAAAGTCTTCGGAGTCATCGGAATCGGAAGACTCGAAGTATCTCCATGCCAGGTGCTCTTGCTTTGCTTGATGCCGCTATCGATCGAAGTCGACATCAGACTGTCTTGATACTGGGCCCTCGATACCAGATATTGATTCAAGAGATGGCATGGGGGAAAGCACATCGATTAAAGCAGGTGCAATCGGTACCAGTACCGATGACTGCGGAACCATCTGAAGCGGCCTTAGCGGTCCCAAGGCTGCCAAAAGAGCTGCTAGACTGCGTTCGATGGCCAGGATGTGCTGATCCATAGCCCCTGCTGATGCCTGGATGTCGATACTGGTGGAACAGGCCATGAAACCAGAACATGGCACCAGGAGTTCTAACGATGTGGAAACTTCGAGAACATCCTGGAGCCCCGTTAATGCTTTGGAGGCTGGGGCCTCCAAAGCCGGGGCTGTTTTGCCAGTATGTTTTCCTCGAGGGCAACGCTAGTAGCATCTCGATGCTTCGAAAGAGATCTACCCTTTCAGGACCGGTCGGTCTTGGAAGACCTGGGTTTTGTTACCTGAGATCCTAGCCTGGCACCTAGAGGTGGAAGACCCTCCAAAAAGAATAATTCTTTTTTCTTTTTAGGAAAAGAAGAGAATGAAGAAAAGACCGGTGGTACCGGTATAGGCATCGACGGTGAAGGCAGACCTGACCACAAAAAGAAAATTTTCTGCGGTGACAGGGTTTGCTGCCTGTTGGCTCCACGGAAAACAAAAAACTGAAGAGGAATAGTTGGGAAGGCAGCGACGCAGGCGCAATGGGATGCTTTCCTATTGGACGCTAGGTAGCGTTCCTGCGCAGGCTCCGTCGGTATCGACGATACCCATATGTGAATACTACATTCCTGCTTGTTCCTGGAGATAAGAACTACCATCTGCTGAAGACAGAAAATACTGATGGCTCCCTCTAGCTGTGCTAGCTTTTATGACACTGGTAATGTCACAGCTTTGTTTTGCTTTGTCTCCATCTGCTGGCAGGGGGAGATAACCCACTACTCTTGAATGGTCTAGAAGGAAGGTCTGGAAGAGTCATTTTAGCTTAGGGCTGGCTCTTCGCTCATGCAGAACAGAGGCAGAAATTATTAGAAGAAAAAGATTAATGTAGCCCAAACAAAAAAAAGCAAGAGCAAAAACCTAAATCTAAAATTCATAAAACTAGAAGGCAAAATGTTTAACAATGAACAAAAATTATAAACGCAAAAAGCTACAGACCTGAAAAAAAATGCTAACAAACCGCAAAAGAGACAATAAAATTTGAAAAGAAAAACATTTTTTCCATGGCTCCAAGAGGTTTTTCTGCCATTGTAAGGAGTATTGGTACTCCCCATATATGTAAGCACCCAAATTTCTAATAAATACTTTCCCTTCCCAGCCAGCAGAGTCTTGGCACTGAAAATGAACTCCAGTTTGTCTGCATGGTAGCTCACAGCACTTACTGCTGAGCTGACCCTGAAATATATTCAGTACATCTAATGGTAATACAGTACAATAAAATCAGCCCTCAGACATCCTGCTTAGAAGCCTAAAATGCAAGCAGACTAAACAGATTTGAGAACAGAACAAAGTTGTTCTGAGAGAAAGGAAGTCATCGCTGCAGTCTTGTGCATCCCTCTGTCTTAAGATTATTGAATTCACTACTGTCCCTAAGGCAGTGCCCTGCCCACGAGGAGAAGCAACAACTAATGGAGAGGGGGCAAGAAGACAGACAAGTAGGAAGAAGGGAAGTCACAAATGAAACTGTTAAGGCGAAGAGAATGTGAGGCAGAAAGAGCAATGAAAACAAAAAATGTCCAACAGTTTATCCTTCCAAATTTGACTTCTCAAGCTCATACTGTTAATAGTAGCAGAGCAGTTTGAACTATTACTACTTATTTGTATAATACTAGAAGGCGTACACCAGGGGTTTTCAACCCAGTCCTTGGGGAACCCTAGGCCAGTCAGGTTTTCAGGATTCCCAGAATGAATATGTATGAGAAAGATTTGCATGTTCTGCCGTCATTGTATGCAAATCTATCTTATGCATATTCACTGTGGGAATCCTGAACACCTGACTGGCCTAGGGTTCCCCAAGGACTGGGTTGAAAACCTATGGCATACACAGACAGCACTGTACATATAGGATTTAGGAGACAGTCCCTGCTCATCAGAGCTTACAACCTAATCAAAACAACAAAACTTGGGACTAGGGTAAATCTAGGGGAGTGGATACACAAGTGGTGAACAGGAAAATAGGACTGCTCTGAGGCTGGTCTGCACTGCCGTGAAGGACCAGAGCGTGTAGTTACTCACCTGTAACAGATGTTCTCCAGGGACAGCAGGAATCAGTCCTCATATGGGCGACACTGACACCAACAGAGCCCTCGTGTCAGCATCTCTCCATCTTTCAAAGAAAGCCTTTTGGAAATGCCACAACACATGTGTGGTCTCCTTCCTGCCCAAGGGTGCCATCTTGCTCAGTCAGATGACATAGCTAGAACCAACAAAGAAGATGGGCAAAAATTGTACAGCAACTCCAAGGGAAGGAGAGAGGGTTATGAGGACTGATTCCTGCTGTCCCTGGAGAGCACCTGTTACAGGTGAGTAACTACACTTTCTCCAGGAACAAGCAGGAAGTCAGTCCTCACATATGTGACTCCCTAGCCACTGGCTATGAAGAACCTGTGGAAAAAACACAGCCTAGCCGTGAGCAGCTGCAAGCGAATCTGAGGACAAACTCTGAGGAACCCAGTGTCCAGGGAGAACCATGGCTCCGGTTGCCTGAGCAAGAGGGGTCGGAGGGTAGGAGTTGCCTAAAACCCCAACAGATTATGAAGCACAGCCTGGCCGAAGGCACTGTCCCATCGTGACTCCCTCTCCAGGCAGTAGCGAGCTGCAAAAGTGTGAACAGACGACCAGAAGGCAACCCGGCAGATATCTGTCAAGGGAACGGAGTGTAAGCTCGCAAAAGAAGTTGTCATAGCTCTGACATTGTGCGTCGTGACTCGGCGCTCCAACGACAGCCCAGCCTAGTCCTGGGCAAAGGCAAGGCAGTCCGTCACCCAGATGGACGGGTGCACTTAGTGGCAGCTTCCTCCAGATGACTGGGGCTGTAAGAAACGAAAAGCTGTGAGGTTTTATGGTGGCCCTGAGTACGCTGTAAGTAGAAGGACAGGGACCTTTTACAATCCAGAGTATGCAGAACAGCTGCCACCTCATCAGCGTGGGGCAGTGGGAAAAAGGTGGGGGGTTGAGATGCAAGGTGGACACCACCTTCGGAAGGAATTTAGGGTGGGTGAGAAGCATGACCATTCTTATAGAACTTGGTGTAGGCTGGCTCGACCACCAAGACTTGGAGCTCGCTGACTCTGCAGGCAGAGATGAGAGCCATCAGAAAGATAACCTTCCAAGATGGGTACCGCAGATGGCAGGTAGTCAAGGGTTTGAAAGGCAGCTTGGTAAGCTGCATCAGAACCACGTTGAGGTCCCATTCCACTAGGGGTGGCTGAATGGGAGGCTAAGAGAGCAGCAAGCCCCGCATGAAGCAGGTGATGAGGGGATGGACAGAAAAAGACTTGCCCAGTATGGAGTGATGATGCGCGAAGAGTGCGCCGAGGTGTACTTGAACAGAAATGGACAAGTCCAGCCTGTGGAAGGTGAAGCAAGTATTGTAACACCATATGCAACTGGCAAGAGAATGGGTCAAGCCGTTTTGTGCACCAGACCGAAAACCTGCGCCACTTGAAGGCGTAAGCTCGTCTTGTAGAGTTATTATGAGAGGCCAGGAGGACTTCCTCCACATCTATAGGGAGGTTGAAAGGCACTAGGACGACCCGTTCAGCCACCACACTGTGAGCGATAGGGATCCCAGGTTGGGGTGGAGAATCAAGCCCTCCTCCTGGTTCTGGAGTCCTGGGGAACTCCCCAGAGGAACCGGGAGCTCTGTCGAGAGGCAGAGCAACAGAGGGAACCAGAGCTGTCTGGGCCACCGCAGGGCCACCAGGATCATGGAAACCAAACTTGTCCCATTGGACCTTGAAGAAAGTCCATCCGATGAGTGGCGTGGGAGGGAAGGCATATACCAGGCCCTCCGACCACAAGATGAGAAAGGCGTCCACCACTACCCAACTCGGATGTGATTGGGAACAGCAGAAGCGGGGTAGCTGAACATTGGCTGAGCTGGCAAAGATGTCCAGGCATGGGGTTCCCATAGTTGGAACAGCTGCTGCACCACCCTGGGGTCTAGGTGCCACTCGTGTGGCTGGAGGACCCTGCTCAGCCTGTCTGCGAGGGAATTGTTCTGGCTTGGAATGTAGACTGCTCTGAGGAGCAGTCCTTGACTGACTGCGTACGAGTGCCCCTTTGTTTGGATAGAACACTGCAACCTGGTTGTCCGTCTGGACTAGCACTGACTGGTGCTGCAGGCAGTATCGGAAAGACCCGAGCGCCAGGAAGATGGCTCTTAGTTCCAGCAGGTTGATCTGCTGCTGGCTTTCCTCAAGAGATTAACTGCCCTGTGTGCGCTGTTCCTTGCAATAGGCACCCCAGCTCTACAAGGAGGTGTCCGTCGTGAGAATCCTCTGGGGGCTTGGCTGCTGAAAGGGCATACCCTACTGTAGATGGTGTGTATTCTGCCACCAACTGAGTGACTCCGCTAGTTGACAGGACACCAAGGCTGTGTCCCAGAGCCTGCCTGTGGCCTGAGACCACTGAGAGCTGAGGCACCACTGGGCTGCCCGCATATGGAGGCGGGCGTTGGGGACCACGCTGACAGAGTATGATGGTGCTTTGTCTCTATTGCCAGGGATCTGAGACGATCCAACCTTTCCAAGGGGAGGAAGGCCTTGGCTTGGAGGGTGTCCAGGCAGGCTCCTATGAACTGCAGGTCCTGTGCTGGAGTGAGGTGAGATTTGGGGTGGTTTATCACAAACCCCAGATTTTGCAGCACCTGAATGGAGCGGGCCATAGCCTGCTGCACGTCTGAAGCTGTCTCTCCTTTTATGAGCCAGTTATCCAGGTATGGAAAGACGAAGGCCCCTTGGAGACGGAAGTAGGTGGCCGCCACTGCCAGGCATTTGGTGAAGACTCTTAGTGCGGAGGCTAGGCCAAAGGGAAGTACCCTATACTGGTAGTGGTCGTCTCCGACCATGAACCTTAAGTACTGCCTGTGGCTGGGATGAATAAGGATGTGGGAAAAGCATCCTTTAGGTCTAAGCGCATAGCCAATCTCCCTGCTGGAGGTAGAGCAGCAAAGTTCCAAGGGAGAGCATTTTGAACTTCTCCCGCACCAGGAATTTGCTAAGGTTTCTCATGTCCAGGATGGGTCTTAGGCCTCCTGTTCTTTTTGGGAGTAAAAAGTACCTGGAGTAGAACCCAGGAGTCTGATTATGGTAGCCCACTGGAGGGCAAATAGGGACAGGCACCCTCCTGTTGGTAGCTGATACCCTATGGGTAGAGAGGCTATGCCTTGGCATCAAAAGCCCAACCCAGTCTGGGCTGGGGCCAGTGTTTGGGCTTGGTACAGAGTAGTTACTCACCTGTAACAGGTGTTCTCCAACAGCAGCAGGAATCAGTCCTCACATATGGGTGACATCGGCGCCGACGGAGCCTCCATGCGGAGCATTTCCCCAGCTTTCAAAGAAAGCCTTTGGGAATGCAGCGCGCATGCGCGGTCCCCTTCCCACCCAAGGGTGCCATCTTGCTCAGGCTGATCACATAGCTAAAAGACAGCAAAAAACAAAAATGAATTATATGACTGCAACTCCCAGGGGAGGAGGGAGGGTCGTGAGGACCGATTCCTGCTGCTCCTGGAGAACACCTGTTACAGGTGAGTAACTACTCTTTCTCCAGGACCAAGCAGGAAGTCAGTCCTCACATATGGGACTCCCCAGCTTTAGGCTACCGGGGACCAAAAGCTGAACAATGAGCTCCCTCTAGAGCTCCAGCATGCGTGAAAGAATCTTCTCTGAGAACGCCCCCATACGGTAGCCCAACACCAGGGCCGGAGGGTAGGAGTTGCCTATACCTCAAAGAGATTACGGAGTACCGCCTGTCCGAAAGCACTGTCCCTGCAGGACTCCCTCTCTAGGCAGTAGTGGACCGCAAAAGTCTGGCTTGAAGATTAAGTAGCGGCCCGGCAGATGTCGGCCAACGGAACAGAGTGGAGATGAGCTACTGACGCAGCCTTCGCCCTGACACGGTGGGCCGTGACTCGACCCTGCAAGGAGAGGCCGGCTGCCCTGTACGCCCAGGCGATACAGTCTGCTACCCAAATGGACAGGGCACGCTTGGAAACAGGTAACCCCAACTTATTAGGGTCAAAAGATATGAAGAGCTGAACAACCCTTCGATGCCCCTGCGTACGGTCAATGTAGAAAGACAACGGCCTCCTACAGTCCAGGGTATGCAAGACTGTTTCAGCCCGGCTGGCATGTGGCCTGGGAAAGAAAGTCGGAAGAACCATCTCCTGATTGAGATGGAAGGAGGAGACAACTTTTGGAAGGAACTTTGGGTGAGTCCGTAAGACCACCCTGTTCCTACAGAACCTTGTGTATGGTGGCTCTGAGACCAGAGCTTGCAGCTCACCGACTCGCCTGGCTGAGGTAAGAGCTACTAAAAACAACGCCTTCCAGGAAAGAAAGCATAAAGGACAAGTAGCCATAGGCAAGTAAGTCGTTGCAAGACCAATTTCAAATCCCACTCAGGTACAGGTGGACGAATCGGAGGCTTGAGCAAAAGGAGGCCTCTGAGGAAGCGGGCCACTAAAGGGTGGCCTGACAGAGAATGACCTTCCACCGGTGAGTGGTGCGCAGAGAGAGCACTGAGGTGGACCCAAATAGAGTTGGACTTTAGGCCCAGGTCGTACAGGTGAAGCAAATATTGCAGCACCACTGGCACCAGGCATGAAAAAGGATCCTCCTTGTGCTGATAAGGGAGCTAGAACTACCCTTTCAGCATCCAGGCCATCAATTTGAGGGACTGGAGATTGGGGTGCAAGAGAGATCCCTGATCCTGTGATAGATCGGGTTGCACCCCCAGAGGAAGTGGAGTATCCACAGCCAACTGCAGAAGGAGTGGAAACCACGGCTGCTTCGGCCATCTGGGGGCTACCAGTATCACCGAGGCCTTGTCCCGAAGCACCTTGAAAAGGGTCCGGGCCACTAGGGGCATGGGAGGAAACGCATATAGCAAGCTCGTCGACCAAGAGATTAGAAACGTATCTGCTGCTTTTCTCAGAGGATGCGGCTATCTGGAGCAGAACCTGGGCAGTTGACAGTTGAGTGGACTGGCAAAGAGATTGATGGTTGGAAGACCCCACCTTAGGAAGATTTGCTGGACCACCAGAGGATTCAACTGCCATTCGTGTGGCTGCAGAATCCTGCTCAACCTGTCTGCCAGGTAATTCTCTTGGCCGGGCAGATAAACTGCCTCGAGAAGCATGCTCTGTTGGACTGCCCATGAGCACAGGGCTTGAGCCTCCTGACAGACGTCGGGACCCTGTGCCTCCTTGTTTGTTCACATAGAACATGGCTACCTGATTGTCGGTCTGAACCAGAATAGACTGGTGAGAGAGGGCATGAGAGAAAGTTTGGAGAGTCAAACGGATAGCCCTCAATCCCAAGAAGTTGATCTGCTGTGCGGCTTTCCAAAGGGACCAGAGGCCTTGGGTGCAGGCCCCTTGGCAATGTGCCCCCCAACCCTGAAGAGAAGCATCTGTTGTCAGCACTTGTGTTTGTGGAGGTGGCTGAAAAGGCACCCCTCGCACTAAATTCGGGAGATGCAGCCACCATTGCAGGGAGGCCGCCAGCAGTTTGGACACCCTTACTTTGTCTCCCAAGGGTCCTGTGGCTTGCAGTCACTGAGCTCTGAGGCCCCACTGAGCAGGCCTCATGTGCAGACGGGCATTTGGAGTAACATGAACCATGGATGCCATGTGGCCCAATAGTCTCAGGAATTGCTTGGCGGAAACCAGAGAATTGCTGTGAAACTGACTGGCCAAGTCCATCAGTCTGTGGCCCTGTCTACAGGCAGATAAGCCTTTGCCTGACGGGTATCCAGCCGTGCTCCTATGAACTCTGTGTATTGTGAGGGGTGCAAAGTGGACTTTGCAAAGTTTATGACAAACCCCAGATGCTGTAAAAGGGAGACAGTGCGGAGGGTGGCCTGTCTGGTTTCCTGTGGAGACTGACCCCTGATGAGCCAGTCATCCAGGTATGGAAAGACAAATATGCCTTGGACTCTGAGATAGGCCACTATCACCGCTAGGCACCTGGTGAAAAACCTGGGTGTGGAGGTTAGGCCAAATGGAAGTACTCTGTACTGAAAATGATTTCCTCCCACTACAAATCTGAGATATTGTCTGTGGTCTGGATGAATGAGGATGTGAGTATAAGCATCCTTTAGGTCTAAGGAGCATAGCCAATCTCCCTGCTGGAGGTAGGGCAGCAGTATTCCAAGGGTAAGCATCTTGAACTTTTCCCTCACCAGGAACTTGTTGAGATTTCGCAAGTCTAGGATGGGCCTGAGGACTCCTGTCCTTTTTGGTACTAGGAAGTACCTGGACTAGAAGCCTTGCCCCCTCAGGTGGTGAGGCACCGGTTCCACCGCCTGCTCCTTTAGAAGACTTGTCAACTCCTGAAGGAGTAAGTTCCTGTGCAGAGGGAGTCTTGGAGGCTCCCCTGGAAAGTAGGAGGGGTAACTGGGTGAAGTGGAGCAAGTATCCCTTCTGGACTATGCTGAGCACCTATGTATCCCCTGTTATGGCTGACCACCTGTGGGCGTACAGCAGCCTCGCGACGTCAGCTCCCCCGTAGGAAAGTCCACGAGGACTACAGTACTCACGTGACTCGGGGCCTCCATCTCTACACGAGGTTGCTTAGCAGGCCTCTCCGACTCCGAAGACCTGGGACGGCGGTTGGGGCTATGCGACCTGGCCCTCGAGGAGCCAGTAGCGTCTGACGCCTCCCTTGTGGGTTTCTTCTTCCTGCGGTGCTCCTGCGAAGGAGACTCCCTCTCAGATGAGCCACGACGATGCTGGGGTACGGACTCCCGAGATGTCGAGGCCTCTGACGAAGTCCGGGTACGGCCGGACGCGGAATCAGAGAAGATCCTTTCGCGTTGGTGCTGTCTGCTTCTCAATGCCTTGGAAGACATTTTGCCACAAGGGACACAGACCAGCGGGTCATGGTCGGGCCCGAGGCACCGGAGGCAGCAGTCGTGTGTGTCAGTGAGACACATCAGTTTCTTACACCGATCACACTTCTTAAACCCGCTGGCAGCCATCGGGGGGAAAAAGAGCCCCTGCGAGGTCAAAAGACTGGGCTGCCAGGGAAAAATGAAAAAATGGCGCGAACGCTAGTCTCTAAGGACAAAAAACGAAAAATGAAGTCCGGGCTCGATACCGGTGTACCGGGCCCTGGCGGGAAAGGGAACCGGCGTCGAACCGAGTAATTACACGGATTCACACCGAAAAATCAGCTTTTTTCATGGGTGACCACGATATACATCCGTTGGGTTCCACGGAAAAAAGAAGACTGAGCAAGATGGCACCCTTGAGCAGGAAGGGGACCGCGCATGCGCGCTGCATTCCCAAAGGCTTTCTTTGAAAGCTGCGGAAATGCTCCGCATGGGGGCTCCGTCGTCACCCATATGTGTGGACTGACTTCCTGCTTGGTCCTGGAGAACCTTGGGCTTATGTGGGCCCTGGCCTGCTCCCTTGCCCTGGTGACCCTGTGGAGGGATCTGGGTGGCTGGGTAAAGAGGATAGTTCCAGAAGGGCTGGCCATTTCTGTGGAAGGGAGGCCTCTTCCCAGGTGTTTTCTTCCTGGGAAGAGCAGAGGTCTTCCTCGAGAGCTGAGTTCTGCTGACATAGTCTGTCTTGATTTCGGCCGCTTTGTCCTCCATTGGCTTGCTAAAGAGGTTTTCCCAGAGGCAAGGTACATTAAGGAGTTTCGCCTGGACCCATGCTCGAAGTTCGATGCCTGGAGCCAGGCCTGGCGTCGATGCCCACGGCAGCCACCCTCACGCTGGACTCCAAGCTGTTGTAAGTCACCGACGGATTGTACGAGGGTCTGGAAGTGCTGGAGGTGCTCCCCATTGAGGCCAGTTGCGAAGCCTCAGAGTTTCTTGGTAAGGTCTTGGAGGAACATGCCCATATAGAATTGGAAGGTCTGTATGCGGCATGCTAGCATTGAGCACTGGTAACATTTCCAACTGAGAGCGTCGAGGGCACGGGACTCCCTGCCCGGGGGCACCAATGCGTGGGTCTTCGGGCTCTTTTGTCAGCGCATGGCTGACTCGACCACCATGGAGGTGTGAGGGAGTTGCGCCTTTCGGAACCCCGGACCTTGCTGTACCTGATAGATAATATTGAGGTGTCAACTGACAATTGGCACCAATGCCTCGTCTCCCACAACCGCAGAAGGAGTCAACCGAGGATGGGAGGAACGGGGACCGTGAGGGCCTCTTTAGGTGGGGCCTTGTACTGGAGGATTTCAAGTTCCTCCACATGAGGGTCCTCCTCTGACACTGCTGTGAAGGAGAGAGCCTTTGCCATGTCCCAGACGAACTCGAGGAACGAGGTGTCCTTGAGTGGGGACCAGCACTTTGAGGCTGGTGAAGAAAGGTCCGAGAGGACCCGTGTCCAGGAGGTCTGGATGTTGGACTCCCAGAGTAGTTCGTCAATGACGCGAGACCAGACTGCTCCAGCGGCACCGGAGGATCTGGTCTTCAATGCCTCAGGGCCGGTGCCTGGCCAGAGCCAGAGGCACTTGCCTGCGAGGACCTTGCTCCCGAGGATGAGGAGTGAGAATGAGACCCTTGCCGAAGATCCACACAAGGCATGTGGCTCTCTGGGATCGCTTTGGCAGCCCGTGGAGTTCTCGATATAGAGGTTTCTGCGGTCTCGGGGCATGTACCAGCAGAGTCAGGCAGTGACGCCTGCTGCGAGGCGAGGAACACAAAGAAGTAATTAGATCTTACCTGCTAATTATTGTTCCTGAAGGAACGACAGTCCAGTCCCTTACTTCTGGGTTGCGTAACCCTTCCAGCAGCTTGGAGGCTGAGCCCAACCTTTTTGGGGCTGGAGCGGTATAAATACCACTGTAACCACCCACAGACCCCAGTAGACGAATGACAAAGCAGACTTAATGAACTTTCAATAGTAACTTAAACCACATCACACAGCACAGGAATATTTAACCAATTAAGGACTATTTTTTTTTTTTTTTTTTTTTTTTTTTTTAGGATTAGGAGAAGGAGGGGAGTGAGGCCAACAGCCGGAGGTGGTTTGCTTGCGACCGACCGAGTCAACCTTCAACTGCCCTCCTGTGCCCATAGCAGACCCCACGCTCGGTCCGCAGCTCCGCCCTTGGCTAATAGGCCGAACCGGCTAACGAAATCCGGGTGGGATCAGGGACTGGACTGTCGTTCCTTCAGGAACAATAATTAGCAGGTAAGATCTAATTACTTCTTCCTTATCGTCACTCCAGTCCAGTCCCTTACTTCTGGGATGTACCAGAGCAGTTCAATCCTGGGTGGGATTTGTCATGCCGGACTGCAGAACCGCAAAACCAAACCGAGCGTCCGCTGAACTCTGAACATCCAGCCTGTAGTGCTTGGTGAAGGTATGTAGGGAGGACCAAGTCGCCGCCCTACAGATATCCAGAGGAGGAACTAGACTGAATTCTGCCCAGGAGGTAGCTTGTGCACGAGTCGAGTGTGCACGCAGTCCCACTGGGACCTGCTTCCCTTTCAGGATATAGGCGGAAGCAATTGCTTCTCTGATCCACCTGGAGATGGAGGCCTTGGCCGCCGCCTCCCCCTTGTGTGGACCTCCGAACTGAATGAATAGCCGGTCGGACTTCCGGAAGGGAGCTGTGCGAGAAAGATAACGCTTCAAGGCCCTCTGGACGTCTAGGAGGCGAAGCTTGCTGTATCTACCTTCATGCCTGTCGGCCGGGAAGGCCGGGAGAGTAACTGTCTGGTTCACATGGAAGGGAGAGATAACCTTGGGCAAAAAGGAAGGAACCGTGCGCAGGACTACCTTGTCATTGAGAAAGGCTAGAAAGGGGGGCTGAGCGGACAGCGCTTGGAGTTCCGAGACCCGCCTGGCCGAGCAAATAGCGACCAGAAAAACCGTCTTCGGGGTTAGATCCTTTAAGGAGGCCCTCTTTACTGGCTCAAAGGGTTCCCCGATCAAGGCATTTAGCACGAGGTTGAGATCCCAAGGGGGGATGATCACCCTCCGTTGAGGGCGCAAACGTCTAACCGCTCTTAGGAACCTGGCCACATCCGCGTGGGCCCCGAGGGACTTACCGCGGACCTTACCTCTATAGCACGCGATTGCGGCCAGCTGGACCCGTAAGGAGCTGTGCGCTAGACCCTTGTCAAACCCTGCTTGCAAGAATTCTAGGAGCTCCGGAACCGAGGCCAA
This sequence comes from Ichthyophis bannanicus, assembly GCA_033557465.1. Lineage (NCBI taxonomy): Eukaryota > Metazoa > Chordata > Amphibia > Gymnophiona > Ichthyophiidae > Ichthyophis > Ichthyophis bannanicus. The sequence goes on along the minus strand of CM066050.1, from coordinate 75,735,747 downwards.
AAGGGGTTTCCTTCGGTGTTCGGCACACCACGCTTCGAAGATGCGCCAAACTCTTACATAGGAGAGACAGGTGGAGCGCTTCTTAGCCTTCAACAGTGTCGAGATTACCGCTCCTGAGTACCCTCGCTTCAGGAGCCTCGCCCTTTCAATAGCCATGCCGTAAGCGAGAATCGATCCACGTGAGGCATCCGGACCGGGCCTTGTCTCAGAAGGTCCCTTCTGCAGGGGAGCCACCAAGGTTGGTCGGCGAGCAACCTCACCAGATCCGCATACCAGGGGCGGCGAGGCCAATCCGGGGCTATGAGAATTATGAAACCCTGGTGAGTCTCCACTCGCTGGAGAACTTTTCCGATAAGGGCCCAAGGGGGGAACACAGAGCAGACCTTCCGAAGGCCATTTCTGGGACAGGGCATCCAGGCCTTCGGACATTCTTTCCTTCCGTCGACTGAAGAACCGATCCACCTTGGCGGACGAGAACCGTGCCCTGAGATCCATGACTGGGAGCCCCCAACGGGCAACTATTTGATCGAAAACCTCCTGCTCCAGTTCCCACTCCCCGTGGTCTATCTTGCACCTGCTGAGGTAATCGGCCGTGACGTTGTCCAAGCCGGCCACGTGCTGAGCTGAAAGTGCTTCCAATCGAATCTCCGCCCATTGGAAAAGAGCGTCCGCCTCCTTCTCCAAGGCGGGACTGCTGGTGCCGCCCTGGTGGTTGATGTAAGCCACCGCGGTGACATTGTCGGAGAGCACGCGAACTGCTCTTCGTTGCACTAAGGACTCGAGAGACTTGAGCGCTAGGACAACGGCCCTCAATTCCAGTCTGTTGATGGGCCAGAGAGACTCCAACGGTGTCCAGCGACCCTGGACGAACTGGTCTTCGCAATGAGCCCCCAAACCCGCCAGACTGGCATCCGTCGTCAACAGCAACCACTGATGGGGATCGAGGGGCACCCCGCGATCCAGATTTCTCGGGCACCGCCACCAGAAGAGGGCCCGTTTGGTCCGCGGGGTAACTGCATGGACAATGGATGGTGCTGAGGAGACCATCGACGCAATAGAGCCTGCTGTAACGGTCGCATGTGAGCCCTGGCCCATGGCACTACTTCTATCGCCGCCACCATGGTTCCCAGCAGCTGAAGATAATGCCACGCTGAGGGGATTCGTCTGTTCAGAAACTGCATGACTAGTAGCCTTAGGTCCCTTGACCTCGTAGGGGACAGGAATACTCTGCCTCTGCTGGTGACGAACCTTGCTCCGAGGTACTCGAGGTCCTGGGAGGGAGTCATCCTGCTTTTTGCTCGATTGATGACCCACCCCAGCTCTTCTAGAACTTGAACCAATCTGACAGTAGCCGAGCGACTTTCCTCTTCTGACTTTGCCCTTATCAGCCAATCGTCCAGGTAAGGGTGCACTAGTATTCCCTCTTTCCGTAGGGCCGCCGCCACAACCACCATCACCTTGGTGAAAGTCCTTGGGGCCGTCGCTAGGCCGAAGGGCAGAGCCTGGAATTGGAAGTGACCTCTTGGCACTGCGAATCTGAGGAACTGTTGGTGGGACTTCCTGACCGGGATGTGCAAGTAGGCTTCTGTCAAATCGAGAGATGTTAGGAACTCTCCGCCCCTCACGGCTGCTATGACTGACCGTAGGGTTTCCATCCGAAAGTGTGGTACCCTGAGACAGCGATTGACCTGCTTTAGATCCAGGATCGGGCGATAAGACCTTTCTTTCTTTGGTACCACAAAGTAAATCGAGTACCGACCCGTACCGCACTGATCTGGAGGTACTGGGACTACGGCCCCGAGTGCTATTAGTCGGGCGAGCGTTACCTCCACCGCCGTCCTCTTCACTGAGGAGCCGCAGGGAGACTGAACAAAGGCTGGAAGTATTTGCTTTGCAAATTCGAGAGCATAGCCCTCTCTGATCACCTCTAGGACCCATTGGTCGGACGTGACCCGGGTCCAGGCTGGGAGAAACTGCCGTAGACGTCCGCCCACCGGCAGCCCGACCTTCTGGACCCCCGTCCTCTCATTGTTGTTTTCTAGGACCCGAGGAGGGAGCCGAGGTACCAAAACCTCGACCTGCTCCTCGAAACCCTCTAAAACCTTGTCCCCTTGAAGGAAACGGCCCCTGGGGAAGGAGTTTGACCTGGCTGGGCGAAACCTCCGAGAGTCCCTAGGTTGGTTACGCACTGGGGCTAGGGAGCGCCCTTGCTTAGGTCTGTCTTCCGGAAGTCTGCCTCCCTTAGACTCGCCAAGGTCCTTCACCAGCTTCTCTAAATCTTCACCAAATAACAGCTTCCCCTTAAAGGGAAGTAGACTCAGGCGAGCCTTCGAGGATGCATCGGCTGCCCAAGTCCGTAGCCACAAATAACGCCTAGCTGCCACCACCGAGGCCATATTCTTGGCTAGGCTTCTGATGAGGTCATACTGACTATCCGCCAGGTAGGCTGCCCCGAATTCCAATCTAGCAGCGTTGGCCTGCCTCTCGTCTGCGGAACTCTCCGCTGACTGGAGCTGTTGTGACCACCTTAAACAGGCCCGCGCCACCCAAGCTCCGGAAACGGAGGCCTGCAAGGCGAGGGCGCTTACGTCAAATGCCTGCTTCAGAAGCGCGTCCAATTTTCTGTCTTGAGAATCTCTCAGAGCCGTGCTGCCCTCGACTGGGATCGTGGTCTTCTTAGTAACTGCTGATACCGCTGCATCCACCCTGGGGGACCTCAGCAGTTCTTTGTCTGCCTCCGGAAGAGGATATAGGCGAGTCATGGATCGGACCCCCCTTAAACTTGACTCTGGTTGATCCCATTCTTCCTGGATCATCTAACGGACCACCCTGTGGACAGGAAAAACCTTCTGCGATCTCCTGAAGGCCTGGATTAACGGATCCTCTAACGCCTCCTCCTCCGCTGGCGTGTCTGAGGCTACATTGAGCGCTTTCAGCGACTCATTGATTAAAGCCGGGAGCTCGTCCCGACGAAAGACTCTAATTATCCGTGATTGTTCTTCTTCTGGGATCTCCCCTTCTTCAAGCTCCTCCTCATCCTCGTCCAAATCTTTGTCCGAGTTCTCCTCCTCCGGGGTCCCCTGCGAGAGGGACGCGAGGGGTTCCTCGTAACTCACTCGAGGGCGCTTAGGTAGGATCTCGGAATCCGAGTTGCTTGCTCTCCTGGTTCCGGCCAACTTGTCTTCCGCCGACGGACCAGTCTCCCCTGTTCCAAAGCCCTGCTTACGCAAGCAATAGGCCTTGTGAAGCAGGAGGATGAAGTCAGGGGAGAAAAAATCCCCGACCCCCCCATCCCCAGCGGGTAGGGGGGGGCATGGGCAGAGGAGGAGTGGGTAGGTTCAAGGAAGTAGGAGGAGGAAACTGGGACCCCCCCTAGGGGATCTCCGGATCCCTGAGAAGACTGTGTCATAGTCAAGCTAATCTCTTGCTCCACGGAGGCAGCCACTGCAGCACAGCCCCTGCAGATCCCTGCCTCCGAAGAAGTACCTCTGCGAACACCACAGGATGGGCACCTGGGCTTGGCCGCCATGTTCTGGATAGAGGCTACTGCGGCCCTTCCTGCTCCGGGCTGGGGCAATTGTCCTAACCAAGTACAGGCAGGAGAGCTCAAGTACAGCTTAAAAAATAAGACAGGAAACAGTCTGCACAGACCAAGAGACTACCCCTTTAAGAATTAAATAATGAAATTAAATAATAAAATTAAAATAAGCTAACATTAAACGAAAAATTTAAAGAAAAGCAGAGGAATTACAAAATAAATTCCAATCCCTTAATTCAATGCCCCAGTACTTGCGGTTTGTGGATTCATTCTGTAGAAAACTGCTGTGCCCGACTCAGCGATTCCTGGCCGTTGGCTCTACACGTGGTAGGCCTCACCACGTGGAGCCTGAACGGCGGATCGCGAGTCTTCCTTCTGACCGGCTTAAGCCCCGTTGGCAGGATGGAGCTGGAAACCGTGTTTCACCCCGATCTGAAGGAACCGCCGCTTTAAATCGCTCCCCCGCTGCTTTTTCTCCGTGCGTCTGGAGCCCCGGAGCTCACCTCTGCATCCGGGACTTTGCCGGTGGTGAATACTTGCATCGCGGCGTTGCCTCAAGCGCTCAGCCACCAGAAGGGCTTCGGCGCGAGGCAAGGCAGGGCAGGGCTGCGGTGAAATTGAGCAGGAGCCCTCCGAATCGGCAGCAGAGGAGGTCTGAAGGTTTTCCTCGATGCTGCATACAGCACACCACCTCCGATCTCAGGCCCGGCCAGAGAAGGGGGGGGGGGGAGGAGCAGGGAGAAACTTAAAGGTACAGATGCAGAAAGGAAAACAAAAGGTAAATAAAGGTAAATAAAGTAGATCAAGTAAATAATAATACAAAAGAAATTTAAACTAAAGGAAGACTCCAGTAAGCCCTAGGCTTACGGAACCCTCCAGCTGCTTGGAGGCTGAGAATACTGGGGTCTGTGGGTGGTTACAGTGGTATTTATACCGCTCCAGCCCCAAAAAGGTTGGGCTCAGCCTCCAAGCTGCTGGAAGGGTTACGCAACCCAGAAGTAAGGGACTGGACTGGAGTGACGATAAGGAACACTGCATTCCAGCGCCAGCATTCTGGTTTCCCACTCAGGGGTCACAGCTTTTGGACACCAACACTGGGATAACCGAGTCAGGTATCAAGGGGGTCCTCGACAGGATGGGCCCTTGGGAGTCCAGGATCTGTCGCCGGAGGCCTTGACATCGGTCCTGGGTACCTTCGCTGGTCTTTCCCGCTCAGACTCCTCAAATGCCCATTGAGGGCTGAGGGACTGCACAAAGGACTTGCCATGCATGTCCGCCTCCCAGGATGAGGTCCTCAAGGCCTCCTCCTTACACTTTCGCTTCGGGGACCCCTTCTTGGAGTGTCTGCATGCACGCTCAGAAACCATGGAGGTCTTACGTGACACAGAAGATCCATGCAGGGCCTTAGAGCACGTCGTTACCGGGGATACTGGGGTCGGGTCTGCCCTATGGAAGATGTCATCTTGCTTCTGCCGGCAACTTTGGATAGCTTTTGTGGACATCTTTTTACATAGGGAACATTCCTCCGGGTCATGGTCGGCATCCAGACAGTGGAGGCAACAATTGTGTGTGTCGGTTAAGGACATGTTATTGAAGCACCAATCATACTTCTTGAATCTGGTGACCATTGGGGCAAAAAGGATCCCAGTGAGGTTGAAGACCTGCGATGCAACCAGCAGTTGAAAAAGGCATGAAAAGTCACTGGATAGAAAAAGAACCTAACAAAAAGGCTTTGAGGCCCAGTGCCGGGGCAGTGGGGCTCAAAGGCAGGAATGGCACCAGCGCTAGCTGGAAAAAGACATGAAGAGGTCAACTTTTTTTCAGTGGGGGGGGGGGGGGGGCGACAAAACGAACATCTGTAGTGCTCTGCAGAAAAAGGGAGACTGAGCAAGATGGCACCCTTGGGTAGGAAGGAGACTAAGCATGTGTGGTGGCATCTCCCAAAGGCTTTCTTTGAAAGCTGGGGAGATGCTTCTGCGACACCTCTGTCAACATCACCCTTATGGGAAGGCTGACTTCCTGCTTGTTCCTGGAGAATTGTTTTTTTCCTATCTTAGGTCTTTCATTCCTTGGGCTGGCTGGGAATTCTGCAGAGGCAGATTTCACAGCCCCTGGAAGGGAGGTCAAGTCAAAGTCATACAATGGCAACACCTAGTGAGTCAGAGTTGTTGCTACCCATGACTTTGATTGAGGACTGTTATTTTAAGTCAGTCACTGCACTAAGATGGAAAAGGATATAAGAATTTAAAATCTGTCCCCTTAGGGATATTGTGAAAGGTCACGGTGCCAGATTCCAGCCCTGGTTCCAACTGAACAAAATGTTTTAATGTTGCCAGGTTAAAGAAAAAGCCTCCAAGTACCAAAAGGTTAATAATCCGGAATGCTTTAGTAAGCCTGGGCATTGCCTAGTACATAAAATGTGAAATTAGTATGGCTTGTTCAGTGGCCAAGCTGAATGTTGTGATGTGGAAGACCTGGTTTTGGTGTACTGAGCTCAAATTATTTTTCAAATCGGATGCCAGCGCTCTATAGGCAAGGATTGCTGTCTTAAGAGCAGGTGAAGAAGGGAGACAGTCCCAGTCAAACAACATCATCCAGTGGTCAGACTTGGACTGCATAACTGCAGAAGCAATTGAATCCCATGGTACCTGGCTAAGGACTAAGAGCTATAAAAATGGAACATAATGTATGCCATACTGGGTCAGACTAAGGGTCTATCAAGCCCAGTATCCCGTTTCCAACTTTGGACAATCCATGTCACAAGTACCTGTCAGGTTCCCATTTTTTTTATAATGGTTTCTACCATATTGCCCAGTACTTATGTCAAGCTCACTGGCCTGTAGGTTTTCCAGATCACCCTGAAACCCTTTATAAAAACTAGTGTTAGATCACCGATTACTAGTAGTAGTTCTACAATCTCATATTTCAGTTCTTTCAGAACACTAGAATGTATGGCATCCAGTCCAGATGATTTGCTGCCCTTTATCAATTAGCTGCATTACATCTTTCCAATTTATTGAGATTTGTTTCAATTCCTCTGATACATCATCTTTAAATATTTCTGGCATGGGTAAGTTTCCTACATCATCTTCAGTCAAGACTGAAGTAAAAATTCAGTCTTCACTATGGCCTTGTCCTCTCAGTGCACTTTTTACCCCTTCGTCATCTAATGGTCCAACTGACTCCCTCACAGGTGTTTTGCTACAAATATACTTGAAAATTTTTTTATTATGCACTATTGCTTCATGACAAGCTTCATTTCAAATTCTCTCTGCCTGCCTTATCGGACTTGTCACTATTTATGTTTTTTAATTTTGTTGTCATTTGGCTCTTTTTCCCATTTTCTGAACAATTCTCTTAGCTGTAACAGCCTCTCTGACCACACCTTTAAACCATGCTGGCTGTCCTTTGGCCTTCTCACCTTTTTTAAAAGTATGGAATACATCTGGTCTGAGTTTCCAAGATAGTATTTTTAAGTAATGTACATGTCTGATGTAAATTCTTAACCTTTTCAGTTGCTCCTTTTAGATTTTAACCATTTTTCTCATTTTATTATAGTCTCCTTTTTAACGTTAAAAGCTAGTGCAATTTACTTGCTATCCTCCCTCCATTAAATTAAATGTGATCATGTTATGATTGCTTGTCCCCAAAACAGTTACCTCTCGCACTAGATCCTATGTTCCACCGAGGACTAGATTTAAAATAACATCCTCGCGTGTTAGTTCCTGAACCAGCTGCTCCATGAAACAGTTATTTACTTTATCTAAAAACTATCTCCCTAACATGTCCTGATATGACATTGACCCCGTCTATATCAAGCTAACTGCAATCTTCCTTACTGTGTTGTAATCTTTTCTAGCTTCCCTAATTTCTGTTAGCATTTCATCATGTCTGGTCATTCTGTCCAGACAAATGGTGGTATACCCCCACTGCTATTCCCTTCCCGCTTTTACATGGAATTTCTATCCAGAGATTCTAGTGTATTTTTTTTCTGCAAAACCTTTATCCTGTTGGACTCACTGCTCTCTAACATATAGAGCCATCACCCATCCACCAATGTGATTTACCCTATCATCTCAATATAGCTTGTAGCCTGGCATTACAGTGTTCCATTGGTTATCCTCCTTCCACCAGGTCTCTGAAATGCCAATTATATCTGACCATTTATTGCTATATATTCTAAATCTCGCAACCTTCTTATTTTTTGATTTCTAGAATTTGCATACAGATATTTAAAGCACAGTTACTTACCTGTAACAGGTGATCTCTGGGAACAGCAGGAATAAGTCTTCACATATGGGTATCGTCGGTACCGACGGAGCCTGCGTGGGAACGCTCCCCAGCGTCCAATCAGAACGCTTTTGGGAGCATCCCACCACGCCTGCGTGCTGCCTTCCCGCCTTTCCCAACTGTCTCTCCTCAGTTGAGTTTTAAAGCTGAGACAAAGGGAGAGAAAGAGAAGGGAAAGAGATAGAGAGATACAACTCCTAGGGGAGGTGGGTGGGTTGTGAAGACTTATTCCTGCTGTTCCCAGAGATCACCTGTTACAGGTAAGTAACTGTGCTATCTCCAGGAACAAGCAGGAATGAGTCTTCACATATGGGGACTCCCAAGCTAAGATGCCTAGAGGAGGCCCCAGCATGTTGTAATCTAAGATGGGCCATGCTTATTCCTCAAAACCTCAGGCATCCAAGGGATGGAGGGTAGGAGTTCAACTAGAAAAGAGAAGAGATGCTGTGGAACAGCTTAACTAAACAAGGTATCCAGAGGGAGTCCTTGTGTAAATCATAATATTAGAAAAATGTTGAGTCCTAATTATCTAATGTGGATCTCACTCAGAAATATTGCAAAATATTTGTTGAGGGTAATAAGGGTCTGTGGTTGAGAGCCAGATCATTATCCTCAGAGAAATTCCCCCAATGTGAAGTAGAGGGAAAAAAATAATTTTGCAATACAGGAAGAGATGAGAAGTCCTCATGGTCAGAACTAACCCTAGAGAAGTAATGGGGGAGTTCAATGAGGTTGGACTTTTGAGAATAGGTAAAGCTTCCGTAAAATAAAAAAAATAAAAAAAATTGAACTTCTTGTCCTTGGAGCAGAATAAAGCCCTAGGAAGAGTGGAGATAATCCGACTGGTTTGGATGAAAAGGTAGAAATACCCTTTGCAGGAAAAAAGGGGAATAGGTCTTTTAGACCCCCTTCATTCCAATGAAAGAGAAAGATATTTGTACTAGGCGTTGAGCCTCCAATTTTTTAAGATCAGAAAAGTCTTTGTAAGTGATGTCACTTATGATGAAGACTTTACATGTAGAGCTTCAGGTGTGACCTAACCTGAAAGGTAACGGTAAAGAAGGTATTTGGTAAAATACCATAGAAATTGGTTGTCTACTGAGTTTATGGTATGCTGGGGCAGCATTAATATGGACAGTAGACAAATCTTTCAAAGTCAGATGATGTATAGAGATTGACGCAACAAGGAGGATTACGACCAACTTGAGAATGTTGATGGAGAATCTGTCTGGTTAAATATGGAAGAACTATAGAGAAAGTTTCATGGAAAACTGGTAATATGTTCTTCACTTACAGGGATAGGATTGGACTTCTTGAAAAGATCTAGCCCCTGAATAACCAGGTCTCGAGACATACGTGAATGAGTGCAGAGGAGATCCTTCATCTTAAGACAGCAAGTCTAGATCCTTCTACAATTTCATTTGTAGCTGGAGAAAAAGATGCAATATATAGGGATACCATGTTTGCCTCTTTATGAGGGCAATATGAGTATCATGCGTTCTCCTATGCTACTATGAAGTATAGGAAATTAGAAGGAGAGTAGTGAATAAGGACCAACTGCAGTGAAAAAAATGTATCCCTGTTGGAGTTCCAGTGAGATGTGGAACAACCAGGGAACTGTGCAATTTTCTACACGTGGTCTAAACCCTGGTTACCTTTCCTTAAAAGGAAATTTTAAGGAATATAGTAAAGTAGGAAAAAACCAGTCATGTAGAAACATGACTGGTAGAGTCTACCAGCTGAAGCCCTTATTAAATATCTGGCCAGCTACCTATTAGGAGTAGCTCTGAGGCTCTCTGGCAAAGGCCCACAGTTGCAGAGCTTTGTTGTAGAATTGCAGAGAGCATGTTGTAGGTTGCTTAGATCTGGCTGTTGAAATGCCAGTGTGCAACCTAATCTATTCTGTTGAAGCCAAGAGAACTGAACGTGGCTAAGAATAGTAGACAGGTCTGATGCCTGCAACAATAAATAGTCCAAATGAGTTCTGGATCTCCTTTGGACTTATCCGTTATTAAGGCAGTATAAAAGTTAGGTCCCATAGGTTGGAGAGGACAGAGACAGAATTTGTAGTAGTAATACCCAATTTCTGTCCGAAAAGCTGCCTTAAAAAGATATGTTAGAAGGAGATGAACTGCAAAAAGGGGAGAAAAACTCTGTTTGAAAACCAGTTACTGGAGTAGGTTTTGAAGAAAAACCTATGGCTTAGAGGATAAGCCCTCCAGCGGATTAGTAGTCCTCTTAGAGACTGAATGTCTAGACTAAGAGGGATAGAAATTAATACAGAGTTGCGAAGACTTACAAGTTAGTAAAGTCTTTGAAGGGATAGGGTCCCCTTGCAGTTAAAAGTATGAGTTATCCTCGTACAGGAAAACTGACAAGGTGAAAGGCATAGTTCACCCTGTTAATTGTCAGTTCTCCTTCTTGTTTTAAAAGGAGAAACCTGTTATCTCTGGGGTATGATAGTCCTTAATAGCTGTTAGCTAGAAGGATAGATTTCTCTTGTAGCAAGAGATTCATGCCCAGAGCCGAGGATTGAGTCAATGTATAGCTGATATCTCAGCATGGATGATATGACTTTTAGATGCTTCTGTTGAAAAGAAGTAGGTTCAAGTTCTAAACCTCACACAGAAAAGGTAAATAAAATATCAGAAATCCTGCGATTGCTGAAGCTGTTGAGGTTTTGATTTTCTTAGTCTGGTGTGGTGTTGTCCATCTTTGGAAACATCTGTAGAATGGGTGGAAGATGGATAAAACCTTTTCTCTTTGTGGGAATAAAGTTTTTTATGAGATTTTGTATTAGCTGGGATAGAGGAGAGTTTGGACAATCCTCTGAAAGTAACAGCATCAGAGCTCAACTGATTAGCTTGGAACAACGCCTCCTTGTTGAAGAGATTTTCACCAGTACAAGGAGTATTTCCCAGCCTTTCCTGACCCATCTGTCCAAGTCTGAAGCTTGGAGCCAGGCTATGCGTCGTGCTCCTATGGCTATAGCAGAGATTCTGCTAATAGACTCAAAACAGTCCAGGGAGGCACGATTAAGAAACCTAGAGATATTTTGAGCATGATTGACTAATGAGGAATAGTCTGCTCTTTTATGCTCTGGAAGAAAAGGGTTCAAAAACTTTAAGTTCTTTGTGACCTCTTCAAGAGATAATCCCATATAGAAAATATGAGATAATTTTTGCTGAAAGCATGGATGCCTGGAAGCATCGACGTCCAAAGGCATCTAAAGTCCTAGACTTACGACCTGGCAGATAAGAAGAGTGCTTCTTTGCATTCTTAATACGCCTCATTGCTGATTCTACAACAATAGAATGATGAGGAAGTTGAGACTCTTGAAAACCTGGAGAAGGTGGCACCTTTTACATAGTGTCAAGTGTCTTGGAATGTGGGGATACCGTTAAAGGAGTTTCCCACATTCTTAACAGTAGATCTTGTAAGATCTGATGCACAGGAAGCATGATTACCTCATTTGGAATCCAGGGAAATTGCAGTGTCTCTGAATTCCCCGATAAGGATTCTTTATCAGATATAGAAATGGCAAGTAGCTTTGCCATCTCAAGCAGAAAAGCTTGAAAAGAAATCTCCCCCAAAGAGGACTCTTTAAGATGAGGGGTAAAGGCTAGACTTGTAGAAAAATCAGCCTTGGTACCGATGGATTCATCCCAGTCATCGACATCGGAAGACTGAAAAGGATGAAGCATCGGATTTTCTTTAAAGCGATGTCTTTGGTACCGCCCGAGGTCGGTACCGAGATGAGCCAGTACCGAATCTACCATGCTAGAGATCGATTCCAGGCTCGGCATTGAGGGAAGCGATTCTGTCGAAGTAAGCATGGACGGTATCGACACCGATACCGGTACTGCTACCAAAGACGATACCAATACTCGAGAAACGGTCTGTAGCAACTCTAGCGGTACCGAAGTAGCCGAGAGTGATAAACTACGTTCATCGGTGAGGAATGTTTCGTCCATCACCATAGCTGATGCCAGGGTGTCGGTACCGCTTGAAGCGGCCACAACCCCCGAGCATGGCCCAGGTATGTTCATCGAGGTAAGAACCTCGGGAACAACCCGGAGCCCCGTTAATGCTTTGGAGCCCGAAGACTCCCGCCGGGGCTTTATTGCCAAGATGTCCTCGAGGGCAAGGCCAAAGCCATCTCGATGCTGGGAAGGAGATCTACCACTCGAGGACTGGCTAGTCTTTACAGACTTTTGTTTGGTTACCTGATCCTGTGAAGAAGATATTTTAGCTGGTAACATCAAAGGGGATGTGAACCGGGTATTGAGTTCTGCTCAATTCTGAAGACTTCTTCTGTTTGAGCTCCAGCAGGAGAGATACTCCAGAGGGCAATGGTCAGGACCTAAACATTTTAGACACCAAGTATGAGTGTCTGAAAAAATATCTGTACCGCCACACTTTGAGCATTTCTTAAGGATAATGGCTGGCTTTTCCATAATGGAAGGGTGGAGGCCTAATGGCCTAGAGACCGTCAGGCACTAAACAGGAAAACATTCTTAAGGAAAGAAGAAATTCTTCAGGAAAAAGAAAGAAAAATACAGGCGGTACCGGTAGCGTCGAGGGAAGGCAGACGCGACCGCAAAAAAGTGAAAAATAAAAAAGAAGAATTTTCTGCTGTGACAGGAATACGTCCTGCCGGCTCCGCGGAAAACTGAGCAGAGACAGTTGGGAAAGGCGGGAAGGCAGCACGCAGGCGTGGTGGGATGCTCCCAAAAGCGTTCTGATTGGACGCTGGGGAGCGTTCCCACGCAGGCTCCGTCGGTACCGACGATACCCATATGTGAAGACTCATTCCTGCTTGTTCCTGGAGATAAGTTTGTTTTTTGCTAATATTAACATTCTGGCTATTTGATGACAGGATTAATTTGGAATCCTTCAACTCTGTCTGATTTTTACTTAAAGGCACCTGGGTTCCTTTTACCTTTATTGGAACCTCTTTATTGGGATGCCCTGACTTCCCCGTTTTGCTAGTATCCTTCAAGGATACATCACTCCAAACCATGTGCTCTTGGGAGACTGTTCGCTTTCTCCCATTATCTAGTTTAAAAGGGCCCTGATATGTGCAAGTAGCGTATTTGTATGATGTAAGCAAGCTTAAGGGGAGGGAGGACGGTAAAGGCAATGGGCCTGTATTATACCATTGTGGCAGCTGATGGAGGAGGCAGAAGTTTAAATTAGACTTACCTAATTGTTGTTCCTTGAGGAAATCCAGTCCAGCCCCGCACCTCTGGGTAGCGTACCTCTTCCAGCAGCTTGGAGACTGAGCATGTCATCTTTTGATGACACCAGTATACTTATACAGCTGGCACTGCCTACAAGCCCCAGTATGCTCAATCTCAAAGTCTAACCTATGCTCCTTAGTTGTCCCTTCAGTGAGTCCAGCACCCTGGCTAAATTCCTCCGCCAGCTGCTTGGAGACCGAGCGAGCATACTGGGGTTGGTAGGCGGTGCCAGCTGTATAAGCATACTGTTGTCATCAAAAGATGACATGCTCAGTCTCCAAGCTGCTGGAAGAGATATACTACCCAGAGATATGGGACTGGACTGGAGGCATAATAAGGAACAGGAGATTTAACACACGTCTCTCTGAGTTGTGACTGCCAGCAGGTGTAAAATGTGTGCATCAACATTTGGATACCATTGGGGGATGGATTTGGGAAGCCTATTAAAGGCACAAAGGCATTTATGTTCTCTTTATAGAAGTCTATGAGTTCTGATGTCTCCAGACAATTGTTGGGCATCCTAGATGGAGTATTTTTCAAAACAAAAAATATAAAATTAATTTGAGTGTTCAAGTGTGTTTGGTGTTAATTTGTCTTTATAATAAAAGGCACCTTTATGGGCTTCATATAGGGCATCATTTTATAACAGGACACCTAAGTATTGCCACATTTCCTACTCCATTAATGAAGTTGTCACTGATACTACTACTGCTGCCTCGCCAACATCCCTAGCTGGTCCGGAGAATGGAAGAGTTGATTTAGGATTTGACCTCAGGTTCTCCATGTAATATTCAGTCAAATAAATCAAACTATATTATAATCCATGCCTTATCCATCCTGTACACAGGATATAGATTTTACAATAGCTCCAAGACAGGATTATTCCATTTTAAATTATCTGGAAGGTTTTCTATACTTTTTCCTTTTTTTTTTAAATTCTCATATTGATAAAGCATCTGCTGTTTGCTAGATGTGAAGTCACATGTGACTTGGGGAAATTAACACATCATCTTTGCTCATCATTACATTTCCCATACTTTTGTACATAGGAAAAAAAAGCAGCTAACAGTACAACTATGAAATCTCTCAATCCTTATAACTCATTATGCAATTATTTCAGTAAGCATACACCCTCTTATAATAATTTGATCATACACAGTAAAATGAATTTTGCATCATTTTAGAAAGGTGCTAACCAATGGTGCTCCTTCTCTTTTAAGGACTCTTACCTGACTGTGTGGCACTATTGGCCTATATGGAATTCCAGCTTTCTGTTTCACCAAAAACAGCTGATTTTGCTCCTCATTCATATGTGGCAACTGCGGCTGCTGACGCTGCTGCTGAAGATATGCCAACATAGGTGTTTTGTTTTGACTCTGTGTTGAAATTCCTGAACCACAATCTTCTTTATAATGAGAGAGGGGTTTGGTGTTGCCATAATCTAGCATGGAGCTTTGACTACCCACTGGATTCTGGTTTAAGTTGTTTGGTTGGTGGGTCATAATGTTCACATGATTGGGCTGGAGGTAGTTCCCAGCAGCTCTTGGAGAACTTTTGTTTGCCATATTGGGCATCATAAGTTTTGAATTATTGAAGTCTTGCTGGTAAACAGAAGGGCTTGTGGGCTTTTCCATGCTATAGGCAACACTAATAGGACTTTGAGAGGGTCCAGATTGTGGCCAGTTAGGTATCTGATTTGACTGATGGACCTGCTGCTGGTTCTGTAGTAGCTGGTCTCTCTTCTGTTTGGCAGCTATCTGCTGAAGCTGATGTGAAGACGACATCTCTTTGGCGGTTCCTGCTGCCTGTCCTGACATTAATACACTGGGTAAGGGTCTCTGCACATTTGGTGGCTGGTTTGATGTCTGCATCATTGTCTGGTTAGGATTTTCAGTTACTGGTTGACTAGACTGAAACATTGCTTGAGAACCACCAACTACTGGGGATGCACTGCTAGCAGGCACAGAAGGTGCCCCAATAAAAGATGGCCCGGATGAAGTAGACCTCACCTGTGGAGAACCCATTTGTTCTTGTTCAAAGGCTGCTGGAGAAAATTCAGTCTTTATATGAATATCTTGTGCTAATGGCGCCTGTGTTGTTGAATTGGAAGATTCAGAGTCCTTTTTCTCCTCAAAATCTTCATTAAATAAATCTTTCATGTCTTCATCAGGCACTGATCTATTGAGTTCTTCAATGAGTTCTTTCCATTCTTGCTCATTAAGGTTCAGATCAGGCATTAAATTGTTTTGAGACATGGAACCACCATTTCCAGCAAGCATGCAAGGAAGATCATCTACTGGTTCTTGCTTGAGTTCTTTATTTAAACACAGTGTGAAACTATCATCTGTGTCACTGCTTCCATTAAGCTGGAGGTTAGAATCTGGAAGACACTTTTTGTTTATGCCATCTAGCCCCAGTGAATGAGTTCCATTGAGCTGCAAGGCATCTCCATTTGGAGGCTTATTGTCAAGTTGGTGCAAAGGAGAGAGAGGAGGTATTCCATTGGAGGAGCCACCTGCTCCACTAAGACCATCTTCATGGCGCAATTTCTTGGACACAGAATAAATGTCTCCATATCCATTCTGCTGGTCACCATTCTGTGGAGAGGCAGCACTATCAAGTTGTCTTTTTACTGTCTCGTGGAGTTGCTGAAAGAATCCAAAGTTAAAAGGTGATTAAAATTATATGTATGTCATGGACTGCAACATTTATTCTCTGAATCCTCATTCCTCACAATATAAATTCCAGTACATGTTAAGAAATACTCTGCTACTGGCAAGTATACACATTTTATTTAAAAATGTACAACTTACCTCACATATCACGGCGGCAATAATGACTTGAGAATTGTATGCAGATTGCCACCAACAACCTTTACAGTTACTAACTCTATAAGGCCTTTGACCTCCATTTATGCACATTTCTGAAAATATTTGATCATGCAGTACAAGAAAGTGTATATAATTAGAAACATCTGAATATTTCAGTTTCAAACCATTGTTTTGTGTGCTACACAAATTGTGAAAAGTTTTACTTGCAGTTGGTACACAATTTAAATATTTCAAAATTTTCAGTCATCTCATTTTTTACTCACCTACATCCCTGAAGAGTTTACATAACAGAAAATGTTCAAGTTGGACATCCTGATAGGCCGATTCTACATTTACAGTAAATTATCAGTGGAAGAAAGATTAGAATTGGCCTCTAAAAGTTTGTATATCGGAAATAGCAGGCAATGAAGAAAGCAATACAGGAACTTTCTGGTGAGTATGTAACCGAAACAAAGGACACCTATTAAATGACAACTTTATATCATTTCCTTGATATGAGAGTCCCATAATAAAAGTAGCAAAGAAAACTCATTATGAAAATTGATCTTTTTCACAATCCTTATGCAAAAAATCAGTTACTCACCTATAAACAAGTGCTCTCCGGGGACAGCAGGAATCAGTCATCACATATGGGTGATGTGGCCACGACAGAGCCCATGCGGTAGCTTCCCCCAACTTTTAAAAAGTGCCTTTGGGAGATGCACCACGCATGTGGAGTCCCCTTCCCACCCAAGAGTGCCATCTTGCCTCAGTATGATGACAGCTCAAAGGCAAAAATGACACAAAAAGTAACTCCACGGGGAAGAGGAAGGGTTGTGACGGCTGATTCCTGCTATCCCCCGAGAACACCTGTTACAAAAGAGTAATTACGCTCACAAATGGGACTCCCCAGCTACAGGCTACCGAGAACCTGTAAGAGCCACGAGTGACCAGAAAAAGGTGAGCTGTGAGCAGCAGCAATGAGTCCTGAACAGACTCACTCCTGAGCGGCCCAAGTGTCCAGCGAGGAACCAGCACTCCAGTAGCCTGAACATAAAAAGGGCTGGAGAGCAGGAGTTGCCTATACCCCGAACAGATGGAGTATGGCACGGCCAAAGGCACTGTCCCTATGGAACTCTCTCCAGGCAGTAATGAACTGCAAATGTATGGACTGAGGAGCAGGTGGTAGCCTGGCAGGTTTTTGACAAGGGAATGGAACACAGATTTACCATGGATGCTGCAGTGACCTGGTGCTCCACAGCAAGAACCTAGCCTGGGCAATGCAGTCTATCACCCAGGTAGACAGAACCCATTTGGTCACCACTACCCCCAGCTGACTGGGGTCACAGGAGCCGAAAAGCTGTGAGGCTTTTGTGATAGCCCTGGGTACACTGCAGTCAGAAGGACAGAGCCCCTCTTACAGTCCAGAGTATGAAGGACGGTCTCCGCCCTGCTGGTGTGAGGCCAAAGAAAAAAAGGTGGGGAGCACCTTGGGAAGGAACTTGGGGTGTGTGTGGAGCACGACCCTGTTCTTATAGAACAGGGTGGTTATGCCACCAACACCTGGAGCTCGCTGACCCTGTGAGCCGACGTGAGTGCCACCAAGAACACGACCTGCCAGGAAAGGTACCATAGGTGGCAGGAAGCCAGGGGCTCAAAACGGTGGGCCAGTGTCAACAGCACCATGTTGAGGTCCAATGCCATCCGCCAACAGGAGGCTTGGACAACAAGAGACCCCACAAGAAATGGGTCATAAGAGGCTGGATGGAGAAGGACTTGCCCTTGATAAGGTGGTGGTACGCTGCAAGTGCACTCAGGTGGACCTTAACAGAGTTGGAATTCAGTCCTGCCTGAGACAGGTGAGGCAAATATTGCAGCACAAGTTGCACAGAGCTCGAGACTGGGTTGACCCATCGCGCCACGCTCCACTGTGAGAATCTGTGCCATTTGAAGGCGTAAACCCATTTTGTGGAGGTCCTATGGGAGGCCAGGAGGACCGCCTCCATCTCCCCTGAAAGGAGCCAAGGGTACCCTTTCAGCAGCCAGGCCGTTAGCATCAGAGATCCCAAGTTGGGGTGTAGGAGGGAGCCTTCCTCCTGCAACAGCAGCCCTGGGGCACTCCCCAGGAGGACCATGGGGGCCATGGATAAGCGAAGGAGCAGTGGGAATCAGTTGCCTGGGCCACTGAGGAGATACTAATATTAGCGATGCCCTGTCATGTTAAACCTTGAAGAGGGCCTTGGCAAACAGCAGTGTGGGAGGGAAGGCTTACAGAAGATCCTCTGTCCACAGGAAAAGGAATGAATCTGCTGCCACCCGAGATGGGTGTGGCTGCCTGGAGCAGAAGCAGGGTATCTGGAGATGGTCGACTGACAAAAAGGTCCATCCTTAGGGTCCCCCAGAGCTGCAAGAGCCGGCAGTATACTTTGGGGCCTAGCAGCTACTCGTGCAGCTGGAGGACCCTGCTCAGCCTGTCTGCCAGGGCATTATCCTGGCCTGGCAGATACACCGTCCGCAGGAGCATCCCGTGGCAGTTCACATACGAGCAGAGAGCTACTGCCTCTTAGCAGAGGGTGTATGACCCCATGCGCCCCTGCTTATTGACTTAGAACATCGCTACTTGATTGTCCATCTGGACCAGCACTGAGGGCCAGGGATATGGCCCAAAGCTCAAAGAGGTTGATCTGCTGCAGACTGTCCGACTGCGACCAATTGCACTGAGTGCAAAGGCAGTTGCAGTGGGCTCCCCAGCCTAAGGAGGTAACATCTGTGGTTTGGACCCTCGGGGGGGGGGGGGGGGCAGGGGCCTAGTAGGGCATCTTAGACAGGAGGTGCTGGAGGGCTTGCCACCAGGCAAGAGAGTCGGCCAGTTGGCGGGTCACCACTAAATTGTCCCGCAACCGGCCTGTGGTCTGAGTCCACTGGGAGTGGAGGGCCCATTGAGCCACTCTCATGTGAAGGCAGACATCCGCGGTAACGAACTGTGGATGCCATGTGACCCAACAGGTGGAGCAGGAGACGGGTGGTCACCGAGTGTCAGCGCTGCATGGCCATGGCCATGGCCAGTGCCCTGAAGTCAGCCCTGTCCTGAGGGAGAGAGGCCTTGGCCTGAACTGTATCCAGCCTTGCCCCTATAAACTCCAGTCCAGACACTGTGTCGAGAGGAGATGGGACTTTGGGTGGTTTAATACGAACCCCAAGTGCTGCAGGATGAAAATGGTGAATGCTGGTGCATTTTGCACCTCTTTGGCAGTGTGGCCTCTTATGAGCCAGTCAGATAGGGGAAGACAAAGGCTCCCTGGATATGAAGGTAGGCCACGTTTACCATCAGACATTTGGTGAACACCCTTTGTGCGGAGGCCAGTCCAAAGGGTAGCACCCTGTACTGGTAGTGGCTGCCTCCTACCATGAACCTGAGGTATTTTCAGTTGTTGGGATGGATGAGGATGTGGGTATATGCATCCTTTAGGTCCAAGGAGCTTAGTCAGCTCTCAGTTGGAGGTATGGCAGCAGTGTTCCAAGGGAGAGCATCTTGAACTTCTCCTTCACAAGGAACATGTTTAGATCCCGCAGGTCCAGAATGGGCCGGAAGCTTCTGGTCCTCTTGAATACTAGGAAGTACCAGGAGTAGAACCCTTGCCCTTGAGGTGCCAGGGTACCAGTTCCACCGCCTTGTCCTCAAATGAGGCCTGCAAGCTCTTGCAGTAGTAAAGTCTGGTAGAGGGGAGTCCTGGGGGGCTCTCAAGGAAAGAACTGAGGGGGTACCTGTGTCAGGTGAAGGAGGTAACCCACCCTCACCACCTACACCGCACAGTAGTCTGTGGTGATGGATAAGCCAATGGTGGGCGTAGAGAACCAGATATCTCCCCCCCCCCCCCACTGTGAACTGCTGGGTTGGGCCTCCTGAGGGAGGAGAAGCTATGCCCAAGAAGTCAAAACCCCTCAAAAGGCTGGGCCAGAGCTGGTGCCTGGGATTTGGGAGCCTTAGGCTTACGGGGACCATGCCCTTGTCCCTTGGTCTTCTGCCCCTGTTGGGGAGCTGGGAAGGCCTGGTACTGAGAGTAGTTTCCATATGCCTTCCTTTTCTTCGGGTAGAAGGGCTTTTTACCCAAAGGCTTCCATTGGGAAGGGTCAGCGGTCTTCTTGGAGAGCCTGGTCCTCATCAGGAACTCTGACTCCAACTCTGCAGCCTTATCAGTCATGGGCATGCCTAAGAGATTTTCTCCCTGGCAGGGGATATCTTCCAACTTGTCCTGAACACATTGCTCCAGGTCAGAGACTGTAGCCAGGCCTGGCATCGGGCATCGATGCCCACCCACAGATACTCTAGCCACCGATTTGAAGCAGTCATAGGCTGCATGAGTCAAACTTGGAGAAAACTGACACCCGTGGCCAGGGTCCAGAACTACTGGAGAGGTCCCTCGGAAAGACCAGCCGAGAACCCGGCGAGTTCCTTCGCAAGCTCCCTCAGGTACATGCCAATGTACAGCTGGTATGCCTGGATCCAGACAAAGAGCATCGAGCCCTGGTAACACTTTCTGCCCAGGCATCCAAGCCGTGGGCTTCCCTATCCGGGGGGCACAGAGGAGTGCATTTTCTATTAAGACGATGCATGGCTGACTCCACAACCATGGAGTTGTGTGACAGCTGTGCTTTCTGGAAGACAGGGGCTCTGTGGACCAGATACAGCGAGACTCCAGCCATCTGCTCATTATGGGCACTGATGCAGGGGTCTCCCACTTGCAAAGAAGTAGCCGTTTCAGGGTCAGGGGAATGAGCACCATAAATACCTCCTTCAGAGGGGCCAAGCACTAGAGGATTTTGAGTTCCACGGTCCGAGGGTCCTCGCACAAAGTCGAAGAAAGCTGTGTCCACGGGCAGAGACAGATACTGGGTCTCAATGGGAGATAGACAGAGCACATCCTGGTGCTGATGGGTATTCGGGAATTCGTCATCCTCAGTTTTCCAGTCTGAATCATAGTCAATGGAGGTGTCAGGCCCCGAGCCCAATGGCCACTGGCGGCCATGCAGTCAGAGCCACAAGCACTCATCAGGGAGGACCTTGGTCCCAAGGATAAGGACAGAGATTGGAAGCGGTGTCAATGAAACTCTCGAGGCTAGTGGTGCTCGAGGATCGGCTCGACGTCCGCGGAATTCCTTGAGGTCAAGGGACTGGTAGTTGGGAGTGATGACCCGGCCGAGCTGAGCCATGAAGGCAGACAAACTGCACTCCAAGGCCACCACCCTGGTCTTGAGGCCAAATGGCTTTGCAGCATTCGGCATGGGCACAGAGGGGCTCGGGCCTGACGCTGGCTCTGTCGAGGGGGAGTCCTCGACCAGGATGGCCTTGGGGTCAAAGGCCGGTCACCGAATGCCAACGATTCCCATCAGGGTATTTTGGCTGGCTGCTCCCGCTCCTTCCCCTCAGACTTGCAGCAGGGACTGTAGACTCGGGGGACTTGCCCATTTTCCCTGGCTTGTCTGAGTCTTTGAGGGTTTCAGACTCTTCTTGGACTCTTCCTCCAGGGTTTGGCTGGAGGACCCGTTGCCTCGGGGTTCCAAGGAAGCCGAGTCTCCCTGGGGTTCCAGAGGGGGCCCCGGAGCACGATGTCTCCAGAAACTCCGGTGCAGAGTCCGTCTTATGGAAGAAGGACTACTGCTGCTGCTGATGGCTCGATGGCCTTGGAGGTCGTCATTTTGCAGACACCACAGTCCAAGGGGTCACGGTCCGGCCCTAGGCATCGGAGACAGCAGTCGTTGAGTTGGTGCACAACATGGTTTTGGCACATTGCTCACAATTTAAAGCCACTAGTGGAGGCCATGGCGGGGAAGACGGCTTCCGCAAGGTTGAAAACCTCAGGCCCAGCCAGGGATAAAAAAAAAAAAGGGGATACGAAGCCAGTAAAGAAGCTCTCAAAAAAAGAAGGAAAAACGAACAGGCCCGAGACGCAATGCAGAGGCAAGTGAGCTCGAGGGCAGGAAAGGGAAACAGTACTTGACCGGAGAAAACGAAAAACAACACTTTTTCCAGGAAAAACAGACACACATCTGGTGGGTGCGCAGAGACTTCATATTTGCAGTTTAAATCCCTGCTAAAAATCCATCTGTTTCAGCTCGCTTATGATCTCCCCTCCTCCTCTCCTGATTAGCTTCCCCCTCAGCATGCCCCCCCTCAAGTTAAGTTTTCCTTATTTCTTTTTGCCTAGCCTCCCCTTTTTCTTTCCTATGATTTGGCGTTCCTTTCCTTTTCTCCGATATGTTTTTAGATTTTTGTAAACTGCTCTGATACCCTGCTGCCTAGGGCAGTATATCAAATGACAATAAAGATAAAGATTGAGGCAAGATGGTACCCTTGGGTGGGAAGGGGACCATGCATGCATGGTGCATCTCCCAAAGGCTCTCTTTGAAAGCTGGGGAGAAGCTACTGTGCAAGCTCCTTCACCACAGATGTCATCTATATGTGAGGACTCACTTCCTGCTTGTTCTCAGAGAATCATCTTCTATTTCATGGCACCATCTAGTGGCAAAAAGTGAATAAAATAATGCTAAAAATGGGATTTTTTGGGATTTGAATTTCAGATTTAAATTGCTTAGCTTTCCACAGCCAAACTTAAGATGAATTATGTTCAGATGCAGTATGTATTGCCTTGCCCCAGTTTTCTACAAGTCTGTTGATGAATGTACTAGAGAATTTGCATACAATGTGGACATCTCTCCTCTTCATCCTTGTCAATTAAAAATCTAGTATTTATGGGTAAAATATAAAGTTAATAAACTGCTAAAAATTCAGAAGCTTCTTCTGCAGAAACCAACAGGTCATTTCTAACTGCCAATGGAAGGCTTGGCATTGTAGACCATGATTCACCAAATTGCAATCATGCTAAGCAGGTATAAAAGCTCATATTTTCTATGAGAGAAAGAAAGCTAATGCATCCAAATGCTGAAACAAAGCATTGTGTCATCCACACCATGTCTGACGAATACACAATTTCCCCATGCTTTATTTTCTCTTGAAAAATTCCTCATTTCTAAAAATTCATCATTGAATGGATGCCAAAGCAATACTGGGTAAGTTTAGCAATTTCAAATTTTGAGTTTAAGTAGAACATTTAAACCACATTATTTTAGAAGCATACCAATGTGTAAACAGCATTTACACATAGATTGGAATACACATAAGAAATTTTACATACATGATAATTTTATTTCCTTAAATCCTGTTAGACCAGTCCAGACGAGTGGGTTATGCTCACTTGCCAGAAGGTGACTTCAGCCACTTTCAGTGATGCCATCACTATTTATCTACTGGTGCAGCACTGAGAGAAGCCAGTACGACTCTTCTCAAGTAATAAGCAAGACTAAAAAATTCAGAAATGAAGGACATTATTTATTTAGCTGTTTTATATACCACTTTATCAACATGTCAAAGCAGTTTACATATTAAAGTGAACAAAATTCAAGGTACAAGGAACGTGTTAGAATGAGCATGAAAGTGACAATATAAAACAAGGTGAATATATATTACAAATATTATAAATACATTTATTATATACAGTTGTGGAAAACATTATTGGCACCCTTGCATTTTAGTTATGTTCTGTACAATATCTTGAGAAATCATTGAAAATATTCCAACTGTATGTCATCATAATATTTTAATAGTATGTTCAAAAGTAGACAACAAAAAAAACTTTTATGCAACATAAACGTAGTAATTTCTATTTTAGAATTAAAAAGCAAAAAAACAAAACAAAACCAAATACCAACCAAAATATGACCTGGACAGGATTAATGGCACCCTTCACTAATATTTGGTTGTACAACTCTTGGCAGTGATGACAGCCTCCAAACGTTTCTCTTTGCCACCTAATAAGTTTTGTACATGTGTCTTCTGGTAGTTTCTTCCACTCCAACTGCGATTTGTTGAAGTTCATGAATGTTTCCAGGATTTCTTTTATCAATGGCTGATTTCAGATCTTTCCAAGAGGTTCTCGATTGGATTGAGACCAGGATTCATTGCTGGCCATATAAAAACAGTCCATTTGCTCTTTTTTAACCATTATTTTGCACTTTTGGATGTATGCTGTGGTCATTGTCTTGCTGGAGGACCCATGACTTTCGACCCAGCCCTATCTTTCTGACACTAGGTAGCACATTTCGCTCCAAAATACCTTGGGGGTAAGTCCTCTGACTTCATGATTCCTTTAATACGTTCCAGGCCTCCAGTTCTTGAGGACGCAAAACAGCTCCACAACATTATGGACCCTCCACTGTATTTAACTGCAGGAAAGGTGTGTTTTTCCTTATAAGCTTCATTTCTTTGCCTGTAAATGTATCGCTGGCCTGCACTGCCAAAGAGCTTGTTTGGTTTTCTCTGTCCAAAACATTTTCCCAGAAGGGCTGTGGTTTCTCAAGGTGGGTTTGGGCAAAGATCAGGAGTGCCTTTTTATGTCTGTTTTGAGCAGAGGGGTCCCTCCTTGGCCTATGAAGTCCTTTTTATTTAATGTGCAGCTTATGGTACGGGTTGAAACCACCACTCCAGATTGCTCCAGGTCAGCCTTAAGCATGCTTGTGGTGTTTTTCCAACAGTTCGCACTACCTTCGAAGACTTCTTAGGTTAATATTCCTCTTTCCACCACGTTCTGCGAGGTTCTCATGCGCAGAAAACTTCTTAACATTGCGAACTATAGACACAGGAATCCCAAGGTCTTTGGAGATGGCCTTGTATCCCCCCTTTGAAGTTTGATTTTTAGTGATGGCTTTTCTGACTCTCTCAGGCAGCTCTCTTGTTTTCACCATTGTGCAAATGGAACAGGGAGTGAACATGGCCATTTTAAACTTAGAGCTATCATTCATGGTTGATTCAAGTCATGTGAGTACTGACAATTGATCACAGGTGCATCTAATTTTACTGCAATGGGAATGTGGTTCTTCGGTTCAAACTGATTTGAATTATTTACAAAGGTATCAATAATCATGTCCTGGCAATGTCTCGGAACTTCTACTATTTCCTTTTTAAATTGGTCTTGTTTTATTTGATTCTTTTGTGTGACAAATATGTGCATATCATCACTAAGACTGGGGGCCATTTTCCATGCAGACATTGTTCTGTTATGTGTCAACGCCGTTAACTATGGAGAATCATTTTATACACCCGCTCACCAAGGACAAGTTCCCTCTGGATGGCTTCTCGAACGCTGAATCAGAACAGATCATATATTTGATATGTCCCTGTAAACTGCTGTATGTGGGCAAGACTAAACGTACTATATGGACCCACATAGAGGAACATAAAAGCTGTTTGCTTAGAAGACTGGAAGACAAACCCTTTGTTGCTCATTGGACTGCACTCCAACATTCCTTGTCAGATCTCAAAATTCATGGTCTGAAAGTAGCCCACTCAAAATTGCAGAGGCAGAGATAATGATCATATTTTACTTAGGTTAGAACAATGGTTCATTTTTACACTGAACACCTTGACACCACATGGCCTTAATTTGGATTAAGACCTCGCCATCTTTTTGTGAGCTTTGGATGAACCCCTCATTCTGCTCTTTGCTTTTTACTTTTGTGTCTGTTTTTTTAATGTTTAATCTGTATTTTTGTTTCTCATTGTGTTTTACTTTTTATGGTTTGATTTTTCTTATGCTGCTATTTTAATAATCATTTTTATCCCTTTTATCTTTTTCTTCATTACTACTAAAAGTATGTTTTCAGTGTTTTTTTTAAATAAAATAATTATGTTCTTGTTTGGTTTTCCCCACCTTTGTGGCAGTGACCACATGCCTGATTGCCGTTTTCATACATACCTTTGCATTGCAGTTTCATATTTATTTTTATGTTGTGTGCCAGCCTCGTCCTATGGCCATCGAATAGCAGTTTTTATTTGATGTCCTAATATTGTTTTCTAATACATAGTATTTATTACATTTTTACATGTGGTTTTATTATAATTTAGCTATTTTAATTATGGGTGATTTCTCATCCTGATGAAGCAGTTGTTTATAAGCTAGTGTGTTTTGTTGCAGGATGTTTCTTTTTTTGCTTTGAATGAGTTATTTTTAGTGTCATTCTTATTTTGACCCTATGGCTCCCTCTGGTGGACATAGGTCAACATAATTGTGCAAACATGCCCATAACACATGTCTGTGACTAAAAAGCTGTTTGATTATTTTCATCTAATTTCCATGTATTTTGGTGTGCTGAAAACAAATAAAATATTGAAAAAACTCCTAGACGTCATGATTTGCCACAACATGCAAAATCGTCTTCAAATATATCACATTTTTTCAAATTACTATTAATTAATTCAAATTACTATTAATTAATTCACATAAGTGCATTTAAGATATAAAATGCCAAAAAAAACTTAAAGGGGTTGTCCGAGTTATGTAAAAAAAAATATAGCACTGTAAATCTGATGGTCAGCAATATATTTATTTATTTAGACAGTTTTTGTATACCGCCTTATCCTTCAATCAAAGCGGTCACAACACAATTGGGGGATACATTTAACACACGGGGATATGAGACCCATACACTAATACTTACAGGGAACATGGGCAATGGAGGGTTAAGTGGCTTGCCCAAGATCACATATATACATAAGCTAAGCAAGTTTTAAGTCCGTGCTTCTAATGGTAGAAGGGGTTAATCTTTCCTGAAGAATCCAGTGGGAGGGAGACACAGGGCAGATAGCAGCAGCTCCGGTCAGTGCAGGGGGGCGTGGCCAGCACTGTGATGTCTTAAGACACAGAGCTGCTCTCTCCAGCATGCCACACTTGTGCACGAATCATCAGGTTCTTGGTTCTAGGCTATTCACACTTTTTCATCGCAATTCGTGTTAGCTCGTCATTCTTCAACCGTTATGTTATGGCTCCGCGAAAGTGTATTAATTCGCCAGACAGTTTCTGTTTCATCTGTGGTGAATATACAGTGTTGAAGCAACAGCAGAATATTACAGACTTTGTGAAAAAAGTATACTTTGCATACTTTGGACTAAAAATTGGAGATAAGATAAAGTCTGGGCGCCTCAAAGTGTGCAAACGGTATGTTGAGGACCTCCGAAACTGGTTCAAGGGTAAGAAAAAATCTTTCCGTTATGGGATTCCTATGGTATGGCGAGAGCAAAAGAACCATAGTGACGACTGTTACTTTTGTTCATGTGATGTGAAAGGGTTTAATTCCAAATGGAAGCATTCCATTTCATACCCCAATCTTCACTCGGCAATTCGTCCCATCCCCCATGGCACAGATGAAGTAATTAGATCTTACCTGCTAATAATTGTTCCTGAAGGAACGACAGTCCAGTCCCTTACTTCTGGGTTACGCAACCCTTCCAGCAGCTTGGAGGCTGAGCCCAACCTTTTTGGGGCTGGAGCGGTATAAATACCACTGTAACCACCCACAGACCTCAGTAAACGAATGACAAAGCAGACTTAATGAACTTTCAATAGTAACTTAAACCACATCACACAGCAAAGAAATATTTAACAAATTAAGGACTTTTTTTTTTTTTTCAAGGATTAGGAGAAGGAGGGGAGTGAGGCCAACGGCCGGAGGTGGTTTACTTGCGACCGACCGAGTCAACCTTCAACTGCCCTCCTGTGCCCATAGCAGACCCCACGCTCGGTCCGCAGCTCCGCCCTTGGCTAATAGGCCGAACCGGCCGACGAAATCCAGGTGGGATCAGGGACTGGACTGTCGTTCCTTCAGGAACAATAATTAGCAGGTAAGATCTAATTACTTCTTCCTTATCGTCACTCCAGTCCAGTCCCTTACTTCTGAGATGTACCAGAGCAGTTCAATCCTGGGTGGGATTCGCCATACCGGACTGCAGAACCGCAAAACCAAACCGAGCGTCCGCTGAACTCTGAACGTCCCGCCTGTAGTGCTTGGTGAAGGTATGTAGGGAGGACCAAGTCGCCGCCCTCCAGATATCCAGAGGAGGAACTAGACTGAATTCTGCCCAGGAGGTAGCTTGTGCACGAGTCGAGTGTGCACGCAGTCCCACTGGGACCTGCTTCCCTTTCAGGATATAGGCGGAAGCAATTGCTTCTCTGATCCACCTGGAGATGGAGGCCTTGGCCGCCGCCTCCACCTTGTGTGGAACTCCGAACTGAATGAATAGCTGGTCGGACTTCCGGAAGGGAGCTGTGCGAGAAAGATAACGCTTCAAGGCCCTCTGGACGTCTAGGAGGTGAAGCTTGCTGTCTCTACCTTCATGCCTGTCGGCCGGGAAGGCCGGGAGAGTAACTGTCTGGTTCACATGGAAGGGAGAGATAACCTTGGGCAAAAAGGAAGGAACCGTGCGCAGGACTACCTTGTTCTTGAGAAAGGCTAGAAAGGGGGGCTGAGCGGACAGCGCTTGTAGTTCCGAGACCCGCCTGGCTGAGCAAATAGCGACCAGAAAAACCGTCTTCAGGGTTAGATCCTTTAAGGAGGCCCTCTTTACTGGCTCAAAGGGTTCCCCGATCAAGGCATTTAGCACGAGGTTGAGATCCCAAGGGGGGATGATCACCCTCCGTTGAGGGCGCAATCGTCTAACCGCTCTTAGGAACCTGGCCACATCTGCGTGGGCCCCGAGGGACTTACCGCGGACCTTACCTCTATAGCACGCGATTGCGGCCAGCTGGACCCGTAAGGAGCTGTGCGCTAGGCCCTTGTCAAACCCTGCTTGCAAGAATTCTAGAACCTCCAGAACCGAGGCCAAGAGGGGTTTCCTTCGGTGTTCGGCACACCATGCTTCGAAGATGCGCCAAACTCTTACATAGGAGAGACAGGTGGAGCGCTTCTTAGCCTTCAACAGTGTCGAGATTACCGCTCCTGAGTACCCTCGCTTCAGGAGCCTCGCTCTTTCAATAGCCATGCCCCTAAGCGAGAATCGATCCACGTGAGGCATCCGGACCAGGCCTTGTCTCAGAAGGTCCCTTCTGCAGGGGAGCCGCCAAGGTTGGTCGGCGAGCAACCTCACCAGATCCGCATACCAGGGGCGGCGAGGCCAATCCGGGGCTATGAGAATTATGAAACCCTGGTGAGTCTCCACTCGCTGGAGAACCTTTCCGATAAGGGCCCAAGGAGGGAACACAGAGCAGACCTTCCGAAGGCCACTTCTGGGACAGGGCATCCAGGCCTTCGGACATTCTTTCCTTCCGTCGACTGAAGAACCGATCCACCTTGGCGAATGAGAACCGTGCCATGAGATCCATGACTGGGAGCCCCCAACGGGCAACTATTTGGTCGAAAACCTCCTGCTCCAGTTCCCACTCCCCGTGGTCTATCTTGCACCTGCTGAGGTAATCCACGTGCCGAGCTGAAAGTGCTTCCAATTGAACCTCCGCCCATTGGAAAAGAGCGTCCGCCTCCTTCTCCAAGGCGGGACTGCTGGTGCCGCCCTGGTGGTTGATGTAAGCCACCGCGGTAACATTGTCAGAGAGCACGCGAACTGCTCTTCGTTGCACTAAGGAATCGAGAGACTTGAGCGCTAGGACAACGGCCCTCAATTCCAGTCTGTTGATGGGCCAGAGAGACTCCAACGGTGTCCAGCGACCCTGGATGAACTGGTCTTCGCAGTGAGCCCCCCTACCCGCCAGACTGGCATCCGTCGTCAACAGCAACCACTGATGGGGCTCGAGGGGCATCCCGCGACCCAGATTTCTCGGGCACCGCCACCAGAGGGCCCGTTTGGTCCGCGGGGCGCAGGGTAACTGCATGGACAATGGATGGTGCTGAGGAGACCATCGACGCAATAGAGCCCGCTGTAACGGTCGCATGTGAGCCCTGGTCCATGGCACTACTTCTATCGCCGCCGCCATGGTTCCCAGTAGCTGAAGATAATGCCACGCTGAGGGGATTCGTCTGCTCAGAAACTGCGTGACTAGTAGCCTTAGGTCCCTTGACCTCGTACGGGACAGGAATACTCTGCCTCTGATGGTGACGAACCTTGCTCCGAGGTACTCAAGGTCCTGGGAGGGAGTCATCCTGCTTTTTGCTCGATTGATGACCCCAGCCCAGCTCTTCTAGAACTTGAACCACTCTGACAGTAGCCGAGCGACTTTCCTCTTCTGACTTTGCCCTTATCAACCAATCGTCCAGGTAAGGGTGCACTAGTATTCCCTCTTTCCGTAGGGCCGCCGCCACAACCACCATCACCTTGGTGAAAGTCCTTGGGGCCGTCGCTAGGCCGAAGGGCAGAGCCTGGAATTGGAAGTGACCTCTTGGCACTGCGAATCTGAGGAACTGTTGGTGGGACTTCCTGACCGGGATGTGCAAGTAGGCTTCTGTCAAATCGAGAGACGTTAGGAACTCTCCGCCCCTCACGGCTGCTATGACTGACCGTAGGGTTTCCATCCTAAAGTGTGGTACCCTGAGACAGCGATTGACCTGCTTTAGATCCAGGATCGGGCGATAAGACCCTTCTTTCTTTGGTACCACGAAGTAAATCGAGTACCGACCCGTACCGCACTGATCTGGAGGTACTGGGACTACGGCCCCGAGTGCTATTAGTTGGGCGAGCGTTACCTCCACCGCCGTCCTCTTCACCGAGGAGCCGCAGGGAGACTGAACAAAGGCTGGAAGTATTTGCTTTGCAAAATTCGAGAGCATAGCCCTCTCTGATCACCTCTAGGACCCATTGGTCGGACGTGACCCGGGTCCAGGCTGGGAGAAACTGCCGTAGACGTCCGCCCACCGGCAGCCCGGCCCCCTGGACCCCCGTCCTCTCATTGTTGTTTTCTAGGACCCGAGGAGGGAGCCGAGGTACCAAAACCTCGACCTGCTCCTCGAAACCCTCTAAAACCTTGTCCCCTTGAAGGAAAACAGCCCCTGGGGAAGGAGTTTGACCTGGCTGGGCGAAACCTCCGAGAGTCCCTAGGTTGGTTACGCACTGGGGCTAGGGAGCGCCCTTGCTTAGGGGTCTGTCTTCCGGAAGTCTGCCTCCCTTAGACTCGCCAAGGTCCTTCACCAGCTTCTCTAAATCTTCTCCAAATAACAGCTTCCCCTTAAAGGGAAGTCGACTCAGCTGAGCCTTCGAGGATGCATCGGCTGCCCAAGTCCGTAGCCACAAATAACGCCTAGCTGCCACCACCGAGGCCATATTCTTGGCTAGGCTTCTGATGAGGTCATACTGACTATCCGCCAGGTAGGCTGCCCCGGATTCCAATCTAGCAGCGTTGGCCTGCCTCTCGTCTGCGGAACTCTCCGCTGACTGGAGCTGTTGTGACCACCTTAAACAGGCCCGCGCCACCCAAGCTCCGGAAACGGAGACCTGCAAGGCGAGGGCGCTTACGTCAAATGCCTGCTTCAGAAGCGCGTCCAATTTTCTGTCTTGAGAATCTCTCAGAGCCGTGCTGCCCTCGACTGGGATCGTGGTCTTCTTAGTAACTGCCGATACCGCTGCATCCACCCTGGGGGACCTCAGCAGTTCTTTGTCTGTCTCCAGAAGAGGATATAGGCGAGTCATGGATCGGACCCCCCTTAAACTTGACTCTGGTTGATCCCATTCTTCCTGGATCATCTGACGTACCACCCTGTGGACAGGAAAAACCTTCTGCGATCTCCTGAAGGCCTGGATTAACGGATCCTCTAACGCCTCCTCCTCCGCTGGCGTGTCTGAGGCTACATTGAGCGCTTTCAGGGACTCATTGATTAAAGCCGGGAGCTCCTCCCGACGAAAGACTCTAATTATCCGTGATTGTTCCTCTTCTGGGATCTCCCCTTCTTCAAGCTCCTCCTCATCCTCGTCCAAATCTTTGGCCGAGTTCTCCTCCTCCGGGGTCCCCTGCGAGAGGGACGCGAGGGGTTCCTCACAACTCAACCGAGGGCGCTTAGGTAGGATCTCGGACTCCGAGTTGCTTGCTCTCCTGGTTCCGGCCGACTTGTCTTCCGCTGACGGACCAGCCTCCCCTGTTCCAAAGCCCTGCTTACGCAAGCAATAGGCCTTGTGAAGCAGGAGGATGAAGTCAGGCGAGAAAAAATCCCCGACCCCCCCATCCCCTGCGGGTAGGGGGGGCATGGGCAGAGGAGGAGTGGGTAGGTCCGAGGATGTAGAAGGAGGAAACTGGGACCCCCCCTCCCCCCCTAGGGGATCTCAGGATCCCTGAGAAGACTGTGTCATAGTCAAGCTAACCTCTTGCTCCACGGAGGCAGCCACTGCAGCACAGCCCCTGCAGATCCCTGCCTCCGAAGAAGTACCTCTGCGAACACCACAGGATGGGCACCTAGGCTTGGCCGTCATGTTCTGGATAGAGGCTACTGCGGCCCTTCCTGCTCCGGGCTGGGGCAATTGTCCTAACCAAGTACAGGCAGGAGAGCTCAAGTACAGCTTAAAAAATAAAAAAGGAAACAGTCTGCACAGACCAAGAGACTACCCCTTTAAAAATTAAATAATAATGAAATTAAATAATAAAACTAAATTAAGCTAACATTAAACTAAAAAATTAAAGAAAAGCAGAGGAATTACAAAATAAATTCCAATCCCTTAATTCAATGCCCCAGTACTTGCGGTTTGTGGATTCTTTCTGTAGAAAAATGCTGTGCCCGACTCAGCGATTCCTGGCCGTTGGCTCTACACGTGGTAGGCCTCACCACGTGGAGCCTGAACGGCGGATCGCGAGTCTTCCTTCTGACCGACTTAAGCCCCGTTGGCAGAATGGAGCTGGAAACCATGTTTCACCCCGATTTGAAGGAACCGCCGCTTTAAATCGCTCCCCCGCTGCTTTTTCTCCGTGCGTCTGGAGCCCCGGAGCTCACCTCCGCATCCGGGACTGTGCCGACGGTGAATACTTGCACTGCGGCGTTGCCTCAAGCGCTCAGCCACCAGAAGGGCTTCGGTGCGAGGCGAGGCGAGGCAGGGCAGGGCTGCGGTGAAATTGAGCAGGAGCCCTCCGAATCGGCAGCAGAGGAGGTCTGAAGGTTTTCCTCGATGCCGCCTACAGCACACCACCTCCGATCTCAGGCCCGGCCAGAGGGGGGAAGGGGGGGAAGGAGCAGGGAGAAACTTAAAGGTACAGATGCAGAAAGGAAAACAAAAGGTAAATAAAGGTAAATAAAGTAGATCACGTAAATAAAAATAATAATAATACAAAAGAAATTTAAACTAAAGGAAGACTCCAGTAAGCCCTAGGCCTACGGAACCCTCCAGCTGCTTGGAGGCTGAGAATACTGGGGTCTGTGGGTGGTTACAGTGGTATTTATACTGCTCCAGCCCCAAAAAGGTTGGGCTCAGTCTCCAAGCTGCTGGAAGGGCTGCGTAAACCAGAAGTAAGGGACTGGACTGGAGTGACGATAAGGAAATACCAGTACCCAAGCCCCCTGCTACCTTGGAAGAGATACCTAGCTCCGATGAAGGTGAAGTCATACCTGAACCAGATGACAAATCAAGTTCTGACTTTGAAGATGATACAAGACCAAAATTGTTTTCTCAGGAGGAGATGAATGATTGGGTAAGAGACTTGAATCTTCCCAAAGATGCCGCTGAGTTACTCGGATCAAGGCTGAAAAGCAGGAATTTATTGTTGCCAGGAGTGTCACCTTCATGGTTCAGACATCGTGAAAAGGAGTTCGTTCCTTACTGTGCGCCCAGGAAGACAAATTGGTTTATTGCATCGATGTGGAAGGTCTGATGGGTCAATTTAAAATCCAATATGATTCAGAGCAATGGCGTCTTTTTATAGATTCTTCAAAAAGAAGTCTCAAAGCAGTTTTACTCCACAACGGTTTTTACGCTTCCATACCTGTAGGTCATTCCGTACACTTGAAGGAAACCTACGAGAACTTGGAATTGGTTCTTCGTAAACTTAAATATGAAGACCATAGTTGGCAAGTGTGTGGGGACTTGAAGGTCTTGTGTATGCTGCTCGGGCAACAAGCTGGGTATGCCAAATATCCTTGTTTTCTGTGTCTATGGAACAGTCGAGACCGACAAAATCACTGGACCAAGAAGAGTTGGCAGCTGAGGGTGCTAACAGTCAGTGAAAAAAATGTCCTCCAAGAAACTTTGGTAGCTTCCCATAAAGTTCTTCTACCACCTCTCCACATAAAATTGGGATTGATGAAGCAATTCGTAAAATCACTTCCAAGAGATGGAGAATGCTTCAAATACTTGGTCACCAAGTTTCCAGGCCTGTCGGAGGCAAAATTGAAGGAAGGTGTGTTCGTCAGACCAGACATTAGAAGGCTTATAGTTGATCAAGAGTTTGTCAATACCATGACGGATCCTCAAAAAGAAGGGTGGATTGCATTTAAAGAAGTTGTTCAGAAATTTTTAGGCAATAACAAAGATTCTCACTACAAAAAGATCGTCGGACGAATGCTGAAAGCATTTCAAGCTTTAGGTTGCCTGATGAGTTTGAAAGTGCATTTCCTCCAGTCCCACCTTGACTACTTTCCTGAAAGTTTGGGAGCTGTGAGTCAGGAACAAGATGAACGATTCCACCAAGACATTAAAGAGATGGAAAGGAGATACCAGGGAAAATGGAGCATTGCAATGATGGCAGACTACTGTTGGATGCTTCAGAGAGACATTCCAGATGCTACTCACAAGCATAAATGCACCAAGAGAAGCCTCACAGGGAAGAAGAATCGAGTTTAGTGTGTGTAGGTGAGTTCATTTCAGTTCAAAAAAGGATTTTCATGAAAATATTGTAATAAAATTTTAATTTTATAAGTCTATTTCCATTTATTTTGAGGTATTGCCTTATTTAACATAGTTAGGGAGGAGTAGCCTAGTGGTTGGGGCAAGGTACTTCAGACCGGAAGGTTGGGGGTTCAAATCCCACTAGAGGACAGCAGCCTTGGGCCGGAAGGACTGGGGTTTCTAGTCCCACAGATGCTCCTTGTGGTCTTGGGCAAGCCACTTAACCCTCCATTGCCCATGTTCCCTGTAAATATTAGTGTATGTGTCTCATATCCCCACGTGTTAAAAGTATCCCCCAATTGTGTTGTGACCGCTTTGATTGAAGGATAAGGCAGTATACAAAACTGTCTAAATAGTTACCTAAATTGTTAGGAAACGTGATGTCCTATGACAAAATGGAGGTCATTTTCAGATTCAGCGCACCAAAAAACAAAGATTACGTGGAACCACCAAAACAGCTCTCAAAAAAAATTTTTTTGCAGACCTGTGTAATTTGAGAAGTACATAATTTACATGTGGCACTTTCGCTTCACATGCATAACATATTAACATGCCTTTATCGTTTGACTAGGTTTTATAATCATTTGATGGGATCTTTGTGGCCGATTCATCTAAATCATATTTACTATAATTTTTTCACTTTTAACATTTTATTCCATTAGTTCATTCCTTAAAGACGGCGTTTAGTTGTTTTAGATACATTACTGGTTTTAATGATTTGATTTGGTTTGCAACATTACACACTATTATAGCATTTTACTTGTCATCATATCCATTTTCATCA